>OZ020514.1:55880035-56482766 GCA_963971425.1 Bryoerythrophyllum caledonicum | reverse complement strand
TATTTGGATGTTTAGAAGATAAAGTGCATTGATACAGACAGTGAATATGTGTGAGGGTTCGTTGTTGTATTGTGTTGTGATGATTTGTCGTGTTTTGTGTATGGGCATAAGTTATGCTCTAAGGATATTTTAGTGTCTGGAATTACTCCATAGAGTACACGAAATAGTAGACCAAATACATCATACAATATCAATGAATACAACAAAATCTCCCTATAAGCATTTTTGCTATTCATATTTGAATGCCTCTACAGTTTAAATTTTAATGTATGCATGTTTGTATTACTGATTGCATATACTTCATTGCTTAAAATTGTTATGGTTCTAGATGTCCGAGTAAATATGCCGTAGCAATCTACCTACGGAGCTAGGCATTGAACTTCCTTAAAATGCTTTATAAACACTCAGAAGAATGTGGTTTATGGAAAACCTTCTAAGCAATTTATTTTTTCTACTAAATCAAAACCCTACTTAGAGAGCCGATATCCACTATTAATATAATCTGGCCAAATTACAATTTCATCCACTGCTGATGAAAATAGTCAAAAGATGGAAAAGCAGTCCGTGGTTGAAAAAATAGTCTCTGGACGAAAAATAGTCTCCAGAAGAAAAATCGTCCGCGAATGACTATTGCTAAGTGTTAAGAATCATCACGAACACTATTAAGAAACACTTAATGTTTGTAACCCGCTCCTTCTCTAGTCTTCCAATTTGTTTAGAGTAATTTTAAAATGAATCTTTTTCTTAATATTAAACAATAAAGAAAATTCATTATAGTGGTTGTTATAATGCGTTGCAAAACAAGCGCGAACCACTACTGAACTTCTATAGATGCAAACTAGCGGTTGGCGCTTGCTTTGCAATGCATTAGTCCAACCATTCTAATAAATTTTAATATTATAATTTGTTTTTCAAAATTTCATCCGCAGTCTAACTTTCATGACCTGCGAATGTTTTCATACGCTGCAAAAATTCCATCCGCTGTCTGGTTTTCACCCGCAGTCTGATTTTTCATCCGCGGTTCTTTTTTCATCCTCAGCCTGTTTTTCATTCGTTGCGCTATTTTTCAACGGCTGCGGAAATTTTCATCCGCTGTGAGATTTTTCTTTCGCCGCATAGAATTTCATCCACAGTGGATGAAACTGTTTTTTTGGTAGAATGAACTCAACAACGAGTTAATAACTTCCAAAATATTCATTTTTTTGGAATTCCAACTTCGGATTTGGGCTTTTTAGGTGCATTTTCATCTAGTAGGTAAGCAAAAAAATTATTACAAAAGTCTTGAAAATTTGACATTTTGGAGTGTATTTAAAAATAACATTTTAGGGTCTAAACTCTGGATGTAGATTATGGCTAGAGAATATGTTCATCACATTCGATCTCATGCATGTTTTTTGTGTGTTAGTGCTGGTTGTATTTTCAAATTTCTTATATATGGCCATATTCATTTACAAGACATGTAAGGTGTCTCATTTGAAATCTCATTTGAAACAATAATATGATGATGGACACCAAAAGAATACAATTGGATGGAAGGGGACATCGCCAAAGCGTGCATGAACCCTAATTATGCAAAGTTTGAATCTAACCTTTAACTTTTCTATCCACCTGATTCAGGTGTAAATATTTAGAAGAATGTATATGACAATGTCATGGAAAACCTCATGAGAAATGATGTTTTTCACCGTTCCCTTGAAAAAACAAGTCTTCTCTTTATTGAAATTTTTTTAAATAGCATACCAACCCAAGTCAAACATTTTCACACATTGTCACTCATTGTCGGGCAAGGTACTAAAAGATCTTATTAATTTTCACATAAAACCTAGATATCTTTGTATTTGTTACATTTTATTTTCTCCACATTAGTATGTGGTGTAAACCTTCTTATTGACTACTCGGATTAGTAATCCAAAACACACTAAGTTCACAAGAAATAAAAGTTTGAATTGGCAAATTTTGAACCTCCACTACTTCCACAGCTTTTTCGAATACGCTACACCCATCCTCTACCTCAAAAAATTGTTGTCTAAGGAACTAACATCATGCTTAAGGTAGTGGATTTAGACCTTGTGTAGTTCAAAATTTTGACACCATATAAAGTCAAAGTCTGCTGATCCACTAAACGCAGTGAAGACCCTAAACCATTTGCTTCACTTCACACACTATAATCTTTCAATCTGTGTGGTCAAAGTTTTTGAAATATTGTAAACATATTTTTTAATGAGTCTTAATTGAGATCCTACGGTCAGAACTAGAAATCAAACTTTTGGTTTCCTTCTATGGTCATTGCACTGGAATCCAACAACTTTGAAGTGTTTTCGGTGCAAAACTGTGACGATAACTTTGGGGATATAGGAGACATGTTGTATGAGTAGGGAGTCGGGCCTGAGGAGGCCTTTCAAATGGGGGTAATTTCTATAAATGCTAAATTATATTCAAGAAACATAAAATGGTTGAGGTTATGTATGATTTAGTGCCATGGGCACTATGATCTATCCAAAATATTCGAACCCAAACTCGTAAAATTTGATATACGTCTTCTCTACATAAAATCTAGAGATCATCATATTTTACACATTTTGCTTTTTCAACAACATGTAGTGAAAACCTTCCTAAACCTAGGTTTGGATTATCATTTGAAATCAAATTTAATTTACAAAAAAATAAAACACGGAATGGCAATTTCTAAACTCCAATATTTGCGCACTTGATTTGAATATGCTACAGTTCTTTTCTACCTCTAAAAATTGGTGTGCATGGAAATATCATCATAAGGTTGGATTTGGATATTTTGAGGTAATTTTAAAAAAAAATCTGAAATACCAGAATTTTGAAGTAGAACTTATTGACAAGTTAAAAAATCAAATCTACGCCACAAGCAAAACCATATAAAATACAAAAAATGTCGGTCTTTGTACGGCTATATGAAAAAATGTTTTTTTACTTCTTGTGCCCAAATTTCAAAGACATGCAGTACATATTAATCTAAGATTATTGCTATAGTCACTATAAAATGTGCATGCTATCTAGTACAGTCTAATAATGCCGAAAGGAATAAAATAAAACCTATGTATTACTAGTACGTTGACCGAAAATGCTCATGAGGCGTGGGCCAGTTGTATGTGTCGCTGAAGCGTGTAATGATATGAAAGAACCCTCCATGTACATATGAAATGTATCTACAAATTCTTGATTTGAGAATATTACGGAACTTCGAGATTCACGTTGCATTTTCTTGTAGTCTATGGATATTGTCCGCTCGTTGATTCGTTGCGCTATTCGGGCCGTAGCGAACTCCTCCGAAGCCATGGATAACTTCGGAATCATTTGCACATCCGCATATGGTTTGTGCAAGTACGCAACCCACGGATCCACCCACCATCGCTTTCGCAGAGTCTCGGCCATGTCTTCACACTTTAGAAACGTATAAAGTGATTGCATTGGTTCGTTAACCTTCGTGGTCATGCCCCAATCGCATACTCCAATATACACTAATGGTTCATTTGGAGGGAAGTGGAGGAGGATATTGTCCGGAGACAAGTCGTTGTGGAGATTGTTGCTCTTGTGGACCTCGTTCATGATGCGCAACAACACCCACACAAGCTCGGTCCGTTTTTTGCGAAAACGAACCAACTGTTGAACTGGAATAATCTCATCCTCGGGGAATCTCCTATAGTTCAAATGTACAATGACATCGTCACCAAACTCGATATCCCGGTTCAACATCTCTCAAATTGTCCCGCCATTCCACCAATACGCATAGCCTTCGTACTTGTCCGGATGAATGGCCACGAAACGGATGACACTTGGATGTGGAATCCTCACCGCCATCGACTCGTTTTGATGCTCTACTTTTGCCAAATCCGGCTGTGTCTCCGATTGGTTGGACAATTTGGCAGCAAATTCCCAGAATGGTTCAATGTGCGGAGCACCCTCAATGCCGACTCTGCGAATGGTGGCGTATCCACCTCTCCTGTTGGCATTGTCCATTCGTATAACCGCGGCTGTTGGCGGAATGGCAATGAGATGGGTTTTTTGCAGCACGTCTTCTTGGTGCCCCTCTATCGAGTTCCACTATCCCACGGGGCCACGCCTATTTCAATTCTTGGCGAATGGCTACATCTGGGCCACGAACAAATCCGCCTTCAGCAGCACGTCGTTGAAAACTCCATCCGCCGCGCGATTGAACCTCCCAAACTTGGGCAACAAGTTCTTGGCATTTCAGAGTGAATTGTGCACTCTGGCATCCAAAAACTTCAAGAACCCCCGCTTCAGGGTCTCTGTATTCCACATTAGGGCTTGAAGCGCGTCCATCATGTGCTGCCGCATGTCTGTCCGGAACTTCTCGGGGCCTTCATCTCGATATCCGACGTACTTGCTCTCCATTAATCGAATAGAATTTGATTCATAGAATCTGACGGTCAGTTCTATGAAGAAATTCTTGCAAGCTCAGATGGAACGTCGTGGATTGGATGAAGCTTTATTTCGAAGTCCGCAACCTTCTGCTTCTTCTTGTCCTTCGGCATCTTCATAAAACCGCCGCCATTCAAAGTTTTTTAAAAAATAAATTTAGAATAAGTTTTAAAAAAAACTTTAAGAAAAAAACTGTTTGGAACAAGTTTTTAAAAAAACTTTAAGAATAAAACTGTTTGGAAAAAGTTTTTAAAAAAACTTTAAAAAAACCGCAAAACCTCCCCCCCCAATGTGAATCACTTTTTCCCTCCCAAAGATGAAGAGCCAATGGATGAAAAAATGCCAGCCAAAGCCACTCCGCATCCACTCAAAAATATATTATGAGAGGGGAAAGAAAGAGTGAGAGATGAAGACGGCGGAAGGCCTTATACAGGGTGGCGGACAGCCATGAGGCCGACTGCCACCACGGTCGTCCGTCTTCCAATCGGATGGCCGATCGGACCGTCCCATGGCCGTCTGTCCGTCGATCAGCCGTCCCCCGATCGGTCGACCGCCTGATCGGACGGCCAAGCGGCCGTCGGCCTGATCGGACGGCCGTCGTGCGCCCGCGCGATCAAATCGCGGTCGTCCGATCGCTCTACCGGCCGTCTGATCTCTCCGACGGCAGGGACTGATCGGACGACCTATCGCATTTTGATGGCTCCGATCTTGCCGTGTGGCACTTCGTCAAATCTGACTGTCCAAAAAACATACCAGGGCCTTCCACAAATGCATTTTATACCCCCCCCGGATGCTGCGTCCGACGTGACGTCAGGACGTCCTCATCCTAGGACGCTCTCAGACCCCCAAGGACGTCGGATTGGTAACCCTGAATTTAGAGAACCTACCCAAAATCAAATCGTCTCCCCGAGGAACACTTGGGCCTTTATGGGTTAAGCAAGCAAATGTTATTTTCTTTTAAAAACCATAGACCCTAAACCCTGGACCCAAAACCCTAGACTCTAAACCCTGGACCCTAAACCATAGACCCTCAACCCTGGATCCAAAACCATAGACCCTAAACTCTGGACCCAAAACCCTAGACCCAAAAGTAAGGGATTTGGAATGGAAGGGTCAGACAATGTTCTTCCAACCCCAGCTACTTCTGAAGGAAAAAGACGATGTTCTTGTAGCTCGAGTTGAAATTGAATTCATTACAATCACCAAGAAAAGAGAAAAATGAGCGCAAAGCTTGATCCAAACCCTAATTCCTGGTCAGGCCACAACCGAAGTTTGCCCTTGTAATTAAGGAGAATTCAACGATAATACTCTTCCAGCCTCCAGGATAATCACTCGAAGCAGAGAACGTACACAATCACTTCATGGTGACAAAATGGTTTGGCATTTTTACTGGGAAAAAAAGGATGGAATAACAGCAATGGGCTGTTGAATGGCGGTAAGAATACAAACTACAATGTACATTGAATGATCTACACTTAAGTTTTTAAAATGTGTTTCCAACTTACATTGAACAATTTGACATGTGCCGCTATACACTAAAAAGAAGAGAGGCCACCATTTTCTAGCTAGCGCTACCAAGTTTCATTTCCGGGCCTTCAAATTACTGGCACATAAGAGCATCCCCTCTCAGAAAATTGAACATCACAGCCGTTGTAGTCTCTAATGAGAATTCGTCTTGACTATTGTCATCCTGCAGCATCACCAGAAATGGAGCCAGATGTTAAAATAACTGGCCTGCTTTGAAGTCTAGGTAAATGCAATCTTCTAAAAATTCACTACAATCTGATGTTTTTAGAATGAATGATGTGATGCTCTCACCATTGTCAACTCAGTGGAGAGATGCTAATTTTCTAGTCCCTTTGCTGATGATTCCACTTGAGCATGCAATGCCTCTGCAGCACCTCCATTTTGAGTATTGCCGAGCTTCAACCTGTACTCCGACGCTTTTGTTGATGCGTCATTCTGCAGCCAGAAAGGAAGAGCATAGTAGAACACCTCTCTGAATGATTTCATACTGTTGTTGTTTCTTATATGGAGCATGTTGATTTTTCCAAAGCTGAATTATTTGTTGATCGGCAATTACGTCCTTTTTGCAACACACATGCAACGGCTGACAGAGTTATCCAGCGTTTACCCTAACGTATGTATTTGCTACTTCGACGTGAGTATCCTAAACAATAGACTGGATTTCAAGGAAAGATATTTCCTCATGCGAGCCCCGCGAGAAAGCATACTTCGACAAACCACACGCCTTTGTAGATGAAGGTGCCAAATCACACAGGTTGCTTGCAATTCACGATCGCCTACGCACCAGATAACACATCCTTTTGAGAATCGCCTTCTTCAACCTCAACCCTAAATCAAAATATCAAACTCGGCGCAATCCGCAATTCCAAACACCACCTGCACATGTTCAATACCTCGAACACCCGGGAATGCTTGCGCTCCCAAACAACAGCAAAGCAAGACACGCGGCAAAACTCTGCAAATATTCAGAATCCCTAGAAAATCTACAATCGTGCAACCCCGTGCAAGCGTACCATGACAATGTGGTCGTAGATGGCCTTGGTGATCCGGTATGCGGCATGCGCATTCTCCCCGGCGATAATCGTCAAATTGGTGATAATCGGTTGGAGTTGAATGTGAGCTCCAGCACCTCGTGCTCCGCCTGCACTTCCGTCATAGAGCTCGCGCGCACGTGACCTTGCCAATGCGATGTATGTTCACAGCGACATCGATTCCTGCGCCTTGATCGAGCACTTCGCACATATACTCAACTGTAGAAAGTTTAGTGTTGCCAATCACAACAGACACACTCTCTGTCGTCCATCGCTTGCCTCTGGCGCCCATCTCTTTCAATCCCTTGAGCTCCGCCGCCAGTTAGTCACCGTCTCGCACAGCCTTCTTTGCCGCTTCTTTCATCCGCTTCGCTTCTGCGAGGATTTTCCCTCTTGCATCTTGAACCACCTTTGTGACGTCAATGACCTTCGACACCTTCGTAATGTTGATCTCGATCATCCAAGCTCGTTTTTAAAACTGTGCCAAATATATAGTAATTATAAATATACTTCTTCTCATTGAATTGTAGACCGATTCGGTGAAAATTTATGATATGTGTCATGGCATGGAAGTCAGGACTCACATTTTGGAGACCAACATCTGAAATTGAAAGAAAAATGGGCATGTGATGCGAAAGAGCAGTTGTGACATGGCAAAAAACGGTTTGTGACGATTTATTTGTACCACCTTAGTCGACTATGACCCGCCTCTATAATCTATATTAACCTAATCGAATTTGTTCCCCCAAAGTGGAACTCTCATCCGGCTATTGCCTTCGAGTCTTGCTTTAAGTCTCCGGCCTATGACTTGGCCTCGCAATTCTACCCCTACTTCATACTCTCAATTAATGGCAGCAATTTCCCTTTGCAACTCTAATTTCCAACTATCATCGATGTTGTTGCCATCGTCCTTACGCTTTCCAGTAGAATCCATCCTCTTCGCAGCAAAGATTTCTATGGCCTCCTCAACACCCCTAAACACCTTATTACCAAAATCATCATTATTTTAGATTGACACAAATAATTCCCCACGAGGCTTTTGTAGCTAATTTCTCTAGTGGACAATGACATCCCCAATTCTCCTATCAAATGCTTGCTGTGCATGCCAATAATCGCATCCGACATCTTTGAAAGAAGCTTCGTCCATTGATCATCATAGTTTTGCAGCTTCTTCCAACTACCAAGAAATAAGGCCCTACTAACCAAAGTACAATTGTACATCTTGTACTCTTTTCCCAAGACAATGTCATCTTCTACCCTATGCTGAAAGCCATCTTCTCCCTTCTCAACTCTGTTTGGTGGAAATCAGAAAAACGGTTATGGTCTGTGCTCCACTGCCTTCTAAAGTTACGGCAAACAACTCTTGTAATTCACCATCTTCAATCTCTTGTGCCCCTGCCTCTACTTCTTAGTCATGTGTCATTCAAAAGAATGGATCATATTCCATTGCGTACTCCTCATACAATTGATGACAACGGAACTCACTATTCCAAATAAGTGGTTTCCCCATTTCCGATAGTTTAAGAATTTCTTCGGAAGCTGATTCAACGAGAGGTTCCATCGGTTGAACTTGTGCTCCGGTGGCATACCATCTCGTAAACCCATCATTTCAAAGAACCTTGTGCTTATAAGAGAACAACGCATGGGACATACCAATTGTCTCATAAAACTTTCGGTAATGCACGTAATATGAAAGTTATTGCCACATTGGCCCAATGTGCGCCCTCTCTGGACCAAACTGTTCCTGGCACAAGCTACATTTGCCATTGAAGAATGCTCGTTTAGGGTTGCATGTATCGATGACAGTTTTCTCATATTTTGCAAAGTGTGATGAGAAGATATTGAAGGGCATCCATCATCCTTCCAATTCCAAAACCCAGTCAATGCCATTGCCCTTTTAGTTGTTGCTGTAATAGTTGGTGCAATCTATCATCTCCGTCATATTGCCCCGAATAGTGATCTTTGTAACATCACGCCCAACTTCTCCAACTATATTCATGAATTTCTTCAATGAGGCTTCCACAAGTTCGCACGATGCTATTGATTGAGCATCATATTTTTTAAGATTATGTGTTGTTTTTGGAACTATTATTTCTTTGTCCTGAAGGCAATGAATCCAACCCAACCAAGGCATTGTGTTCTCATGGCATGGTGTATTATCCACTGTTGTCAACGTCCTCCGCAATGACTCTAGTTTTGTTTGTGCCTCATCTCTCTCCTTATTTGTCACCTCCAACTTTTGTAACACCATTTCCATACCTTCCCCCTTGGCCACTATTACCTGCTCTTTTCCTTGCCCTTCCGATTGCACTTGGTTGCAACCAATCTCCATGCCAGCCAACACAAGAAGACTGAGATAGTCCTTCCCTTATTTTTGGCATATTTTTTGCTTTGTCATTTTAGGGATACTTGGAAAGAAAAAGATTGTCCGAGGTATGATTATACCTCTCAACCGCTACCACGCCCACATTACATACCTCCAGATCTATTATTTTCTTTGTTGTACCTTGGATTTTTTTGTGACGTTTAAATTCCATGCATATCTCTTCCATCTTATAATCCTTCAATTCCTTTTTCAATCCATTAGTAAAGGCGGTTGATTTCTCGGCATGAGCTTCCAACTCCATCAACATTTGTAGACTCTGCATCTTTTCTTCTAGCTACGACTTTATAGTTGAAGTCATCTTCTGAAAACCAAGATCGGCTTCTACCATACTTGAAGTGACACTTGCAAAGACTTTAGCCATTTCCACAAAATCATGAGCCATTGTTGAGAGAATTGCTGCCCCACGCTTCATAGTAAATGCAACTCTAAGTACTTCGATTAAATTTCTCAAAATCCCATCAACACTTGGCATCACTTTCACTTTGTTCGCTCCAGCATTGCCTTCTTCTTTCACCTTTGCAAATGCTTTAGCCCACTCCATATTGAAGTCGAGCAACTCCTTCAACTCATTTTTGTTAAGCATGGTTGTCAGCATTTCTACGATGGAAGGTATAATTTCTCTGTCGTCATGGAGTCAACAAGGTGTGGTTTTAATCCTATTGGCATTGGAGTAGTTGGCCCAACATCAGTTGACTCCAAAGTGATACTTCTAGTGTTTGAACCTTTGCAGTTGAAGGTTCCGCACACTCTATGGTCTTAACTTTTGGTTTAGGAGTAATAATGTCTTCTCCTTCACCCAATCTAGTATCTTGAACACCTAATTCTATAGGATCCTTGCCTCTCTTCACGTCCACATACGTTGTTGGAGAAACTATTGCCACCACGTTCTCCAACTTCTCCTCAGACTCCAATTCTACCATCACATCATCTAGAGGCTCCTTCAAACATTGACTGCCATCCAGATACTCTTTTGAATATTGGATGCCATTGTGCTCTATCTGTGTTGTTGGAGGTACGTCATGTATCTTGGGCTTTGGATGCGGTAGACAACCCCCATGAGTTTTCTTCTTCAGCTGTTCCAAAACGTTCTTTGTGGCAACTAATTCCTGATTATATAAATCGAAATATGTTTCAGTATCCTTGCGATTCTAAGTGAAAATTGTGTAGTAGTTGTGAACGTGGTCTAATTCACCTTCTTTTTTAATATCAGCTCGGTATATACCATTAATACCAAGCTATAATTAAACAACCCCTTACTCCTTGGTCAATCCCCAAACAAAGCCCGCCATACTTCTTTTGCAAGATGAATGAAATGATCATTCGTGCACATTTAGAGCTTGCACGCAAAATCATTTGTATGACTATGTTGGCAATCTTTAGGCCACAATTCATCAATGTGATACATCTTTACGTATTTCTTGCACGTTTTGAATGTCAACAATTCCTCCATTTTCGCTTCCCAATTGTCCTCTTCTTTGATGTCCTCATTATCCAAAATCTCCCACTCCAAAGCGTGAGAAGCTCATTTATGTTTATTCCTCTTCTTTAAATCCGCATTCCACCCAAGCCTAGGTATCCGTGTGCCGTCACCTCTTCAGCCTACATGGTAGCTATTGTATAAAAGCATACACACACTAGTTTGCCTTGTTTTTATATGAACCCCGCAATTTAAAAAACTCTAAAGGCGTCTAATGTGTACCACAAGTAGACCCCCACCTCTTCATTAAGTAGGAGCAGCTGCAGCACATTCGACTTCGATAGCGAATAGTGGAAGTCAAGGGAGAAACAGTGGCGGTCGGCTTCCATAGGAGGAGGACGGCCAAAACTAGAGCCACGGCCGTCCGAGGGGCGGTCCGTTGGGCTAGGGTGGATGGCCCGACTGTCCGCTGATTCAAGCGGAGGGCCAACCTAAACCGCATGTCTGACCCTAAAACCATCTTCTCTACTTCTCATATCGGAATCTTTCCAAATTTGCTAATTCACACTTTTATTTTTTGTGAACTTAATATGTTTTCGACCAATAATTCGAATGGTCAATAAGAAGGTTCACACCACATATTGTTGTGAAAAAATAAAAAGAGAAATATATGAAGATATCTAGGTTTTATGTGGAATTGATTGATTTGTTACCTTGCCCGACAATAAGTGACAATGTGTGAAAATGTTTGACTTCGATTGGTATGATATTTTTCACTAAAAACAATAACTTTTTGTTGACACTATGGAGGGAAACAATATTACTTTCGAGTATTCAAAATCTCACATTCGATAGAGTGTTTAAGCAAAAGTTTTTGGTGGTGCCCGCTCTCCTTATCTAAACTTCAAACCCTATAACTTTTTCATCATATGTCGGATGTAGGAAATAATTATTTTCCTACTAAGGTCTTGGTAATACCATTCAATAGTATAAATTACAAAGATGAATGTTGGAAATTGACTCCATAGGAATCTGTCCAAACTTTCAAAAAGCCCATTCTTGACACTTGGTCCTTTAGGGGTTAAATAAGACTAAACTAAGATAGTACGGTCGATTTAAAAAGTAAGAGCTTTGGTCTTCCATCGTACTCATTGCACTACAACGAGTTGTTCTGAAGTGTTATTGGCATAGAAATCCGTTGTTGTCTTAGGAGTTCATTTTTAAAACCACAAAATGAAGATGAAATACATGCAATAATGGAAAATATTGTTTAATGTAGGTCATTCACAATGTCCACTAAACTGCTAACCGTATGTTTTTTTGAACAAAAGTGACTCGAAATTGGACATAGTTTTTTTGGTCACATTATATAGAATCAAACGAGTCTTGAAGATTCCAAAAATCAAATTCCTCTATTTCGTGAAAAATAGCACGTCAAATCAAGTCACACCGTTTCACACATTGTTGGACATGGTACCCATATAGAACCATGTCCTTCTCCACATAAAACTTAGATAATTCTTATATTTTACATTACATTATTTATACTACAAAACTAGGAGTGACCATTCTTATTTATCGTATTGTATTTCATCCTAAAACATACCTAGTTCTAAAAAACAAATAGAAGTTGAACCGGCAAGTTTTGAACCTCCACTCCTTCCAAAATTGTTTTAAAGGTGCTATCCCCCTTGATCTACGTCTAGAAATTGGTGCACAACAATATAAGGACATAACATTATGATTAACATGGTGGTAATAATCATAGATCTCGTGTAGTGAAAAAACTTTAGAGCAAATATAGGCAAACTATGCTGATCCACTAAATGCCGGGATGAAAATGAACCTTATTTTCTACTTCAAACCCTGTAATCTTTCACTCCTAGTGGTAAAAGCTAGTGAAATCTTTTAATGACATCAATAATTTGTTCTTTATTAACATCCTATGGCTAAGTTTGGAAAGAAAAAGTTTTTGTTTCCCTCTTTATTCATGTTGAACCATGTAAAGGGTAATGCCATAAAATATACAATCATTGAAATATTACTCCCAATGCTTTAAAAATTAGAAAGCTTGTGAGTTGTCAAACCATGGTAGATGTTAAAGTAGTTGTTGAAACTATTTTATTTTTTCTAAATTAAATATAAAGTGATTACAAAAACCCCAATGTTTTTATACACATCAACTTCAAGGCCATGTAATTTTAGATGTTTGGATTCATAGAAAATGATTCTCACATAGAGTTTAAAAAATGATGATAGTTTCATCATAACCCAAGAGATGTAAGGTGATATTAAATGAATATAAATAGTTGAATTTTTATCAAATTTATAAAGTATTCTATACACCACACTTGACACACGTAAGTGCTAATGTTCATTGCGATGCATGTGTATGTCCTTGCACTATTCTCTACCAACCAAGATTTCCTCATTTGCATTTCGACAGAAATCTATTCACAAACCTAAACAAACACAAAGCTCCACGATATTCTACATATTTGGCCTATGTCCATTTATAATTTTTATTTGCACCCTTAGATTGAAGAATTCTAGGTTCTCATCTCTTCCAAACTGAATTATTAGGAATGCAATAGTTTCGCAACCCACCTATTAAGCATTGCATAATAGACATATTATGTTCTATCCAAACATTTCTAATCCCTTGATTTTAGAAGTTTCCTTATTTTTTTATCAACACCTATTAATAAATACAATTGACAATAAAAAATACATATCATTCAAAAGACAAGCCCCATGGAAATTTATGACTTATGGAATTTTATATGCGTTCTAATATACATATTAACGCATATAAATATACGTATAGAATTATAATTACTTATTTCCAAATCCTCATAATGTTTTTTTTAGAATTGAAGTGATGCAAGACCATCATGTGAATCATTCTACATAGACATGCATACTTCTTTTTTTATAATTTTATAAATCTTAATTTCCTATGTATGCAATGAAACTTGTTATTTGATTTGAAATGATTATTTGAAAATGGAAAATGCAAAATTTGCAATCGACATGTCCATAATTATTAGCATTGGATCATGAAGTGTGCAATTTTAGGTTGTTCGACTTTAATTGAGCTCTAATTGGTGGCATCGTCTCGTAAGTCGAGCAAGACCAATCGGCATTGGATAACCTCTATGAATTGGTTATCCATGGCATGTCTTCTCTTTTTAACTCACTCTCACTTGTTGGCATTGGGCAAAGTAGGGCACTAAATCTCACCTATTCTACACTTTGATTATAAGCTCTCATGGATTTTGGGCTTTTAAATTCTATATGAATTCCAAATCTTTGAGATTCAATTTGAAAAAACATTTGCAGAGTTTCATTCATAATTTTGCATCTTTCTACATAAATATTTTTGCCATACAATGTCATTTGAGTCCCGAACTAGCTTAAGTGATCAAAATTGGGTGCCTCGACTTACCTTACTAGGAATGGAATGTCCATCGGGGCGATTAACCTCCACTCTCACATTGAAGACATGTGGGCCCCTCAAGTAGGCAACCATTAGTGCCATGTGTGGCCAAAATTCCCGTATTATTTTATACTTGATTATAATATATTTAAAATTAAAACATATTTTAGTGCATGCCAAGGATCATCTTCGAGATGAGCATCAAATCTTGAAGACACTCTTCTGTGCAGCATTTGATGTGCCTAAATGTCAAATTAACATTGCAGGTGTGATGTTCATGAACCGAGAAAGGAAAGTTGCAATACGTCTTTCACCCTGCGCCTTGTGATTGCAAAGGGATTCAAAGGGCGGAGAAGCAAGAGCAGCAGGGACTCAAGTTTTAAGCCGTGGTGTCAAGGTCACGGTCCGTTGGGTGTGGGGGCGGACGGCGTGGTGGACGGCCAAGAGTGACCGCAAATTTGACATGCACTGTCCGATTGGTCGCCATCGGCCTCAGCCGTCCGATCCACTAGGTCCGTTTAATTGAGCACTCCGCTCGAGGCTCACAATCGAACAGCCTCCAAAACATCCTGCCGGCCGACGACATGCGTCCACCCTGCGCGGGCGACATAAAAATCGGGCGGGCCGCCACTCACCCCAACTTTAGTGGGAGAGCTACACGCTATGGCCAAGAGTTGTATCGATTGCACCCCCTGAAGTCGCCACTCTAAACTTCCACGTGCTCACTAATCAATTAACTACCATTTTGTCATGTTTATTTGTTCGGTGTGGGAAGTCGTTCCCACAGGTTTCCGGAAGTTAACCTTAAAATCCGGCATAAATAAAAATAAATTAGTAGTAAAAGATAAGTAAAATTGATTAATGTAATACAGAATTAGAAACTAGAAGCTTAGATATGTGACGATCCGGTTAAGTGCTCAATAGCTCTAACAAACTGCGTATTCCGGAAGGCCGGGCCCGACGGAATCCGGCTATACCCTGAACATTCCGGAGGGACGTAGAACCGAGAGAAGAATTCAGATGATAACCGGTTCAAAAACCGTCATAATGATGCCTTCGATAGTGACGTCAGAGTCGTTAGGAAATCCTGTACTTTAGGGCCGTTATAAAAAGAGGCAACCGATGGGACTTCCCAAAACAATTATCTTCACTTCTTCTCTTTCTCCGCGCTTTTCTCGATTCCTTTTCCTTCCTCCTTCTGCTGGTATCTAAGTCGATTGCTCTTCAAGCATCCGGTAGTAGTTGGAGAGTTCTTGTGAGGTCAGTGCGTGCAGGTACGACTGGAGGACTATCGGGAGAACACCATGGCCGGCGAGCGAGCCGGAAAACAGGAGAAAGTGAAGAGCACTGCCACCGGGGGACCACCCATCGTGAGAGTGATACCGGAGTACCCGATGGCGGACTGAGACCTTTACACCTTGTTCTACTTTCTGGACAAGATGGGGTGCTCCGGTCTGATGACGGCAGCATGGGGGACTAAAGACGAGAAGATCGTGACGGAATTGATCGGGGCTCCCGACAACCAGTATGATGGAAGTCTTCGAGCAGATCTAGAGAAGTTGACCCGGGCAGAGTGGAAGCGGACCTACGCTTTTGATGATGGAGACATCAAGGTGGCAGAGCGGAAGGATGACCTCACGGACGGTGAGTTCCGGGGACCGGCTGACCCGAAGGAAGGATACTCCATCGGTGACCAAACTAACCCACAGGCCCGGATCGTGATAGGGTTTCTAAATCCTATCTTCCATCCGGAGAAACCCAAGTGCTTGGTGCTGAAGTGGGCATCGACATTCTTGGGAGCCATGCGGGAGAAGATTACCGTCGACTGGGCATCTCTCATGCAAGACTTGGTGGAGCGGCTGATCAAGAACCTTCTCCGAAACCGGAAAGCGGGGTCGCCTCTGCCGGTTTACTTGACGCATGTCTACCACCAGCACGAGCTTCTCAAGCCGGGGGAGCACGACGAATATGAAGAGCCTCTGACCATTCAGAAGTACGGCGGAGTCGAGACCGGTTCAGAAGATGAAGAAGATACGGAACTGCCTCCGGCGGAAACGCCCCCGACACGGAAGAGGAGTCGCTCGGTGCAACCGAAACAACCTCCGGTGAGCTCCCCACCCACCTATTTGGATCCGGCTCCGGAAGGCGAAGACGGGGCGGGACCTTTGAAGTGCGCAGAGCGATGTCCGACTCCGGATCTTCCGACACTCACCGGGAGACACAAGGAGGACATCATGGAGCTACTTCAACATGTGGCATGGAGGGCCACCCGGATCAACCAACACCTCAACGACAGCACCTCTTTGAAATATGCCATCATGGGGGAGCTCCGGATCGAGAATTCGCAGGAGATCATGCCACGACTGAAGAGCCTTGGGAAGAGCGACTTCCGGATGGAGCAGATGGAAGCGCAGCACCGAATCCTTCTCTAAGCCCGGACGAAAATGCAGCAGGATCTGTTGAAGGCGGATGCAACGCTAGAAGAAGCCCAAGAAGCCCGGAAGGCAGTAGAAAACAGAGCTGTCGCATCAGCTCAAGCCTTGGGCGAGGTTCGGGAAGCGCTGAGTTTCTCGGTTGACACTATCAACCGGAGTATCCTATTCAACGAGCGCCTAGAGAAGGAAGGTAAGGTGAACTAGGGTCAGATCATCCAGTTCCTTTTGGACCACGCCCGAAAGATGAAGAAAAGGTGAAGACAGATGCAATTGCTGGCCAACAACGCGGTCTGCATAGTCGTTCCGAAGAAGCCGGAGACGCCAAACCCCACCATCGACCTTACCTCGTCCCCGGATGCAACCGGACCGTTACAACAGGCACCTGAACCCTCCGGAAAAGGTAAGTAGTCTATAGACGAGGCGATGGATACACCGGCCACAGCTTCTCCTGGACCGTGTTGCAAGGCGCCTCCCAACAGTCCAGAGACGGTTAAGAAGACCCCCCTTCCGTCAGTGATGTTTCATGAGACTCCTCCCGCTTTCCAGATACCGCTTTCCCCGCCTGCCAGAAGTCGCCGGAAGACGACTTCTCCTCTATCCAGGGACCATCCGAATACCACCACCAGCCCCAAGACAACATAGGGAACTTCCACCAACACAATAGAGAAGGCCACCCAGGCGGCAACTTCAACCGACCAACCGGAATCGGAAGCTCTAGCTTTCGGAAGTGGACCAGTATCGAACCCAACTCCGGATAGGGCCAGTGGCCGGAAGCAGACCGTGGGACCCTCTCCGATACGCCGGAGTGGACGGCACAAGAGAACCCCTTAGTTAGATTTAGTAAGTGACGATTAGTTAGTTTCAGGTTGTCAGGTTTGTTGTAGCGATTAACGATGGGGCTCGCGATTGCACCCGGCTACCAGCCTATTTGTAACCGAAAACTCGAATTGTTCACCGGCGGAAATTCTAGGTCTGCGATCCATAATTTTCGGATCCCAGGTTTGAAATCCCGGACCTTTAGAGATAAGATTTCTTTAGGACAGGATCTTCCGGATTTCTTGCAGATTAGGTAATACTATGATTAGGTAGATTAGCTAGTACTTAGTAAAATGAGTCCTCTCGACTCATGGTCTTGTTTTTCCTTCACGTTGAATATATTCCGGAACTATACTAGATTAGCTACCTAGTTTTTGTAACGAGAATTGTTTTCTTTGTAAGGTACAAGGTTCGTTGTTGTAGTACATGTTGTGCAAGTTTCTTTGAAGAGAGGGATATTTGTTGTACTTAGGAGTGAATCGGCTTGGATCTCTAGCAGGGGAAGGCCTGGAATAGTTGGAGGGGATTGTAGAGGTGTTCCTGGTCACCTACAGAGTCCGGAAGAAGCCAGGAGGGGAGGAGATATATTGCAGAGGTGTTCTTGGTAGTCTCTAGGGCATAGAATAATCCGTGTGAACCCGGATTCGGGTCAAAAGCCGGAGTTTACCCCCACAATAGGAAAAACCTGCTATGTGAGTCTAGAAGGAGTCCTCCCAAGTAATCTATATCACTTTCTCTGGAGGGCTACAAAAGTGCTACCGGAACGTCGTTGTAGTCCGGACTTACCTCTGTGTGACCGCATCCGATAGGCCTTCCGGATGTTGTGAGAGTTTAAGTCTAGTAGCAAGACCATATCACTGGTTAGTAGAGTAGGGAGAGTGATTGTCCGGTCACTGTAAACTCCGGGGCAGTGGGTGTCTAGCCACTTACACAAAATAGTATCAGTGGCCTTCCGGTCACTCGTTTAAACCTTCCGGAAGCCGCTCTGAGGAGGAACAAAGGTAAATCAAAGTACCCTCCTAATTTCCGGAATTCATTTCCGGAAACAACTATGTATATCTTCCGGAAACTAGTTCCGGCAAGCCCTGTTCGAGTTCCGGAATCCGGAAGGATCGGGAGCCGTTTCGGAATAGAATAACCAACTTGGGTGATCAATAGCTTGGTTGTTTTGGATAATCTGAAAGGATAAAAAGATCTCTGTGGGAACGAAACCGGAGTGGTTCACTTTGGAAGTACTTAGTGATGATTGAGTGCATTCCGGAGGAATACTAACTCTACAAACTACGACATTCAGTAACTTGTCAATTCAGTTAATTCTCAAGTAGGCAAGATGCCTAGACGTCCAATTGCTCCAAATGGGAAAGCCTCCAAGATTATTTGGAAAGAAACAAACGATCCTGATTGTATAGCTGAAGAAGGATGGTAGGATGAAGAGCAAATACCTTGGACGAGCACAAGCTGCAAAAAATATGTGAAAATTACCCACCTGATGAAATTGTGGCCTAGAGCCCAAGCGAGAATATCAAGCCGCGGTGGAATGGTTTTGCTAGTAGTTGCCTAAGTTCTCATTTCATGCATCGCTATCATGAAGTCACAATTGCGGTTGGTGTACTCAATGCAAGGCCAGAGATATAATTATATTCAAACATGGCTATGGTTTGAGTTGAAATTGTATTTCACAAAGATGTGGAATGGCGCACTGTGGCCGGCTATAATGTTGACCATTTATTTTGTAGCCAACATTTTATTTACACTACTTGGAATCAACCAAATGATTGTTGGCCTCGTTGGTCAAACCGACACTCTAACGAGAACTTGGATGGAATACAACCACGGCAAGCGCATGTAGAAGAGTTTTATTCCCAAAACTATAGAAACTATTTTCATGGAAACGATCAAAATGCCTATCGCTTAACATTTGGTATTCCAAGCAAAGGCCATTATTACGAGAGCGATCATTACAATACGAGAAGCTACACACCTCCTACTTTTACAAATGCACATACGAGGAATACGTATGAGACGTACCAGAATCCTCGGAGGGAGGAGCCACCACAAATCATACCAAGTAATGTTCCTGTTACCTTCTATTAATATATAAGAAGCACGCATGGAAATTATTATATCCCACCACCATCCTTTCAAAGTTCTCATGACCAAGAAGATGATGGTTTTGAGAGGCAAATGCGTGAAGCTACCATCCAAGCCAAGAGGAATACATCCGCAAACTTGAAGACAATTCCCGCTTCATGGAAATGCAATATAATTCAATGCGTGACATGTATTTAGGTGGATCACACTCGGTAGTGCAAGGCCAAGTCGTAGATATAATAGCCACTCTTGTGAAGATTTTTGACATGATTAGAAAATATTTTGCGGCTAAGACAATAAAGACGAGGAATGCATGTTCTCTGATTTGAAATTAAATGTTTAGGTTTCTTGTGAATATTATATGAGATGTAAGAAGTGACCACAAAGTGTGTTTGGTGTGAAATTGCCTTAAGCTCTTACGAGTTATACATCATGTTTGTCTTCATAACAATTGCTCATATAATACTTTCGCAACACCATTATTTGGGAAATTGGCCTCCACGACTTGCACTCTTCCCCAAGTTCCAATTTCACTATACCCATCAATGACATAAGAGGGATTCCTTTCAAGCTGTATATTATAGAGTTTGGTAGGGAAAAAAATTGAAATTGCACATTTTTTACCCATCATAAATGTCCGTTTGAGTGGCATGAGTAAGACGGAAAAATAAACTTTTATTTTATACAATTAGCCGTAGGATCTTAATTAAGACTTATTTAGTGATGTAGTCACAAAATTTCCCATAGTTTGACGGCACAGATTATATGAGTAGATTAATAGGATGACAATTCAAACGATTAAGAAGAGGGGACACACCATATGTTGTAGTAGAAAAAGAAAATGTAAAAAATAGAAATATCTTTCAGTCTTACGTGTAGAAGACGAAGATTTTTTTGGGGTTCTTTGAAATACAATGCTTCAAAAGGTATGACTTCAATTGATGTGCTACTTTTTACGACACAAAAGAATTGTCTTCTCATAGATTGAAGAAAGAAAATACCTTGTATATGTATGAAAACTATTAATGTGAATATGAATTGTAAGAGAATTTAATGTCAATGCTCGAAGTCTCCATATTTCTATTTTCTAGTAGGTACTCACTATTAAACCATGAATCCTGAGGAACAATCAAAAAGACTTCCACGAAGCTCTTTTAAAGGACAATGACGTATAAAATTCTTGAAAAGAAAAAAGAATCTCAAATTTTAGGAACATGTCTACAATTAATAGCAACCCCATGGGGATGGATGGGCACATAGGGGTTGAATAACTTCATATTATTTACGCTAAAAGGCCCAAGGCATTTTCACACCAAAAACACTTCAAAATTGCTCGTTACAATGCAATGAGTAATGAGGAAATTAGAACCTTTTATTTGCACATCTAACCATAGGATCTAAATTAAGAATTTTTGATTAACGCCTCTAAAAACATTCATAAACTTTGACCACATGGATCGAAAGATTGAAGTGTTTGAATTTGAGAAATTTGATCTTTTCCCTCCTTGCGTTGAGTGGATCAGTAGACTTAGACTTCACTTTGTGTCAATCTTTTGCACTATACAAGGTCTGAAAACATTACCATCATGTTAATCATGATGTTTTTCCTTGTACACCAATTGATAGAGGTAGAAGAGGGATGTAGCATATTCAAAACGAATGTGCATGAAGTGGGGTTCAAAAATTGCAATTTCACCTTTTTTTTGTGAACTAAATATATTTTAGAATGATAATTTGAATGGTCAGTACAAAGGTTTAGACCACATCTTGTAGAAGAAAAAATAAAATGTAAATACAGGAAGATATCACAGTATTATGAGGAAAAGAAGAAGTATTTTTGGTACCTTGTTCGACAAAGTGTGACAATGTGTGAAAATGCTTGACAATGTGTGAAAATGTTTGAAAAACTGTGAAAATGTTTGAAAAACTGTGAAAATGTTTGACTTAGATAACTATACTATTTTCCACTTGATACAAGAGATTATTCCTAACAATATGAAAGGAAATAATATTATTTGCAAGTATCCAAATTTCACATATAATAGAGTGTCCAAGCAAAAGTTTTTGGAGGTGCCTGACGTGCTCGCTCTCCCTTATTGTAATTCAAAACCCAATAAATTTGTGCACTACACAAGGTCTAAATCCATTACCATTGTGTTAAGCACAATGTGAGTTCATACCACACCAAATTTTAAGTGTAGAAGCGGGGTGTAGCATATTCAAAATAGTTGTGCAAGGAGTGGAGGTTCAAAAATTGCCAGCACGAGTTTTCATTTTTTGTGAAATCAGTATGTTTTAGATTGATCATCCAAATGATTAACAAGAAGATTTACACTACATATTGATGTCGTAACAAATACAAAGTAAAAATATGAAAATCTTTAGGTTATATGTAGAAAAGAAGAAGTTTTTTGGGTACCTTGCCTAACAATGTGTAAAAATGTTTGACTTGGGTTTGAATGCTATTTTTCACTAAAGATCGTAACTTTTTTTTTAACATTGTCATGGAAAAAATCTTACTTGCTAGTATTGAAAATTTTACATTTGATAGGGTGTCCTAGCAATTTCCATCTACAGTAAAGATATCAAAGAAGAATGTTATAGATTGACACCATCACAAGTCCCTCGAGAGGACTCTTGGGTCTTTATGGGTTAAATATGTTTTATTCCAAAATATATGTAGGACATGAACAAATGATGAATTGAAATTCCTTCAAATACAAACGATACATCATATAAAATATGAAGTGCAAAGACGAATTGATATTGTCAAAGAAGCTATAAATATTAACCCATAAAGAGGCAAAGTCTCGAGGTGGGCTTCTGTAAATCTTGGGCACAATTTTAGAAAGTGGATTTTTAATTTGAAGTCTTCAAATTATGTGTGAAGATGCGAGTAATTATGAGGTACTTAGGAATGTAATTGTTTTTCTTACAGGAGCTATAGAACAAAACTTATGCCAAACTCGATTTTATTTTTGAAAGAAGGCAATTCAAAAGAGTTGAACCAAAATGTGAGAATTATTACGCAATTCAATAACATATTAATGTTTGAAATTCTCAAAAAATTAAAAGTTTCATAGTGTAAAAAGTTCACTCTAAGAAGAGTCATGTTTGTTGAGCTTAATGCAAAAACACTTATAAACAGTTCCTTTGTTTCCACAGAAAAAGTGGAGATTTTGACTTGATTCTTGTTTTATTTTTATACAACAAAAAATAGCCAAGGCGTTTGTTTTCAGCGTTTGGATTTGCAAAAAGTAAGAAAATAAATTTGTAAAAAATTACAAGGATTTTGGTCATTTCTTGAATTACCCCACCTTTCACAATCTTTTTGAAAATGAAGAGACCCCTAATTACTCCAAGAGGTTCTATCCTAGTTAATTTTACACACTTAATCATCTTTATAGTTTTATTTAGTTTTTAAAATGTGAACAAAAAAATAATAAGGAGGCATTGCCCCACAAATGGGTGCCCGCTTAAGGGGCCAACTCGTCTTCAATGCATGGACTAGGTTATTTGTCCGAATCCAAGGCCTTCTAATTGTGCATAAAACCTTCTTCACCCAATGTACATGAATTTTTTGGATTCATGGTTTGAATGTTAGTACCTCAAAAAGTTGGAAATGGAGACTCCGAGCACCTCCGAGATTTTGCTAGATGTCTCTATTGACATTGAGATTTTCCATACATGCAGAGAATAATACGTACTTTAAAGATGTCAAAAAAAATTCTTGTCTTCAGTGTAAAAAAACCTTTTCAATATGCTGCACCCCTTTTCTACCTCTAAGAATTGTTGTACACGGAACTAAGATCATGCTCAACACAATAATAAAAGATTAAGACCTTGTGTGGTGCAAAAATTTAATACTAAGTGAAGTCAAAGTCTGCTAATCCACTCAACGCAAGGAAGAAAATTATCCATTTTTCTTGACTTCAAAAACTATAACCTTATAATTTGTGCGATCAAAGTATATGAAATTTTGTGAGTATCATACTTAGTAAGTCTTTATGGAGATCCTACGGTCAAAAAGAATAAATATAAGGTTTTGTTTCCTTCCTTACTCATTGCACTAGAATCAACAATTTTGAAGTGTTTATAGTGTGAAATTGTCTGAAGGTTTGTGGAGTTCAAGAAATATAATTGAATAGAATAGAAATTACACCCTTGCATAAGAATATCCAAAATATAAGAGAGATATATATTTATTTTTATTTATTATTATTATTATTTTATTTTTCTACCATCCAAATTTCAAAAGCATGTAATATGTTTTAAACTAGTACTATAGTTGTAGTCATTACTTATACTTCTACAATACTCTTTGCAATCTACTTGTGCTACAGTAAATGCAACTTGTACATGTCACTAGTAATAGGCGGTTCGGAAATGTTCGAATGGAGTGGGCCAGTTCCATGTGTCGCTGAGGCGTGAGATGATATGTGATAGTCTACCAGCGTTGTCTCTCCTAGTGAGATACAATCTACCCATGTACAAGTAAAAGGTATCTGCCAATTCTTCATTTATGAATATTACAGAATTTTCGTCGTCTTGCTGCAATCTCTCATACTCTCTTGACATGGTTATGCCGTTGATTCGTTGAGTTTTTTGAGCCGTTTCATACTCCTCCAAAGCCTTTGAATACTTTGGAATCATTTGATTATCAGCATCGTGTCTGTGTAAGTATGAGAGATTGCAGCAACAAACAAATCCGCCTTCAAAACCACCTCATTGAAAGCTTTGTGACCTCTTCAATGTTCTCCTGCGTATTTTGCCAGCAGGTTCTTTGAATTTCATAGTGCATCATGCACAATGCTCACATAAAACTTCATATACCTTAGTTATTTTCTCAAGACCAACCACTTCGTTGCATGCAACGCAGCCATTATGCATTGTGACATCACAATCTTGAATTTGTAGGGGCGTTCATCACGATATCTCACGTACTTGCTCTCCAAAGCTAGTACAATAATTTCCTCATAGAATCGTACAATCAATTCCATGGTAAAATCCTTACACTCATGTCCCAAATTGGGTAAAAATTTGGCGCTCCAAAATCCGCCACCTTCTATATTTCTTGTCCCCTCGCATCTTTGATTGGTGATGAATTGGAGCTTAAAAGCTCAAACTCTACAAAGTTTTTAAAAAAACCTTATAAAATTTGACAAAATTTCCTCCCTCGAAATAAATATCCCCTTTTTACTTCAAAAAATGAGGAGCCAATAAATGGATTGCGCCATCCAAAGCCACTTTGCACCCATTTAAAAAATGAGAGGGGAGAAGAAAAGTGAGGAAGGAAGGAGGCCAAAGACTTCTTATAGACGCTTCTCGGCCACTCGGCCATCCGCTCGATTGGACAGCCAAGATTAATCGGTCGCCCGATTCGATGGCCATGGCAAACCGCCAGATTGTGAGGCTTTCTACCCTAAATCGACGGCCACAATTTTGGCCAATAATATGCTCCAATTTTCTTACATCCTCTTTTTTACTGTATGTCTGTGGAAGCTTTTATTTCTGCTAGACGTTTCGTTCGACCAGATGTTCGGACATTGCCGTCCGCTGGATGTCATTTGGACGCTTCGACCCTCTAAGGCATTGAATTGATAATTCAGCGGTTAGTGGGCGTGAAGGCAATAGTAACCTGACTTATTTTAACCATATGTCGTATCAATAAAGATCAATAGTCGAAACAGATCGAAAGACCTAACCAACATCAAATAAACAAAAAAAAATACACTGAAACATATAAACGTAGTACACCCTTGAGGAATAAGTAGTGAATAAAAAGAATAGTCAAGCGTCTTGCACAAAACAACAAAAGAATCAACTAGTGCAAGTAGTATAAGAGAATGCGGAGCCTTAACTAATGATAAATAATCACTTACAAGCAGTTATAATCATTCAACACTTTCTAACTCACTCACAAAGCTTGACTTGACAAAGACGTCAAGTCAAGGACGTGGGCGGCGCTATATGCACATACACAACCCTAAGTAGATGAAAATCATCCATGGATGAATGCGGTGCGCCGTTGTATGTCCCTAAACCCATAGATTTGTTATAAACTAATCTACGCTAAAACTTTAATTTGGAGAGGCCCTTGGCGCCACGTCTCGTGACAGCTGTCGTGTAAAGAAAGATTGATAACTACAACAGATTGAGAGTTCTAACCAACATCGAATAAACGAAAAGTATACACTAATACAAGTATGCGTAGTACACCTTCAAATGCCAACCCTAGCGGGAAAGAGACCCTCTATCCAACTAGGACCAAACAACACTAAGAAGACAAAACGCCACGTTGATGTCGCTGCAACAACTATACGCATCCAATTAAAAATATTGGTCGTTGCCAAATCAATAATAATATAGTGAAGTAAATGATGGACGGTAGGCCAGGTGCAATGTGAGCCCCATCTTTCATCGCCTTAGGGAAATTTAATGCCAATCCGATTGTCAATCTTCACGTTGCCTATCCCTCGATCAAAACAACAAACTCCAGCAAGATGACAAGGCACCACATAGTGACAAGTCCACAACAAACTGAAGCCGTTTCATTGGGTAAAACGTGGCTCAAAGACCTCGGACAACAAGGTCAAGTCCAATCCCGGGCGGTAGAGTAGAAAGATGCAGCCTCAAGCAAGCCATATGTCAACCACGTTGGCAATAGTCTTAAAACAACATGGTAGCCGCGCCCTTCTTCTCACCACACACAAAACACAAAAGGCCGTCGAGCACAACCGCCAACTTTGAATGAATGGAGCCATCAATAGGTCATTGATAGGAGCACAATTCTAAGAGTGCTCCCAACACTTCCGACCATCCTTATCTTCTAACAACAAGATGCCAATATGCAACACATCCTTTACACAAAAATGGTGCGCCCAGCCTTGACATCTAGCGTCGTGGGCGCCTCATGTTGCAGATAAACGTAATCCCTCGTAGAGAGATATTGCAATTGAGGTCGGTAGGCATTTTTACGAATACAAGTGTATCGTATAGTGTCACAGTGTTGAGTAATGGATAAGTTCACCATGGCCATGGGCATGGCCCGCTTGAAGAACTCTGCTCAATCATGTAGACATTGGGCCTACATCTCAGGATCATCTAAACCTACAACCAGAGCCAGCTCTTTCGAACAAAACTCGGTATGATTGGCTCCCGTTTGTACGACAACTAATACAGACTAAATCAGCTAGTGAAGTCTGCCGACTAAATCGGTAATCCATGGCCATCCATGGTATCATTAGGTTTCAATCACGATGGCCACCATAAAGTAATACATACTTCTCTAAGCCCCGCTTCACAGTCTGACCCACACGTTCCGCCAAACTGTCTTCTTCGGGATGATCCACAAAAGTTGTACGATGGTCAATCAAAGCCTTGGTATACAAAGCTTCAAAAGCCCCAAAGAACTCACGCCCCTGGGTAGTTAAAACCTCAATTGGGGCTCCAAAACGAGCCAACACCCGGTCAAGAAGTGCCATGGCCGCCAAATCTTAAGAATTCTGTGGAAGAGCCACAAGCTTAATCCTCTTATTGAAATGCTCCACCATCACCAAGACATACTTGACTTTGCTTGGAGTCACGACAAATGGACCAACGAAGTTCAAAGACCACTATTATCCTAGCCTCATAATTGGCAAAGGCTGCAAAGGCGGTGATATGGTGTTGAAGCTGGATCTAATCCGATCTCAAACTTCACACCGAGAAACATACGTGGGGTCTTGCTAATACATGTTGGTCTTCAAATACTAGCTGCGCAACATTTAATGAGTCCGTCATACACCAAAATGTTTAAGGTCTTTGCGTACTTGGCGTATCAACAACACCATATTCATTATATTGGGAGATTGGGAGCCTCCCAAAATAATATGAAAAACTTGAGCAAACCTAAATATGCAAATGTTTAGTGATTTGCATAGTAACCTTTGAATACTATCTTTCCAGTTTGGTGTCCACTAAAATGGGAGGTGCGGAATTATTTTCAATGTAAAATCAGGCTTGAAAGAAATTGAAGTACATTTTTAGCTCCAGTCAAGCTGAAAGCAAGCAACACTTACATTTCCAAATATCATTCAAAAACAAAAGATCAAATGTCAAGGTACGAAAATGCATTTCTCAAATCGAAACACACTATCAGCTCGAGTCGAGCTGAATGTGCCCCAACAATTCCTATGCGATAAAACATTCAGAATAGCAAATATCAAAGGGCAAATCATCAAGCCCGGAATTCACTTCTCTCCAAGAAGAAAGCCATACACATTCAGCTCGAGTTGAGCTGAATGTGCCCAAGCAATTCCTATGCAATAAACCATTCAGCATAGCAAATAATAAAATATCAAAACTCTGAAATGTATTAAACTCCACAAGAAATGGGTGTACACTTTCAGCTCGATTCGAGCTAAAATCACGCCAACAAATTTCAATCTTATGCACACATTCTTAGATACTAGTATAAGAATAACATCTTTGTACTAAAAAATCATTGCGAAGAAGACGGCTCGGCATCCCTGATCAAACTATCTTGGATGATTTGAACTTGATTTCTAGGCATCTTCACAACAGGAAATTCACTCCTACTTCTAGACTTCCATGCAGTCAACAAAGCTCCGGTGTCCTCCCATTGCGGAAGTTGCTCGTCATCAATTGTCTATTGTAGACCGTTGGAAGAGGCCCATCCATCATAGCATCTTTGGACATTTGCATCGCGCGAAGTGGGGCGGAAGTACTGTATTTTGATACAGTTAGGCCTTTCCAGATCCGAATTAGGGTCCGAGAGCGCTTGTGCAATCCAAACAGGACGTTCATCTCCATCACACGGTCTTAATGCAATAAAATAGCCTAAGTAAACGTCTCGATTAATCCGAAAAGAAGGGGCTGGCCTATCGCGACTCTGCCCAACAAAATGGTCATCATCATCATGATCCTCATGAACAGCGCCCACACTAGTGAATTGGTCCTCGATTGTCTGACCAATACGACTAGAAGGCCAAAAACCATCCTGTAGAGAGGTGGGCAAGTCCATTGGTTGACTAAGTGACTCTCTAACTGCCCGCCAATAGTAGCTCAAAGGCTCATATCGCCTTTGATATTCACCTGTACGATCCTCACGTGCTTGATGCTCCCAATATGAAATGAATCCAGAAAGACCTTTAATCACTTCAGGAAGATTGCGCATTGCATGTGGCTGCAATGAAGGTGGTTCTCCACGTGGCCACAAAGACCTCCCATTTGAATCCTCCTTCCACAATTTGATCCCACCCCCTTCTCTTGGAAGCCAATCATCTTGATGACAAAGAATCTTGTATTTCATCATGGGACATCCGTTGGAGTCAACAAAGAATTTGAATTGGTGAGCCTTTGTGTGGCCCTACAATGCTTCGTCTCCACCTGCAATACCTTCACTAATAAAGGACTTGAAGTCCGGGACTTCTTCAATCAAGTGGGGGATTGTTGGCACACTTTCGTTCTCCATAAATGATCTCATAAGCAAAGGGATCGTGGGGAAACTCTCCTTCTTCAAAGCCATACTCCATCGACCAAATAATGCATCAATGTCATCATGTGTGTGGCCAACAAGCATGAAATTAACATAAACCTCTCGGAAGATTCCCTTTGCAACAAGAAGAGACCAAAAGCAAAACACATATCTATTTTTGTTGTCACTGACCCCATTGTCCATTTGCACATGCAAAATAGGCGGCAAAGGTTTTGCTGTAGCTAGAGACTCAGGTGCGGCACGGAGGAATGGGACACAAGTATCTGAAGCTCCTTGCAAAACAGCTCGAAACAATGCAGTTCTCCCCGAACCCAAAAATAATTGTCGGGACGATGTCTTCGAAGGTTGTTCTAAGTCTCGTAACAATCTAGCAAAAGATCCCACTGTATAGTTGACATCATGTGGGTAAATGTCCAAGCCATAATGAGCATAACGAACATCACCATGACCATGTGCAAGCATTCCAGTAACAGAGATGGGCAACTTCATCAGACCATCCAAATGTTTCGTCTTGTGAGAGAGGACACGAGATGCAGTCTTCGAGTGATCCATCTTGTCGTGCATAATCGTAACACATTCATCCGGCAACTCTTGAGAGCGGTAACGGTTGGAATAATAGAACTCTCGATGAGCCCATGTTGAATCCAAATGGAGATTCAACCTCTGCTGCCACAATAGCGCAGCTTCTGTTCCAGGCTGCTGCAACCTCCGATGGGAATGGTTCTTATCACACGTTGAACAACGTGCAAAGTTATCCCCATGTCGTTTTGCATTGTAATCGGAAAAATGGACCCGTCTAATCTTACTCAGCCCTGAAGTGGAAATTTGGGAAAGCCCGCAATTAACTAAATGGGCATCAATTGCAGGAATTTGATCTTTCCACCTGAAATTTGCCGGAAGAACTTTGGCCACGGATGTCTCACCCGAAGGCAAGATGCGGGACTTGTGGGGCATGTGGTCAGCATTTCTATTAAGGATGACACGTAATGTTGCGGTAGCGACTACTGTGTGATTTCTAGGTTTCCGTTTCCCAGAATTACCATGGGGTTGCGCGACTACACCAGCCGCTGCAATTTTGGCATATTCATAGAACGAGGTTTCACTGACGCCCATGATGTGCTGCCAAGCAGCTGCGCACACATCAACGCCCTCAATGGTCACCACATTTCTACCATTATTGTCCACATGAAACTGTCCGTGAACATCTAGCTTCATATGCCTTCGAAATTGAATGGAGGTTCCAAAATACATCCTCATCCGCAATACCTTAATCTTCAATCGTGGGAAGCGTTGAACACAACTCCTGGAGCAACATCGTTTTCCAGCAACAGAGTTGATAGATTCGTCAGAGAGGAGAATTGATGATTTTGTTGAAACCATGGTTGAAGGGATCCTAGATGAACTTTCATAAGAGCGAGTCCTCTCTCCAAGAGATCGGCTTCTCATTGCCATTACTGAATTGTAAGTATCACGCTGTTGGTGATGCAAGAGACTAACACTATTATAGAAAACTTGACCAACAGGCCAAACCTTAACACAATAACGCCATTCGTCCGGTGCTTCATCTTCAACTAATGTCCTGGAGACCTGAATGGCAACGTGCGTATCACCTAATGGAGCATCAGTCCTAGAAATAGCCGTGGTGTGAAGGTTACGAAGTATTCCAGTGGCAATTGTAACTCCGGACAGGTTTTTCATTTCGACTATCTTACCAACCCAATATTGCCTTGGGAGAACTTCGAATTCCATCAAATCAGCATCTACTGGATCGTGGAAAGACGAGTTGTCACTTGATAAATCAAAATCATCGTCGATTGAGGCACCGGTTGAAGTGTCCATCTCGGCACTGCAAAATTAAGGCAAAAGTGTAAATAGTTGTCGTAGTATAATAGTACTTCAAGGTCCATCCCACATCAATCAAAGTAAACAAAATAATAGCATAATTGTTCATCTCCATGATTAGGTGAAAACAAAGCACATTCAGCTAGAGTAGAGCTGAATGTGCACTGCATATTCAGCTCGGGTCGAGCTAAATGTGTAGTGCATATTCAGCTGGAGTCGAGCTGAATGTGCACTGCATATTCAGCTCGGGTCCAGCTGAATGTGCACTGCATATTCAGCTCGACTGGAGCTGAATATGCACTGCTTCAAGCTAGAGTACTGAATCAAAACCTGAAGCATTCATTCCAAGAAAAACTACGCATTTTGACAGTTGCAAGAACATATATGTCATACTGAGGTACAAATAATAATATGAATCCCTAAACCAGTACTAAGGAGGCGATTATGTTGATGCCGAATTATCACCTCCTTCCTACAACTTTTTCATTACATTGAAAATGATAGTATGAAATGTGCAAACCAAATGCCAAGTAAATCACCATAAAGTTTAGACAGAAGTCACTTACAAATGGTCCAATTGCGTGCACCAAAACGTCTTGAATGAAGAAGGAAGAGAAAACCCTACTCTTTGTCACGGCCGCAGCAACCATCCACGACCACACACCTCCGCATCTCTAGAAATTCCAAACACAACTAAGTTGACCTAGAATAATGTATCCACTTCTTGCTAGAGTACTGAATCAAAACCTGAAGCACTCATATCAACATAAACTACGCATTTTGACAGTTGCAAGAACATATATGTCATACTAACGTACAAATAATAAAATGAATCCCTAAACCAGTACTAAGGAGGCGATTGTGTTGACGCCAAAGTATCACCTCCTTCCTACAACTTTTTCATTATATTGAAAATGATAGTATCAAATGTGCAAACCAAATGCCAAGTAAATCACCATAAAGTTTAGACAGAAGTCACTTACAAATGGTCCGATTGCGTGCACCAAAACGTCTTGAATGAAGAAGGAAGAGAAAACCCTACTCTTTGTCACGGCCGCAGCAACCATTCACGACCACACACCTCCGCATCTCTAGAAATTCCAAACACAACTAAGTTGACCTAGAATAATGTATCCACTTCTTGCACAGAAATTTGGCTTCGAATGCAATAGGTCTTTCAAATGTCAAGGCATACTTCGAGACAGTATAGATTCACGAAGGCTTGCCGACTATTAGAAAGGTGCAAAAAGAGAGAGAGAGAGAGAGAGAGAGAGAGAGAGAGAGAAAGAAGAGGTTGGGGTGTATTGACCACGTCGAACAAGTTGCCGTTAAGAAAAGAGCGGGAATGACATCACGTTTGGTGGGCAGGAGCTATTCTAAATAAAGCATCTTTCAAACTTGACCAAAAAATTAACAAGCACATAAGTTTCTCCTCATATCTCGATGTAATGGAAGTTTCTATTTACATGATCAATTTAAGGTTATCAATTGGGGTTATGGGTATCAATTTAAATATGCAAGAATCAATTTAAATTTAAGGTATAGAATTATGTATCAATTTAAGGTTATCAATTGGGGTTATGGGTATTTGATTACGGTCATTTATTTCCATATTAAGGATATTGATTATGACTAGATTATAAAAGTAAAGATTTAGGTTTAGGGTTCAAATTACATTTTGACATTTAGGGTTTAGAGTTTAAGGTTTAGGATTGCAAGTCCATGGTATGAAGTATAAATTATAGGGATTAGGGTTTCGGTAAGTACACTATTCGTGCCATTACAGTAAAAAACTATTAGTGTAGTGACTTCTTAAATCTTATCTTTAGGTGATATGTAATGAATTTTCTTAAATCAATATCAAGGCACAATTCAATTTTCTATAAGATTTTTTATTGTATCAAAATTGAATTGTGCCTTGGTATTGATTTAAGAAAATTCATTACATATCACCTAAAGATAAGATTTAAGAAGTCACTACACTAATAGTTTTTTACTGTAATGGCACGAATAGTGTACTTACCGTAGTACACTAATTGCAAACAAGTTGACAAATAGTGTACTAATAGTATACTAACAAGTGTACTTTCTCAAAAGATTATTTGATCAAAATTTACTTTTATCAAAGATTACTTTATCGGAGCACACTTTATGGAAATTTAATTTATTTAAAACTTACTTTTTCAAGAGATTTATTTTTCAAGTTTTACTTCTTAAAAAGTTTACTTTTCAAATTTGACTTTTTCAAACATTTACTTTTTCAAAAGTATACTTTTTCAAAACCTCACTTTTTCAAAACTTTACTTTTTTCCAAGATTTCTTTTCAAAAGTTCACTTTTTCAAAAGTGAACTTTTTCAAATCTTTACTTTTTCAAATGTTTACATTTGGAATAGCTTATTTTTTTAAAAGTTTACCTTTGCAAAAGGTAAGTTGTCTTTTTTCCCCGAATTGATGTTTTTTCCTAGTTCTTGTTTTTTTCAAAAATGTTGTTTTTTCCTAATTGTTTTTTCCTAATTGTTGTTTTTTCCCAATTGTTGTTTTCTCCAATTTTTTCTTTGGGGGTTTTATTTTTTCTCTTCTTCACCTTTTTGTACACATAATTCTCTTCTACTTTCAATACACTAAACGTGCACGATTAAAAAAGTTAATATTCCAATATTTACAAAAGTTCACAAATAGTGTAGTAGTTCACATTTAGTGTACAATTTTGTCACTACACTAATTGCGTAGTTGACAGTTAGTGTATGGGTTCGTATTTAGTGTCCACTACACTAAATGAAACTTCTGTGTACTTCATCTCATTTGTTATGAATCAATATTTATCCCTTGAGTTGACTTTGCAAGATGATCTTGTCTTGTGCGATATTGATTCACTTGCTATTATTAATTTATGTGTTTTATAATTCAAATCATCTTTGACCCTAAAGGCCCAAGAGTTCCCTCAAAGGATTCTAAGAATTTTTGGAAGTTCCTATAGAGTTAATTTATAAGTTTTTTGGTGTCGGCTCTAATAGCGCATCCGTATCCTTTGATCGCAACATTATGCAATTGTTGCCATTATGGACATAAGTTTGAGTGCCTTCAAAAAGTTATGATCGCAATGTTTTTTAATGTCATTCAAACATATTGCAAGTTGATGTGTAACTTTGCGCACTTGCAAAAGTTTGGTTCCATCACTCTTCCCTTTATTGCAAACGGTACTACCTTAAATATGCATTCTTTCACACAAAATTCATGCGTTACATATTATACATAAGTATTTTCTACTATCTTTTCTCCCACATGAATAAGGGTCAAAGATCACATGCATATGTAAAAACATTTGTTTAAAAAACTAAAGTTCATTATCTTGTACAACTATACTCGTATCAATATTTTCCATTGAAAACCACTACACTAAATATCACTTTTAGTGTAGTGGACACTAAAAGCGAACCCGTACACTAATTGTGAACTGGGCAATTAGTGTAGTGACAAATCATAACACTAAATGCCAACTACTACACTATTTGTGAATTCCACTTAAGATTGCAGTACAAATTTTTTCACTTGTGCACATTTAGTGTATCAAGATAGAAGAAGATTATGTGTACATTTTGAGTATAAGAAGCGACAAAGATTTAAATAGAAATTCTATTTAGAAAAAAAACAACATTTGGATGAAATAGAATTTAGAATGGAATGAACACCAAAAATTGATTTGGAAAATAATAGATTGAAAGAAGAACCTAGATATGGAAGAAAAGTGGAATTGCAAAAATAGGAAACATCTGAAAATAGAAGATTGGAAAATATTGAAAATGGAAATAATTAAAGAAATAAACATTTGAATAAATATACATTTGAAAAGGAGACATTTGAAAAATGTTCATTTCAAAAAATAAACAATAGAAACACAAAACTTTTTAGAAGTATATGATTGAAAAATGGAGCTTTTGAAATATGACCACATTGAAAAAGTAAACTTTTTCAAAAGTACTCTTTTAAAAAAGTGCTTAAAAAATAAAGTACTACAAAAGTAAAAGAATTAGAAAGAAAACATTTGAGATGGAAGACAGTTGAAAAACAAAATATTTGAAAAAAATAAGGATTTGAAAAAGTAAGGGATTAAAAAATAAGGGTTAGGAAAAGTAAGGGGTTGAAAAAATAAGGGTTCGAAAAAGTAAAGGTTACAAAAAGGAAGGGGTACAAAAGTAAGGGATTGAAAAAGTAAGAATTTGAAAAAATAAGGATTTGAAAAAGCAAGGGATTGAAAAAGTAAGGGTTAGAAAAAGTAAGTGGGTGAAAAAGTAAGGGGTTGAAAAAGTAAGGGGTTGAAAAAGTAAGGGTTAGAAAAAGTAAGGATTAGAAAAAGTAAGGGGTTGAAAAAGTAAGTGGGTGAAAAAGTAAGGGGTTGAAAAAGTAAGGGTTAGAATAAGTAAGTGGATGAAAAAGTAAGGGGTTCAAAAACAAACGACCAGAAATAATTTTGTTGCTAAGAAATCCCCCACTGGAAATTTAAATCAAGGTGTAATTTCTCAAAAACTCCAAAAAGTAGGGTCTCCCCGACTAATTTTAACCCCTAAACGTAGCAATTTTTGGAATGGATGGAGGCCCAAATCATGTCCAAAGTACACAAGAATTGGCTCACTTATTATTTGGCTATGTTTGAAGAGGATCTTACGGTTACTTTTTGAATATTTTTCTCCCATTGAGCTCTACATGGAATTTAATTTTGAGGGATTTCTGACTGTATTTCAGCGTTTTGACCCCCCCAAGGACGTTTAGGGGTTAAAACAATTAAAAGAATAAAAAACTATCAAATTCTTCAATAATTATCGACATGTTCTTTGTATCAATATTGTTCCCCATTGTAATATCTTGTCTTAGCGAGGGACCCTATGTGGGTATCATCTAGGTTTTGGCTTCATTAAGTATATAGTGAAAATTGTTATATATAGAGATAAATAATGATATGATATAAGTTTATAAATATTGGTAGAGTCAATTGATAGAAATTAAATACTTGGAGGTTCATCAGGCTAATATCATTCATTCAAAGATATTCAGTGTTAAGTTTATTTTCTTAAGCGAATTTATACTTAGTGATCAAGCTTCTATTATATTTTTTAAATATTTTAATGTATTTTCAAAATTATGTTTTTAGATATTCAATGATTAATTTAGAAAAAATATTCAACTAACAAAATGGAAATTATTAATGACTCTTTGGATTTAAAAGATGACCTTTAAAAAGAAGTGTACAACAAGTTTAACTTTATTTATATTTTCATTTATCAATAGTACAATCAAATGTGTTGAAATAAAATAAAAATTATGATATAGATAATTCAAATAATGGAAATGATTTGTTGAATTTGACCAAAACAATGTAATGTGGTTGCTTTTGTACATAATTCAATTAAAATGGATGAAAGTATAAACTTTTTGTCTAGGTGATTATCCATGTAATGTTAAGGTGCTACCCCTATAATGCATAGGTGATACCCATGTAATACTTAGGTGAAATCCACTATGTCCAAATCATTGGGACAAAGGAAAATAATTCTTTTGACTTAGAGGTGTTGAAGCGACCACTAGGTACGGTAATGATAATCAATGATTATAAATTCTTGATCAATTGCACATTTTTTCCTTTTAGAAATCTATAGTTAAATTTCAAATAAATTTGGAGTCCTATTGTTCAACCGTAGGAATTTGATATATCGTAGGAATAAACAATGATCATTTGAGGTAGCTTTGATATGATTGAAGAACCTTCAATATCAAAATCAATGACTTATTGCATCATACTACTAAAATCATTATCTTCGCAGTGAACCACGCAGCGATCAATCGCGCAGTCAACCGTGCAGTGAACTATAGGAGCGATATAGTCAACCGCGCAGTTAATTGCGCACCCAACCGCATAGTGAATCATGTTACTTTTTTAAAATATAGTTTGTAATATATAAAAATACATTAAAATAATTGGACTCATGGCTTGCAAAGCATTAGCTTGAGTTTTTGGGTGTGACAAATTTGCATTTGTGTGTTGCAATTTGTGCTCTTGATTTCAAATTTGACGTTCAAATTTTTTTTTTGGTTAAGGACTAAAAGATTGAATTGTAAATGATGAGTTGTAAACTTGGAGTAAAAAAGTTGTGAAGATGGAGTTGTGATCTTGGAGGTTGGCATACAAAGTTGGAGTTGCAAAATTGCATATTCGAGTTGTAGAGATTGAAATTACAAATTTTTTATTTGTAATTGCAAGATTTGAGATTGTAATTGCAAATTGAGTTTGTGGATGTGTGAAACTGAGATTGTAATTAAAAGTTGAATTTGTGGGTGTGTGAAATTTGCATTCGTGTGTTGCAATTTGTGCTTATCCAAAATAAATTTGAAACTCTTGATTACAAATTTGACGTTCATAACATTTTTGAAATTCCATGTTAAAATGCAAAAAATCTAAAACCTAATTTATTTTTTTCTATTCTATTCTATTACATTATTAAAACTCGTGCATAGGTTTCAAAGACATATTTATATTTTACGTAGATTGTTGTTACCTTTTTTTAAAATATATTTTGTGATATAAAAACTACATTAAAATGGTTGAACTAATGCGTTGCAAAGCAAGCACCAACTGCTAGTATGTATTTGAAAATACAATCTCATTAATGAAGTTTCGTTTCACAACAGATTAGGATTCTCAATCCATGAAAGATATTTGATAGTTTTCAAAATTAGATTTTTAATTTGAAGCCCCCTCATCCAATCACTAGATTCCAATCTACTTAGATATTTATTTAAACTCACTATTTTATCCATGATATTGCCATTAGGCCAAAATCTATGCATGTCTTTTAAATAATATTAATTGTTTTGAACATATAAAAACTTTGGAATTATATTTTTGGTTTTTATATATGTGCTATCACAAAAAGAAGAAGATTAAATATTGCAACTCAATTGTTTAATCATAAATCTTCCAAAAACAAGAAATTAAAAAAAAAATATTGTGTAATCCCAGTGTCTTTGATTTGCGTTCACTACAGGAAGTTTTTGAGTATGATATATACAAGCCTATAGAGTAGGTGCAAAATGTATATAACACTAAAGGACCAGAGTCTCCTTCAGGGGGATTTCTGATTTTGGGCAGGTTCCTAAAACTCGAAAAAAAATCTTTCTTCTCTAAATTTTTTATTCTAGATTGCCTCTGATAAGAGCTTCGTAGACATATTTTTATTTTATTTTTTGGATTTGTGGTTTGAAAGTTAGTACCACTTAAAGCCAAAAGTGGGAACACCGGGCACCTCCAAATTTTTTGACAAAAGTTTCTATTGACATTGAGATTTTTCACACATATAAATAATATTTCCTTTTTCGGAAATTTTCAATAAAAAATCTTGTCTTTAGTGTAAAAAGGCATTTTATTCCAAGTCAAACATTTTCACATATTGTCGGGCAACGGAGGAAAATAACTTCATCTTTTCTACATAAGACCTAGAGATCTTCAAATTTTTCACTTTTTATTTTTTCAACAACAATATGTGGTGAAAACCTTCTCATTGACCGTTTGGATTATCATTTGAATACATACGTAGTTCACAAAAAAATAAAACGTGAAATGGCAATCATTGAACCTCCACTCCTTGCACACTTGTTTTGAATATGCTACACCCCTTTTCTACCTCTAAAAATTGGTGAGTTGGGAAATAACATCATGTTTAAGACAATGGTAAAAGATTTAGACCTTGTACAATGCAAAAATATGATACAAAGTGAAGTCAAAGTCTGCTGATCAACTCAACGCAAGGAAGAAAATGAACCATCGTTTTGACTTTAAACACTAAAATCTATCAATTTGTACGGTGGATTGCAACCAAAAGTTTAAGGCATGTTTATATGGAAGTCTATTTTAAAATCTTACGGTTGAAAATCCAAAATTCACTTTAAAATGTGATTTTCATGTCTCTTTTTGGCAGTGGCAGTTTTGGACCGGTTTTAGAGCGAAAGTGGTCGTGGTCCTTTAGGGGTTAATACATATATTCATTTAAAACGTAGAGGTTGGAGACCCTCTCTATTGATACAGTTGAAAATCAATTAAATGATTGTTGTTTAGCTTTTCATGAGGTTCTACAAAGACTTGACTTGTAGTGGAAATAGGCATGAAAGAATCGAACTAAGTTGGGATGGAGTGAAAGGAAGTGGTCCTTAATTCTATTTCCTATGGGTGTGGTCTTATTTCCATTGACCTCACTCAACCCCAACGCCGTCGATCATACAATGCCCGTGGTTGTACTGAAAAGGTAGATACTACTTGTTCTAGGTGTGGTGACGGCTTTGAATAGTCATTGACTCTGAAAGCCAGTCGCCGAGGTGTGGCCAAAACCCAAAACCGTAGGGCTAGACACATAAGAATTCATTAGAAAAAGAACCTTGAAGACATATGCACATTCGATTTTGGTTCCTTTGGAGGAAAAACATCCCAAAATCCCATAAACCAAACGGAAAATTCTAAATGAATGGAATAAGCGGGCCTCACTTTTTCATTTGTAGACTACCCAGACTTGAAAAGCTATGGTTTTGGGTGCATGATGGGTTTAGGTGTCGACCACAGAAAGTCTACCAGCTGGCTCATCTCCACAACATGGATGAAAATAAAATTGGGTAGAATTGTTTCCTCCCTCCATATATGCACATTGCTTAACCCTATAAGGCCGATGAGCTTTTTTAGCCTCGAAGAATCTACGAGTGTTCTAAATCATGCAGAATAACATCAACACCACAAGGTACATAACATCAGAACCCCCACTCATGGAAATCATTGTCGCTGGTCTACGCTTGCACCAATATTCGCGGAGATTGTCGGAATAGATGCCCATCTTCTTCCACCTCTTTTTCATAGTTCAAGTCTTTAGAAGTTTTTAATGAGATTATGGAAAGAGGACCCGAAATAGGCCATAACTTGTCGGGTATGAACGGGTGAGGGAACGATGGGAATCATGAGAACAGAGAAGGGAGCAATGCGAACAGCGAAGTAGACTGCCTCCAAATCAACCAGGTATCAACCGGATATTATAATATCAGAGTAGTATCTTGTCTAAAATAAGAAGAGGACAACGGATGTGTACACTAGTCTTGTACATATCAGCCGAGAAGTGTGCATTGTAAACCACCATAGATTCTTTGTGCTCTCAAACGCAAGGAAATCATTGCACTATATAGTGTCCTCTTCATGACTGACACCTAATCGGGAGATACCCGTTTAATACCCTGATCACACCCAGGATGCGCTTATGATACTCGGTTGATACCAGGGATGTGTTACTGACAAGAAAACAATGTTGTAAACCTGGGAAGGCTGGCTGTACAAACATGGACATGTTGTGTCTATCGAGATTCGATCACATGCAGCTTTCACAGGTTCTGTAAGTGTCGGTGACTGCACGAGTATCACCCAGGTATCTCAAGGTCTCAGACTAGTATCAATTGCGTAGACCTAGATATCAGCCGAGAGGACTCATTTTGGCAACAAATAATCATCGCTACTCTGGTGTTGATACTTGATAATTACCTCTGCCACCTTCTGCTGGAAAAGGAAAGGAACAAATTTGGGAACAGGCGAGGGAACAGTGCGAACGGCGTAGGGCAAGAGGCCGGAGGGAGACGAAGGGAGTCCCTTTTCATCTTCTTGCGTGCGACGCCAAAGCGCAGGCGCACCACCGCATAGCCACAGATCCATCGCCGCACGCCATCAGGAGGTAAGCCTGCGCCGAGAGGCCTGTGAGTTTGAAGTTTGAGGTTTCGTGGGATCGCTGGTTTCGTGGTTTAGGTTGATCGCTGGTTTAGGGTTGATCGCTGGTTTCGTGGAATCGCTGGTTTAGGTTGCTCTAGGTTAAGTGTGTTTCGGTTGTTGGAAGCAATGCAAAAGCAGGCCGTGTTGGATTGAACAGAGAAGAAAGGAAGGGTGCCTTAACCAGGAAGTCTTAGTCTCGAAAAGTGCCCTACGTCACGGTTTGAAAACGCGGTCACTTCTTGTCGGCAAACGCGTCTGTGGCGTGAGCGCCATCATATTGAGCATCCATGAACTTTCTATTTATCTCCTGCGCCTCTCACTCTCTTGCTCACGGACGTGAAATCTCTCTCTCGATGTGCTTAATTATTCCAGGGAACGCTCTTGACACTAATTAACACTTAATTAAACTAGTTGCGAACAACTGTCGAGGTGCGGTTGCTGATCGTTTCTTCGCGGGGCGCAATCGTAGGATTGCAAGCACTTCGGGAGAGCTGAATTCCGACCTCCTTGGTAGCACCGTCGCAGTTTCCCCTCTCGGCTACCGCAACACGGAGTGAGAATGTGGACTTTCATCTCATGATTTGTTGTCGAGAGTCATGCGCGTGACTGTGACTTACGAAGTGGGATACAAATGATTCAGAGATTCAAACTGAGCGCGGGAGCAAGGAAGGAAACGTGGCCGGTACGTGTCGAGAGGCGCGAGGATTGCTTGCAGCTTCTCTCGAGATCGACGACATCGACCAGTCTGCATTTCGACAGACCGACAACAATCGCCACCGGATGTTATAACACCGATTGTGCAGACACCGATACCAGGTAAGCATTTGCCTACATACAGACAGCAAATTTTTCTGTCATGCCGGAGGTGCACACCTTGTACTCATGTGTTGATGCTACATGAAAGTCAGTTTTCTTGTGGAAAACTAAAATTCACAAGAGAAATTCTCAGCAGCTCAGCTGATGTGTACTAGCTTGCTGTGTAACGTTGCATTCTTTTAGATTACCAAACAGTTTAACAGTGCACAATGAATACTTCATGTCCTATGTTATTCAACTTCTCAAACTTGTTTGAGCTACGGAAGAAAACACTTGTGATCATTTGCATGCGTTTCTTACTGCAACCATCAATTTGTACTAGACCTGCCTTTTATTGTCACCATGTTTGTCTCATGAAACTACTTCAACTCATGTTGTTAGTCAAGATTCTGCGTTAACCTCTAAAGTCGAAATCGACCAGAATGTGGTCGCACTGTTTTCGTATTATCGTCAATATGTTTTATTTTTCAGGTGGTCGAATGCCGACTGGTGGTTGACCCACGCACACGCGAGTCACGAGGTTTTGGCTTTGTGACTATCGACAATGCTGATGATGCTGATCGCTGTGTGAAGTACCTCAACCGGTCCAGTCTTGAGGGACGCATTATAACTGTTGAGAAGGTGCGTTTCTGTGTCGTGAATGCCTTGAACTCAGTGTCGTCCCACCCTTTTGAAACTTGTCGAGTCAAAGCGTCAGCTATTGAATGCTTCTGAGATATGGGGTTAGCCACTCTTGTCACGGATGGCTGGCTCTCAGTTACTAAATTTAGATCGTACAAAGTTACAATTTTGGAAGATTGTAGAGTTTTCCCATACCTTTAAAATGACACCATTTATGCTTCAAAATTCCTCATACTTTAGGAGATATTCACGGTCAAAGTTTGAAAACACTGTTAGGGCATGCTGAAATCTGCCCAAAACTGCGGTATATGCTCATTTATTCTCAAAATCTGCCCAAAATCAATTAGATCGCAGTAACTCCAAAAAATCACCAAAAATTGAGATTTTACTTTTTTTCGAATTTTGTTTTTCGTACATGTAAAAGAGGTAGTAAAGCATGATCTCACCGTCTGGATTTTCAATCCGATAATTTTTACATGCCTTTCTAATTGTTGAAAATGGGCATTTGTATTTGTATTTCAGCATACCTCCATGTGAAAAATTAAGCATTTCTTTAGGTTTTATAGGTCCTATGAGGGTAAAAATTGTACGGAAATGTTCCTTACTCACATAGGAACAAGAATTTGAAGAGCCTCATGTCAAATTTCCTTTCAAAATTGGTTTTTTTGGCCCCCAAAACATTAGTTTTCCATTCTACAACAAGGAAAAAATCTTTTTTTTCAACTTTGAACATTACGATCTCACAAACGGAGAGGAATTTGAATCTGAGATTCGGTATGCATGTACATGTACAAGTTAGGTACTAGATCTTACGGTTACATACTCGAAAATTTGTCAAAAGTTAAAAAATTTCACCTTGCATTGAAAGAGGGCAGTTTTGAGGGTCTTTGGCAGTTTTGAGGGCTTTCGACTTTAGGGGTTAAGTGTTCGAAAGTCTCTGCAGTACTCAGCAGTACGAAAGTTGTGTCAGTCAAGATTCTGCGTTGGTTTCACCTTCATTATTTTCAGCTCTTCATGTCCAGTTTTGAACCCTGTTGTTATGTAAATGACGAGTTGTACTGCCTGGTATTTGCTTGATCTGGCATGCTCCCACTGTTTGTGAATGTTAACTGTAGAGACTTAATGTTAACTGTAGAGACTTAATGTTAACTATAGAGACTTAATGTTAACTATAGAGACTTAGGGTACACTAATTTTAGGTTTTCATGTGGTCTTTGTTCTCATGCTAACAGAGATGGATGCCAGTTTGCATACAGGGCGTATGGGAAGGGGTGAACGAATGGGCACTCGTGTAATCCTAAAGGTCCACATCTGTTAATTCCTCCATCTACTGCTTTTATTCTAGATAGTACTGATTAGGGTATCTTCCGTAGAGTTGCTGGAGAAAGTTCAGTATTGAAGCCTTGGAGGGGAGGATGAAGGCTTCTTTCTTTGGTTGCAAGACAACGCTCATCCGCGCGCAGGCAGTATACGAGTTCACCTTGGGATGAAATCCTTGTGATGTTGTAATTTTTTGTAAGTTGGGAGTTGGTAGGTTTTCAAGTTGTAGAGTTTTGGCGACTCATCTTAGTTTTGAGTTTCTAATAGTGATTGGATTACGATTCAAATAGGGGACATTTTGTCACTGAAGCAGCTCCTTTGTGTGACATACCTCAAGCCATTTGTTTGAAGATTCAAGAGGCTCCAAAGAATGGGAACCAGGTAGGTAGACTCCTACGGAACTTGCAATTTGAATGAATTTTGTAATTTCTCATTCATATAATTAGTGCATATTTAGCTCGAGTTGAGCTGAATATGCACAATTGGTTGATCACGAGGTGCATATTCAGCTCGGGTAGAGCTGAATGTGCACGTTTAGTTTTGAATGATGTCCATATTCATCTCGGGTAGAGCTGAATGTACACGTTTAGTTTTGAATGATGTGCATATTCAGCTCGGGTAGAGCTGAATGTGCACGTTTAGTTTTGAATGATGTGCATATTTAGCTCGATTCGAGCTGAATGTGCAGCATATGATGAGCTTTGTGTGCACATTCAGCTCGGGTAGAGCTGAATGTGCAGTGTATGATGAGCTTTGAGTGCACATTCAGCTCGACTCGAGCTGAATATGCACCTCCGGCTCATTAGTATGCACACAAATGATTTATCATAATGTGCACATTCAGCTAGAGTCGAGCTGAATGTGCATCTTAATTTCAGCTATGTGCATATTCAGCTCGACTCGAGCTAAATATGCACAGTCTCATGAGCTTTCTGTGCACATTCAGTTCGACTCGAGCTGAATATGCACGTTCATTTCATTAGTTCCTGGGCGTTATATTAATAATGATCAGCACATTCAACTCGACTAGAGCTGAACGTGCACGGTAAAATAGGCTTTGTGTGCACATTTAGCTCAAGTCAAGCTAAATAGGCAATAGAAATGGTAAAATACTTCAAACACATGCAAGTGGTAATACAATGCTTAAATTTTTTTGACAAAACCACACATGTGCAATTAAACATTGTATTGCATACTCAGCTCAATTCGAGCTGAATATGCATACTTGAGAAAAAACTATAATGCATTAAGTACGCATAGTCAAATCTCACTTCACTTATGGACTCCACTGCAAAAATCCAATGAACGACCAAGAGGTCTTGGAGCAATACTATAAACCCACAAGTATTGTGATCGAGTCCGACAACGGAGAGGAGCACGAGTTACTCAACTGCTACGAGCTTCGAGATCCAGAGAGGCATAAGGCGTGGGGGGTCGAACATATCGGGCACTCTAATAGCATGGTGTTGACTCACAAATTTCGAGGCATGGATATGTTCTTGCACGTTTCACCGAATGAGAAGATAATCGAGTTTGACCACCACAAGAAGTTCCTCGTAGTTAAAAGTGAGACGACAACTGAAAGCAGACTTCAGTACACGGTTCTCATCGACTGCATGACTCAAGTCTTCAGCCTTGATCCCTTTCTCGACAATATTGAGAACTCAATGTTTGAGTCGATAAAGAAGGACATCCTCAAACAACAGGACGAAGATTACTGGAAGAGCAACACTGGTGGGCCTCTTCGCGCTAAAGCTTTGTCATCAAAGTTGACAAGTCTCCTCCATGCAATGGCGATGAAGGTTCTTCAAAACTCGCAGACCTCATCCGAGATGACTCCGGTGAAGGTCTCTCGTAGGACCGAGAGTGGCAACGTTAGCCAAGGCGGTAACACTGGACAGAGGACTGCAGCGGCTCGAATTGGCAATGTTAATCCGAGGAAGTCGTTGTCTACAGACCCAATGCCACCGAAGAGGCAACGTCAATCACTTGCTCCGGAGGCTCCAACTCGAAGAGCACTAAAATCTAGTGCAAGAAACCAAGAAGTTGGTAAGCCAGACGTTGAGGCTAGCATCGTCTCTGCGATCACCGATCTGCCCCACGAGTTGCGTCCTGGAGAAGACATTGATTACGGGAATGCATCCGAGGTGTACGAAAAGTTTTGGACAGATTGCCAGGACTGCTTCCTCTACGACCCTGACATGAAGAAGGAGCTGGACGTGCGGCAGTTATCACCAGCTCCAGAGGACTGGACAATTCAGGCCTTTGAGAAGAAGGGCATGGATGTGGTAATGAATTACCTCATCCACATGCCCGATAAGTCCATCAAGCAGACGCTTTGCGTAATGCCGATAACAAACGAGAAGCCTGACGGAGACTGGGAAGACATTCGTAAGGGGAAGTTCTACATCATAAATGGCCAACATAGTATGGCGGCAAGCTTAGCGATGATGGCGGATGAATCTATTGACGAGACCACAGTGAGGCACTTTCGCGTGTGGAAGTGCTTTGTCGTATGGTCCGATGACAAAGAGAAGCTGCGTAAGATCTCGGCATTCTACAACCGAGTCAATCACTTGTCCATCTTCAAGCCAACGTGGTCGACCAACATCCTATCTGCACGGTCGACATGGACCAATCTAGGTCGCCCAACACCACCACAGAAGAAGAATACGCCGGGTGGCCGTGGAGCTCCAAGAGCCAACGACAAGGCATATAAGGTTAGCAATCCTGATTGAGATTGCATATTCAGCTCGAGTCAAGCTGAATATGCACACCTATGTCAACAATTGTTCACTTTTACTAACACTATCGTATGCCTCCTGTAGGAGTTCATTGAGGCCATTCAACGTCGGTTTGCCTGCATTGACGTTGCAAAGAACCAGCAGTACGCTAGCAAATCTAGTCAGGTACCTCAGCTGGCTCTCTCAAATGAAGTCAAGATTATCACGTCGCCTGATTCTACTTTCAATCTCTCGCGAGATGTGATGGCTGCAAGTGCTCAAGGCGACTTGATTGACGTTGACACCAACCTTCTTTGTAAATTCAAAGACAACCTGAAGTCGACGACAATGAAGGATGGTGGTCTGAATCGAGAGTTCTTCAAGTGGCTCAATGGCTTCACTGATGCAGATCACGTGAAGTTGTTGAACCACATTTTGAACCGCAGCGGACCAAAACGGCGGCTCCAGTACCCGAAAGTGGTCATCAAGACACCAACCAACGTATTGGATGGTAACTACACGGCTTTGGAATGGATCGAGCGGCGCAAGAGGAAGAACGTCGTCCGTAGGGAGTTGCAGAAACTAAAGTCTAGTCTTGCATTTTTTGATCCAAATAAAAATTTTGTTTCCGGAAACTGGAAGCGTTTTAAGCGTGAATATCACGTCTCATCCGCATCCATGAGGGTGCTTGTCGATCAACCTGGTGAGGCATTCTTCACTGAGGCGCGACAGCTTCGGAGCAAGAACAAGTCTGCGGAGGAGCTATCGCCGTACGCGAAAGCTTGGTTTAAGTTGTTCTTGGACAAGCGCCAACACTTTGAAGAAGCGTCCGGGTCCGCTTACATCCGGAAGTACAACATCATCAATGATGCGTTGGGTGTGTGGCACGAAAACACATGAGATCCCCGCGGCGAAAAGCCTCGGCTTGGATTGATCGATTTCAGATCAGCTCCCGGGTAAGATTTGAAGCCATCATCAATGGTGGCTAACCCATTCTTCAAGGACTTCATGGAGGCATTGCGGACTAGAGGCAGCCCTGGACTGACAGACCCAGATGTCTGGCTATGGATTTGTGGGACCAAGACAGAGGAGAGGCAAGTCTTCTCCATAACCGAGAAGTCCCCATTTGTGGACGAATACGTGACATATAGTTCCGCATACATTCCTGGTAAGTATGAGCTGCTCGATGATCTGCCGTTAGGCAACAGGTTGTCGAAAGATTCTGTGGAACTTCTTTGGCTAGTCCGTAAGCCATTATCTCGCCCTAACTTAGTTACAAAGGAATATGTCTATCCGCTTCATGTTGCAAACACCAAGGCCCGCAAGTACAACGAGTTGGAGTATCGTGTAAACATTACTGAGTTCACGATGGAGTTCTACTTTCAAGTACTCAAAGAATGGTGCAAACCCGGGGACTTAGTCTTCTCTGCCTTTGGAGGCTCAAAGTTTCTTATTGCATCTATGGTAAGAATTTCTGCCGAGCTCTCCTGTTTGCATATTCAGCTTGACTCGAGCTGAATATGCAAGTGCTTCTCGATCAATAGTTCTGAGTTGCATATTCAGCTCGAGTCGAGCTGAATATGCAAGTAGTGTAGTTTCATGGAATGCAATTATATGTCGCTTGAGTTAGTTTGATTGATTGCCAGTGTCTCTAGTGTGCCTTGCAGATCGAATCTCTAGGGTGTGCCTGCATCTGCGAGACTTGTGAGAGTGATCGGTACGAAAGCAAGGCCAAGTTGGCTTTGTCTCTATGCAAAGTGGATTTCGTTGCCGATGATTATCCAGTTGACGAGACAAAATATCCTGTTAAGCCCCCTCGTGGTATGGGTAAGGAAAAGAGACGAGTTGATGACGATGATGATAATGAGGAAGATGATGATGAGCAACCTACTGTGGATGTTACGAGGTCAGATGTTGCGGTAGCTGACCCATCGGACCCCGCTTCTGCTCGCGTTAATGAAGGCACAGATACTGGTGCATTTTGTGCGAATGATTATGAGGATCTTGCTCTTCGTCGGTCGAGTGTGATTGCAGGTGGTGCTGGTCCATCCAACAATCGGTCGCAAAGTACGGCTGATTCCTCAGATGGAAATACTGACGATGACGTTGAAGTGATGGCTTCTGCACCATCGCCCCCGCACAAGCGCCAACGAACGCCTGTGACGGTTAACTCGCCCGCGCTATCGACGTCCCCTCCCACTGCACAAGCCGATATGGCATTGAAGGTCGAGATGCTCTTAAAGAAGGTCGAGGAGCAAGAGAGGCTCAACCAAGAGTTGTCAAGACGGCAGGAAGAGCGCCAAGATGAGCTCCTTGCAGCGTAGAGAGCCAACATGGAGCGGAACACGCAAGCGATGATCACTTCTATGTTTGCAAGGTTCGAACAAATGTTGCCACCGCAGTCCAAGCCGATAGAGCACATTTTAGGTGCAACTCCTGAGACGGCTGAAGGACCATCGTCTCTAGGCCCTACTGTTATAGAGACGGTCCCCTCATTTGGAGTGGCGTATGTCCAACAGTCTTTGCTGACATCGGATCCGAAGACGTCTTCTCCTCTTTCACCGCCACAAGCGATAGCCTATGTTGGAGCCGAGCGCATGGTTTCCGCAGATCCCAGTGTTCAGTCAATCAATGTCTTTCCCGTGGAAGAGACAGAAGTTGCTAATGAAGTCAGCACACCGAGCAACAATCAAGCATCTCCAAAACACTCTTCAGGTGGAATTCTCGATGAGAACTAGTATATCGAGTATCCTTGTTGTTGTTAATTTTGTTTCCCCAGTAATTTTCGTACATTAACTTCTGTTGTCCTCTTTTAAGACTACACTTAAATTGAATTAAATGTACTGCAGATAAGTAGTAGTATATTTCTCTCTGTTTTGTTACGTTCAGTCCTTCTCCTAAAGTCATTGTTACTTCTATTGCATATTCAGCTCGACTCGAGCTGAATATGCATTACTTTCTGTATATCTTGTTGTTCTCCCTCTATGTGCATCATGTTGAAATTCAAGTTGTCCTCTCCCTTGTGTGCATCCAATTGTTGCGTACTCATACACTTGCACAATCAGTTAGAGTCGAGCTGAATGGAGATCATGTTTAGTATCAAGTGTCGTTGCATTTTTGGGGCATGTTTGTTCATAACCTATAATCAAATTTGCTGAATTTCAGATGCCCTAAGCCTCGAAGTCGATTTCATAAAAGATGATGTTGGCTCTTCTCAAAATCCTCCTATGGTTGGTGCAAAGCCCATTGATGCTACTATGGCCATCAACTCACAGGTATAACTTTAATCTCACCACTTCATTGCCAAAAAGATTGTGCTGTCTTTTGCAGTGCTTCCTTCTTCGTATTTTATTATGTGCTCTATTGTTATATGATGTTTAATGTTTAGTAACATGTACCTCCACTCTTTCCCATCTGAATTCCAGGTGGTCGATCCTCTGGAAAGCGTTCATAGCGCCATAGTCCGTGTTCCTCGTTCAACCCCTAGAGTGGTCAAATCGTGGTTAAACATTGTGTTTGACTTGAACGCTATATTGTGTGTGTGCGAGGAATTCCGCTTGAGGTCTGCTACGCAAGCCTTCAATGCATGTTCTCTACCACACTCGGTAAAAGTTCCAGCCAAGGTTGGCCCAAAGCTAGTGTATGTTCGTCCAGGCTACAAGGCATTTTTGGACGCTGTTTCCAAGTTTGCATCGATATCGGTCTGGAGTTCAATGAAATTGAACACCACAAGTAGCATCGTCAATTACCTCTTCCCAAAAGCGGCCTCACCAAAAGTCTTATTTGGGCAAGAGCATTGTAGGAGAGTCGTAACTGCTGTGATCCATAATGTACCTCAATATCTGAAGGTTAAGAACTCAGATAAGGAGGTATTTCTGAAGACGTTGTCGAAAGTCCTATTTACTGAAAAAGGTGTCTCTTTTACGAAGGAGAATACCATCATCATAGATGATAGTCCGTACAAGCACGTCCTTAATGATCCGGAGAATGTGCTTCTTGCGGATACCTGGTCCTACAAAGGAGATGGATGGAACGATAAGTTCCTCCTAAATGTCTTGCTTCCATGGCTCCAAAAGCTCCACAGTAGTGCAGAGTTAGGGCTGCGATCTTTTCGGCGTGAGAATCCCTTTGGTCGTTCGACAATTTGCTCGGATCCATATAGCTTAGAGTACATGGAATTAACGCACGCGATTATGATATCTGACGGGCTTGCAAATTAGAAGTTCTCTGGTATCAATTATAAATGTGTTGATGTGTTATACTATACATATCTTGTAAGTCAAGTTGCAGTTGCCAGTTCTTTGATATTTATTTGTAATTTTTCGTTTGTTATTGTTGGATTTGTAAGTATTTGTTTTCTCTTTGCTTCCATGTTTGAAAAAGAGCCGTTAATCATTTTCTCATGTAAATTGTTGTATTGCCACCGTGGATTCTGTTTTGAAGTCAGAAGATTGTGGATATCGAATTCCACATAAACATAATGATTTGTACTCCCGTAGAGTAGTTGATTATTCGATGGACTCTTCGATGGCTCTAGTTGAAGAAGATGAAGTCAACAGCCCCCCACCTAAATTTTGCATTCGAAAGGTTGCCTCCCGTTCTATTCTTCAACCTCGTCAAATTTTGGGGTCCCCCGGTGTTGATGGGATTTGTAGGAAAGGTGACCAAGTGCTTGTTCGCGGACGTGAGGAATCATTGTCTCTTCCCCCGCGTAGCATGGTATTCCCCCCCTCCCCTTCTCTGTATTTGTCCGAGTTCTTTTTTGGCAATGTGCACATTCAGCTCGAATAGAGCTAAATATGCACAAGTTGCATTTTAACTCTCTTTGTCCCTACGTCATAGGATCACGCACTTCAAACACTTGCTGGTGTAATTCAACCACCTACGATGGTGCCATTAGAGAAAATGCCCACAATTCCTACTACGTGTCGGCCTCTTGCAACGGTCGGAAATGATGAGAACAAGCTCCAATCTCTAAGTGGGAAAATGCATTCTAATATTGAGGTTGGTCTTATTTTTTGTTATTGTTTAGTATGTGTTGTATCTTCTCCTCTTAATCATCACTGTTTTGATTTTGCTTGTTTTACGAACATCTAAATTGGACATAATTATTTGAATGGATTCCACGTCATGGTGTTTGTGTTTTTTTGACATGTATGGCTACATATTTAGCTTGGTTTTAGCTGATTTTGTGGTCTCTTTTGCTAGGTGCTTCAACCGACTATAGAGCGTCAAAGTGCTTCCCCAAAGCATGGTTTAAACCAAAACTCAAAGCGTCACTCTCGCCGTCGCCACTCACTTCCTGTGCCTATTGTTACTTGGAATCAACGAATGCAACGCCAACGACTGCAAGAACATATACGTGCTAGTCAAATGCCATATACCGGTTACAGCCGCAAAGATGAACTTCAAAGGGGTCGAGATGAGCTGAGGAAATCTAATTCGGGTGACGTGGAGAAAAACAAGTAGATTTATGATCTGAGTGGTACAAGCGCACATTCAGCTTGGCTATACCAGAATGTGCATTGACTAGGAATTAATGTGTATGTTTTTAGTCGTAGGAGAAGCCTTTTTCTGCATGGAAAGGATGATGCATGTTTTGAATATGGATTACTTCTATCATATTATAAATATAGTCTGCAATTAAAGATATTATTTCATTTGATTCTCCAATTTGGATACTGCTTGCCGATACATCTTCATATTATCTTACAAAAATAATGTTGTACTTCTATTCTAATCATGTTTTGCTTCATCACTACGGTAAAATATTTGGATTATTCAAGAGCGTGTACCTCCTAAATCCCTGGAAATCTCCCAATATAATGAATATGGTGTTCAACAAAGCCCATTGAACTGGCTTGGGAACTATGCGCCTAGTTTCATCCGGCCACACCTGAAATAGAAGGTTGTTCTCCCAACAGAACCATGCTATTTGGTGTCCAACTCGATCACGCTCCATTGCAGAAAGAGCTGGGGGAAGTATCCCATGTTGTACCTTGTGCAAGACTAGATTGTCTTCCTACACGTCGCCAACAACTTGGGCCCTATCCGATTCTTCATCTGCTACCAAACCAAGCAACGTCAATGCGGAGCTAGACATCAACGTGAAGGAAGCCACTGCATGCTACCCCGAGACTAACTTCCTGTTATAGTCCCCATGCCACCTGACACCAGTCAAATCCTCTTCCGTAGGGCTTAGATTGGAAGATAGACCATCCGCATCCAAGTTTAAGATGTCCACCCGATGTACAACCTCAAAGTCATGGTCTTGATGCAATAGAGCCCACCTGACAAGTTTTCCAATAAGCTTGTCAGACTTCATGAGCCACTTCAAAACCTAATGGTTGATCACCAACAATAAACGATGTCTATATAAATAGGACCTAACATGGGCTACGGCCCAAACCGTGGCAAAGGCCTCTCCCTCATAGGATGAATAGTTTGACTTTGCGTTGTTGTTTCTCTTAAAACCAAACGCCACAATGTAGTCCCGTCCCACATCATCCTTCTGAGTCAATAGTGCCCCGAATCCCACAGCACTCCAATCTGTGGGCAACTGATAGGGTTGTGTAGCATCCGGATGCCCTAGCACAGACATTGAACAAATCTTCAGTTTCAAAGTAGCAAACGCATGTTGTTGTTCCCGTCCCCTACTCCACGGTTGATCCTGCCTCGTAAAAATAGTCAACGGCTTACTAGTCAAACTAAAGTTTTTGACAAACCGGCGAAAATAATTTGCCAAGCGAAAAAAAGCTCAAAGCCGTGACACCTCAGTTGAGACACAAATCTTTTGCAACGCATCCACCTTAGCTTGTTGCATGCCAAGACCCCTTGGAACAATCACATGTCCCAAATATGGCAACCGGCCGTGGAAGAATTTTCACTTGCCATGGTACAAGCGCAATCGCCACTGCCCTAACCTCGTAGACATTGCTTAAAGATTCCTCACGTGCTCCTATGGGTTGCTACAAAAATGATAACATCATCAATGTAGCATCGGGCAAATGGTAAACTGGTCAACACTTGATTATTCACCCTCTAAAACTTGACGAGTGCATTTTTGAGGCCAAAAGGGAGAAACTTCCAATGATAGAATTGATCTCTCTCATCCTGTTTAACTCCCCAAAATGAAGTGTTCACCCGATCATCAACCATCAATGGTAACTGGTGATAACCAAACCATAAATCTGGAGTACTAATCACTCTAGTATGGCCCACCGCATCAAATAACTCCTTCGACGTGTGCATGAGAAACCGGCTTGACTTCTTATTGCAATTGACCGTCCTACAATCCTCACATCTTCTCATTCTAGTTGCCAATGATATCCTTCTTCGATGGCATAACCATGGCACAAGCATAGTTGTTGTTAGAGAGTCAATGAAGATGGCCAACAACTCCTGACAACATGTCTGGACATCAACTTTCTCTAAAAGACTGAAGTTGTATGGCCGTTAAAAAATTGAATGGTCGCCGTCCAACTGAAATTATGTGAATAATCTTGCCTTTGTAACCTTCTAAATCATGAAGACTTAAGGCTAAACAACTACGATACAAACGCATAAACATTTGTATCCTCCATGCCTCGGCACCGGTAAGATGTGGCCTGAAGTCCAAAGGCTAGTCATCAAACTCTGTGTATTCCTTCTCCACCATAGAAAACTCATTGTGTACCGGCACAACCAATGATTGCTACTTAGTAAGAGAGAGGGCATTCATACTGTGAGACACTTTGCTCACATAATACATGGAAAGTCCCATGTCGTGATGGTAAAATCGGAAAAAGATATTCCACGCACCTTCTTGACCAAAGTCTTCGGCCAAGGTAGCAAAGACATGCTGAGCACGAAGCTCCTCAGCTGCATGCCTCTTCAATCAAAAAAGAAGCTCCGCTTCCACGATCTTTGTGAGATGTGGCACCATTGCCTTCTGACCATCACAGTCTGCCCCCAACATGTGTGGATGGTCACGTAAACGGCGCTGAACGGCAAAATAGAGGCCACAAACCCAAACAAGAGTGTTGACAATGGCTTGACCCAACAAATAACGACGCTTGCCGTTAGTGAGATCTCGAGCGGTTGTGGAGCCTATCATAAAGCCCATTGCCTACTCTTTCTCATCAGCATAAGGCTCCTCATAAGTATGGGAAGTAGAATCTCAAACCATATGTGGGAATCCATTTCCACAAGATTTCGGATATAGCCTTGAAATTTGGAAAATAAAAGGAGAAATTCTAAAAAGTTAGTGAATAGAATAGTGCTGAACAGTACAACTAGGTAGAAATAAGGAATAAGGATCATGGTCCCAACCAAAATTGTTAAACGACGTTATTTAAATCACTTATCCAGAAATCGGATGTTTGGAGCATCCGGAGAAGTTCGGAATATTCCAGATAACATCAGGATTCGGAAACGACATCATGCGCCCAACATCATTAATGGATGTCCGTACGTCGTGTCATATATAAAAGGGGTCTTAAAAAGAAAGGTTTTACGATTTTTCTTTGTTGGATTCTGCTCTTTCTCTCTCTCTTCTTCCCAGCCGTCCATCTTCTACTTTATTTAGTCCAAAAGTATACCGGTAGCAAAGAGATTTTGTGAGGACGGTGCATGCAAGTGCAAGGGAAGATTGTAAGCAACTAGTGCGACATCATGGCGTGAGTAGGAGACCGGGTTGTCAGGAAGCTGAAGACCTCTACTGCCACCTTTACCATATAGAAGGCAATGTTGGCCTATCCAACGGACGAGGAAGACTTGAAAATCTTGGCCAACTACCTAGAGATTATAGGGTTTGTCGGCCTGATACAAGTGCCTTGGGAAATCAAGGGCAAGCACCTGGTGATAGAGCTTTTGAATACTCCGGACAACTAGTTTGACGGCACCCTCAGAGCACATCCAAAGCACTGGGCTGAGCCAGAATGGCAGCAGACCTACGACTTCCGAGACGGGGAGATGCAACTAGCGGAGAGAAGAGACGAGTTTCTGGAGAAAAAATTCTCTCGGAACGCCGACCCAGAGGATGGCTACAACGCCAACAACCTCAGGGACCCCCATGCCCGGCTAGTAGAAAAGTTTCTTAATCCCATCTTCCACCCGGAGAAGCCGAAGAAGGTTGTCTCCAAATGGACATGCACTTTTCTGAGAGCCATGAGGGGGAAGCTCTCAATAGACTAGGTTGCTCTAACGAATGACCTGGTCAACAAAATGGTCAAGAACCTCCGGAATGATATGCCAAGCACCAAGTCCTCACCTCAACAGAACATGACATGTACGAGGAGCTCCTAAGCATTCAGAGTTACGGAGGAACGGAGGTTGAGTCCAGAGAAGATCCCGACACATCTGACTCTCCACCTCCCATGCAAGCCGCCAACACCTAAAAGAGGAGCAGGTCTGAGACCAAAGAGCCATAGCTGGAATCTAATAATCCAATCCAACCGGAAGAAAAGTGCACCTATTCAGATTAGGGTTGTCCGACTACAGCACCCAACCAGGTACCTCCGACTGAGCTTCCGAAATTCACCGGACATCCCGAGATAGGTATCATGGAGCTATTGACTCGTGCGGCGCACCGGATTGCCCTAATGAATAAGGCAAATGCGGACAACGCCGAGGTCATCAAGGAGGTTTTGCATGATGTAGGAGTCGAGGAGATTGCGGACATCTTCCTACGGCTAAAGGAGCTCCGAACTAATGAGATCCGGATGAAGGTGTTAAAGGACCAGCAGACTCCTCTCACTCAAGACCATGCAATTCAAAGAGCAGCTCGATGAGACAAAGGCAGCCTTGGCAATAGCGCATTTGACATCGAAGGAGCCAAACGAGCGGGTTGACACCTCTACTCGGACATTAACGGAAGTTTGGACAACGCTCAGCTTTTTGGTCGACACGGTCAACCAGAGCCTATTCTTTATGGAGATTCTAGAGAAGGAGAAAAAAATCAACCGTGGACTGACTATTTGGTTCTCTCTCGATTACGGTTGGAAGATGGAGAAGACTTGGGTGCGAATGTTGGAGGTGGTGAGGAACCTGCTTCAGGAAGGACCAGCGACTCGGGAAACCCAAACAACCGTAGATCCAACCACTTTGGTAACAATCCCCACCATTACATAGGTGATAGGACCATTCAGAAATTTGGGGAGTTCTAGGCAGCAGGAAACGACGTTAGCAACTCCTGATCTTGCCTCCCCCATGAGTTGGAGCAAGTTGTCCCTTCCCAGCACTGAAATGCTCAAGACCGAAAGAGTTTGCTTCTGAGGGACTCTCGCAACAAACTCCTCCAATCTTCCGGCTCTCCTCAACATCACACCCTAACATTGGCCGGAGGTCAACTTCACTTGTAATGGCATAAGCCATGGAGGAAATCCCCAGTTCAAGCGGAAGTTTTAAGGATGATTGATAGGCAGATTGGAGCAACCGGAGAATTGACACCAAAAGTTGTGCAATCACCAGACAAACAACCGGCACAGGCTTGTGGATCCAAATTAAAGGAGCTGAAGCCGACCGGAAAGGAGATACAGGAGTCTCCTAGGCATAGGAAGCCTAGGCTCAAGGGTGTTTAAAACACCCGCTAGTTAGATTTAGGATTAAAGTTAGGAAATTCTTAGTTACTTAGCTTGTAGCTCGCCGGTATGTTGTTGTAGTCTGGACTATCCACTACATGACTGCAAGCGGATAGTCATCTCGATTTTGTGAGAGGGTTGGTTCAGCAGCAAGAATCATCCACCAGTTAGAAGAGTAGGAGGGCTGGGTGTCCAATCACTTTGAGTTATGGGATAGTGGGAAATCCGGCCACTTAGACAAACAAGATCAGTGGCCTTCTGGTCACTTGTTTAAACCGTCCGAAATAGTCTCCGAGGAAAAACAAAGATAAATAGAAACTCCCTTTCAATTGTCCGGAAATTAGTTCTCAAGGCTATTGTAAGAAGTCTAGAATCCGGAAGTATCCGGATTTTTAGCAAAAGAATGAATAGGAAAGCTAACCTGTAGAGTAGTGTTTGGTAGTTTTAGTTTTTGTAGTAGATTCAGAAAGGAACAATAGGTCTCTAGGGGAAAGAAACCGAGGCAATTTACTTTGGAAGCATTTCATGACAATTGTGTGCCTTCCGGAGGAATACTAACCCGACGACTTGCAACACCATACTTGGACCACGTACCTTCCAGACAAAAGACGTCGTGTAACACATAAATGTGGGAAATGCCCTCCGAGTGAAACCATCCCGGTTTACCACCGCCAATGGTGGCTCATCATCTTTGGTGAGTACTCCACAAGTGGATGACCCAAAGCAAATCCTCAAAGAGACTTAACCATCGATCATCCAAGCCATGACTAGTGCCCGCCTGTGAATGGCCTTGGCAAGGCTATTTGGAAATTATGAAGTTTACGTGACCAAACCGTTGCAAATAATCCTCACTAATCAACGTCACAACACGTCGCTAATGCCAAAAAGCCCTCAAATGGCAAAAGGTGGTAACTGCTTCGAATACAACTCGAGATGACACTGAAGGTGATGGTGAACAGCACGTTTGGCTGCAAAGCCACTATCCACATGGATGTATTGCCGTACTTTGAGCTCGGCCTCCAAAACAACCGCCAGGCTTGTGCCAATACTGGCATACAGCCCCAGAAGGGTAATACCTTCATCCGGTAATGACCACTGAATAGTGCAAGCCATCAACGAAATAGAAGAGTCCAGTAAAAGATATGGAGCATCAAGAGCGTCCGCAATCTCTTGACTACGACGTGTAAGCTCCAACGGGGTTCCTCAACGAGAAAGTGGATCCTTGCTATGACGTGCAGGGATTTCGACTTATGTATGCTCACGTGATTCCGCTACCCTAGACATAAAAGCATATGTTCCCTCCAAGAGCATAGAACCACATGGCATATTGGATGCCAAAGCAGTGCACCCGACCATAGCGTTCGCCGTGAAAGTCATTGTGCTAGCAGCGAAGACAACCGGAATGAGCTCCTTTTTGCCATCAACGGTAGACCACCTAGGCCTAATCTAAGCCTCCTCCGTCCAATTATCTACTACAAAACCAAGTAGATAAAATGTCTGCTGACCTTCCAAAATGTTGTAGTTGATGGCACCTACCACAACGCACTAGTGAGGTATGTGGGAGAAGAATGGACCAAATCCCACGCCAATCATTAACAACAACGGATGTCCGGTGTAGTCGATGGCCTTTTTCGTGCCCTCGACCGATATTAGAATTGTAAATGGACAAGGCTTGAGGTCTGAAGCATCTAGACCCAAATCTTGGGCTAGTTGCTTGACAATCATCACTGGCTAGCCCTTAAAGTCCAACGTAACACCTAGAGGGGTAGCTCTAGTAGGGTTTCCGTCCGTATGGCCAACGTTTATGACTCCGTTGTCATTTACAAAAGGTACCATCCAGGACGCACACAACGTCGCTCCTTAGCCGACCGGGCGGCAACGTCAGATAAATAAGCCACTTCAAAGATCAATGACAGATCCTTCAAAGACTGCTTTGTAGATATGAAAGAAGCATTGGCCCAATTGCAATAATAGCGTAGGTTGCCTACTTGGCCGACATTGCCACCAAATCCACCTTACTGGGTACAGCCGCCACTGATTGCGACACCTCCAACAATGGCATGGGCACCTTGCCTTCCAGAATACTACCTGCAAAGTGGAATACACCGGATGGTTGAAAATTCAATGTTTGGAAGTCAACACCAACAAACACCGGTAGTAACAACACCTTATATGCCAAGGTGTATTTGGCATCTCCACAAGTGGATGAAATCGGAATGACCAAAGTTGGAGTGGGAATGGCACAAGAAGTCCTTGCATTTGGTATGCTAAACAATAGAGGTAGTCAAGCCTACCCGTGTGGAGTAGACGGCCACTACTGCCTTGTAGAGTTGATGAAGGTGCGAACGCTTGTGCGGTAGTCTAAGCATGAGTGGCAGCTGCTACACCACCTCCCCTGAAGCGCCATACAAATAACAATCTAGGGCTGAAGATGAGCCTTGACTTCTCACTAGAGGCCGTGTTTATGCCACCTGCCCTAAGAAAGCCATCGCACTCATCTGCTTCTTCAGCTCTACAAGTTTGGTCTGAAGTATCTTCACCACATCTGATCCAGCAGATCAAAACCTTGTATGCTTCCTTAGAAGAAGAACAAAAGCAATTCTCATCACCATGCCTAGTCTTGCTTCAATGACAACAAATCACCGTCTTTTCTCCTTGTACCTTGCCTTCTCCGTACGCTTAGCCGCCACGGTCTTAGGTTTGGCGATCTCCATCCATGGGCCCTTTTTCTTGAAGCAATTGAGATCTTTCTGGGGAATAATCTGCATCTCGACAAACCCAACTATGCACAATCTTTTCAGGTTATGCTTCTCCTAAGCTACAAATAACTGTAGCAAGCTTCTTGGGCTTCGCAGCCTTTAGTAGCGACGTGACTAAATCCGTGGCCTCGCTCACGCCCGACGCTCTATCACGTGCCTCCACCTCGGCAAACGCCTGCGCTAAAGTGGTGTTCCTGTAATACCGAAAATGAAGATGTGGACTAATCAACTCTACCATTTGCTTATCCAACTTCGAATGATGATCTTCACCAACTGGCGCTCCGTGAACACATCACCAGCCTTTGTTGACAATTGTGCCACCTAGGTATTCTTAGTGCAAGGGGTATCCTCCTTCTCCCAACAGAAATCCTAAATGTGCTGCATCTGATCTTGCTTGAGCCCCCGTACTCCACCTCCAGATGCACCATGAATTGCGCCAAATGATCAAAGGTTGGCGGATTGCCAACCGCCATAAGTGCCGCACATGTGGCTACCGCCAAACGAAACATGGCCCCCATGCTAGCCCGTTCGCCCACAATCGCAACATCCTTGTCCCTTGGGTCCTCAATGAGGAAACTCTCTTCCACCTTGGGCTCCTCGGCGAAAGTCGAGAGTTGGGCAACCGCACTCTCCTTCGGCGCAGTGACCAAATCCACAAGCTAGCGCTTATACTCTTCAATAAGGCGCAACTTTGTCTCATGTTGCATGGTCCACCTCTCATATGTCTGAAGGGCCTCTAGCTTTATATGTTGGGGCAATAATTTGAACATGTTCCAACCGTCAAACAACAACATCTACTGATGCTTCTCCGTCATCTAGGTCTAGTATCAAAGTTGGCAATCGGACAAGTAGATGTCTCGAGCTCGTGTTGAGAATCAATTGCGAATGACATGATGGTGATCGTCCTCCATGTCGTCAAATGTGTCGACACCCTTGATTCAAAACCTATGGTCGGTATTTAACGCCAAAACATGCTCAATAGCCTCGTCGGTATCCAACCCTAGCCTCAAGTCTGCGGTGAAAGCACTCTCGGGGTGGTCAGGTGAGGGGGAGTCATAGTACTGACTTCGGATACTCACCATAAACAAAAATTACCTTAGAATCTATCTACGAGTACTATCTAAAGGGTATGAGTACAAACAGGCAACATGCACCTGCAAAACCACCTAACTTTGTGGTTCACCGGTCATAACCAGCGGCTAGTACAGGTCCAACCTCAACCTTACGTATAAAAAGACCTTGTTGGCCATAAACCCAACTTTACCCCTACGGTACCCTATCACAATCTAAGGACAACAAGATCAAAGGCTATCGAAAAACCCAGCACCAAGATCGCAACATAGGGGAGGTTCCGCTCAAGAATCTAGAAACCAAACCGGATCCTCTCCCTCAAAAACATAAAAGCAGAATTTGAAAACAACCAGAGCCTCTAGCATGTCCCTACAATGGATGGTCACTAGTTGCTAAAAACTACAGCAATAGAAGGAAAACATCCAAAGGTGTCCTTCCCTAAGTCTTAAACTAAGGAGGTATGGAGCTAATACGGTTGCGGTGTATAGAAACACAATCCCCTCAATGAAAATCACACATTCGGTGACAAACGCGCTCAACACCAATTTAGTACCAAAATTGGATTAACGGTGAAATGTCCAAAATGTAGGCGCAAATTTCACTCAAAATTGAGTTAAATTGCCTTGATTACATACCTTCAAAGTTTAAACTCTCAACTTTATTTATAACAACCCACAAAAATGGGTTTTGAAAAAAGTTTTGCACTTAAAATTTTCCTCCTCACTTGGTGAAAACCCCTACAAAGAACTCAAATTTGAAGTCAAATTTCAAAAAAATAATTTTTTGGGAGATATTAATAAGTGAATTTTGCCGAAATTATAGGTTCATCCGTAGAAGATGAAAACTATCCGCAATGGATAAATTTGCCATAAGAGGATGAAAATTGAGCGCCGATGAAATTTTGTCGCAGATGATAACTGCACACTGGATGAAAAATCGCAGAATCAGGTCTAGTAGCTCTTCTTCTTCCAATTCTTGCGCCACTCACATCTTGTTCAAAAATTGTCCAATTTGAGGGTCCGATTTGAGCGTTGTTGCATTGGCTGTATCTTGACGCACTCTGGAACATCAATCTAAGCACCCATGTTTTTTTTAAACTCACCAAAGCTCAAAATCTAGAATTATAGAGAGAGGTTGGAAGGATATTTGTCAAGTGTATAACTTGTGAATTACAAGAGTAGTCAAGCGGCTCGCACTTCATTAAGGGAGAATCAACGAGTGCAGTTCGTGTAAGAGAATGCATAGCCTATACTAATCATAAACAATCACTAACAAGCAAAGGTAGTCACTAAACACTCTCTAACTCGCTCACGAAACTTAACTTGGCAAAGACGTCAAGTCAAGGACACGTGCGGGCTATACTCACACACACAACCCTCAGAAGATGGAAATCATCCACGAATAAATGCAGTGCAACGTTGTACATCTCATAACCTGTAGATTAGTATCAAACTAATCTACGCTAAAACTACAATGTGGAGAGGCCCTCGACGGTATGTCCCATGACAATTGCTTTAGCCTTGTAGTATTTTTTTGAGTCCAGTTTCAACTGCAACTTCTCATTGAGTAGTATAGATTCAATTTGGAGAAAGGTTGGTGGTTTGTCCCTCCTTGTTTGTGAACTACAAAAGTACTTGTATTTTGGTGGCAAGGAATTAAATAGCAAGAATGTACACAAATCTTCAAAGATCTCTACGTCCATACCTTTGAATTGGTCCATGGTGTCTTTGACGTCCACGATGTACTGATTCATGCTTTAGGCCTCCTCTTTGCGCAACGACGCCAACTTCTTAAGCAACATCAATCTTCGTGATCCAGAATTTGGTTGGTAACGATTGTTTAAAGCTTTCCAGAATAGGTGTGGATCGTCAAAACGGCACACTACATGTACTACAGAGTCTTTCATTGAGTCCTTTATTGCTTGTTATGCTACTCGTCTTCATTTTTTTTCTATCTTACCTATAGTCCTAGATATTGGCATGTGGCAATACCTCGATATTGCATGTCTTTCTAAAATGCGTTTTAGCCTAAATGCCCACATCTAGAGGTTTGTAACTCCATCAAGTCTATTGCTCTCTAGTATTAAGATCTCTATGTCTCTTCTACCTATGTGCATGGTGGTTTGTTGTGTGGACATGTCCCGTCAAGATGGTCATGGCTAATTAGCCATCTTCTCTCATCACCAGTTGTCATCCTAACCCGGGTCTGTAAATATAAACTATATTTGCTATACACTAGATCATGAGGTCTAGGGCTCACACTCTAATACCATGTTGGATCTAATAATCAAAACAAGATAAATTGAAGTGGAAGCATAAACATATTTATACATTTAGAGTGTTGCAGCGCAATTGTAAGCTAAACCTAATCCTAATCCTAACTGATGATAATACTCTATATGAGAGTTTTCATACCTCAATATCCACAAAAAAAATGACGGCACCTCCGAAGAGCTAGAACAACTCACACTCATAGCAAAAAACTTCAATATTGAATACGTATACATTCACACAACACCACCTCCTCTTATACAAATCCAAATAAATCGCTTCAAATCTCACCATCCAATCCATAAATTCACATACTGCAATAATAGATTGTCACCTAAAACCATTGCAAACAAAATAAATAACTATCTACCACTTATGAATGATACCATTGCCCTAAGCTAAACAATTGAATCCCTTATCGTCCTCAGAGCTCGCTTTCGCACCACCATCTTTGATATATCCATGACTATTCAAGAGAACACATTGAATATCGCCATCCCCAAGTTTTATACTACCTTTAAAACCATTAGTACCATCGCAACCCAACATGCTATGTCTATACTTCTTAACGAGCGGAAAATTGAAAACAACCAATACCTCTCTTACTTATAAAATCATTCAGTGTACTTACGCCACAAACTTGAATACAAGTATCATTAATCCTTAGTCTCTAGTTTCTTGTTATTTGGTTACTTGTTACGCGTCACACAGCCTCTATCCTCGAGACAAAGGAGTAGTTCCATAATACTAACCTATGTCTTGTAGATATAGACTTAGTGGTGGAACAAACAAATATTTTATTCACGCTAGCACCTTTTGAGAATTGAAGTCTTTCTTTTTGACGTTAAGCTTAGAGGATGATTTGTATACTTACATTCACAAAAAATTAACAGAATTTTCCTGAAAGTTGTGTTTTTCCAGGGTGGCTAGTCTGTGTTAGGCAAAAAGAAAGGATGCACCGGGATGTGCGGATACTTTGTCTTTTTCTAAACACAAGCTTAGTATGAAATCTATTAGTGGAAATTTATGTAGGGTGAGAAATCTCATCTTGCATATGTCGTGCACAACCGCATCGTGCCAAGATATCATTGTGCTAATCAAGTGAGAGCGCATGGTCAGAGACAACTCGAGAGTAACGGTGACATAACCACCACCGTTACCTCTATCAAACAAGAGTACAATACACACTTACACACTTTCTGCAATCCAGACTTAGGGAAAAGAAATAAATGGCCCATAACCTCGTACACCAAGAAATGATAAGCGGTCTCCTAGTACCCCTTTACTAATAAACAAGTAGAAAATACTCATAAACTACACAGAGTCAAGCCAATGCCATTCTTAAAGAATGGTTGCATAATAACAATGAAGTTTAAGAAGTGTACGCACGCACGCACTCTCTCACTCCATCACGTGGAAGACTCAACTTGAGAAAGATGAGCCTCCCCACACTACACGCGGAGGTCATTTGGACTCCAAGTCCCAAATGAGGTGTCAAAAGACACCACCAAGGCCCTAAAAGTCAAAAGACTCTAATACTAACTCTAATTACTAACTAGAGCTAGAGTCTAGGTCTTCCTTGGGCCGTTTAACCTCCTAGTTGGTTTTCAACGCGTAAACCAACCTCCACAAATCCTCCAACGCGCCGAACTTGACAACTGTCATGCACAACCGCATCGTGCTAAGATAACATCGTGCTAATCAGGTGAGAGCGCACGGTCAAAGACAACTCGAGAGTAACGGTGACATAACCACCACCGTTACCTTTATCAAACAATAGTACAATATACACTTACACACTTTCAGCAATCCAAACTTAGGGAAAAGAAATAAATGGCCCATAACCTCGTACACCAAGAAATAGTAAGCGGTCTCCAAGTACCCCTTTACTCGCCCCCTTTGCCCGTGCTGAAGCCCCTTTCACACCGGCGAACCATACAATTTATATATACTGAATTATAACCGGAAATGAAAACCTCTCAGAACCATAGAACCAATGTGATCCACATAAAAAGACGCTCAAAGACTGAACAAACAAAGGGCAGGCCGGGTGCAAGTAGAGCCCCATCGTTAATCGCCTCTAACATATTTTTAATGCTAGACTTTGTCTACTCAGACCCTCAACGTGCTAAACACTCAGGACAAGACCATTGACCCACTGGTACCTCCAAAAGGGGTGGAGTTAAGCATTCTAAATGCCACCCCGTAGAACATAAGTGACAAATAACCATAGAGGCTGCCTGTTTGGCACTACAACACAACCGACAACGTAATCCAGCAGAGATGTGAGAGAGACCACGGTGTATTGTCCCATCAATGTGTGGCAAGTGGCAAGTGGCAAGGTGCACAATTACGTGTGTGATCCTTCCACTTCTTGCCATCACGATCCTCCAACACTAACACTCCTGAGTCCTTCACCTCACGAACTCTCAAGATTTCCCTTCCTGCTGACACATCCAAGGTGGTGGGCGTTGCTTGCTGCAAATAGACATAGTCTCCAGGCGTGAAACGCCGCACCTGCGGTCGATAACCACCTCCCCATATTGTAGCATAGCGCAATGTATCCCGATGTTGAGCAATGGAGAGGTTCTCCAATGCCATAGGCATTACCCTTTTGAACAAATCTGCACGTTGCTCACATACTTGAGCCCACGTGTCTGGATTGTCCATGTTAGCCAACACGGTGTCAGCATCTACTTGAATGGCCTTTGGTAAAACCGGGTGCCTTTCAAACAATAGATAGTAAGGTGAAAAAGACGCCAATGATGCATGTTTGCTGAACCGATAGCCCATTGCTATCCATGGTAGCTGCAAATCCCAATCTTGGTGGTGTCCTTTCTTCAAGCTGTACTTCCGGAGCCCCCTTTTGACGGTTTGCACCATGCGCTCCGCCAATCCATCTGCTTCGGGGTGATCCCTCAAAGTAGTGCGATGATCAATCATCGCTTGCTCACACAACATTTGAAACTCACCCAAGAATTCTCTACCTTGGTCTGTGAGTACCTCTGCTAGAGCTCCAAAGCGACTTAGAACACGGTCAAAAAATGAATAAGGGGCTCCTTCACTGAACTTATCGGGTAATGCCACTAACTCTATTCATTTCAAGAAATGCTCGATGATTACCAACACATACTTGTTGTGTCGAGGTGTCAGTGACAATGGACCTGCAAAATCCAAACTCCATCTATATCCTAAGCCCATAATTGGCAAAGGTTGTAACTGAGGCATTGGAGCGTTAAAAGAGGCTCGTACCCGGTCACACACCATACATCGGGCCACTAAAGCTTGCACTTGGGATTGCATTCCACGCCACCAATAGTGAATCTGAAGTAGACTCTAAGTCCTCCGCACTCCAAAGTGTCCAAGGTCCTCATATGTGTCTTTAATCAGTTTCACTCTTTCTGTTGAAGCTGGTACTACCTTCTTAGTACCATCTGGCCACACTCTCACAAGGTGAGTCCTCTCCCACACAAACCTCTTAGCTCGTTGTAGAACCCTGTCTCTCTCTTTATGAGACCATGAAGCCACTGCTTCTCCATCCTTCAAGAACTGCATCACATTCGTGTCTTCGTGGATATCTCTAGCACCCCCAGACTTTTCACCTCCATCCTCATCTACTATGGCCACAATAGCTTCTCCGGTGGTGTCTCCATTCATTGCCAATATCCCCAGATAGCCCGAACAATGCCAACCTGGCAAAGGGTCAGTTTCATCCTCAGTATGCCACCTAGCACCTGTATCATCCTCTTGGTTTGGAATTGGATTGCGGCTAAGGCCATCAGCATCCATATTGACCAAACCTGCCCTGTGAACCACCTTGAAGTCATACTCCATCAACATCAAGGCCCACCGTACTAATTTTCCTGTCAACTTATCAGACTCCGTCAACTATTTCAAAGGCTAATGATCTGTAACTAATAGACATTCATTACTATAAAGGTAACATAAAAAATGAGCAATTGCCCATATCGCAGCCAAGCATTCTCCCTCGTACGAGCTATATTAAGCCTCAGCATTGTTGTTGGACCGGCTGGCATACGCAATCACAAATTCCTTGTCATCATCATCTATTTGCGTCAATACTGCACCAATCCCCAACGAGCTCCAATCTATGTGTAGTTGGTACGTCCTTCCTGCTATAGGCCTCCAAAGTATTGGTGCTGATGCCAAATGTTCTTCCAATTGTTGAAAGGCCGCGTCTTGCTCATCTCCCCAGATCCAAGGTTGATCATTCCTAGTCAACATGGTTAATGGCTTGGCAATAGCACTGAAAGTCTTGACAAACTTTCTATAATAGTAACACAACCCCAGAAATGCTCTCAGCCTACTAACATCTCGTGGTCTAGGAATAGACATCACTACTTCCACTTTGCTAGCTACCACACCTAATCCACTTGGATAAATCATGTGGCCTCAATACTCAATGCAATCAAAGCAGAATTTGCACTTACCTAGGCGCAACTTTAATCCATGAAGCTTCAATCTAGCAAAAACCTCCATTAAGTGTAGTCTATGTTGCTTTCGATTCGTGCTAAAGACAATGATGTCATCGATATAGTATCTCACGAAATCCAACCCTGAGAATACTCTGTCCATAACCCTTTGAAATTCTGCTGGAGCATTCTTCAATCCAAACGGTAGAAACTTCCATTGAAACAACCGGTCCTTCCCATCTCTGTCAATGCCCCAGAACGCGGTTTTCTCCTTATCTCTCTCTCTCAATCCAATCTGGTGGTATCCAGAGCGTAAATCCAACGTACTAAATACCTTGGCATAGCCAATGGCTTAAAAGTTCTCCTCCGGAGTTGGCATGGCATAGCGGTCTGACTTAGTGAATTTATTAATTCTCCTACAGTCACCACACATCCTTTTCTTAGTCCAATTATCATATATGTCTTTCTTGGATGGCATAACCGTTGCTGATGCATACTCACAATCTGGAGGAGCCAACTCCACCAACCCTGCAGCCATCAATTCTTCTGTGCGAGCACAAATCATCTTTTGCTCCATGTCGCTATACTTGTATAGCTTTCGATAAATTGGTGCTTCGTCGGTTAAGTTAATGCGCACTTCTTGCCCCTTCAACACTCCCAAATCATATAAACTGAAAGCAAAACAATCTAGATACTCCTTCAGGAACTCATGTTCCTCCACCTCCACTGCTCCATCCGCCAAGCCTACTTTTGGTTTCCAAGTGTCCTTAGTCACCACCTCCTTCGGTTCCTTAGGAGCAAGGTTTTCCACCCTTGGTTGCTATTGAATCCTCTGTGAAGGAGACTCTCCTCCTTCCTCGTCAATAATGCTCCCAAGTCCTTCCAACTGACCAAGTTTGTCAATTTCTTCCGTGTAAAGAGCTGTGTGTTCTTCCAAGAAGATCTTTTCCACAACATCCTCCAAATCCATCCTCTGGTGAGCCAATCTACTCCCTTCACTCCAGTTCTCCCCTCCATAGTGAAGATTTATTGCCTTGGTGGTCGCAAAAAATAATTGCGGTATCCCACATGTTCCATGGATGAGTTGCAAAGGCCCTCTCGCCCCCAACCACCTTGCTTGTCATCCTAACAGAGGCAAGGGGTTCTCTTGCCGCCCGCAACTCATAATAACCCATGTAACTAGTCAAACTAAAAGCTAAACGCTTCTGTTCAGCAACCGCTAACGATACAATCCAAGTCAGACAATTTAAATCCATTGCCTAACCAAGTAAAAACCATCTCTGTGATTCTGAAATTCTAGGCACATCAGTGGTGCCAATGGGAAAGCCCATGGCTCTCTCTCTCTCATCTGCATTGGGCTCTACCATCTCCTGAGACAATGAATCTCAAACAAGTCCAGGGCCAATATCCTTGAAAGCATAAGACCGTGCAAAATTAACCAACGTGGACAAGGCCCTACGTGGTTCCCCCTTGCAATTAACCACCGCTAATGGTGCCTGGTCATCGTGATACACGCGCCGTGGTGTCCTGTGAGGATCCAAAATATCACTCACATACACATCTGAGCGTTTAATGCGACCTATCGCGGACTGTAGCAACTTTGCTGGTGCTAGGTTTGTCCACTACAAGCGTGGTCTATGTGCCCTGGATCCTGCTACAGCCGCATCAATTAACACTGGCAAACCCAGAGTCTGATGGATCCTATGCATACTCTCGAGTGTCCTGGACCTCGAACTGCTCACCACGGGCACGTTCTCTACAATATAACCAGGTGGTTGCCTCTGATAAGTGCGAAGCAACCGAAGCACTTGAATCTTGTCAAAGAACCCGGAAGAACGGGAATCCTTTAACCAATTCTGATTGTCTGCCATAGACATGCCTTGGCAAGGCCATCCTGCAATGACAAGGTCCACATGACCCACACGGTGAATGTCATTGTCTGACAACAAGGAAATATCACCCACAAGTGTAGAGAAGGAGGTTTTGATGGCACCAGTGGCCAACAACTCTGGAAATTGAGTCCTTAATCGCCGTGTGTGACGCTTGGCCACATGCCTTACTGCTTCATCCACATCCATGTAAATGTAGCGCTTAACTTTGATCCCAGCCTGTAAAACAACTGCCAATCCTATGCCAATTCCTCCAAAGAGCTCCAACAATACGATGCCATTTATTGGTGCCTTCCAATGGATGATAGCAGTGTCTAATGGAGGCCCCATATCTTGGTCAACTCGAGGCTTCTGTTGCATCTGTGGTAGCATACAGTGTTGCCATACTTCTTCCACTGCTAACTCTGCGGCCTCCCTCAACTGGGTTGTGGTACTCCATGCCGCTTCAATCCCAGGTTGGTGACCTTCCACTCCGCCACTCGTATTGCCCGTGTAGACACCCACTTCCGCTGAAGTGTGGTCATCAAATCCAGAGAAGGCAAACACGTCAGCAAAGTTACCAGTAAGAACTCAAACAAATCAAGCTCGCAGCTGAGCCTTCCGCTTTTCTCCTGCTTGCCATCTTGATCTATAGCTTGCTGATTCCTCTCAGAAATCCAAGGTGAATCCCATAGGATATAGCACCGCCGAGCTCACCAAGACATCATATAACTTGGCCTCCGTAACGATCGCCTTCACCTTCATAGAACTGGCATCTGCCACATCACTTTGGTTGAGTTGTAACACCAACTCAGCCCTTGTGATCCCTGTAGCGTGCACTGTACCCTCCATAGATGTGTTAATGGTCCAGGGACACTTCTCCAAAGTATCCCCAGTTAATCCCAACCCTTCCATAGCAGACGCTCCCAGCATCAAATGTTGAGCTCCCGAATCCAGAAGCACATGTCGAGGTACAAATATCTTCCCCTTAGGCCCAACGAGTTGGAAAATACCTTGGGAATTATCAACCACTACCACACCAGGGATAATGGATGATCTCTCAATTGCAGGTCTAGCGGCCATTGTCTTCACACGCATGGCTGCTGAAAGCAGCCCCTCTACGTTGTCACTTTGGCTCTCCTCTGCATTGATTATCTCCGTCTTCAACACATTAACCCCCGTGGAGTTGTCCAACTCACACATTGAGGCTACATTCTTGAAAACTTCTGCTACACTAAAGCCATCTTGTGACAACATCATAGTAGAAAATAACAAGGCTTCCCGCACGGAAGTAGTTGCCTCCATAAGTGCTCCCGAACCTCCTGTGAGTCCTCCAGCTCGTGGTGAGGCTCGTGCGGATGTCGCCACTGATCGTGGTGGAGGCACCATGGACGACGTGGGCACCATCTCTTCTAACGTGAAGGATTGTGGCAACCTAGCTTGTTGGTTGTCCTTTCCATGGTGAGGATCCAAAGTTGGAGTAGCTCTACGTGCAATATCCTTGGAAATTGGAATATGGCTCCGTGTGAGAGCATAGGCCTCATGTGTGCCATCTCTAATGGCAAGTGCCCTGCCGCTCAATATGAAGTCTCTAAACTCATCATCCACGGAGCTAAAACCGCCCCCAACATGAAAACTGAGAGTAACCTAAGGGTTGCCACCTACCACATTAGTATTGGCATTCATAGCTTCCATTTTAGCCTCCAACTCCGCGAATTTGGCCTTCCACCTCTTCTTCTCCCCTCCAATGGTCTTGGACTCCTTCTCCTTGCCTCTTTTAGCTCCCTTGCTCCCCGTGGGCTTCAACTCTGGATGAAGCTTCCAACAGCTGGCTTTTGCATGCCCCTTGGCACCACAACCTGAGCAAAAACCTCCAGTCTGAGGTGTGGAAGTCTTACCTTCCTTGTAATCCTTCCTCTGATGTCCTGACTTCCCACATTTGAAGCACAAGGCACTAGAGTCTGCAGTAAACGAAGGGATAGCCACCTTGGCCACCTTAACCTTCTCTGGGACCTTCTCTTCACGTTTGAAAAATCCCATGGCTGCCTTCTCTTCCAATAAGTTTATCTCAATCCGCTCCGAAGTCTCAAAAACAAACCGTAGTGTTGTGGTTACTCCCAATCGCAACGCCTCATTGCGAACCAAAGTTTTCAACTCCTTGTCCAGGATACTGTATCAATGTTGCATTGCCTGTTGTTCTGTAACTCCGTGAGTGGCCGAGATTAATTTCCTTAATATCGCATGAGCCTCTGTCAGAGACTCGTCACCTCCACGTGTGAAGGAACGCAGGGCCTTCATCTTATCCGCCCTCTGTCCTTGGTAGTCTCTATGAAGTTGCACAAAGAATCCCACGGTGGGATTAAATGGAGGTGGCTGATTTACCAGTACCTCTGGCTACTCCACATCCTCCGTTCTGCTTGTGCATTCCTCCATCTTCCCCTTGGACAAGAGTGGAGGTGTCACCCTCGGTGCTCCACCAAACACGTCTACGTAGTTCGGTGCGTAGAAGTCCCTCCAGGCCATAATTTCGGTGAAATGAGTCGCCTCGAACTCTCCGTAGTCCGCCAATGGAGCTCCGTCCAAACACCCAAATAACGCTCTCCACACCATGTACGGATTGAAGTTGGGATTACGGGACTTCTGAAGTTCACACCACATGGTGAACTCCCTCTTGAAGTCATCGACTTCGATGGTGCATGTGGCATCCGAAAATCTTTGTACCCCTCGTTCTCCACTTCCATATGGTGAAGCCATCTCCTCCCAATCAAAGTATGATTGGTAAGGCTTTGTGGATAAAACTGGGACGAGAACACTCACTTGCGGGCTTTCTAAAAATTCCTCCTATTCCACCAGTGGCAAAGCACTCTCCTCTGCCTCTTCTGGTTGGTCCCGATTTTCTGTCAACACTCTCTCACTAGCATCCACTGAGAAGGGGGTGTTTCTACTTGTAAAACCGGGACCCTTCCAGTTATCCAGATTGCTACTTAGGTGCTCTACTCGAACAATCGCCAGGCCTCATGAGTTCCTCTCATCTCTGGAGCATAAATCGTAGGTGTCACTTCCCAGTCCAGTAACTCTAAGGTAAGAATATCCCACACACTCGAGGCACGCTCTTGACATGTATTGACCTCCCACTGCCACGTAGTGTGGAATAAGAATCTTTCGCTCTCGAACTCGGTGAAAATGAGGGAGAAGGTGGGTAACTGGATGCCGGCAAAGAAATCCTCTACTTCTACACCATACCTTGACCTAGACTTTCGAAGAATTACTTCCTTACCTCCAATCACCAAGTCTTCGACCCTCACTTGTCCACGTGCACGGCACAAAGGTGCTAGAATTCCCTCCTTCACCCGAAGTGAACGAATCTTCTACACCCCACCAAGTGAAGTCCGATACTTCACTGATTCCGCACTCAACACCTTCGTGCCTGGTTTACGCAAACTTTGAGGCCCCGTGCGAGATTTGACTATGGATGAGAGCTCAAAGTCCCCGTGGCTACCACTTGTTGTGGCTGGGGAACCTTTCACTCGTAGGCTCTGCAAACAATCGATCAAGGTGTCCAATACCTCGCCATCAATTTCCACCTTCGGCCCACTAGTACTCTCAGGTTTCTTAGACTTACCTCTTCCCTCCATGGTCCATAACTCAAGTCTCAAATATCCTTGAAATTCTCATACCATATTAATAGAGTCCCTGCAAGCTTTCAAGCGTCTACTTTGCCCCCTATCAGGCGTTGTGTATGCAATCACCCCTCATAATAAACCTTGATTCTCACATGACCTCACATGCAAGCCCTTCCTGACCTCATACGAGTATGGCAACCACACATACGGTCCCAGTGCGGGTATCGTGCGGAAATCTGAGCATGTACCGTAAACTTGTGTGTCTGCAACTAGGCGGGTGTTTCTTACTACTGGTTACCAGTCCCACGCTCGGTTACCAACCCCCACAGCCGGTCATCAACCCGACTGCCGGTTATCAACCCAACTGCAGGTCATCAACCCCACAGCCGTTCACCAACCCTATACCGGATATCAACAGGAGAAACGAGTATCAGATGAGTATCCGGGCATCAGAAGAGTATCCGGGTATCAGAAGAGTATCCGGGTATCAGAAGAGTATCCGGGTATCAGAAGAGTATCCGGGTATCAGAAGAGAATCTGGGTATCAAATGAGTATCTGGGTATCAGAAGATAATCCGGATATCAGAGGAGAATCTAGGTATCAGAAGAAAATCCGTATATCAGAAGAGAATCCGGGTATCGGTAGAGAATCCGGGTATCAAAAGAGAATCCGGATATCGACACAATATCCTGGTATCAGGGACCAAACGGGTATCACAGCCAGATATCATACCCTAGCCGAGTACGGTCTCAACTGCCAGGTACCAACACCTACCGGGTGTCTTTACCACGGTCGAGTATCAATGGCAGCAGGGTAGCAGTAGGAGCAGCCGGGTAGGGTATAGTCGGGCGGGTTATAAATAAGACCGGGTAGGATTTCGACAGGCCAAAAACGAGATGCGTGTCTGTGCACACCTCGCACCTCGTGTCTGTGTGGACAGATGAGCACCGTACCAACAATCCTCCGAATAAGCACACAGCACTCTCCTGCATTCTACCTCAACTATCGTTGCACCTGTGAATGCACCTGCCTGCCTACCTCTCTCACTCACTCGCTGCAGCTGCGAAGTTTGCTAGAAAACTTGCAACAAAATCACGGCGCCCTCGAGCACTGACGAGAGCAAGTTATTGCACACTCTTGTCAACGCCGCCCTGTCTGCACACACCGCAACCCCGCTTCTGCACACAACCCTACGTCCGCACCCTACGCCAAACCTCACTCCTAAAATCAACGCCTCTCCTCGTAGGCTCTCACTTCATGTGTCGACGTCAATCACCCGAGGCCACTTCGCCTCTAGCACTAATAACGTCAACTTCAACGTCGTCAACTCCCAAGCTCACGTTCCAGCAACCTCTCCAGTCCTAGTGCCCGCAGTCTAATCGAACACCAATTACATGCGCGCAACCTGTTCAAACTGGTGTAAACTTGAAACCAGCCCGAACATGATCAACTGGTATAATTCTAAGACGACTGAACTGCACTCCTAGGAGATTGTTGTATCTGGCACTCAGGTACTTAATCCGCTCTGAGGCTGGCCACGAAGGACGATGTGAGCTTGGAGATTATAAACCAAGAGGAAGCGATGGCGAGCAGGGAAAAGGTGCCCAAAAAAAAACAAGTTGTCGACACACGGTGACAGTTGCGCCCAATACTTCACATGAGTGCGCACTTCACATGGAAGCTCATAAAATTGGCAATATCGACGCCCGCATCACCATGCGAGCTGCACCCCCAGCAACCTCCAACTCTCGACCTGCAACCAAAAGACACAAACCACTATCACCACCATTGCAGACGTTGCTGGATGTGGCAAGATTCGGAGTCGTCTATGCAGACTCCACTTGCACATGCGCCTCCCGTCGTAAGCCTACGAGTCCGCTGCATCACCCACGCCCTCCTTGTTGTAAACGATACGCCAATGTTGCCCCTCGCAGCCGCTTCCACGCAACGCAAGTCAACTCCTCACATCGCACCAAGCAGGTCCGCCGCACGCAGCCTCCAGCAAGCTCCAACGTCAACAGCCCGCCCAAAGCGGATCTTGCTTCATCCACCGACTACGGATGAATCTCCAAGTCAACGGGGTTTCATCTATGTTGATTGGCATATGGCCATCCTCCGCCACTTCTTTCCAACCTTATCCATAACATTCATCCCTTTCACTTTTAAGTATGCTTGAGCTTTTGCAACAAAAATTTCAGCACTAAAACATTGCTCAAAAACACCCTAAACACAACATTTTGAGGGTTTTAAGTGTTACTAAATCACTAGGAATACTCATATCTTAGTGATGATCTTTCTCAAGTAATAAACAAGTAGAAAATACTCATAAACTACACATAGTCAAGCCAATGCCATTCTTAAAGAATGGTTGCATAATAACAATGAAGTTTAAGAAGTGCACGCACGCACGCTCTCACTCCATCACGTGGGAGACTCAACTTGAGAAATATGAGTCTCCCCACACTACACGTGGAGGTCATTTGGACTCCAAGTCCCAAATGATGTGTCAAAAGACACCACCAAGGCCCTAAAAGTCAAAAGACTCTATTACTAACTCTAATTACTAACTAGAGCTAGAGTCTAGGTCTTCCTTGGGCCGTTTAACTAACTAGAGCTAGAGTCTAGGTCTTCCTTGTGGTAAAGAAATATCGGTACCAAATCTAAAATACAAAAAAATTCTTCTATCTCAATCGGTGGAAATTGCTGGTTTCGGGTCCCACCATCAATTCTTACACACCCAGGTTCCGCACCATCCTGACCGTCCGATCTCTCTAGATGAGGCCTTTTTAAACGAATGGATGCAAACCTCGCAATAACCACCCCGATACCCACTTACACAGGACCTTCCCAATCATCACCTGCCAGCATCGGATTGTACGTAAGTGAAATCCACAAACGGAATAGACTGGATACCGGTATGGCTCTAATCTAGGATTTGATACCCGTTGGGTACCAGGGGATGCAAGACCGACCAAGCGAGTGGGGTCTAGGGCTTGGGGGGGACCTGTAGGCACCACACAAAGGTTACTACACTCTGGAGTTGTTGAATTGAGGATTGTTGCTAATTCTTCACCAGGCCTGAGTTTCGAGCAGCCATAGCCATCCCCCTCGCCGGAATGCCGTGACACTCGACGTTCTTCCTGTCCTTCCCCGAGTACGACTTTCGTATTGCGTGCTTTCTCCCTAACTTCGCATTTTTCCGCCACGTTTCTCACCTTTTCCAATTCCTAGGATTTTGGTTGCGGAGAGCCGAGAGCGAATTGTATCGATGTGTGGAGTGACGTTGATTTTGAGACCCTGAAGTTGTTGTCTTTTTAAGGTTTCGTGTTTGAATCGCAAGCGGGGGTTCATTTGAAGTGGTTTCATGTAAGTGTTGAATTTTTTTGGTAGGAGTATTGTGTTTAGGAGTTGTCCGGTTATGCGGTTGTCTTTCTACAGTAGGAGTATTTTATGCGGTTGTATTTTATGTGTTTTGAGCTGCTTTAAAATATGCATATTCAAGTTCAGAGTGCATTTTGCGATTGTATTAATTTTTTGGTTGAGTTCTGGAAGGAGTGCAGTAGTATGAGAGCTTTACTGATGATACTCGTAGAGTTTTTGAGGTCTAGTCGGAGGTCTCGTGGAGTACTCCATGCAGGGTTGTGGTTTTCTATATCATGGAGGAATTTCTGTGAATGTAGCTGGTGGAGTTGTAGGCTAGTGTGAGGTTTACTATTTGCGCACTTGTTGTTGCAAGGGCTACCGCGCGGAGATTTTTGAGATATTTCGTGATGGATCTTTAGTTCATGGAACGGGTTAAGTATGATTTAGAGAAGATTTACACCACTAGCCAGCCTCAAATACTTAGTGCTAGTGTTCAACTTCCTTCACTCCGTTTAGTACTGATTCCTTAACTCTATCCCCTCTTCGTCCTCGACGGATGAAGTTGTGGCTTCTGCGTCATTCAATGATACACCCGAAATAATTTAGTTCCTGGTTCTAACCATAGATTTTACAACGTTTAAGGTTCATGAGATGTTGCGTTTTCCTTTGCAGGGGTTGTTTTGAAGTTCACGACGTAGTCTGGCATGTGGAGGACTGGCGTGCTGCCCATGTAGCTTAATTCTGCGTGTGGGTACTGTCCTGTAAGTCATCGTTCGGAACTAATAAGCAAGGTAAGCTGGCCTTCACTTGAAGATAGACGTACGGTGATGAAGCTTGGATTCAAAATGGAATTTATTGGCCGAATATGTCAGGCTATGTAGCACCAGTATAAATTTTGACTGAATGTTTGTTAAGTAGGACCGCAAAGTGTCCACTTTTCCGTACCAGTTCCGAAGCATAAACTAATGGAGTATTTTTACAAGGGGATAAATTTCATTCCCAGTTCTGACGGATTTGTTGTGAAACCTGTTTTAGTTATATGAATTTCGTATATTGTTTATTGACTTTTAATTGGCTTTTCTGGCTTCAGCGTTCCAGTTGTTGTCTTTCTGGTTGTAGAATACCTTGTCATTCTCTATCTTGTTCCTCGCTCCGTAGCATATTAGGAGATTCTTTTATACGCCAAGCTCGTCAGTGTGGTTTGATTCTTGCAAATGGACCTCCGAAGGGCATAATACCTCAAGCGTTTTAGAAATTAAGCTCCTGGAAACAGTGTCTCAGCGAGTGTCCATACACGGGTTCGGAGTAATTCTCTACTTCTGCCATTTGGCTGTAGTGTGTTTGTGGGCGTTCAGGAAACCTTGCTTCAGCATGATCACTGCAGTATTTTGTGATTGTTTCCTGAAGTTTTTCTGAAGGTGGGTGGTTTTTTCAGGGCTTCAAAAATGGCAGGAAAATCCAATAAACAGAAAGCCAAAAGCAAGGGCAAGCAGTATTATAGTTTCGCTGCATCAGAAGTGGCCTCCAAAGAGGTTCAGCCCCTAACAGGTGCCACAGGACTCTCTGAGTTAGTTTTGAAGAAATCCCCGGCTGTGCCTGCTGCAGTGGAGCAACTAGCAGTAGAAGCGCCGAATGAGGAGGTGGCTGATGCTTTGGCTGAGGCCCTTAATCTGGAAACTCCGGCAGCTGTAGATGGGACTGATGTAAGCCAAGCAGCAATCACTGAAGCGAAGGAGTCGAAATCCGACGAAGCTGATGCTAATGGCGATGGAGATGCCGATGGAGATGGTAAGGCGTCCTTGCAGCTAAACTTTGGAGGCTAGGTAATACCTGCAGTTGGAACAAGATTGAGAGATTGAAGCTCTATTAATCACCGACGACAGCCTAGATTGCTGTCTGCCTTACCCCAGCTAGACTTTACAACAATAATTGTTTTTGGTGCTCGTAGCAATATAGCAACCCATCTTGCGAGCATTACTCTCTTGTTGCTGGTTTCACCTCAGATCGTCTCGTTCGCTTGGCTTGGTCTTTCAGAATATTTTAAACAATCATTCTAAGAAAATTCCTTTTTAATGATTTTGCAGCGGAGTTGCTGCTCTACCTAATTACCGTCAAGGGACCGAGTGGAGAGAAGCTTGAACTGCAGGTACTGGCGTGCAATTGTATTTTTGAAAAAGTTCTCATTGCCCTTTAAGATAATAAGGGTATAAGGTAATTTTTTTGAATGAGTGCTTGGGCTTTTCTCTGGAGATGTACTGTTGGGTCTTTGTGATGAGTTCTGAAGCAATTCCAGTACCCTCAGTGACGTCAAGTCGTTGACTTTGTGAAAATGTGACAGATCAATCCAGGCGACTCTGTTATGGATTTGCGCCAATTCCTCTTAGACGCACCTGAGACATGCTTTTATACATGTTATGACCTCATCCTAAATTTCGCTGATGGCACAAGATATCACTTAGCTGAGTATAATGAAATCGGCGAAGTTGCTGATATTAGTGCCGGAGGTTGCTCACTGGGGATGATTAATGGTAATTCTTCCATTTTCATTATTAAGGAGCCATTTTGTGTGTTTCTTTTTGTTGATAGTTGAAGAGGATATTAATCTATCAAATGTGAAGTAGAATATGTAGATGTAAAGTTTGACGTCATTGACGTTTTGTGTATTTGCACAGCCTTGTACGATGACAGAATGGTACGATCTCACGTTCGACGAACAAGAGATCTAATCTCCACAGCTAGCGTTCATTCCTCAGTCTCAACAGCGCTTGCTAATGAATATGAAGCGAAGCAAGCTGGAGCTGCAGGTGAGTTCTGCTTCACTGTTGATTGCACCAGGTTGTTAGGTTATAATCTGGTCTTGTTCACATTCCATTGTAAAGGAATCCACGGTATGTGTCGATTCATGTTTGAAGTGTTGCAGGTGAAGACAAAAATAATAAGGACAAATCTTCATCTAAGGACAAGGTTGCAGGTAGTTCCAGCAACAATTTGTTTTAGGAACTCAGAGTTTCATTGAGTTCCTGTTCTTTTGCTGCCTTCATCCATGAAGCTCAGAATTTTTTCAGATGCATCCAAACTGTATTCTGTAGTATGATGCATTCAAAATTTATTTTGAGGTTTTTAATTAGCAATTTTTGTTTATTACTGTGGACTTCCTTCTAATGCATTTTCCTTTTTCATATCTTTCATTGGTATTAGTAGTCAGTGTTTGGTTGCCCAATTTTTCTTTATGAGGACGCTATTGCAATATCCTCACTTACATAGCTGCACATTGCAAACAGGATCTGTGAAGACAGAGCTTGCTGAGTTGGAAGGAGGTCTTGGGTTCATGGAAGATTCTTGTGGTCAGTTGAGCTCACTTATTAGTGTTCCTGATTCGCAAGAAAAACCTTGTGTGGAAACAATCGCTTTTTCGTCCTTCAATCCTGTCCCAGGATACCGAAGGTATTTGTCATGATGTTAATCGACCATTGCTGCGTGTGGGTTGAGATTTACGTGGTGTTAGTCAATGGGGACATATCGATTTTTGAATCATATGTTGCTTAATAGAGTGAATCTCATATTAATGGTTTTGGTGTTTCGTGCGGACAGGCTGCTGGGCGACCTTATCTACCTAGATGTGGTGACAGCTGAAGGCAGAAGCTATTGCGTTACTGCGTACACACGTGGATTTTATGTAAATTGTAGCAAGGGAAACATTTTGAATGCGGAACCTGCGACTCCAGCTGTTGAGTCCACCACGCTTGTTGGGCTGCTTCGGCTCCTAAGTAAAAAGTTTGTTTTAGGTATAACTGAGTGCCTTCGTCATGCTTCTTTCACAGGTGTTCATGTTTTTAAAAATCATCGAAAGTTAAGTCATATTATTTTGAGTTGGAAGTTTCACTGTAAGAGTGCTGTTGAGATCTGCTCTCTACAAAGAAGCATCTGGTTGCCATCACAACGCTATCTGGTGATTGTGTTAATGTTCAGGATTTGCTGGGATATTGGACAAGAAGTCAGCTGGTCATCCTTTTGAGAACGTTCCAGTGCTTTTGCCACCTAATGCTTGGCTTGGTCCATACCCTACACCTCGTGAGTTATCTGCAACCGCTGTGATCCTTTATCTCGTTCTATGATTGAGAGTTCAGGCCTTCTTTTCTTGTCCGAGTTGCTCTTGGACATGTCCACTCTTTATTGCGTCAACAGTTGGTTTCAAAGTACGGTGAAGAACATCGTTGGAATATGCATTAACTATTGTTTTCTTACTTAAATAGGGTATATCCTTTACTTCTTGAGAGTTGCATGCATACTATCTGATAATGTGTCATACCTTGCTGCATTTGTGATTGTCATGTATGAGTTAGAATGATTCTGATTTGGTCGTGTTGACGTGAGAGACTGCAGCGCACAAGAGAGATATTGCTCGTGCAGAAGATGCCTTGATGGTGCCATATGTTACGGAGGTTGTAGGCATGCAAAGAGACTGGAATGAAGAACTTCAATCATGCAGGGAATTTTCGAAAGATAATCTGCAAGAGAGGTGGGTATCTGGTTTCAAAGTTTTCCGATTTATTGGCCGTTGTTAATGCAGTGACCTGGAGTTCTTACTGTATGCACATTTTTCTTGTTGTCTCTCAGTTTCTTTAGTTTAAGATAGTACGTAAGGGTGTCAGTGCCCATTATCAAGGGGTAAGCTAGTAATCGCTAGGCTGCTTATGTTTCTAGTTTTGAAAGTAGCTGCCTTTTGTTCTGCAGAATAATGAGAGACAGGGCTCTTTACAAGGTTAACTGTGACTTTGTGGAAGCTGCAACCAAAGGAGCTAAGGCTGTAATTAACCGGTGTATTCCACCTATCAATCCCACAGACCCGGATCGTTTCCACATGTGAGTATGCATAAGGACTCTACGGTGTATTCTTATCCCTATATATCTTCTTGTCTTGTATATTTTGCAATCTGTATCTTGTAGCTTCTTTGGCAGAAGTGGATCATGGTTTTTTGAAAGATTATAATTAGTAGGAATCATTAACTGCCCTATGATTCCATGGATCACTCTGAGCGAAACTGAGTTCTATGCAAATGTTTGTGTTTGCAGGTATGTGCACAATAACATCTTTTTCAGCTTCGCTGTCGATGGAGACTTTTCCCTTGTGCAGCAAATGAGAGATGTCCAACCAGATAATGCTGAAATTAAAGAGGGTGATGCATCTTCAGATGCAACGGCCGCTGCTGCGGTCGTTGAAAGCGAGCAAGCCACATACGCATCTGCGAATAATGATCTGAAAGGAACTAAAGCTTACAACAACGCAGATGTGTCTGGCCTTTATACTCTTGCAATGGCTATCATTGACTACAGAGGTCACAGAGTGGTTGCTCAGGTTGGCAAACCATTGTTAGCGCTCTCTTTGAATGACTTGAAAACGAAAACAAATTCGGACTTGATGTGTTTGAGAAACCTTAAGATGTACGAGCTACGATGGTCAATTTATCCAGTGCAGGATTTGAGAACAGTTTGTTTATGGTATGCAGAGTATCATTCCTGGAATCCTTCAAGGTGATAAGACGGAGTCGTTGCTGTATGGATCCGTTGACAACGGAAAGAAGATCGCCTGGAACGAAAAATTCCATAGCAAGGTCAGCATCATATAGGAGATTATGTACGTTGACTGTTCAATGATTTGTATTAAGATGTACTATAAATATGAAGTATGTAATGGGTGCATCTTATTTCTATTTCAGGCACTAGAAGCAGGAAAAGTGCTGCATATCAAAGAACACACAGTTCTGGATGGAGCTGGCAAGTCCGTGACTATTTGTGCTCCTGTGGAATGCAAGGGAATTGTCGGTAGTGATGACCGGTATGTGTTGCTTGAATCCTGTAGCTTCTAGATTACCGTAAGTCTAACTTATAGGTGAATCTAAATTTACTATACTTTAATCATTGCTAAAAGTGATTTAGCAGCTAGGACGGGGGATTCTTCTTTAATTACTAATGGATGAATATGATAGGCACTATCTTCTCGATCTAATGCGGACAACGCCAAGGGACATCAACTATACGGGCCCTGGATCTCGACTTTGTGTACTTCGACCAGAGCTAGTGGCCTCATTTTGCCAAGTGCGTACACTTTGCAGATCATATCATTACTACTGATGTTAGACACAGAAAAGATGCGAAGCTTAGCTGGATGGGTCATTTGGCATGCAAATGTAAATGGCCGCATGGAACTTTTAACGTAAGCTTTCTAACCTCCATCACTGTTGCAGGTTGTAGCTTTGGAGCGAGTTAAAAACAGCAAATCTGATGAAGAGCAGTCAGATGAGAAAGCTTTGGTTCAAGAAGAGATTCCAAAGATTCTGCTCAACCCCAATGTCTTCACGGATTTCCATGTTGCCGGAAGTAAAGAGGTTGGGATTAAATCAGATAACATGAATTCTTTTAGCCTTTTTTCTCCGGGTTTCGATTTCATTCATTGTATCGATGTTATGTAGCGGGGGATTATGTAGCTTCTGTAGCTTAGATGGCGAAGGTGTTCGGCAGTCCCATCTTTCGTAGCTGATGCCTTGTTTTTATTCTTGTTGACTTATATAGGAGATTGAGGCAGATGAAGAGCTAGTGCGAAAAGCAGGCAATTACCTCAAAGATACAGTACTACCGAGGTTGGTTGCGGATTTGAGTAGCCTCGAGGTGTCTCCCATGGATGGTCCCACTCTAACCGATGCACTTCATGCCCATGGCATTAACATCCGCTATCTCGGCCAAGTAAGAATATCTTCATGTTGCAACTTTGGAGGGCATATGCTCTTCCACAGACAGGTTTCAGCTGCTCATTATGATTTGCTTTTCGATTGTTTCAGGTCTAGACTTAAACCCTGTCCTTTTGTGCATTTATATGAAGTTAAACGATATAGGTTTAACACGCGACAGTTCCATTGCAAGTTTGAGGGGCCAATGGTTCCCAAATTTGTATGCGTCCGTCAATAGGGTGATCGGGTTGCTGGCGGATTTTTCAGGTCGCAAAGAAGGCAGAGCACTTGCCACATGTATGGGACCTAATTGTTGTGGAGATGGTCGTTCGGGCTGCTAAACATGTCCTCAAGGTTTGTTATGTCCAGTAGAAAATGTTAATGAAGTCAACCTTTTTGATACGTGATTAGTGCAAATAGGGTGCATCGAAAACGTTCATCCAGTTCGTTTTTGCCAGTTTTGCAATTTAATTGATGTGCTTTCATTTACTGCATAGGGTGTATTGCGAGAGACCCTTGATCAGGATGTTGGTGGAGCAATTGCTCACTTTCTAAATTGTTTAGTTGGGCCGGGATCACCACAACCAAGCGCGGAAGGAAGTACTGGATTGAGCGGGAAGTCTGAAGTAAAGCCTGCTTCTGTAAGTGACACTACTCGTTTTAAACTTCTGATAAATTTGCATCTGATTTTAAACGTATGTTTTAAAGAGTATCAGGTAGTGTAAAAACTGACTCGTTGCAGTGCTTCCGACAGCCTACGGAAGTCGTTCAGGTGTATAGATTTGAGATCTGGTTTCGTGGTTTTGACTTGACGGCTTTGCATGGTTGTACACCAGGGGAAGGCCGCGCCTAAGGAGAAAGACTCCCTCTCATTTGAGACTAAACCTCCTTACTTGTGTATAACACCAGATCTCGTCTGGTCTGATAGTGAAGAAAGTGTGAAGTTCAAATATCAGGTATACATACTGTCACATATGTAAAATTTTATCTCGTACAAATCGTTATGTAGATGATATTGTAACTATGGCTTTTTTTCTATTCGCTCATTGACGTATTGTATGTATCAATGTCCTTAAATCACCTCAAATTAGATGCACATATTATTTCTATTGGTATTTTTCATATGTAGCTCCCATTGATTGAAACTGTTTTGTAGCTTTCAAGGTGGCTTGACCTTTCATGCTTCCTTGCTGCCATTTCTTATCATCTGAATTGCCAAGGAGTCGTCTAAACCTCTAGCTAACACACTTTACATCAATTGTCCTGCAGTTTGACTTGCCAAGCGACGTGAGATCGAGAGTACGCAAGATTTCTACTTTCCGAAACCTCAGCCAGAAGGTACTATTTTTCCTTCAAATTTGATCTGCAATTATTTTGACTGCTGATCCTCTGTGTCATGGGAAATGTTGGAACTGATATGTGCCTGCCATCAGATGGGCGTCACGCTGGCAACAAGGAACTACGACTTTGAAGCAGACGTACCCTTCGAAACTTCTGATGTACTGGATCTGCAATCAGTGGTGAAACATTTATCACCCGTCTGTGCAGACGCCCATGATATTCTGGAAAGTGGGAAGCTTCGCCTGGCACAAGTAAGTATTTATAGCCTCTGATTAATTTTGCTGCAGTCTGTTTGTTGTCTCCTCCGCTTGTTATGCCTGCGCAATATTAATTAGCTCTTATTTTCAGACTTCTTTTAGTAAAATTGCTTGAGCGGATACACTATGCTGAGCTTGGTTGACTTGGTTCAGGGCAAGCTGAATGAGGCTTATGAAGCATTTTCTGAAGCGTTCACTATCTTACAACAGGTCCGACTCTGGGTTCTTTTGATGGAGTTGTTTCTGATTTGGATTGACCATGGATTGATTTGATTATTATTAAATCGTATAGGTTCAGAATAACGTCATTTGGAAGATATATATCCATGTGACATCTATAGAGAATCTGTGCTCATTTGCTTCTGACTTTTTGAATGCATTCAACAGGTTTGTGGACCTATGCACAGAGAAGTTGCCAACTGCTGCCGGTATGTACTTTCACGAAGTTGTCTGCTTGTTCTGTTATGTTATTAGTGAATAGTGAATTCTTTTTTGCGAAGTCTGATCAATTTCTTTGGAGCATTTCTTTTATGCTCAATTTCTGCTGATGATGGTCCTCTTCTCAAATATCATCGTATTTAATATATCTTTCCTTTTCTCTTTCAGATATTTAGCAATGGTTCTGTATCATGCCGGGGACATGGCAGGAGCTATAATGCAGCAACATAAGGAGCTGATTATTAATGAGCGATGTCTGGGAAATGATCACCCAGACACTGCGCACAGGTACTTTGCATACTTTCCATTAATAAGAACTTGTTATTGGACGATTTGCCCTGTACGTTCTGGTCCTAGTGAATTGTGCTAACGATTGTGGTATCCTGGAAGCCAATTACCCGAGAGATGTAAGATTTATTTCTCAGTCATAGCGTTTGTGAGTGTAACGTGTTTCTACTGTGGACGGTGCACCTTGTAATGTCCAGAGATGTGTAGGCTTGTTTTTCCTATTTGACGTGTATAAGCCCCATTTTTTTAACCATCGTATTTAAATCGGAGATTCTCTGTTGTTTCTATTTATATATGCAGTTTCTTGTGTCAGACTTTGCTTTGCTCCATGTCATGGCAAAAGTACTGACTACCGTATGCGTGTGCTGTGTTCAATCAGTTACGGCAACATGGCTTTGTTTTATCATGGATTGAACCAGACTGAGCTCGCGCTACGGCACATGGCACGGACATTGGTGCTTCTGAATGTGTCATGCGGGTCAGATCACCCGGATGTAGCAGCAACCTTCATCAACATTGCTATGATGTACCAGGATATAGGGAAAATGAATGTTGCCCTTCGGTACTTGCAAGAGGCCCTCAAAAGAAATGAACGCCTTCTAGGTGAAGAGCACATCCAAACTGCAGTTTGCTACCATGCCTTGGCCATTGCATTCAACTGCATGGGAGCGTATAAACTCTCTTCACAAGTGAGTATCCCTCAGTATGGTGTTTCCTGTCTTGGTTAGGAATGCTGGTAGTTAAAAGTTTTAGCAATTCCTCCTTTGATGCAATGAATGATACCATGCATTTGATGCATTTCTATTACACAACTTTGAATCTTCTTTTGGTTGGTATACAGCATGAGCGAAGCACGTACAATATTTTATTGAAACAACTTGGAGAAGAGGATTCGCGAACTAAAGATTCTGCCAATTGGATTAAGACATTCCAGAGCCGTGACATTCAGGTACTTCTGAATTCTATTTTTGTATATTGTTTGCTGACTTGCTATGTTGATCTTTAGCGAGCAACGAATGTAAATCAATATATTGCGCTATCTTAGGGAGAGCATTATTAAGTAGAACACGGCGAGACATTGATTTAATTTGACACGAGTTCAGTTATTATGTCTTTAATTGCGGTGGAGCTGTTAGTAGAAACCATTTGAGTGTTTCAAGCATAGCATAATGTGATCAGGTTTGTTTAATCTGCTTATATCCTTCTATCATGGTGGTTGCAGGCGAACGCTCAAAAGCAAAAGGGTCAGCAAGCTGTCAGTGTTGCTTCTGCACAGAAAGCTGCTGCTGACGCTCTGAAAGTATCGTTCTGCAAATACTTTTGTGTATTCTGGTTTATCTCGGAGAATATGCATTTCCAGTTTAGTGCAAGTGTGGAGTATTTCTAAATTTTTATCAATGTTTGGCGTGGCAGGCAAGGCCAGACCTGATGCAAGCGTTCCAGCAAGCGGCAGCTAGCAGCAGCGTGAACAGAGGGCCCATGGGGAAGTCACCTGAGAGCCAACCGAGGGCAAGGGGCGCCCCTGATGAAAGAGCTGCACGAGCTGTCAATGAAGCGAGGAAGAAGGCTGCTGCAAGGGGCCTGAATGTACGGCCTCAGGCGGCAGCTCCAAACCAGAGTATCCCACCTCTGGGTGATTTCCTGAGCCTCATCAACAGTGGTGTTGCTGGAAAGGCTCCCCTCGCAAGCAGTGCTCCCAGTTCCAGCACGCCAAGGGGAACAACCAAGGCTGCTCAAACCGCGCGGCCGGAGACTAGCGGTAGAAAGGCTTCAGCAGCCGCAACAGCCGCTCGCCCTGCTCCAGTTTTAGCTGCAGCGAATGGGCCTGCTGCCACAACCCCGGCTGCTGATCCCTCACCAGTAGGACTTGGAAACGGCTTGGGCGGTCTCGAGACGAAGAAGAAGAAATCCAAGTCGAAGAACAACTCATTATAGAGGTACTCACCTTTTTAGGTCACTAAGTACAGTTTTGCAGTTCATTTATGGAGGTAATCTGTAGGCGTCACATGTGTTGCTGTTGCATTCCCTCTACGTGCCGTACAGACCTGGCCGACCTGGAATGCGTCAAACTCAATGCCCTCTCTAGTGTAGATTGGACCAGTCTTGGGCTGGTAGTACATCATTCACTAGGCTCTTGCAAGCATCCTGCCAGAGCCTACGAGTTGGAATGCCAATGGTTTTGCTGAGGCTACTTTTTCTGTGCTCAGTCCTCATTTTTCATGGTGTCGATCTTCCTTGTGTGCATTCAGTTCCTCTTTGGAGGTGCGTAATGCTTGCCACGCGTGCAGGACGGTACAGTCTCAAGCTCCTCGAAACTTGATACGGAGACGTCACAACATATCCACTGTCCAATCAGTTGATATGTGTGTTAGATGGGCCCACAATCAATGAAAGAGTTGTTCACCTTACTCACCTTGTGTTCGTCTGTAGACCGGTTGCTGTAGGAGGCGGGGCCTCGGTGGTAGTGGCAAGCGGAAGGGTGATTCTCCTTCTCTGTAAAGCCCTTCCCACATCCTTGATTTTTGCACGCTCTTGGCTCATCCTTTTCTTGCTTTTGCATCTCTTCTTCCTCGGCTTCTTCCTTGCCTTCTTCCTCGTCTGGGAGCTGCGTTATGGCTGCCCACCGAGGTAGCTCTTTATACGTGCCCAACTTCGTGCCTTCATTCACAGGTAACAGTGGGGTTCAAACATTGCTCATTTGACTGATTATTGGACTTCGATTATTTTGAGTTCGGAGAGAAGAAGGTAGTTAGTGGGCTTGTGGTTGGCTCAAATGTATGAAATATGGTTCCAGGAACTACGAAGTTGTGGTAAAGGATTGAACTGAGTCTTCAGAATTACGTGAGTTCGTTGACTTTTCAACTGGATTGGAATGGAATATTAACCCTTTAGCGCCCAGGGATGTTTCTGGAGAAACCAAGAATTCTGCTGATTTTTTTCTTTCAACTGGATTTGATGGAAATACAATGACTAATATTAATATCTAACCTTACAAAATTGAACTTAACCCATGATCTCAACTTTGGGCAAATTTTGCACAACATCCAATGGTTGATGGAATAGATTATAGTGTTTAAAGTTACCGTATATTGGTAGTGAAAACTGTGGAATTTGGAGGGTGTACTACTTTAACTATCAATAGAGTCTTGCAAGAATTTTTTTACTTTGAATTGGAGCGGTTCACATGTGCACTAGGTTGATAGCTTTGCATTGACATATTATATGTGAAGAAAATATTTTTACTCAATTATTGGTGATTTTTTTTCTTTTTTCTACTTGGTTGTATACAAAAATGTTCCAACCTTATACGAATCAAAACGGAAGTTTTGTATGTGAGGAGAGAGATCAACAATCACAAAACAATGAAGAATGTCTTAAAGACAGTTCAATCAAAATTTAAGACCAAAATCAATGTGCATGTGTGTGAAATACAACATAGTATGTGGCATAGTATTCACTGTATTCACTGTATTTTTGTGTATTCGGTGCATTTTGGGTTGTATTCCTAGCTTTTCCAAGAGTTTTATAAATCCAAATCATGATCCGATTGATGGAGAGTGTTTGTGTAACGAGTGCGCAAATCTGAATCTCGTATCTCGAAGCCTAGTTCCTCATGGATTTCATGCAAATTGAGTTTGAGCACCTCCGGGGTCCCATTTCGGGCTTCCTGGGCGCTAAAGGGTTAAGGGTGTGAAAATATGTAAGATTCTACATACCATGATCAGCACAAAATCCTCGTCTACATCGAAGGCATTTTGCACGCTCTTTTTCGATGCGTACTTGTTCTAGCCATTCAACCTCATTATTGTCCTCTTCAACTCCGCCAGTCTCTTCTTCGGCTGCATCTGAGATTAGGGCTTCCATTCCTGATTCGAATGTATCGCATCCAAAGAAGATGAAATTCCTCTTAGTTTGTGGAAATTGTTTGGCTTGAAATATTGTTAATTTTTGTAATATTGCAGTAGATTTTCAAATAATCACATCAGAATATCAAGAGGAATATTATATGAATACTATATTTTTGAAAATGTCACATGTAAATGTGATGTTATCAGAAGTATTGTATGTGCTACATTGTTTAATATATTAAAAGTAAACTATATTCAAATGCATTATATGTATATTGTGGGGAGATAATGTGCATGACTAAAGACTTTAATGGAACAATGTGATGTAAAAAACAATGTAACACAGTATACCTTTCCTAAGGTATTGACACAGATCCTTATAGAATTTGTGATTACATAAGCCAAAACTTTACAAGTATTGGTAATAGAGTTGGTTTATTTGATTTGATTGTAGAGTTGGTTTATTTGATTTGATTGTAGAGTTGGTTTATTTTTTATTCTTTTTCCCAATAAAAATGTTGTCTTTGTCTTGAATAAAAATGTTGTTGTTGTTTCAATACAATCATATGGTTCATGCTGATGTTTGTATGAAGATTTTATGACCTAATCATTAGACCTACAAAAAACATCACATAGTATTCAAGATTGACATCCTTTAGCAAATCTTGTGAAGATTATGCAATGCACTACTAAATATTGATTAGCACATACTTAAGTAAATGAACATATTCAAGAAACAAAAATAGAATACCTCACTAAATTCGCTCATATTCTATTATTGAAAAGTATTTTCAAGCCTTTTATTGTGATTTTTTGTGTTAAAATACAAAAATTGGAAATTTTATTTTTGAAGAGGCCAATCTTCCCTTCTCCATCTTATACAGGTGAACTTACTTTAAAATTACAATATAGGAATGGACGCTTGTTATCTCCTTACGCACATGAGAGTAAATGTGTACACTCATATCTATATATAAATATGACTAGTATATAATCTCCCTCCTGCTATTTCAAAAATTAGTTTTATGACCACACACCAAGATTTTACCAGAAGAGAAGATGGTGCACAAAACAAAAGAGTAGTAGCTTGATTGCCAATGCTCTGCTTTGTCGGTGAGCTCCTGCTTATATTGATTCGGGCAATCCATCGACGTCAACATTCAATTCTTAGTTGTTTCTGAAGAAGTTCATAATACTTCCTAAATTTGCGACTACATTTTATATTGAAATGCAGAGTTACATCCTATAAAGATGATGTTTTGGATGAAATATTACCGCTCTGCTAAATTTGCATAAGAAGAATGAGTTTCAACAAAATGAGGCACATTTTACACACAAATGAAGCAAAAAAGAAATGATAGGCTTTCAATTTTTGACTTCAACTCTCCTTTGGCTTATCGGTTATGACAAAGTTCCACTTGTCTTCATCTACCTATATAATAGGCGACGGTCCGTCCGTCCGCCGCTCCCAAATCCTAACCCTAACCCTAACAACCCTAACAACCCTAAAATCCAAACAACCCTATCAACCCTAAACAACCCTATGAACCCTAAAACCCAAACAACCCTGAAAACCCTAAAATCCCCTAAAAACCCTAAAAACCCTAAAACCCCTAGAAACTCTAAAACCCCTAAGAACCCTAAAAACTCTAAAAACTATAAAACCCTAAACCTAATATTTCGCCGGAACATGCATGTTGTTGGTGAACGCCGTGTGGATTTGGGCAATCGTACATTTCAAGAGTGGCTGCTAACGACAGGCTGGAGAAGGTGAAGGATGACATAATTAGGTGTCCACAGGCGATGATTGTCGGCAATCACACCTTGAACGGCTTGATCAATGCCGTCTATGGAGGAATTGCTGACGTCGAAGCAAATGCGCCAGTACTTCAGCGGTCGTGTCATCCTTGCCGCACGGAATGACAACGTTTTGCGGATCAACGATCGACATTTCGAGAGATGCAAATTCCAATCTAAAATATAATACGTCAAACAAATTTTATCCTGAGGAGCACTAATAAAAAACCTTTCCCGGTCGGAAAGACGGATACCAAGGCTTGTATATGATAGAAACCAATTTGTCATGTATCTATCTGGAACATCCGCCGGTTCCAAAACAGACAAATTTCATTCGCCGGTTCCTAGTACATTTTTGAATGACAATATCTTTTGGAGTAATCACTTTGTTTTTTGGATGTGCCCTTGCAAAGATTTTTCCATATGTGTCTTTTGGAGGAATCCTTTGAGTGTGCCCTTTCATTAGAATTTGGATTTGAATTTTTAAAAATTAAGTTCTAAAATGTTCTTATGCACCAATTACATTAAAAAAAGTCCTACACACATAATCCATTATGTATGTAGGGCTTATTTTTTTATAATTGTATGGATTATATAATGGCACCACATTAATTGTAAGTTGGTGCTTGGCATGAGTAATTCAAGCAAAAGTCTTTACAAGCAATTGTGCAAGGACTTTGCATTGATTCGCAATTTCCTTTGATTACACAGAGCCTTGGGCTTCCTTCTTAGTACGTTGTAGGTAGTTCTCGATCTAAAATTTAAAGTTTTGATCTACATTCATTTCTTTAACCCGAGATTGCCTTTGGCCCGTTGGTTACGATGGAGGTTCACCTAATGTTGTAAGTTAAAACCTCTATTGAAGTGGATGGAGGTGTTGATTTAGCTAATATTACCAAGCCATTTGCTAAGCTTTAACTAAGTTTAGCCCCCTAAAAGTTTGATCTTTAGAAGTTTCTTTATGATGGATTTTGTTTTTTAAAAATTAAGTTTCATAAACACTCATATCAATCTACAATACGATGAATGAAAATTTTGTTTTTGGACATTAAAATAAGTTTTAATGTACTATATTTAAGCAATAAATTTGGCACCCCTTGTGTTGAATAATTATTTATTTCTAAAAAATAGAAGTTTGGCAAAAGTCTAAAAATAGATTATTCTTCAAAATCCGTTTTTCCATCGTTTTAAGAAAATGACACCCTTGCGTATGGTAACTTATTGAAAACCCTATATCTCCAAATTGGTTATAGTTGCCAATTCTAGTTATTTCAAATATTCAAAATGATTTAAACTGTGAGTATGACCTCTTAGTCCGCATTGGTGATAAAATGTGTCATACACCATATACAAATGCCTAAAGGCAAATCCAAAGTAAAATAAGGCATAAATAAACAATCATCCAACAATTTTCCTCAAACTTCAGAAAAACTTCTATGTGTCCTAAAAGCTTACAAAAGCGTTTGAAAAAGGATTAACACTTTGTTAAAAGCTTGGCATACCACCAACCATCATAAATAACAACATGCTCCAATTCTTATCAAGAAGAAAATGAAGAAGCAAGGGCGCTGCCATGGATTACAACTATCTCAAAAGCGTTTCATAATAGCTCTGTCCTCACCTCTAACGGTCTAAAAACACTAGTCTAGTCCTCAATAGCCAAGAAGAAGAACGCCGGTTCCCGAAGGAAACCGGCGTGAATAAAGTGTTTGTTCGTTCCACTACCAAGACCATGCCCACCGGACAAGGAATTAGTGAGCTGGAACTACTTCTCCCTTTCGAGGGTAGACACTATGTAACGTGTAGCCAGAAACCAACCAAACAAACAACCAACCACAAACTAACAAACAAACCAAACAAGTAGCAAAAACCACACAATCAGCCAATCATGAAGAGATAAGGCGGCGAAGTATTTTATGGGGGTCTTGTATATCAGAGAGGGCTTGGTTGTTTTTGATTTTGCATTTATGTAATAAAATGGAAATGGCATGTTGAATAGCGATGGTGTTAATGTTTTTAAAGGTGGTTTTAATTGTTTCAATGGGTATCTTGAAGGTATCCTCTAGAGTTTTCATAGATGGGATAAAGGTGGTGGCACGAGCGCGAGATGTGACTACAATAAGGGGGTCCACCTTCCATCCAAGGACCATGATGTCGTCAATGAGGGGTTGGTATTTATCTATTTTGTTTTGAATTGTTTCCGGAGAAAATCTATCATTGCAATATGTGAATTCAATGAATTGAATGGTGTAGTCTTGGTTGATGTGATCGGGTGGTGGATCATTATATGGTAAACCTTTAACACAAAGGATGTCCGGTTTGAGCTTAGCATTACAATGACACCTTTGAGTCTCACATGAGCATGGGAGTAGCCAAGAAGGGACCGTATTCTCTTGTAATTTATTATTGAAGGTGCCGGCGTTCATTAAAATAAAACATCTGGATTTGTTGTAGGAGGTGATTAGTTTTCGGACTTCCCATACCGCTTTATTATGTCTTTTAACAATAAGGGAGTGTATGTGGTGGTTTTGGCATTTGAGAAGAACATGAAGCCATGTGTCGGGGTCCGTTGAGGGGCATACGGGACAAGTTATGGATGGGAATCTTTCTATTCCAAAGAAGAGTTGTTTGCGGGCATTTCCCATATATTGACCAATACGGAATTTGATGAGGCATGTTATTTGTGAGTTTGAAATGATGGGATTTTTCCAAAAATTTGTAGAGAGTTCATTGTCTATGTTATTGTTGTTAGTCCATTTTTCTATGTTAGGAATATTTTTTGAGATTGTGTCAAGGTTGTTGTAGAGGTCTTGTTTTTTGAGATACTTGCCCAAAAATCTAATCGGGCCTTTGTCGAGGGTATCTTCTTTGGAAGGCCAGTCTTCTTTTTGAAAGTAGTATGGGGTGGCATGGGCATGTTTGTGTGGGTCTTTGGCTTTTTTGTGTGTTTTTTCTCGGCCTTCTTTTGCTAGTTTATCTGCTTGTTCGTTTCCGTCAATATTGGCATGGGCTCTCACTTTGTAGAGGGTTGTGGTTTGTGTTCGGTTTTGTAACATTTGGACCATTGACATTAATATGGTTTGGTCGGGGTGGCTATTATGAAGAGTGGGGTGTGTTATTTGAGTGTTTAGTAGGTAGAGTGCATTTATACAATTGGTGAATATATGTGCGGGTTCATTATTGTATTTTGTTGTAATGAGTTGTAGTGTTTTGTGAATGGCCATGAGTTCTGCTCTTAGTATATTTTGTAGTCCATGGAGTCTTTTGGCTAGCTTAATTTCCTTGGTAGAATTGTAAATGCCATAGCCAGCTTTTTCTCTGCGCCAAGATCCTAGGCTAATTTGTTCTAGTGGTTCAAAGGAGCCATCGGTGTAATAACTATGTGCCGGGTTAAATTTTAGTGTGGTATGATTTGAATAATTTGGAAGAGGAGGCAGTGTGATAAAGTAGTTTAGTGTATTATTGACATAGTTTAGTTTTGACCAGTTTTTACTTTGGTTTACAGGGGTTTGTATAGGTGTCGGTGGGGCCGGTTTTGTGTATAATCTGTGTATGTTTAAATTGTCTGATATGGAGGTAAGTTCAACAAGTTGCTCTAGGGTGCCAAGGGTTCGATTTTGATGATGGATACATAGTATTTGTAATGTGGATGGCTCGATTCGGGGTTTTTTTTAGCTCGGGTGGGATCGTAGGTTCTTTGTATGGTATTGAGTTTGCCTCAAATATTGCAATGATATGGGTGTCTGGAAATGGGTCTGAGTGTTGGTTGTTGTTCTGGCACCTATTGTTGTTTGATGTGATGATGATTGTACTTGTGTTATTTGGGTCATGTTTGGCGGCAAGTCGGGCCCAATGTATTGTTTGTTCCATTTCCTTCTCGTCGTGGGGATGAGCTATCCCTTTACCGGTCCATTTGTAGTCAAAGGCCTTTCCCAAGGATCCGAATATTTTGTCTCTTTCATAAGGTGAGTAGAATTTTTTTAGTTTGGTAGAACATTTGACCGGGGAAGAAAAGTATGATTGTTCGATGTTAAAGGATGAGATTAGTGAATCTAAAATGGGCATGGGTATTGTCTATTGCGCATTTTTGAGGGGGTCATTTTTTGGTATTCGATATTTATAGCTTTGGTAGAGCCAGATTAGTTCGGTTTCAAAGGGTTGGATTGTTGGTTCAATGTTTGTAGGAGTTTGTAGTTTAGTATTGTATTGATTCCATAGCCATTGGAGTCAAGTAACGGGGATAGTGTGTAAATGTCGACCATCTTCTTCATATAGATGTGCTTGATTGTTATCCATTTTAATTGTGTTTAAGAATGTAAGGATATCATTTTATGGGTTACATTCTGATGTATGGATTTTTAAGAGTGGAATAATTATGGGTGGTGTTACAGATCTTGAATCTGGGAATTGTTCTTGGAGATGGTGGGCTAGGATGATGTCCGAGTAAATTTTGTTTTGAGTTTTTTGGTAGTATTGTTTTAATTTTTCGATGTTGTGTGTGGAGGTATTGGTGTCGTGTCGTGGGAAAAGGGCTCTTTGGAGAAGCCATTTGTTGTATGTATTATCATTGTATTGCCATTGGCATAGATATTTTGTGTAGGTATTTTGTATATTATTTGTGTCTGTGTGCTAGATATGTTTATGGTGTATGATGTTCTTAATGGGATATGTGGTAGGGCTTTTGGGGATGTATGTTGGGGGACGGGGGTGGTATGGATGTGGGGGGTTAGGGGGGTAGATTGGTAGGGGGATATTTCTTGGAGTGATGCTATTGTTGATGGTGATGTATGAATCTTGAAGTACATAGGAGTATGGGTATATGTTACAAGGGGTATGACATGTGGTGGGGCATGTTGGGTGGCAAAAAAATTGTTTAGCAATGTTTAGAGCACTTTTTAATAGTTTGGATGGGGTGAAGTGGTGGGCTTTGAAATCCTCATTGTTCATGATGTGTGTGCCGTTAGGTAAAGTAATTTGGTTTAGTTCAAAGATATTTTTTGAGAGGAGTTTTTGTAGAAGTTTTTGGGAGAGATTGGCATTGAGTGTGTTGTGATTTAGTGTTTCTTGGCACCATAGCATTTCTAGTTGTGTAGGATTAATGAGGAAGTTTAGGAGCGTACTTTTAAGGTGGATTTTAGCTATGTGTTTTAATAAGAAGAATGTTCGTGTTATTGGTGATCTTATGCAGCCATGTGTTTTAATTTTGGGTATGTTTTTGGCACCACCATATTGGGCAAGGACATAATTAGTTAGTCAATTGTATATTTTTCCAAGTCTACCTTTATCATTTAAGGCATTTTGTAGTTGTTCACCTATACATCGGAGATATGCGTTTTTGAGGGAGAAAGCTTCTAGCCCAAATAGGTTATGTGGGAGTTGGATTATTGCATTTGACATACATTTTGGTAATCCTCATATGGTTTTTTGTATGGCTATTATTTTTTTTTCAAATTTTTTCATAGTAGACATAGAATATGGTACACCGTAGAAACTGTATGCCACACCTGGACGTAGTACGGTATCGATCATTTTTATTTTTTAATTCATGGTGGCCGGACATGTTGTTAGTTCATTGCATTGTTTGATGAGTTTTGTTGTTGTGGTGTGGATTTGGGTTTTCTATTTTAGTGAGGGAACAAGATTTGTACCTAAGTATATGTATGGTTCATTTTGGTGTAGTATGGGGATTGATTGATTGCAGTAATTGATGTTGGAAGCTTGCATTAGGGCTTTGAAAGTGGTGGGGTTGAGTTTGGATTTGTTTGGGCATCCGGTAGCGGCACATTTTGGGACTCCTACGTCCATTCTGGTCCATTTGCAATATCTATCATTTTAATTGAGTTGTATTTGGATAGATTTAATTTTGTTAGTTATGGCGGCGAGGTCATCTGCGTATGCAGCAGAGTTTATTGTGACTTGTGATGTGCCAAAAGTGTGTCCATTGTTGCCTTGTTCTAGCCATTTGAGTAGTGGTTCTAAGAATATAATGAATAGGCATGGGCTAAGGGTATCCCCTTGTATAGTTCCTCTTTGGATGGAAATAGGTTTTGTTTTCCCGAAATGTTCACCGATATAGCAAGTGGATGATTGAGAATAGATGTTTCCAACAAGTGTAGTTGCATCTTTTGGATAACCAAGGTCTATCATTATTGCTAGTAGTCTGGCATGGTCTATCGAGCCAAAGGCATTTTTAAAATCAACGTATAGTATGTATATATCTTGGTTTGAAAATCTTGCGTCTTCTAGTGCGGCTATTATAGTTTGTATTTGTCTAGCGGTACTTCTTTCTGCTCTAAATCCTTCTTGACTATCGTGTAGGATTTTGAATTTTTCACCGTATGAGGATAGTATTGAGGTGAGTGTACTAGTGAAGAGTTTATATATTGAGTTAGCTAGTGCAATTGGCCTATGGTTGGTTAATATAGATGGATCGCCTTATTTGTATAGTAGAATTGTTGTACTTGATTTCCATGCCGTTGGTATTTGTTTTTGTTTATAGCAGTGCGAGAAGAATAGGAATAATAATTTATGGAATCTAGGGGGCATATTTTTGAGTATTGAGTTTGGCATGCAATCTGGGCCTCGGGCTTTGTTGTTACCAAGATTCCGGAGACATGTGTCATATGTGGCTATGTTAAAGTATATATGTAGTGGGATTTCTGGTTCGTCTCGTTTGTCTAGGGTAAATCCATCAAGGTCATGCCATGGGTATTGGCGTATTGCACATGTACATTCGATTGGATGTTGTGGTTGGTAATTACATTTTGGTACTGTTGGTTTGTTGCTTTTTGTTTGTTGGTTGAATATTTCATTCGCAATGTCATTTGGGTTGGTCACAATATTGTTGTTTTGATCTGTGATACAATCCATTGGCACGGATTCAAGGTTTTTAAAGACTTTCCTGTTGATTTTTTTGGGACTAATTTCGTATAGTTGTCTGTATTTTGAGATGGCTTTCTTAATGTATCTTTGGTGTATTTTGAGGTTATTTTTCGGGCTTTTATGTTGGCATTTTTTGTAATTAGTGCGATATCTTTTATCCATGTATTGTGAGGTAAATCCGGGGGTGGCGGAGTAGGGATTTGGGTGTATTGTAGAGTTAGTAGTTCATTGCTTATGGGGTGGTTGCGCCATTGAGGGTTGTTTTTTACAATTCTAATGGTTTTCCGTATAACATGGTATGTAGTTAAGTTTTGTTTCCAAGTTTTAGAAAGTTTGCAAGGTAAATATCCTCCTTGTTGAGAAGTTATGTTTGTCATTTAAGGTATTGGGTGGGCTCTACAAGTTTGTTCTAATGTGTCAGAGATTTTATTAACGAGTTTGTCTATGGTGTGGCATGCTTCTTGCCATTGTATTTGTGATAGTTGACTATTATTTTCAAGAGTGTATGTGAGAGAGTCTATTTGTATGGAGTTTTCTTCAAAAAATTTTGTGTTAAAATTTTCTAGATTGTCTTTTGGTATAGGGTTAAGTATGCATACATTGTCATTGTTTGGTATTGTGGGAGTTCTATTAATTAATGTGTTGTTTGGAATGTGCAATCGTATGGGTGAGTGGTCCGAATTGAGAATATCATCTTTGTTTGTTGTAGAGGTGTATTGTATATTGTTGTTAGTATTTATATAGAATCCATCTATTAGGCTCTAATCACTGTAATTATAGCCACCTTTTCTAGAGAATTGTGTATCCGTATTGATGTAAGTGAAGTTTAGGTTTTCTGTGAAGCGGCGCCATTGGTAATCCATGTTATGAGGTGGGGTGTTCTGCTTTCCATTTTGTCGACTGATTAGTGCTATGTCTCTGTTGAAGTCTCCACATAATAGGCATGTGTGATTGGGGTTATTATTAACTTGAGATGTAATAGTGTTTTGTATGTCTATGACATATCTAGTATCTTCGGGATGAGATGGCATATACATATGAAAGATTAACCATGGCTGTAGTGGGTGGTTAGTGATTTTAATTATTTGGATATAAGGTGATATGTGCATTGGGGTGGAAATTTTGTTGATGTTGCACGGGAAGGCATATTTCTTGTGTATTAGTGCAAGGAGGCCACCGCGGCCCGGTGTGTATGGTCTCCGTAGTTGAATGCATCTTGTAAGTGCATGTGTATTGTTAAATATGAGTTTATAGTCCTGAAATATATTTTGTTTTATTCTTTCATTTAGTTTTATTGTTTCATTTGAGGGAGGAATGATTTGACTATGTAAAAATTCATATAGGTCTTTATGTATTGAATTTTCATGATTTATATTATGGTGGTTGTCTTCAAGAAACTTTATATAGGGGTGCGTAGTGTGAATGTGTCGTTCTGGTGGGTTTTGTAGGTTGAGTAAAGTTTGTAGAAGTGTACTAGTCCATGTGCTTGTGTTTAAGATTTGTGGATTTAGGAGTTGGTTGCATTCATCTATGTGTGGATGAGTGGTGATTACTAGGGCATATAGTATGTGAGGTGATGGGTGCATATGTTTTTGTTGTATGTATTGGGCAATGTTTGGGTATGTAATGTTGTGTATGTGGTGTAATGTATGTGTGTTTTTGAAGAAATGTGCGAATGATTTTGTAATGTGTTTATATTCCGGTTGGAATTTTATGGTGTTTGGTATGAAGTATATTTTGGCATTTTTCTTATGTAATGTAGGATGTCTTTTTAGTATATTGGGCATGGGACCCCGGTTGGTTTCTCTGTCTCCACTTAGAAGTAATAGTAGTTTTATTTGTTTGGATTTGGTGGTGTGTTTTAGAATTCTTGTTTTTTGTGTGAATTTTTGGTGTTTTTGTATGGTCTTGGAGTTGTGTTTTTTTGGGAGTTTGCACTCGTTTTTGTATAGGGGGTTTGTTGTATTTGTATTCGTAAGTATGGCGAATGTAGGGATATTAGATGTATAACGGATTTTTGATGTTTTTATTTTTATTTTTTTGTTAGTGTGCGGGATTGTGTTTGTTTTTGGTTATGGTGATGTTTTGGTTTTGTTGTGTGTGTTATGTGTAGTTGTATGTTTACGTATTTTTTTGTTTTTATTTGCTTTTGTGTTGTTTTTTGTTTGTATTTGTATTTTTGTGTTGTTTTTTGTTTATATTATGGTGCGACTTTTTGTTTGTATTTGTTTTTTTTTTGGATGTTTTGTTTATAGGTGTATGTATGCGTGCTTTTATGTATAAGTATTTGTGTGTATATGTTTTATCATGTATTTTAGTGTGTGTTTTTTTATCATTTTTTGTCCTATTTGTTTGTGTATTTATGTATGCGGTTCTTGGTGTATTTGTGTATGTGGTTTTTGGAGTATTTTGTGGTATTGGTCTTGGGTTGGTTTCTATGTCTCCGCTTAGTAGTATTATAAGTATAGTGTGTTTTAGTTTATTTTTTGGTTTTCTTGTTTTTTGTTTGTGTTTTGGGTGTTTGGTTTTAGTTTTGTTTGTATGTGTTTGTGTGTCCTCGTTTATGGTTTTTATTTTAGTTGTGTGTTTATGTGTGTCGTGTGATGTTGTTTTCGAGTATTGAGTTTTATTTTTCTTTGTTTTTTTGGTGTTTGTTTCTTTTTTGTTTCTTTTTTGTTTCTTTTTAAGATGGTTTTTTTGAGTAAGTTTTTGTATTTGTCTTTTTGTATGTTTGTGTGTATTTGTGTGTGTTTTTTTGTGTGATTTTATTTTTTTGTTTTCGTATGTTTTTATTTTTGTATTTTTGTTTATGTGTATGTATGTCTTAGGAGGTATTTTTGGACATATTTGGCCCTTTTTGCTTGGTTCTGTTTTAGAGTTTTTGTGTGTTGATGGGTTTGGGTTTGTGTATGTCTTTTTGTATATGGGCTTATGTTTAGTGTATTGGTGTGTGTAGTTGGTGTTTTGTGTATTTGTATATATTTTTTTGTTTTTGTAGGTTTTGTTTGTTTGTGTATGTGTGTTGGGTTTTGTGTATGTTTGAGTGTGTCGGTTTTTATGGGTGTCTATGAAAAGGTATATTTTGGTGTGTGCTTTTTTATATAGTTTGGTGTGTATGTGTTTTTTGTTTGTTGTCTTTTTTGTGTGTGTGTTTTTGTGTTTATATATGGGTGTATTTTTTTTGAGTGTATGTATGTTATGTTTTGTGCATATGTATTTTTTATTTTGTTTATTTTTTGTTTGTTTATGTATTTGTATTTTTTCTTATGTGTATTTCCGTATACAATATGTTTTTTTGTGTATGTTGTTTGTAGTGTGTTTTTGTGTTTTTGTGCATGGTATTTGTATGTAATTTTTGTTTTGCGTATTGTATGTAGTATGGTATTTGGTTTTTGTGTTGTATTTGTATTGAGTATTGTATGGAGTCTAGTATTTTTTTGTAGGTCTTTTGTGTTGGATTTTGAAAAAATCCTACATTTTTAATTTTTTCCAATATATGGCCAAATACATTTTTTTGTTTTGTGTATTTATACGGGTATTCTATTGAATTTTCAGATCTTTGTATACTACTTCACATCCAGTGTATAGTATTGTATCGTATATTATGTGTATAATATACTATATCTAAGTATATGTTTGCCTTGTGGTCTTGTATCACTACATGTTTGATGGTTCTTTGTCTTCAAGCGTCAAGTTCTTCTTCCTCGTGATAGCCGACATACTTTTGAGTACCCCTAGTAGGGCATCTTGGAGGTCCTCCATCTCTCCCTTGAGCTCATTGTGCATTTTGTTGGTATACTCTCGAGTTTCTCTTCTAATCTTCTTGTTGTTCTCCTCCAAGATCTTCACCATTCCCTTCTTGGTGAGAGTCTCATTTGTGTCTTGCATTTTGAAGGTGGTGATGGTGTTGACAATTGCCTTGTTGATATCATCAAAGCCAAAACTTTTGACTTGTTCTTCGGTGGGGCGGTTGTCTCCTTCCAAGCTTCTCCGGTGTGGGGCAAAGTCCACATAGTTCCCGTTCATGACGAAGGTTTTGTGCACAAAGGTCCTATAGACAATGGAGTTAGCACAAAATACATTTGCATTGCCACTATGGAGATTAGTCTCTTCTTTGTGGAAATAGATATTTCTCACATTGGCTCCTCCCATTATCTTATAGATTTCGTGAGTCATGTGCATGACATCAAGATGGATAGGGAGTGGTGAGAGAGTAAGGGTTAGAGCTTCTTTCCTTGCTTTGGATTCCACCACTCCATTTGGTCCTTTGGTGTCCCCCACTTGTCTTGCTTATATCACTTCCTCCCCCACGGTGATATGGTGGGCAAGTATCTTCTTTGTTTGGAGGGGCATTGTGGAGATAATGAATGCATGGGCTTTCCCATGGCCTTTTTGCACGCCGTAGACTTCATAGTCATGCCCTCGGTCGAAGCTACTCTCAAGGATTTCCTTGAAGAGCGTTTGGGCTGAAAAATCCATTAGGCTATCGCTTTTGACCTTCACAAAAAGGTTAGTACCTTTTGCTATCCCAAGGTAGGATTTGCATACTTTGCCAACAACAAGTTCATCATCTATATTGAGGATAAATGGTCTAATGCCCTTTAGAAGCATCAATCCATCAAGCTCGAGTTTGAGTAGGTGTATTTTAAGGTTTCCAATCCATACTCCTTTAGTCCCTCCATGTTTGATACTTAAACATTGGATTATAAGAGGGTCCACCATGTTCTTTCCAAGAGCAATATTCATCTTTCTTAGTCTAACAAGGGTCATCTTTTTAACTTCATCATGCATAATTGGGTTTTTAGGGAGCTCAAAGTCGATGGCCACATGGTAGCTAAATGAGAAACCGGAGTTCTCATGGGTCTTGATATCAAAGGGGATTTGTGTTAAGTTGTAATGTTGCCCTTCTATTTCTTTCCTAGACATGGGGTAGAGGTTTTGTGGGATTCTAGGGAATGCTATTCTTGCGTTGCTTACCTCTTCTGCTTCTCCCTTCTTCATGCCTCTAGCCATTATGTCAAGTGTCGATTCTTCCCTGTAGAGCTCCTCATCTCCGTTCTCCACTGCCAATGCCTCCATTGCTTCAAACCCCATCCAGAATTTAAACTTGGTTGATTCGGGTACTTGTATGGACATACCTTTTTCCGTTGTGGAAGCCTTGCTTCTCTTACTTGTGCTGGTTATTTCTTTTCTTTTCCTGGTTGTCTTTGAGCTTTGAGCTTTGGTGGGGCTCTGTTCGGGGGACTCCATCTCCATGTCCATGTTCAAGGTCCTTTTAGTGCCTTCTACCATGATCACTAATATAAGGAGGTTAGTTCTATTGTAAGGGCTGGGGCAGCACAGGCACGGTAGGTTTTCACAATATGCATAGAGAGGGTTAGAGTGTACAACTCGCAACCTTATCCAGTTGTGCTCTCGTTCCGGTTGTTGAGCTGTTGTAGCGTCAATTGCTGTATTCTCTGCCTTCGGCCGCCGGCTGGGTTCTCTCCTTCTTTTCTTGGTTGCCTCCGTTGCTTTCGCTCCTTCCCGTTGCTGGCTCTCTGGCGCCATGGCGCACTTCAATAAACGGAATCCAGCGTCTTTGTAGGTTCGGCGCACTTCGGCATTCGGGGTCCTGCTTCTGTTCTCAGCCCAGGGAGGGCAACTTCTGCTGTCTCGTGTGTTGCACATCTTCGCGGCGTGCTCCGGTGTTTGGTGGGCTGCTCCGCTGCTCTCAGCCCGGGGAGAGTGACTTCTCCTGTCTCATGTGCTGCTCTTCTTTGCGGCGTGCTCCAGTGTTTGGTGGGCTGCTCCGCTGCTCTCCACCTAGGGAGGGCGACGTCTCTTGTCTCGTGTGTTACTTGTCTTCGCGACGTGCTTCTGTGTTTGGTGGGCTGCTCCGCTGCTCTCAGCCCCGGGAGGCCAATTACTTCTGCCTCGTGTGATGCTCGTCCTCGCGGCGTGCTTCGGTGTTTGGTGGACTGCTCCGATGTTCATAGTCCAGGGAGGGCGACTTCTCCTGTCCCTTGTGTTACTCGTCTTCACGGTGTGCTCTAGTATTTGGTGGGCTGCTCCGCTGCTCTGCACGCTCAGGGGGCGTCGTTGTAGGTCATGTATGTTCCTCCGGTCTGTGTTTCTATTCTTGTGATCGTCTTTGTGTTTTCTTGTTATTCTTGAGTCTTGCTGGGTCTTGTTTACTAATTCTTGGGGTTGGGTTGTAGAGGAGCGCTTTAACCTACGTTGGTCGCTTAGTGGTGTCGAGGTAGGCGCGGTAGAGGTAGAGCTAATTTTGCGTAGATTTTGGTGAGGTACTGTACTTCTCTCCAGATGTTGGGTGTCTCTCCTCTTGTGCTCTTCTTTGTACTGTCTTGTTTTTCTTGCAACTTGTTGAGTCTTGGTTGCTGTTTGGTGGGGATGTGATTTGGTAGGAGATTCCAGACTAAGGAGGTCACTCGGCGAGGTGGAGGCAGCGCTGGAGGGGTTCCTTCTCTTGTGAGGTATAGTGCAAAACTCCGGGTGCTGGATGTTGTTTCTGGTTGTGTTGCTCCTCTCGTGCCTATCTGTATGGTGTCTCTTTTCTTCGTTGAGGTCGGGTTGTTTCTTGCTTGTTGCTTGGTGGATGTGACGTGTGTTGAGGGGCACATGTCCTCGGAAGCTTGGGCGTCTTTTCTATCTGTAATAACGGTAAAGCCAGTGCTTCCGCTTCTGGTTGTGTGAGAGCCCTATGGTGATTTTTTGGTATTTTATGTATTTAGTGTGCCTAGTTCCTTTGTGTGTGTTGCGATGAACAAATAAAGAATAATACATGAACAAGCATGTAGGTGGGGGGGAGGGGCGAGCCTGATTATGTATCCTCGATGCTTGATGCTGTATTTGCCGCTTTCCTGTTGGGTTGTCGTGTGTGTTGGCGGTCGTGACTTCAGCTGCAGCCTTCTCCTGGAGTGTGTGCGTTATGGTCTCTTTGTTGTCTTGTGGTCTGTAGGTGTTAGTGTAGTTTTTCTGCTCTAGGTAGTATTTATGTGAGATGCCGTAGTATATTGTGTTTCTAGGTCTGAGTTTAGAACGTGCTGGAGTTTTAGTCTTAGTTAGGTTTACAGGTCTACTTTTATCCGTGTTTGAGGTACTAACTTGGGTTCTTAGTGTACTAGGGTTGTGAGATATCAATGAGCATGCAGATTTTTGATTTTGAGATTTTAGGAGAGTGCTGCTGCCCTGTGGCAGATGTGATTCTTGCTTTACTCTAAGTTGTGGATTATGTGTAAAGTGTGAGCTAATCTTACTATATCTTGGTGTCCTTACTTGAAGTCTATGTGTACCTTTTACTAAATATCTAGTAGATTGGTAGGCAAACACAATGTATGGCATAAAAGGAACTAATCTAAGAGGAAAGTGAGAGATACGTATCACTTTGGTAGTTGACGTTGTGTATGATGGTGGCGTTGCAATGTCACTCTCGTCCAGATCTAGGGTTGTCGCTGTGCTTGATTCTTCCTTTTCCAGCTTGTGTGATGCGTGGCTTCTTGATCTGCGCTGCTTAGAGAGTTGCGTGTGTGCTATGGACGTGAACTATCCAATGTCACTTAGATCTAGCTCGTGTGACACACTCTGGGGTGGATACTAGAATTGTCTGCCTATCACACGAGTACCAACACTTTAGATTACTCACAGCATGCTCACCGATGTTCGCCGAGTGATCTCCCGCCAACACGAGAGCCCCAGCTCTTTAGACAGCTCCCAGGTGATCACCTCAGCACGCGAGTACCAGTACTCTAGGCTGCTCACAAGAAGCTCATCGATGTACATCAGGAGATCTCCCCTGTAACACCCGAGCCCAGCTCTTTAGACAACTGCTAGGTGATTCCCTTCTAGCATGCGAGCCCAACACTTCTGATCAGCGTCCAGTTGATCTCCCCTTCCAACACGCAAGCCCCAACTCTGCAGATCAGCTCTCCATACTCTTTTTGAGTGTACACACAAGTAGATCTAATGACAGAAACCCCTTTCCAACACTACGCGTCTCTCCCCAAGCAAGCATCAAGTTCAGATCTGAAGTTAAGGTGGGGTAAGAGCAAGCCCAATACCTCTTGCTGCCCTGAACCACAGATCTGAGACTAACTCTTTGCAGCAGCCCTCACCAGAAATTACGGAGCTCTCAGTGAGCCATTTGGTACCAATGGAAGTCCCCTCAATAGCCAATACATGGTCGTCTTGGCTATTCGAAGTCTACCATTGTCTCTTAATCAAGCCATACAAAGCCCAATAACTACTTGTCGTCAACTAACGTAAAAGTTGTCGTGTCACTATGCATTGCCTAATGTAGAATATGTAATTAGTTTTTGCGCTAACATACGGTTTAGAAATGGTTGAATTCGGCAGTTAGCATGGTAGTTTCGTTGTTCAGTAGTGAGATTGGAAAGTTACATGAAAAGTTAATTAAGAGGTGAAGAAACATGTGACTCTTGGAATCTGGTAGTTAGAATCCCGTTTCTAGATAAAGACTTTGAGGAAGATGAATTTGGGGCCAGACTGTGATAGTTGTAAGCTAGGGCAAGCTTGGTGCTACCTCTTGTTTTCTTTGGATTTTTATATTTCTTTGTGTAGGATTGTGATTAGTATGAAATATTAATGAAATTGGAATTAAAGAAGTGTGATTGTGTGATTGATAGTGAAATTTATGAACATTGTATGAGAATTGTGGAGATAGAAAAGTTAGATAATTGAATTGTGTATGTGAAGAGATTGTAATCTAAATGGCTGAATTGGTTGTTGAATGTGATTCCAGAAGTTGATCACGAACAATTTAATATAATTTTCTGTGAGTACAGTGAAGAAGAGAGAGATTGTCATGATTATGAGATCATAAAGAGTGGATAATTGGAGAGTGTTTAGGTATAGAGTGATGCAAGAGAGTAATTGAGTGATTGTAATTGTTAAGTGAAGTTAGTACGCAGGTGCCTAATCAATCGTGACAAAGAGAAAGAACGCCGGTTCCCGAAGGGGACCGGCGTGAATAAAGTGTCTGTTTGTTTTACTACTAAGATCATGCCCACCGGACAAGGATTAATCAATCGTGACAATAACATGATGCATTCATACAAACAGTCTTTCTATACAAACAAATCCACCTTTACTGATTTGGTGCTTTGGGTTATCTCCAATCCAACCAAAACCATAAGTACATTTTGGCGCCGCTGCCGGGGATGGACATTACTATCAAATGTTAAGAATTGATTATAGAAAATTGATTATAGAAAATTGATTATAGAGAATTGATTATAGAAAAAAGAAATAAAATAACACTATTAAAACCGATCTTCGGTTATAATTTTATGGAGTGTAGATCGATGCGTCATAGATTATGTATGGACAAGATGAAGGATTATGAGTAGTGATAATGAAGATAATTTACAAAGAAGGAATCGACAGATCAAAGAAAGATACGAGAGATTGTGCTCAAGAAATTATTTATGGAAACAATAGGAAAGAACACAAAGAGAAAAATATAAGAAATTGACATCGTTTTCGTGTTCGAGAAGTGGACGTAGTGTAAGTCCAGAAGGATTGGAAACAAGTGATAGTTCTTCAAATGAAAGTTCAAATGAAACCAGAACCAAAGGAAGAAGGAGAATTTGAATAGATAATGGAAGAAAACCATTAATACAACCAATGGCTCAGGCGGCACTTGAAGTACCAATTGCGGTAGCAATAGGGGCAGTAGGAGATTGTACCACAAGTGTTGCGCCATTGCCAACTTTTAGTGGATGGCTAGGTTCGGATTCAGATCATCATTTGTCTCAATTTTTGACAACGTAAGTAGCGAATACAGTGGGCTCGCTTTATAAAAGCATCTGATATAACAACAAATTCATTATAACGGGTGGCGTGGGCCTAGAACATTTAGTTGCTTTCTACAACAGCCATTTTCTATTACAACAACTTCCATCAAACTAAATTGTCACCCCACATAACATCCATTCAATCTAAGGCATGTCAGAATTGGTCATTATCAAGGAATAGTCCCCATTGGTAAGATATATTTGTTATTGTGGATTTACATGAGAGTTAATTAATTTGTAAGTCAGAGCCGTCATTCTAAGGCATCAATCAGCTCACCTACTCACATGTTCAATAAATCAACCACAATACATGCATTGCATCATACTTCACCATGCTCACTACCAGAACACCATCATCCTTTGATGCCATACTTTGATAGAATCATTCATTCAACAATACCATTTAACAACCTTCCCCACCCTTCCCATTACAACATCTATTCAATATTACAGCCTCTATATAACAGGCAGAACCAACAGGGTTGTTATAAAGGGAGCTGACTGTAATGGAAGAATCGAAGATATATGGTTGAGATGGTTTCCAACCATGTTAAAAGACACAACATTTAAATGGTGTAGTCGTTGAACAATAGGTCAATTTCCAAATTGGATAGCTTTGAAAAACGCTTTTCTAATACATTTTAGGCCAATTGGTTTTGAAAATCGACTTCGTGAAAGTTTGATGACAAGCATGATGTTCTTAGGCAAACTATTGCAATCATATTATGGTAGAGTTGCGGATATACTTTGCAAATGGCCGAATAATCAAATGCTTGAATCATTTATATTGTCAATAATAATGAATGGTTTAAATCCTCAGAAATTAAAAATGTTTATAAAAGAGGCTCAACTAGTTAGAGTAGGAGCATCTTTAGAACGTGCAAAGATATGGGAAGAATGCCATTACAATCAATTGTTGATTGTAGGCTCTACAATGATTTTCAGTTCTGTGAATCCGCAAGTACCAAGAGGAAATATGTTAATGGGAAGTTAATCACGGGCAGTTAATGCAGTTCAAGGAGGTGCCAATTTACAAGGAGTAATCAATGCAACACCGTTGCAATTAGTACCTCCCACAGCAGTGGTACCGTATGCTTCAGCATTGACTTATCCCCAAGAGGAATTACCAATTTCATCCACAGGAACAAAATTGAATGAGATGCTGTTATTAAATCTTACAAAGAAAATGGAGGAATTGATGGTTAACATAGCCAAAGATAAAGAAAAATGTCAGAAACCTACTTATTCAAGACCCAATGTATGGTGTAATAACTGTAAAGGGCAGGGTCATTTCGATATGGAATGTCCGTTACCACGACAAACGGGAGTACAATGCAAGTGTTGCAGTGGAAAACATCCTACCGCTAAATGTTGGTATTTACAAGGTCAACCACAGTTTGACACTGAGACAATGATTCAACCAACTCAGTGGGATGTTAATCAAGTGCAAACCGGAAATATGGGTGGTTGGGAAGGCAATCGTTCCAATCGACAAAATAGAGGTGGTGGAAATTTTCAAAATCCGAATTTTAACTCGAATTATAGGGCCAATATGCCAAATTATGGCAATAACCAACAAGGAAATTTCCAAGTTATGCCAAATCAACAGCCCAATATAACATTTATCGCGAATGGTCAATCAAGATCCTTTACTAGAGCTACATGGAATCAACCTAGTTGATATATACCCGTTGAGACGCCCAATTTTCCAAGTGGCTCACGATGGAAGCTAGTTCGTTGTTTTCGATGTTGGCAATATGGACATTACGCTAGTGATTGCCCAAATCCAAAATTTGTGGAAGATTATGCTCCAGTTTGCGGAAATTGAAAGTCCGGTCACTAATATTACCAATGTAATGCTCCATTTAATTCCAATAACAGGGATCAACAGATGCCAACTATAGTACAAATTGTGGAAGAAAATCCTAAGACTAACCAAGAATCACCAGTGCATCGAGTGAAAGTGGTCCAAGTTATACTTACAATGAATCAGCAGAAGAATAATGAACTAGTTCGAATATTGGAAAAACCAATGAATGAAGAGTAACCAATACCAATACAGGGAAACAATGAGCCATTACCAATTTTGAGTGGCGGACCAATTCCGGAAACGGAAATGACCTCCCGCACCAATCCAACCACTATATTGTGTCGTACACCAATTCCCAAAGAACCAATATTGTCCCACTTGACAAACCAATCTTATGCTCTCGAAGAACTAATGTTACGGGTTTCGCCAAAACCAGCTAAGGAACATGTTCCAAAAATTGGAAAGATCAATTTACTAGTAATGGGATCCAAAATTGGAAAGAAGTAACAGGCATTGGATATTACAACTAATCTAGAACCGTATGATATTTTAAAGGATTTAAGTACAATTCAATCTACAATTTCAATGAAATAGTTATTGGCAATTGCACCAGATTGTCGTACTACATTAAACTCGTCGTGAATTAGACGCATATATCGTAATAAGGAAATTAGAGAAGTCAGTTTAAATCCTCATCTAGGAGCTCCAACCATTGATGTTTCTATTGATGGTGTATTAGTTCCAGGTGTAGAAGTTGATGGTAGATCTAGTGTAAATCTAATAAATGCTAATACAATGGACGAATTGGGTTTGAATAAATTGTTGCCTACAACGGCAGTGTTACAAATGGCAGATTCCAGCCGAGTTAAATTTATGGGTACACTATAGAGTATTGATACAGTTATTGTAGGCATTACCTACAAAATTGATTACATCATATTCCGAGTGCAAAGTTCAATATCGTCCTACCCAATTTTGTTGGGAAGACCATGGTTATATCAAGCAAAAGCTCATTTTGATTAGGGTCAAGGTACATTGACAATTGAAGCCGGTAAAGATGAAATTGTGATTCACATATATCCAGTTCAATATCATGGGGAAACACAGGTTGCTAATTTTGAATTTATGTCCGAGTGTGACGATGAACCTTTAGAAGATGAATTGAAAGATTTCAATTACATTCATATTGATAAACGGGTAATCACTGAGGAAAGTACAGTTAAATATCAATGTGCGGGACCGGGTGAATATTTAATTGACCTAGCTGTTATTGATGATTCTGATCATCTGATTGTACATTGGATTAATTCGTATGAAGTTCATCAACTGAGTGTTATGGAACCTGAATTAGAAAGTTCTTATTTGTCCGACTTTATGAAGGAATCTGATACAGAGTATAAGGTTATACAAGAAGTTTTTAAATCTCTAAAGTGTCAATCCATTAAATTGGATAATGAAACTAATTCCAAAAATGTTGGAATATATGATAGTATAATGTGTGACAAAAAAACAATTTGGCATTCCTATTTTATGAGGCATAAATCAACATTTGTCTGGTCATATGCGGATTTAAAAGGTATTCCAACTGAAGTTTGTGAACATCATATCATATTGGAAGATATTGCTATACCAGTTCCCCAACGGCAACACCATCTTAATCGAAAATATTCGTTATTGGTTAAAGAGGAATTGGATAAGCTATTGGATGTGGGATTTAAATATCCGGTACTCTATAGTGAATGGGTTTCACCAATTGTTATGGTTCTGAAGAAGAATGGGAAAATTTGTGTTTGTCAAGACTTTCGTATATTGAATGTGGCGACTAAGAAAGATTATTTTTCTTTACCATTTACGGATAGTATATTAGATGCCGTAGTTGGACATGAATGTTACTTGTTTTAGTTGGATTCTCCGGTTATAATCATGTGAAAATTGCTAAAGAAGATCAGTTGAAGACTACTTTTACCACCGATTGGGGAATGTCTGCGTACAAAGTAATGCCATTTGGACTTTGTAATGCACCTATTACATTTCAACGGGTGATGACACAAGCTTTTCAAGAGTACTTGAGAATTTCTATGGAGATATTTTTAGATGACTTTTGTACATTTAGTACAAGAGCGAGACATTTAGAATGTTTGGGAAATTGTTTAGAGCAATGTGCAAAATATGGAATCTCTGTAGGTACAGACAAGTGCCTATTCAAGGTACCCCTCTGGTAAATTATTGGGTCATATAGTTTCGACCGCTGGTATTGCTACGGACCTTGATAAAGTTAAGCTCATATTAAGTTTACCGCAATCGGATACAGTAACAAAGGTGCGTGGATTTGTTGGACATGTAAGTTATTATCGAAGATTTATCCATTCTTTTGTAGTTATCTGCCAGCCATTAACTAATCTTTTAAAGAAACCTCCAAAAGATGGAATTAGTCCAATTTGGACCAATGAATGTACATTGGCTTTAGAGACATTGAAACAAAAATTGGCAAGTGCACCAATTTTAGTGGCACCGTGCTGGAAAACCCCATTTCATGTTTATGTGGATGCATCCAATGTTACTATTGGTTCCATTTAAAGCCAAAAAGATGTCAAATTAGGTTTTAATCACCCAATTTATTATGCTAGACGTCAATTAGTTGCCACCAAATCCAACTACACTCCGACTGAACGGAAAGCATTGGGAATGATTTATTCCGTACAAAAGTTTAGGCATTATTTGCTTGGCTATAAGTTTTTTTTTTATGTGGATCATGATGCTCTCAAATATACGATTAATTAACCTCAGTTGAATGGTTGTATTGCAAGATGGGTGCTGCTATTACAAGAATTTGATTTTACTATCAATGTATGCCTTGGGAAGGTTCATGCCAATGCTGATCATTTGTCTCGTTTAACCAATTATGTATTGGGTAATGAACCAATGTACGATGCGTTACTTGATGCGCAATTATTTGCATAAGATGTGATTTCCAAGGAATATAGTGAGTTGATCTAGAATTTGACATTTCAAACTTTTCCTTCCCATTTTACGGAGAAACTTAAACGCCGTCATATTTTAAAGGGTACACCATACACCATGATTGGAGAAGCTTTATATAAGCAAGGCAAGGATGGAATTTTACGCCATTGTATTTATCAGCATGACGTTCGTACTATATTGGAAGGCTGTCACTTGGATAGTTGTGGTGGGCATTTTGCTGGAGAAAGTACTGCACGAAAAGCTTTACAGGTTGGATACTGGTGGCCAACATTATTTGTGGATGCGCACCAATTTGTAAGGCGTTGTGACCATCGGTTAGCGAAATTGAAAAAATTGGATGAAGTTCGTGCGAATGTTTTATTCACAATGGAAACTACTAAAAAACGGAGGAAGAATTATTATGATAGTAAATTCCAGCCAAAGTCTTTTATGCCCAATGATTTAGTCTTAATTTATGATAGTCGTTTTAAAAAATTTCCGCGTAAATTTCAAGTTCGTTGGCATGGCCCATATTGCGTTATTGAAGGATTTTCCAATGGTTTTGTGGAATTGGAAGATTTTATGGGAACTAAGTTTACTACCCGTATTAATGGTAATCGGTTACGACTTTATAGTACGTAGTCAGAAATTGAAATTAAAATAAAGAAATTAATAAATAAATAAAAACCCGGGACGGGTTTTATCTTAAGAAGAGAGACAGGCAGTTTAGTCACGATCATAGATTAGTACGTGTGAAGTGAGAGAAAGAGGTGGTAATAATGAGAATTAAGACAGTTTGAGTAAAACAAGCTGTCTAAGTTTATTTTAGTAGGTCAGTTCATTATGAGGTATTGTGAGAAAGAAGAAGACACATCAATAGTAGAAGTAAGGAATGAGACTCTTATGAGCATTGTGTGTTTGTGTCAATTGGAGTTGTGTTCGAGAGAATAGTTGTGTGCGTAAACTCGTTGTAGTGCTGAATGGCGATGGAGCGTAGCAAGAGACAGTCGAACAGAGAGGAGAGACAACGCAATGTGAGGCGTAAGGAGGAGCTGCCGCCATTGGAGTGTATCAGCGTGACAAATATGGAGCCTGTTCGTTTAGATGTTTGTTGGTCAAAGGAAAAGCAACAGTGTTTTCGAGAGGCGCACATGCATGGGTTTGTACCTGTCATAGAATCTGCCACCGATTGATGTAGAATTGTTGGAGGAGTTCTTGAAGAATTATGATCCTTCAGATGAGTTGAGTGTAGTGAAGGGCAAGATTATAGGCATTGATGAGACGGTGCTGAACAAAGTCTTGTATTTTCCGATGAGTGAACTGCCGGTGTCAGGAGATTTGGAGTCGGATTTTGTACCAGGTAGTTATTTCAAGACATGTGATAGAGCGTTTGAGAAGGGCCAAGGATGGAAGACTGGAGAAGCTCTTACGCTAAAATTGGGAGAGTGGATGCGCTTTGTACAGAAGGGATTGGCGCTGAATCGACACATGACGTACATGGCGAAGAAGTGCTCCTTTCGACGGTAGTTATATTGGAAGGGATGGTGTTTAATTGGGTTGCTTTTGTGGCAACGAGGATCCATGCCAAGCTCAAAGCAAAGAGGAAGATGGAGAAGGTGACGACTTTGTTGTGTTCCAATAACATGACTGAAGCAATCAAGTATGGATTGAAGCAGGCGGAGGGGACTTTGAAGAGCGTACAAGCGGTGGCGGTACGAGTTACGGAAAAGAAGAAACAACCAGTCTCAGTGCCAATTCGATTCGTGGAAGCTGCACCAGGTATAGCAAAATGTCGTAGAGCAGCAGGGTTTGAGCAACGTGAAATTGGTCCTTTATTGCAAGTATTTGGTTGTCCATTGGGTAGTTCGTCTACGGCAACGCCAGTTTTGGTGGAGCTCTATCAACGTATTGGTCCATCTAGGAGTGAACAATAGTTGGGGGGGTTCAAAGAGGTAATTTTAGCCCAACTCACTCATTTGCAGATGACAGTTACTAAATTGGATAGTGAGTGGAAACTGAGGAGAGAATTGGAGGTAAAGAATAGAGAGATTGAGGAGTATAAGGATAGAATTGGTGAGTTGGAGCGGAGAGTAGGGAAAGATACTCTCAAGTGCAGGAGATTGGAAAGCAATTTTTGAACTAAGTAGAATGGGCTGAAGATTGCAAGACGTTCGAATCAGTGGAGTTAATCAACGAGCAGGAACGCAAGGAACTCTAGGTGAAGTGGTTGTTGGAGATGAAGAAGGTAATGAATTTGGCCGACGCAAGAGGGAAAGCGGAGATTGATTGGGAATCATTACGGGACCAATTGCAGAAGGAGAACAAGGAATTGAAGACCAAGGCCACTTATTTGGAGGGAGCCATTGTCAGTGCCGTTTCATCGCGAGAATTGGTTCCTGTGACAACCAATATCGAGCCAGTATCGACTCAGAACGAAGGATTGCAGAAGATCTTAGAAGAACGGGAGAAACAAATCACTCGTTTCGAATCCTAGGTACGAGTATTGGATGAGGTTAATGAAGATTTAACGAAGCGCATACAGGGACAATAGTCGAACACTGATGCGGATGAAGACGATGAAGAGGAGGAGGTCACTACGCCTTAGGATAAGACTGTGATGTTGTCTTGTGATGATGCTAACGAACCCATATAAGTTTAGGTTTTGTGTTTGCGAGGGCACTGCACAGTTAGAAGTCGGACTATGTAGAATATGTAATTATTTTTTGCGTTAACATACCATTTAAAAATGGTTGAATTCGGCAGTTAGCATGGTAGTTTTATAGTTCTGTAGTGAGATTGGAAAGTTACATGAAAAGTTAGTTAAGAGGTGAAGAAGCATGTGACTGTTGGAATCTGGTAGTTAGAATCGCGTTTTTGGATAAAGACTTTGAGGAAGATGAATTTGGGGCCAGACTGTGATAGTTGTAAGCTGGGGCAAGCTTGGTGCTACCTCTTGTTTTCTTTGGATTTTTATATTTTTTTGTATAGGATTGTGATTAGTATGAAGTATTAATAATATTGGAATTAAAGAAGTGTGATTGTGTGATTGATAGTGAAGTTTATGAACATTGTATGAGAATTGTGGAGATAGAAAAGTTAGATAATTGAATTGTGTATGTGAAGAGATTGTAATCTGTGTGGCAGAATTGGTTGTTGAATGTGATTACGGAAGTTGATCACGAATAATTTAATATAACTTTCTGTGAGTACAGTGAAGAAGAGAGAGATTGATATGATTATGAGATCATGAAGAATAAAGGCTTCAATAAGGCATCATAGACAACCTTGTCCGCTTTGAAGCCCACCATATGGCGACAGGTGGCGCAACATGCAGGAATAGAGTTACCTAGTCAATGATAAAATAATATTAGGTCTCCACAGTGCACAATTGTGGCAAATTAGCACTAGAGGCAAAGAATTGCAAATAATTACCTGTGGAGGCAATTGCATCAACGATAACTGCTCGAGACTTTGTTAAGGCCTCAAAGAGCAAATGGAAGTTCGAAGCGCTCCGCTCCCGGCCAGCATGCCACGGAACCCCACCACGCATCGATTAAGACTCGTGGTCGTTCTGATTCACAAGAACGTCTGTCTCCTCCAAGTTCCAAGATAGCGTCGCGAGCCCCGGACTAAATTTGAATGAAAATGTATCCACAGGAAACGCGTCTCGCATGATCACAAATACACGGAATCAACGCGTCTGCAAGTCACATCATGGTTATCTTCAAAGCGTGAACTCGCAAAAGTCAGGTTTTGATCGCACCACTAAAGAGGAGAACGCACCTTCACATTAGGAGCAAGCGGTGATGTTAATGGCAATTCATTCACACCCCACCATTCACGGACTAGTTTAAATTTGTATGCAAGAGCATAGGATTTCACGTCTGAGCGGATGCTCAAGCATTTTGGTGAAATCAACAGAACAACGCCACTGTCATGAAGATAGGTAATGAAAACTCAAAAAACGCTTCAACCATGGATTCCAAATAAACATTATATGGTGGAATATCTTTTGCATCACGTGAGATGGAAGGAACCCAAAGTCCATCTGGGAAATCTGCAAGAAGAAGATCGAAACCAACGTGGAGGCATATCGAGCTACGGGCCTCCACTGCTAAGCCTGCCCATACCTGGAGTAGGCGACTGTCAGACTCTTAATAGAAAGAGAAGTAAAAAGTAAAAAGTTCAAACTTGAAGAATGAAATGAGACAACAACGCATGATTAAATGGAACAAAAGAAAACAAAACTTCTCCATTAATTGGTTAATGCGAATCAAGGCCGGGTGGTCCTTTCTCTTCTCACAACTTTGACCAATGAGAGGTTCTCAACCTGTATTCTCGTGGAGAGAGGAGTAGAAGATGACGATGGCAAGCCCGACAGAGGAATCTCTTTTCTCTTCCAAGCAAGAGGTGGTTGAATAGAAGGCACATGGCTAGTCATCTCGAATTAAAAATTAGTGTAGAGAATATTGGAAATACCTCCGTCTCCATAGCTGGTACATCAGAAGAAGAAGGAAGCACTTCCAGGGCTTCAACGTCATTTAAAGGAGATGGCAAATTCTGCATAGCAACTTTACTCTTCCCCCTAGTCTTCACAGTAGGTGCAAGAGGAGGTGCATCAATCTCAACCCTTTTTAACTCGGGCTGAATCTTGTTTTGCAATTCAACTTCAAAGGAGGGAGGTCACTTTATGGGGCAGTCAAGATACCACCCACATGGTTTCCACTGTTCATGCCCCCACTGACATTTGATCGCCGTGGAGAGCATGCAATTCTTACTATCCTTATCTGGGTACCCAGCAAAGGTTGTAGGCAGACGCAGAACCTCACGGGCGGGAAGTAAGACATACTAGAAATACATGTACACAATTTTCCTCAGAGCTCCAGTAAATCCAAACTAATGCTTTGTTGGAAAATTCTTATGCACTCCTTTGGGCTCCATGAACTCACAAAAGAAAGTAGTATCCCAGAGCAGAATGCGCATTTTCTCAATGTACTCCATCACACGTGGAATTGCATCACCATTGACAAGCTCATAATTCACGTTCACGGAGATGTTAGAGAGTGTGCCATGTACAAGGCGACATGCCTCTGCAGAGAGCTGGATCACAAGACAATATAACATTAGAGAAGAGTGACAACATCAATAAATAATGAGTACGAATACAAGAACTAGGAGCCCTTGAAGAGGATTTGAAATCTCATCTAAGACCACCAAGTTGCACGGTTAAGCTAGTCAGGAAAGTCGGCATCAATGAATTGGCCCTTAGAAAACTGCAAGGCCTCCTCAGGGAGCCATCCCGATTGCACCGTTCCAACCACTTCACCTTAACCGTAGCTTCTATGGACGACGTTGCGAGCATAGCCAACTTCTCTTGCGTCATCTCAAGATGATCGTCTTGAGCCTCATAGTAACGTTTTATCTCGAGCATAAATGAGGGGGTGTGCTTAGGTTCGCTATAAAAAGTTGCTTTTGTAGCTCCAATCTAGAAGTTCCCTTCGTCTTCTCTATAGCCACACTAACATATTCAATAGCGTTTGCGGATGTCCACTCTTTTGGGTCCGGGAACCACTCCGTGAACTTCCTTTGCGCCTGAACAGCTGCTTCGCGGATCTCTAACTGCAAAAGAAAAATAAAAGAAATTTAACCGACAATACCTTCGCGGTCGAACTTTGACGTTGCTAGTAGTGCTTAGGGCGGAATGTCAACGCTCTCCCTAGAGCAATGCCAGCAACGGCAGTGCTCATGAGTCACCACTAATGATCGTCAATGAAAACTTGACAACATTATTCGTACGAAATATATAGAAGGGGCGGACCACTCGGAGCACAGCTGCCAGCTACACTGCTCCTGGCCCAGTCATTATTCATAGAGCTGATTGGTGAGCTCCAATGCTTTGCTCGGGGCATTGCCGCTGCTAGTAGTGCTTCCTGGGTAGCTTCAAGAACTCGCCTTTGACTGACTTCTTGTAAACAAATGTCGCTCAAAGGCAAATTCTGGCAGCGGCAGTGCTCTAAGTGGAGCATTCTTGCGGTCCACAATGCCTCTCAAGTTTGCATTGTGGACTGCGGGAATGCTCTGCTCGAAGCATTGCCGCTGCCGACAATGCTCCTGACAACTCCCAGAACTCGCCTTTAAGTGACATTAGTTTCAGATTTAAGAAAATGGCAAGCATTGGGATTTGCCCATGAGCATTGCTGCCAGCAGCAATGCTCCGAGCAGAGCAATCATTCACTCCCAATGCGCTAGGAGCATTGCCGATGCCGACAGTGCTTCCGGGCAGCCCTCACTGCTCGCCTTAATAACATGAAATTGGAATTGTTACAAAAGTGACCAGTGATGGCTACACAAAAGCATAACTCAACAACCACTGTAAGAAATATAATTAGAACAACATATCAAATTTCTAAATAATGCCTTTGAGCTCCACGAAAGTTTGATTTCATACCTGGTAAAGGATTGAGTTTAGAAAATCCAGCGTGAGTGTATACCAAGTCCTCTTAATTGACTTCTGCTTTGCATCGGCAGCCTCTAACTCCTTTGGTGTCACAAGATTCTCAAAATACTTTAGGGGTTGCCCCGCGATTCCCTGAATCCAATACAACTTGTGCACCAGGTTTGTTGTAACGTGGGACTTCTGATTTCTTCTGAAGACCATAACAAATTCAAGAATCATGAGATTAGAGGACGCAGATAATTGATGAATATCAACTCATGCAAATTAGATGTGGTAATTGGTTCTCACCAGTTAACTTAATGAAGCGCTATAAGAAGAGTATCCACGAATCCTTGAACGTCAAGGAGAATGGACTCAACAAAGTAGTGCCACATGGGGTCATCATTTTGGTCTTGATTTATGATAAGAAGCCAAGCTTGAAGGCGGAGGTTCCCGTCCCAGACATGAAACATCTTCTCAGACATAACTTTAAGGTCTTCATTCGCCTCCAGAGATGCCTCGAATGCTTCCTTGTTAGCAACCCATTCCTTACTCCAACTCGAGCGGATATTGTCCGTAACATCAGTAGTGTCACCGTTTTGGTTCACAAGGGCCACGTAGAAACTCTAGATCCTTCCATATAGCTGTTGTTGAGGATATGTGTGGCCAGTGACATGACGTCATTCTTTGGAAACGGCCGAACAATTGGCAATGACACCATTTGACATAATGGAATCAGGAGTCTGGACTTGGACCAAGGCTTGAATCGAAGCTTATCCAGAAGCGCGTTTGTGTTCACAGTTTCCTTCAAGACTAGCTCGTCCATGCGCTTCCCAAACTCCGCAGTAGAGAGCGGCGATGCAGTCTCGCATTTCACCTCATCATTAAGTCTCCTTCATTGAGGGAAGAAAGTCATCAAACAAATAATATTCGGAATAATTACCTGGCAAAAGCGAGACCTAACAATGTGATTCATGTTCAACATCATCATCGGCATCCAAGTCGTCAAACGATAGTTCCTTCTCTCCAAATTGTAGAAACCCTAGTTAGTATTTTCATTGCCAAGGTAGTGCCAGAAACGGTACTTCCTTCAAAGGTTTCCTGTCAATATTGAAAGGAAGCCGCCGGAAGTAGTGCTATTACCGGCACTGCCGCAACATTGGCCCTATCGATATTGATAGGGTGGCGCCTAAGGCACTCCGGTATCGGCACCCCCTCCGGCGGTACCCTGTGAATATGGACAGAGAAGCTGTGGAGGGAGTGTTGGAAATGGCGTGGCCTCCGGCGCCACCTTGTCAATATGGACAGGCAGCGACTACAGCGGTGCTGCTACCAGCAATGCCTCCACAGCGGCCATCTCTATCTTCACAGAGGCTGCACCGTTTCCGGCACCCTCTCCACAGCCTCCATGTCCATATTGACAAGGTATCGCCAAAGGCGGTGCCATTATCGACAGTGCCTCCGGTAATAACCTGTCAATGTTGGCAGCAATGCCCACACCAGACTTAAATTGACCTTTAATCCAAATCACGATCATAAACTCTAATGACGATCCTAAACATGGGTCAAAACCCACAACCCCACCCTAAACCTAAACTTTAGTATTTATGGCCGTGAGCGAAGAGTTCCTGAAATCCTAGTTTCACCTTCATCGCCAACTTCGCCGTTGTTCTCCTTGGGTGCATCGTCAGCATCGTTCTCCTCGTTTGCGTCGTTGCCGTTGTTCTCCTCCATTGCCGCGACGTCCTCCATTGCCGCAACGTCCTCTCAGCCTAAAACTCGTCCGCGTCATGGTCGACCGGTTGTTCTTCTTCATCCGACATCAATGTATCAGACATTGGAGCTCCCTAATTGGCAATAAACTAATGAAAACTTCACAGAAAAGAAATCAGACAAATCGCATTTGCTTAACCTAAACTCACCTTAGTCCGACATCCTCGATTCTTTTCAGAGAGCAAACGCAATTGCAAGCTTCCTTGAAGCTCGCAATGCGATACTAATAGAAACTCCCGAACTACAACAATAACAAAATCAACTGCAAATACTCCCTTAGTAGGAATCAGACGATCTTGTCTAACCAATTCTCCTCACCAAACCCTTCCCAAATGACCTCCAGGCTGGGGTAAACTGGGAAAGTCACTGTCAGACTCGTCATTACTGAGAATATAACTATCATTCTCAGAAGGCTCTAAATTGACTTTCTGAAGCAAAGAAGTAACTTCTGTGGTAGTGGTGGATTGTTTAGGTGTAAGGAAACTGTTCGGAACCTCTTTAGGCGACTCCATCTCTCCATACACACAGTATCTCCCAGTCCTAAGACACCATACATCACCGTTATCTGGAGAACAAGACTCCGCTACAGTATGTGTGAGTTCTCCAGAAACAACGCCGAACATCTAGACAGGGTTGCTTCTAGGCATGGATAGAAAACACGATGGTCATGCTTGGACCCGAATTGTTACTTCCCATATTCAGAATGACGATAACCTCACCTTCTGGATGTCATTGTGTTTGGGTCATCTGCAGTGCTTGAACTCAAATTGCAAATACGTGAAGCGCAAATATTGCACAACACCTTTCAATGAGACAAAATGGGAGGGCAGAACATCTTTTGTTTTCAAAGTAGGTGAAACGCCACCTTCCACTTCTACTTTTGCGTGCAAGTTGTGTCGTCTTCCACCGTCCTGCTTGAATACTTGCTGTGCTAGAATGTACTACGTTATTGGGCCCAAGAATATGACTTGCGTGTGGGTTCATGTGGGATGACATATGCACCTAGTTAAGTTAGGCAACTGTAGGCAATCTCCGACGAAGCTGAAGTACCTCATTGGTGAACAAGTAGAGCGCACCCCCTCAGCTACTAACTCTGCTATTCTTTTAGAAGCAAGTAAGGAGTTCTTAGGAGATCCATTGTTTGGACTGGAAGGAGTTCCACAGGAGCCTCTCACTCAAGAGAAATTGGTTCCAGTCCTTGACAAGTTCAAGCAAATGGCCTCATCCAGTATGTGGAATGAAGTTACAACATTTAGGTACGTGCGTCGTTTCTGTGTGATGGATAGCATCACCAAACTAAGGGGGTCCAGCAAGTGGGCCTTTGCTCAGGAGAAAAGGTTTTCAGGAAAGGGTGTGACTCCAATAAGGTATTCATTTTCAAGATGTCGGAGGTTGGAACTGGTAGCCGAGTAGATCTTGTGAGACGTATGCAACCTGGTGGTGACCTTGATGAATCATGGATCATGTTCGACCATGAGAAACGAGTGAAAGGATGGACTACGATGGGCTACCATGTTTATGATTCCACTTACTGCCGTGTATTGACAATTGCAGTGTGCAACATGCAGTTCGAAGATGTCGCTGCGCACTTTGTTTTCTTGCACGTTGTTGCTGCCAGACACAATATTCCAACTGTTAATTTCAAAGGATTCATGGCGGATAGCGCCCAAGCGAACTGGAATGCGGTACGCATATTGTATGGATTCGGGGATTGGACTGTTGCAATGGATAATCAGCAGAGAACATGTCTTTTCCATTGGGCACAGTCACTTCAGAAACACACAAAGGCAGATATTTGAGTTGACCTCCAGGAGTAATATCGCCAGCTTTGCAAGCAGTACAAGAATGCTTCAACAATGGAGGAGGCGGAAACAAAGTGTTTGGTAATCAAAGTTTGGTGGCTATCTTTAGGTGCTGCGACGGATGATGGTGTTGTTCGTCTGGACTTGTGGCTTGCCTTCTGGCATTTCAGATATCGCCAATGGGATGGATTCATGGTTTTGGTAAGATTACTGCCCACCACATGATTTATCCCCTTCTAACGGTAGACTCTAGTTTCGAGCACTTCACTTTTTCCATAAGTCAAACTTAAAAATGTGGATCCCCCCATGAAGGATGTGCCATTGGCAACAAATCTTCAACGTGGAGCCCAAAATTTGACGTATTACAATGCTCGAATTGGCACTGCCGGCAACAGGAGTGGCGTTGATAGGACAATTGCTGAATGTTTGGGCACCACTTGCTTTATGTGTGCCCGCGTTTGCATCCTTCTTGGGATCGCTCCTTTCGATCATCCTCTTTCTCCCATTATCGGTGTGCTGCCGCGAGCACTCCCCTTGACGGAGGAAGTATATTCATTGGTCTATTCATTACCATTGGTCTATTATTTTTGTTCTTCTGCATTTTCCACCGTAATTTTATAAAATTCTTCCAATGACTGCGTCGGCATTCAACGTTTGATTGTTCTTAGGGACTTTGTTGTCGATGATATGATATATTTTGTGTGCAATTTGTCCATGTTTTGTAGAGCCTTTCGGATTCCAAATTGGCCAAAATGCCTTCCTGCAATCTTGCAAAGACTGTGCACAACAAGTGGTTGCAACAGTCCAGCAAACGGGGTAATGACTTATATTGCAACCGTTGATGACATGGTCCGTGCTTTTATGAAAATTGTGGCTTATTACTAGTATCAGAAGGGTAAGAGGTTGAGAAATGGTCCGGGGAAAGAAGAATTTTGCCTTCGTCCTGCTCAGCGCAGCGCTCATTGGTCTAGAAACTCAAAGTCAACTCCATGAGGCGCTTCTGAATATGCCCAGTGCTGGAGAGTTTTGCACTTGTTTTCCACATTTGGAGGGTGAAGAAGAGTTTCTGTCCTTGAAACGTAAGGCACATCTTCCTCCTCGTTCCGAGTTTGACTCTCATTGTCCACACAAAATTAGTATATCACGTCCCCGGTCAACAACTTGAGCTGCCAACCGGATTACTGTGGACCTTTCTACAGATGGCGAAGCCCCATCCTCATCGACGCAGGCTGGAGCCCTTCACAGCACCCCGTGTCAAACTCATACCACATCTACTTGGGTGCCGCATAGTAATGCTGTGCAGGAACCGTTTGTAATGAAAAGAAATGGCATATCGCAAGGCTTCCAAAGACGTCAATGAAGGCTTGTTTTGCACTTAAAGCATGGACCTAGAAGAAGTGCGTGGCCCAAGTTGTGTAAGACAACAAAAGTACTGCCGCCCCTACGTACACTGGCATGATGAAAAACTATAAGAAGACAAGGTTAGATAAGATGCAGTTTTTCTTCTGCAGGGATGCCATCAACCGTTGTGTCATGGGAATGAAGAGGGACTGGGTTGTTTCTAAGCCATCAGTTTCTAACGTCTCGCCAGTAAAGTTGGGAACTTCTTTAACAAAGGTGGAGATTCCATCCTTCGAGAATGCAGGATTCCACCTTGCAGAAAGAGTGATGCTCTCTCCTTGGAAACTATTTGCAGAGAATGTTCTCTCGTTTGACTTGAAGTCATTTCCAACGCCGCTTGCCGCAAATGAGCACCTGAAACGCAGATTTGGCTATAACATTTGTCGAAATCCGAAGGCTCCAACCACAAAGCATCAAAACACCTGTGCATCCGCATTCTCCGTTCTTGGGAAGAAACCTTTGTATTGTTCCTGCCCCGGCATTTGGTTGTATCCTCTCCTTTGAGTCCAAAATCATTTTGAAGGTTTTAGTGTACAAGATATCTATCACTCAATTTCCTAGTTGTGAGTGCCCATTTTTCAAGGAAATGTGCAGTAAGTCTCTCGACAAACGTCCTCAGTGGTCTAACTACAAACATTTGTACTATTTTTATACCATAGTGTGTGGACTAGATCCTAAGATGGATGTATTTATGCACGCTCCTAGTCTAAGCATCAATGAGATTAAACGTATTCTGCACATCTTGCTCTTTAAGTACGCCTCTATATAGGGTTATCTTTGACTAAATGTATGCTCCTTTAAAACTATGGGACGGTGAGACTACAAGGCCTCCGTCATAATTACACTAAATACTTTCATCTCATGTTCTATCTCCTTTCAATGTGCGAGGAAGTTCTTATAATTTCTTTTATATTTTGTTTGCATTTTTTTTTGGCCTGAAGTTGCTATCTTGGCAACTAGAGGCAACCCTGTTACCTGGAAGAAGATCCAACAACAAGGGATTGAACCCACAACCTCATGCTTGTGGATTCCCCACACTATCACCCGAGTAGTTTAGGGTCATCTCGGACCGTTGTACGTACCAAATAATTGCCCGTTGTTTTTTATGTGGAACAACCATGGTTAAAGGGGCATAACTAGTAAACATTGATTTTTGTCCTCCTAATCCGCGGTCATAGGACCCTTACTTAGAAATATTTTTGGAAAACTTTACTTTATATTTGGACAAACTTTACTTTTTACCGCATTCTAATCAGTAACTTTCAGTGAAAAAAATTAAAGTTTACGCTAACTTTTTCCTCAACGATCATCGCTCACGTCTCACCGCTCATCGCTCACCGCTCATCGCTCACCGCTCATCGCTCACCGCTCATCGCTCACCGCTCACATCTCACCTCTCACCGCTCACTGCTCATGTCTCACCGCATGTAAGATAGCTTCGTCCCAGAAGCTAGTTAAAACACATTTAGCTTAACATATTCTAAAATTGTATTCAAACTCAAAAGAATTCTAGTTCACCTTGTGGAATACATGACTATATGAAATCTAGCAAGTTTCAAATGATGGTGTCGAGAAGTTGAAAAACACATTGAACACACACAGTTTGGTACAAGTTAAAGTGTGTCCATCACTAAGTGCACTAAACTAAATAGAGTGATTTCACAAACTTCAGCTCTATTAGACCAAGAGTGTGCACCCTCACTAAGTGCAGTGAACCAAAAAGAAAATTTGCACACACTTTAGCTCCACTAGAGCTAAAGTGTACACCAGCATTCAATTCCTATCATAAAGCATAAAGGCAATCATTAGAATTATTGGTTCCAGGAGTGGAGGCAATTTACCAGGTCGTTATATAAAAGAGGAAATAAAATAATATTGTAGTCACTGATACGCAATTTTTTTTGAGAAAACATCATGCCAACAATTTAGCTCGAATCAACTATAAGGTGAATTAATCAATATTTTATAGCAATAATTGGCATCAGATATAGAGATTATTCGAAATCAAATATCTATAATCTCAGCACCAATGGGTCTATTAAATATACGTGAATCTTCCTGAAGTATGATGCATTACTATTCGATATCCTATAAAATGAAAGTTCTTTTATCTGAGTCTATTACAATTCGGACGCAGAATTGCCTCCTAGGAGGCCTTGATAATCACTACTTGCCCCTTCGGAATTTTTGTTGTTGGATCTTGTCCCCGACTTCCACCTTCTTTGAAGACCTAGATTTCCATGTTGTCAAGACAAAATCGGTATTCTCTCTCGTTATGGCTATCCCCTTTTCAACTGTCTAGCGAAGGTTGTCATTTGTATTCCAATCTTTGTAGAACTTTGAGACATCCCGATTGGGTGATATAGGACGGAAAAATTGGATTTAAATGGAGTTATTCGGATTGGAGTTTGAATCAAAAAATGCTTGAGCAATCCAAAATAGATGCTTGTCTCCATCGTAGGGCCGCAATGCAACAAAGAAGCAAGCAAAAAAATTGCGACCAACTCTAAATGAAAGGAGAGGACGATCGCACCTCTAGCCAACAAAATGATCATCTTCACCGCACACTTTGCAAACTTCACCATGTGCTCTAAACTCATCTTCAACAGCATGGGCACTTTGTATCGTTGGCGAAAATCCATCTTCCAATGATATGGGTATATCCATTGGAAGAATTAGAGCATCTCTAACATTGCGCCAATAGTAGGATAGAGGCTCAAAACGTAATCTCGCATCAACAAACTCCCGTGATGATTGCTTCCAATGATCAATGAATCCTAAAAGTTTCTTTACTACCTTGGAGAGATGCCGCATTGTAGAAGGATTCAATGCATCACCTTCTCTATGAGGCCATAAAGATCTTCTTTGAGAATCCTCCCTCCACAATTTAATGCCATTGCCTCCTCCTTTAGGAACTTGCCAATCCTCGTCATGACAAACTTGGATTTTATACTTCATTAGCGGACAACCACTTGAGTCTAGATAAAACTTGAAGTGATGAGCCTTTGTATGACCTTGCAAAGCTTCACTGCTATTTGCAATCATATCCTCAATGAACTTCTTAAAGTCACAAACCTCTTGGATGAAGTGTGGGATTGTAAGAACACTTTCATTTTTCATGAACGACCTCATAAGAAGAGGAATGGTTGGAAAACTCTCCTTCTTGAGCGCCATACTCCAAGGTCCAAACAATGCATCTATATTGTCATGTGTGTGACCAGCTAGCATGAAATTTACATGCACCTTGCATTAGATGCGTTTCGCAACAATGAGAAGCTAAAAATAGAAAACAAACACATTTTTGTTTTCACCAACAACATTGTCCATTTTCACATTCAATATTGGAGGCAAAGGCCTCCCTGGAACGGGGATATTTGGAATATTCCCTCATGAATCCAAATACATCTTTGCACCCCGTAATATTGCCGCATACAATGGATGAGAACTAGATTCTCGAAAGAGTTGACGGGACAATGACTTCGGAGGCGCCTCGAAGTCACGCAAGAATTTTAGCAAACAACGTGACCGTGTAATTGGCATCATGGGAGTATAAATCAAGGCCGTAATGGGCGTAACGCTGGTCCACATGACCATGGGCAAGCATGCCTCTGACTGCAAGAGGCAACTTCAGAAGCCCATCTAAGTGCTTTGTTTTATGTGAAAGAACTGGGAAGGCGGTCTTTGAGTGATCCATCTTATCATGCATGATGGTTAGAACCTCCTCGGGCGACGACTATGATCAAAATCGTTTCACGTAGTACAAGTCCTGATGTACAAGAGCAGAATCGATGTGGACTTGCATCTTCTTTTTGCCATAGTAGTGATGCTTATGTACCAGGTTGAGTAAGTTTCTTGTGATCCTGGTATTGTTCCACGTAGAATATTGGGCAAAATTGTTTCCTCCTTTCTCTGCATAGTACTTAGGGAAGCTGTGGGACTCCGTTCCCACATGGTGCCGGAAGTTAACCTTAAATTCTGGCGAAAACAAAAAAAATAGTTAACTAGTTATGATAGCAAGAATGCTAGAATGTGAGCAGTGAGTAGTGAGCAGTGAGCAATGAGCAGTGAGCAGTGAGGAATTGTTAGTTCAGTAACCTATTACCACGGAATTTTGTAAATATGTATTTCTAAAAGTGTTTGAGAAACCTATGGCCGTCTGGAAAATAATGTTTTTCATTTGAATAATGGAGTGTATTATCGTCATATACATTAGTTTTTTGCGAAACTTTGGAGACTAGAGACGGATGATTTTGTCAGTTGGACGAATGTAAATGAATGTAGATGAGAGTGGATGAATGATTCTATCCAAATGGTCAGGGTTTAGGATAATTATAAGTCAAAATGGTATCGAATTTGAAGGAAGCTCAAGTAACATTCAAAATAGGAGTGGAAAACATAAAACTTGGAAGGAGAAATTAGGGACCTTGGTGCCAAGGTGCCCTTTGAGATTGTGTGAAGTTCTTGCCATATACTTTGAAAATGATCATTGCTACTCAGACCTTGCAAGTTCATCCACGAATTGCTAAATGGTGTAGACAAAATTTATCCCTTCAATTCATAATTGCTTGAACTCCGTTTAATTGAATTGAATGACATGAATCATAAAACAGGGACGATATTATGTCAAGACTCTCGAGAGGTATTCCTACTTGTAATACAATCGGTTGAGGTTGAACTCTCGGTGGCACTATTACCGCTATGGCATGTACTTGCCTCCAAGTCTAAGTACATCTTGACATTCTTGTTAAACCATGGAGATTTAGGCTTACGCACAGGTGTTTCAAGGCATGCTAGTTCCCTAGCAACAGGCTATATGTAACAAGGTAGGGAATGTACCGAGCTTGGAGGAGACGGGAACAAATTTAGTAACCTGCCACAGAAAGAATCAAACTACTAATTAGCTTAATGATATCGGAAAGTGCATTGAAGTGAAATATACAAAGTGAAGGTAAATACTTTGCTACATTTGCGGGAAAGATCATGAGAAATAGGCTTAGACTTACGTACACATCATGTTTTTGGGGATTTTTTTTTGAGGCCTCTTGTTAGGTATAACTGGAAAAGATTGGCACTTCCTTTTACGCTGCGTTGAATCTTCTGTTGTTGGGGCATTAAGGGGTTTTATAATCCCTTCATAAATTTCGACATCAGCCTCCAACGCCACAAGGTGGCGGCGAGTTCTTCGACATGCATAAATAGAAGCTCCTTCATGACAAAATCCCAGCATTTCAAGAAATGAGTAGAGTATGGAAAGAAAGTAGAAAGTTATGTGGGGAGTACCGGTGGACGCATTGCAATCAAGAACGACATCCCCAGGTTTGGAGAAGCTTTCAACGAGCATCTAAAGCAAGACCGGGCTCTTCTCCCGGGCTCCTCTCCAAAGCCTCTCCTCAGTTTTTGAGGCCGTGTTCTCGTCTATCAAATTGTGTAGGACTTCTTCATTGACGAGGTTTGTCTCAAGTGCACTGAGGGTCCGATTCTTAACAATGGAGAACTTGGAGTCCACCATGTTCTCTTTGAAAGACTCCTTGATGTAGAGGAGTATCAAGAACCTTTTTGTCTACAACAAAAAACATAAGATTAAGATGTGAGGTAAGTATGAAAACAACTTGCAAATCAAAAAACTTGCCAATACAAACGACTAGCGTGACAAGAGGAAGACAACGAGCATCATGAAGACAATGAAAAACAACAAGTAAAGACCAACATGACAATAGAAAGTCAACCAACATCAACAACACGAGGATGAACTCGATGAAAAGACTAGCATAACATGGGGAAGACCATAATCAACAACACGAAGATGAAGGAGGGTCATCGAGACCAGCATCATCGAGACGAAGACTAGCATCATCAAGACGAAGACGACCAGCATCAAGAAGACGATGAGGAAAAGCGAGACGACACCAGCATGAAGGAGTTTGACCGGGATCAACAACACGAGGATGAACATGAGGAAAAGACGAGCATAACATGAGGAAGACCATAATCAACAACACGAAGATGAAGGAGGGTCATCGAGACCAGCACGACGGTCGGTTTAGGACCTGCACCTTCACCATGTGTGGAGATTACAAGTTTAAAATTTTTGTCTTGAGAGCACCTCGGTGCCGAGGTGCCTATTCTCCTTGGACTCTGAACTTGTGGAACTTAAGTGAATCTAATTAACATGAGATCATGAGCACCACGATCACGAAGATGAACACTAAGACAAGACCAGCATCATCAAGACGAAGATGACCAGCATCAACAAGACGATGAATACAAGCTAGGAAACACCAGCATGAAGAAGGATTTTGACCCGGATCAACATCACAAGGATGAACACCAAGACGAGACCAGTACAAGGATAGGAAGACGAGACCAACATGACAAATTGAACAACGTAAAAGGCATAAAATTAATGTGCAAAGTGAGAAATCAATAAGATAATCAGAAAAAATGCCTATACAAAAGATTATAGCTAAGTGTGAAACTTACAGTGCTTTGATGTTTCTTAGCAGACGCAAGGGGCATTTTGTTTATCCCCCACCAATCTTGATAAGAGACAAAACCATACGCCTCCGCAAAGGCATCAGTGGATAGACGGACAGCTTGATCTGCGGGATGAAATAGGAGGATAGCACCATCATCTTGAAGAGATTCTCTTGCCAATTCAAAAATGCCTTCCGCCCACTCGTTGTCAGATTCATTCTAAGAAGGGATGCCGCTGCCATGCAACAACTCGGGCACAAAGAGCCCGTAAGGCATATCAGCAATCATGAGGTCGATGCAAGCTTCCCTTCTGATAACACCGCCAAGACGTCTTTGAACTCCACGACCGACCTATAGAAAACATAAAAATGGTGTGAGGACATAGAACAATCAACAACAAAGAAACATAACGGTGATAATAAATTTAAGGATGGGAAATAAATTTACCTTTTGTGCAAATGTCCGAATGACTTGAAGTTCAGGAGGGAGTTGGTGATTGACCTCCATAAACTTGAGAATGGCAAGGATAGAGGTGCAAATGGTCAACAACTCCGGCATAATGCCATGGGTGTTTATTCTCAAATTCGTGACACAGAATATCTCCGTAGACACAGACTGAACCTCCCGAGGGCAATATGAAGGATTACTGACGGTCATAGCCTCTGCACCACTCTGAAGGGGGACCACAGCAATTGGAGGAGAAGAGACGCCCTTACCTTTGTCTTTCGAAGTGTTGTCGTCATTAGTCTTTGTGTCCTTATTTTTTTTGTTTCCTTGGTAGGCTTCGATGCTGGTGTCTTCGTCGTTTTCTTGTTGGCGCTGTCAGATAATATCAGTACAGGCTCCTCAGCCTCAGCAGCGTCAAGGCTTTCTTCATCAACCGCAGTAACGTGACCTATGTGCATGGCTTTCTCATCCTCCTCACCTACAGGGCAAAACTTCTTAGAACACTCAATGTACCATGGGCAACATGCACGTTGTTGCAGTCTGTAGAGACAGTATTCCTCCGGAATGCACCTAATTGTCACTAAATGCTTCCAAAGTAACCGCTCCGGTTTCGTTCCCACAGAGACTTGCTGTTTCTTCTAGAATCACTAAATAATCCACTTACACTAAGCACCAATCCACCAGAACCTCATTCTCACTTGTTCTACAACTATTTCCGGATCCTTCCGGATTCCGCATCCTTCCGGATTCCGGATCCTTCCGGATTCTGGATCCTTCCGGATTCCGGACTTGTTACCTTAGTTTCCGGATCCTTCCGGATTCCGGATAACTTTTGACGGAGCCTCTTCCGGAGTTTTTAAGCTAGTGGCCGGGTGCCACTGATCCTGTTTTGTGTGAGTGGCCGGATTCCCCACTGTCCTGTGACTTAAAGTGGCTAGACATCCACTCTCCCTACTCCGCTAACCGGTGGTTGATTGCTGCTGCTAGATCCACACTCTCACACCATCCGGATGGCCATCCGCACGCGGTCACGCAGAGATAAGTCTAGACTACAACGACATTCCGGCAAGTGCTGTCGTGATTCTACCAAGTGAGTATTACGGTTTGCAACGAGGACTCCTTCTAGACATACACATCAGGCTTTTTGCTCTATCGTAAGGGGAAATTCCGGCCACAACCGGAATCCGGGTTCACACGGATTCTCCGAGCCCTGGGAGCTACCAGGCTCACTCCTGCAATACCCTCCCTCCCCCTCCAGGCTACTTCCGGTCCCTGTGGATCGTCAGACTCTATCTAACCTCTCCTCCAGCTCTTCCGGGCGATCTCCCAATGCAAGTCCCAACCGGTTACCTCAAGTTACAAACACAATAACGCTCACTATGATAGAACCTATCCACAACAATACAAACCACAATGGATCCGTTCCTCACAAAAACGCTCAACACTAGGATATAGAGAAATATATTCAAAGGCTAAGATGTTTTCAGCTAGAGGAAACAAGATGATGAGCCTCCCAAGACTCATCCTTTAAGTACTAACTAAGTTCCTAACCTCAACTCCATCTTATCCGCGAGGAATCCGGAAAATCTTATCCTAAAAGATCTTATCCCTGAAAATCCGGATTTCAAATCTCAGATCCGAAATTTATGGATCTGAGATCCGGATTCCGGTTTCCGTCTTCCGCCTTCCGGAATCCGGAAATTCCCTGAAATCCGGAAATTCCCTGAAGTCCGGAAATCCCTGAAATCCGGAAATTCCCTGAAATCCGGAAATTCCCTGAAGTCCGGAAATCCCTTCCGGACTCACAGTTCTCTAGACTAAGGCCTTCCGGATGCAAACTTCCCTAAGTCTCCTTTGTTAGTAGCCGGGTGCAATCCTGAGCCCCATCGTTAATCGCTACTAATTCAAAAGGGACTAGGGATTTTCTAATACTACTCCTAACTATGGTGGCTTCTTATTCTTACGCCTAGGTGATTCCTCTATCTTCTTCCCGGCGTCTATCTTCTCCGGAGTCTCCTCCAGCTACTGAGTTCCGAATCCGGAAATTGCTGCTGGAGATTCTTCTGCTAGTGGTGTTGCTGCCGACCTCCCTGCCGACCAGATCTGCTCTTAGAGTTGTCTTGAGGAACAAACGGTTGCCGGATGAGGTCCGTTTCATGATGACAGTTCCGGAATCCGGATCACCCCTGAAATAGTCCGGATTTCTCCGGACATCCGCACTAATACTAAGTACTCTAATAGCACTATTTAAGGATTCCGGTTGGACCATGATTCCTTATTTCTTATTTCTACCTATTTGCCTCCTACTATAATATTCTATTTACTAATTTTTTTATTAAATTTGATATCTAGCCGGATTTTAAGGCTATATCCGGAATTATGTGGGAACGGATTCCCACACACGTTCTGCTAGAGAAAATGCACGTTCCTGGCCGGGAGTGAACATATACCCTTTCAAATTCTTCTCATGCCAAGCTTTAAACAACTTTGGCATTGACCGCTTGTCAATGCCTTTCTTCTGAAGAAGCTCTTTCTGAAAATATCTATTATGATCACTAAATTGTTAGTCCAACATTAACAGCTAATATACAAGACTAACTCAAGCAAATAATTGATTGATAAGGATATAATCTATACGGGAAAGCAAAATGGAGGATTAGTATTAAAGTACCGAAATACAAGTCGTTGCATTGCCTCGTGAGCTCCTTCTTGGCCCGAAAATGCTAAAATCCTTGAATACCCCCCTTGGTTGCGAAAGAGGAAGTAATATGCATGGTCCCAGACAATAATGCGGTGTTTCTCAATATAATCCTCAATATGGTCCAAGTCGTTTGCCTCCCAATTAAACGTGAGCTTCTCAGAAGCAATTGTATTGTTGACTGCTTCACTTGCAGCAAAATCCAACTACAATGACCAAAGGCTGGAGTAAGAACCTTAAAGAAATAGTAATATGCCTTGATAAATTGTTCAAACATTTGAAAAGAACTAGAAAATAAGAAAGCATACAAGAAATTTAAAACGAGACGTGGATATTTCAATGCAAAATACCTCAGTCCAAAATACCGCTTTGTGTAACCATGAGTCAAGTTTCTCATCAGTAACACCAGGAGGTCGGAATTTCAATGCAGCTCTATTCATCTCGCTCGAGTTCCACCAGTCGAGCCACTGAACCTTGTATTTTGGCTGGACAATTGTCGCAGACATCTTCTGCAATTTCTCAAGAGACATTTCGGGCTTCTCCAGTTGGCTGTAGTGAGTATTGATCTGTGAGCCTCCAAAATAACTAAGTCAATATGTTAAGTAAATTAGATGCAAACATGGATAAAGTAATGGGTCCACTTACGGCTTCAAGAAACATTGAACACCATATTCGTTATATTGGGAGATTTAGCGACTCCCAAATTAACACATGTAGATCATAAGAGCTAAAGTGCACATCTAAACTCTACAATATGGAGGGATATGAGTTTCCATTAAATTGGGAGGTAATGTTTTCTACAAAAACCCCTAGAAAAATAAGTACTACGGATAACATTACATTACGATTCTAACTATAATATTGAAAAGAAGAACACATTAGTTGACACTTCTTTTATACCACATGTGTTCATTGAATATGAATAGCTAAATATTCACACTTGATCCTACTAACCCGGATTAACACCATGCTCCAATTTAGCTACAAGTGAGCTAAATGACGGACAAATATCCACTTGTAAGAGAATTAGCTAAACACATTTTGATGAGCCCTTTTTGATTTAAAAGAATTTCAATTCTCCTTGTGGAATACACATTGGCAAAAAATATATATAACGAGTTTCAAATGATGGTGCTCAGAAGTCGAAAAAAATTGCACACACTACCTCTCTTCGAACTAAAGTGTCCCCATCACTTAGAGGTGCAATGAACTCAAAAAGGAAATTCCACACACTTTAGCTCCACTTGACCTAAAGTGCGCACCATTACTAAGTACACTGAACTAAATAAGAAGATTTGCTCACACTTTAGCTCGACTAGAGCTAAAGTGCAACCCAACATTTACTTTCTATCATTCACCATGAAGGCAATTACTGGTATTATTGGTTTCAAGACTAGAAGCAATTTACCACATTGTTATTTTAAAAAGAAAATAAAACATACTGCAAATTATCACCGATACGCAAAACAATGGAGAGAATATTTCATAGCAATCATTGGCATCACATATTATAGTCATACAAAGTGTAAATTAATCAAATACAAATATCTATAATCTCAGCACCAATGGATCTAACCATACTACATGAAGTATTACGCATCAAAATCCAAAATCTAGGAAAAAGAAACTCCATTTATCTAAGTCTATTACGATTCGGACCTGACAAGTGCTTCCAAGGAGGCCTTGATAATTGCTACTTGTCCCTTCAGAATTTTTGTAGTTGAATTTTGTTTATGACCTCCATCCCTCTTTGAAGACCTAGGTTTCGATGCTGTTAAGATTGAATCGGTACTCTCCCACATTATGGCTATCCCCTTTTCAATTGTCCAGCGAAGGTTGCAATCTGTATCCCAATCTTTATAGAACTTCAGAACATTCCGATCGCGCGATATAGGGCGGAAGAATTGGATACGCACAGTGTTTGGCATATCCGGGTTAGAATTAGGATCTGAAATTGCTTGAGCAATCCAAAATGGGCGCTCGTCCCCATCACAAGGCCGCAATGCAACAAAATAGCCAGCAAAAAAATCACGACCAACTCTAAAAGAAGGAGGTGGACGATCGCGTCTCTGGCCAACAAAATGCTCATCTTCACGGTACTCCTCGCGAACCTCAACCTCCGCTGAGAGCTCATCTTCAATGGCATGGGCAATTCGCGTCGTTGGCCAAAAGCCATCTTTCAATGATATCGGCGTATCCATTGGAATTATCGGAGCATCTCTAACATCCCGCCAATAATACGATAGCGGCTCAAAACGTGATCTAGCTTCAATAGACTCCCGCGATGATTGCTCCCAGTGATCGATGAATCCTGAAAGTCCCTATACCACCTCATGGAGATGCCGCATCATAGAAGGCTTTAATGCATCAGGTTCTCCGCAAGGCCATAAAGATCTTCCTTCAGAATCCTCCTTCCACAATTTGATGCCACTACCTTCTCCTCCCTTAGGAAGCCAATCCTTATCATGACAAAGGATTTTATACTTCATTACCGGACAACCACTAGAGTCCACATAAAACTTGAACTGATGAGCCTTCGTATGACCCTGCAAAGCTTCATCACCGTCCGCAATCATATCCCTATGAACTTCTTAAAGTCAGGAACCTCTTGGATGAGATGTGGGATTGTGGGAACACTCTCATTTTTCATAAACGACCTCATGAGCAAAGGAATGGTTGGAAAACTCTCCTTCCTCAGTGTCATACTCCAACGTCCAAATAATGCATCTATATCATCATGTGTATGACCAACTAACATAAAATTAACATATACCTTGCGGAAGATGCGTTTTGCAACAAGAAGAGACCAAAAACAGATAACAAATCTGTTTTTGTTATCACCAACTGCATTGTCCATTTGCATGTTCAATATTGGTGGCAAAGACCTCCCTCGAACTGGGATATCTCGAATTGGCCCTAATGGATCCAAACACATCTCCGCATCGTGTAGTACCGCCGCATACAATGGATGAGAACTAGATTCAGGAAAGAGTTGCCGGGACGATGACTTCGGAGGCGCCTCCAGGTCACGCAATAGTTTTGCGAACGACCCGACTGTGTAATTGGCATCATGGGAGTATAAATCAAGGCCATAATGGGCGTAACGCTGGTCCACATGACCATGGGCAAGCATGCCTGTGATTGCAAGAGGCAACTTCAGAAGCCCATCTAAGTGCTTTGTTTTATGTGAAAAAACCGGGGAGGCGGTCTTTGAGTGATCCATCTTATCATGCATGATGGTAAGAACCTCCCGGGGCGACGACTTTGATCGAAATCGGTTCAGGTAGTACAAGTCCCGATGTGAGAAAGCAGAATGGATGTGAACCTGCATCTTCTTTTGCCATAGCAGTGATGCTTGTATTCTAGGTTGAGTAAGCTTCTTTTGATCCTGGTATTTGTCACAAGTAGAACAACGGGCAAAGTTGTCTCCACCTTTCTTGGCATAGTACTCAGGGAAGCTCACATGCCGAATCTTACTCAAGCTTGAGGTTGAGATTGGCGGCAATCCGCAATCAGCGAGATGATCATCAAGAAGTGGTATCTGATCCTTCCACTTAAAACTTGCAGGGAGGACCTTTGCCACAACCTTCTCGCTAGATGGGAGTACACGAGACTTGTGAGGCATGTGGTCCGCATGTCTATCGAGAATGGCTCCAAGAGCGGCAGTAGCCAGAATCGTATGACCTCTAGGCTTGCGCAAACCGGTATTCCCATGGTGTTGAGCCGCATGACCAGGGGCAACGTCCTTTGCATTCCGATAGAAAGTACTCGAACTTACACCCATGATTTTCATCCGGGCATGGGCACAAACGTCCACACCCTCTAGGTTCACAACCTTCCTACCCGCAACGTTTCTATGAAATTGTCTGTGAATGTCGAGTTTGATATGATTTCTGAACTACACGATGGTCTCACTGTACAAGCGCGTCCGAAGGACTTTTATTTTATCTCTAGGGTAGTGTTGAACACAGTTTTGACTGCAACAACTATTGCTCGCAACAGCGTTAATGGAAAGAGGGGTCATGAGGAATTCAACATTCTTGGACACTGTTGGACGTGTATTCCTTGAGGAATTGTCGTACGAACGGGAGCTCCCACCTAGAGGTCTGTTACGCTCAACCAACCAGACATTGTAAACGTCCCTAAGGCAATGATGGAAGAGACTCACACCGTTTAAGAAGACTTGTTGAATAGGCCAGGACTTAAACGAGTACCTCCACTCATCAGGAGCTTCCTCTAGAACAAAAGTACTGGACACCTATACTACAACATTCGAATCTCCAAGAGGACCAGAGGAACCTAGAAGTGCACTGGACCGGACATTGCAAACCAATCCCTCCGCAACGCGAACACCCAAACCATTTTGAAGCGAAACAGTCATCCCGACCCAGAGACGGCGAGGAATAACATCAAACTCAGGAAGGTCTGGGTTCACGGGAGCGTCAACATGAACGTCGTCGCCCTCCAAAGACGACATCCTGCATTCCAATTAAATAAATATTAAATAACCCTGACAAATAGGAATGGATAAATACCTTGTAGGAATAGACATCAATGAAGAAGCATAGGAAGAGGGTAATTAATCTCGAATCGAGGTAAGGTCTCGTGCTTGAAAATAACTATGATTCAAGTGAGTTGACATTGTAGACCAGGAAAATTTAGCTCGACTCGAGGGAAACTCATGCGATATTATATGACAAGTATAAAATTTCATGCGATTAGTTTTAATCCGAATATGAAATTATCTCACCCTTGAGAGTGACAATTAAGCCCGACCCAACCTAAATTAATCACTATCAGACTCATTGTCATTTTATCTCGAGTCGAGATAAACAAAAATAGAAAATAAGGTATGAAAGTTTAGCTCGAGTCGAGCTAAACTATCGATACATTATAGTAAGACAGTTTAGCTCGAGTCGAGCTAAATTGTCCTTCCGTGATTCTCGACGTCTTTTTAGGGATTCATATGGTAAAACTCTTCAGCTTGTGAATCTGACTCTTTGTGTACTACAACCCAAATCTTTCCGTTAGTCATCAAGAAACTCGCAGTGATGCTTCAAAATCACAGTAGCAACTAGAACCACCGCAATAATCCTATTCACTGTCATATCCTAATTGCTAGAGATTGTGCACGGAGAATGCAAGAAGTATACATTGTGTACCTTATGAAGAAGACAACTGGTGCGTTGTTGCCTCGCGCAAGCGCCCTGCTCAAGTGTGCGCAACCTATAGATGTTACCCTCCTCAACCTCCGACAGTTGTTCTACCTCCAAGCCTCTCCACAACAACCTTGCATAGCAACCAAAGTGAGAAGGAAAGAAATGAAGAAAGTTTTCGAGGGTCGGCGAGGTCACTCACGGACACACGACCGTTTCAGAATTGGCGGGGGGACTTTTCCATAGCCCCTAAAAAAGTGCAAATTCAAAATCTTTGCGGGAAACTGAATCAACTATTTTTTGGCTGACTAAAATAAGGTAGAGTACATACCTCGAATCTACTCGCACATGCGGGTTATATACAAGGTTTTAGGGTAACGCTCTGGGTTTGGGTTTGGGTTAGGTTTAGGGTTTAGGGTTAGGGGTTTAGGGTTTAGGGTTTGGTATTTAGGTTCTGGTTTAGGATTCAGGGTTTAGGGTCCTTGGTTTAGATGTTATCTTCTTATGTCATTTCATTTCAATATAATAATACTTTGAAGATTCAAGATATTGACAATTCAACTAAGGTATAGGGAAATGTAGAGAAGATATTGAGATGATTAGAAATAATTTGTATTACAATCCAAATAGGACTTATCTATTATGTTGATATCAAAGACCGTAACAAACGAGTAGCATTCAAAAATGTGCATCATGTTACTATTTTGTCATCAATTTAGAATGTGCATTCTTTGGCAAGAATTCCAAGTGTCTCCATGGTCTGGATTTGGAATTGAAATTGGTTACTATCCACTTAGAGACTCAAAGACTTGAAATGTGCGCAAACTAATATTTGGATTAAAATATCTTATATTTGAGTTCACATTGTATTATCATGAGTTTAGGGTGTGGCAATCTAAGCATGACATGAAAGATGGAAGAATTCTTGACCATACAAATTTATTTCATGTTTTGACGTGAAATTAAAGACTTTGTCATTTGTAAAACATAGAGAGTGGAACAATATTAAAAGATTTCAACAAGAAACAAAGAGACCTTCTCATGACAAAAAAAGGATAATCAAAATATAAAATATAACTAATACAAAGTGTATCACTTTGTGCATCAGGCATAATTTAATGTTCGTAATGTAAGTAATTTTGAATTTATTTATACATGCAAAAAAGGAATAATTAGTTTTTGAGCACGTTCTAGTGGTCGCAAATTATATTTGAAATTCTCAAAATTTTGTAGAAGGATGATAAAAGTCATGAGGCATATTTATAAGTAATTTATTTCCTCAATGAACGTCTTCAATAAAAGTTATGCGAGCCAAAAGAGAAACGTCTCGATTGCCGGCACGTCGAGCAACCTTAAAAACGTTTTGCTATGACACAGTATGGAATGTGATATTTTCAATACATAGAAGTAATATTAGAACGAATGATATTGTGGAAAAACAAGTTATTTTTCTAGTGAAAAATAAGATTACATCCCAATTCATACATTTTCACACATTGTCACATATTATTGATTTAGGGTACCAAGAATACTTAGACTTCATATCCACTGAAGACTAGGGGATCGTCACATTTTTTTTCTTTTTAATATTACTATTGGAGATTTAGGTCCACATATTTTGAAAATCCTTTTAAAATTCAAAAGATTTCTATTTCACTTGTGAAATACTTAACCATAAAGAGAAGTACGGAGTTCAAAATGATTGTTTGAAGAAGTGGAAATACACATTGCACATACATCAGCTCGGTTTTTAGCAGAGGTGTGCACCATCACTACGTGCAATGAACTGAAAGGAGTGTGTGCACACACTTTAGCTCCAGTAGCGCTAATGTGTGCCTCATCACTAGGTGCAGTGAACTAAAAAGAAAATATGCACAGTTTAGCTCTACTAGCGCTAAATTGTGCACCATCACTAAATGGAGTAGATTAGAAAGCAAAAATGCAATATGTAGCTCCAGTATACAGAAGATGGCTTCTAGAGAAGAGGACACTAAATAGGAATCCATACAGTAATTGTAAAATGTACAATAAGTGTAGTGACAAAACTATACATCACCCAATGTCAACTACCACTCTAAATGTCAATCCTAGTAAATAGTGGAACATAAAGTTTTTTACTTGTGGACAATTAGTTTAGGAAACCTTAATCATGGTTTGATTACATCTTGAGCATCATAGTAAAGAAGGGTTGAGTGCATGTAGAAAAGCAAGAATTTGCAAGAAAGAGCTTGGGAATAATCGGACGTAGGTATGGAGCAAACGAAAAATACCAAAAATTGGACAAAGTAGAATGTAAAATATGGAGGGAAAATGAAACTGCAAGTAGAAGATTGGAAATATAAGAACATGCTTCTGGAAACGAAAATGAGTAAAGAAAGGAATATTGGAAAAGGAAAAAACTTAAACATACAATAAATATAGAAATACAAGTAAAATACTCATTAGATATCCATCACATATTATGCATTCAATGTGCATTACATATTCAGTAAATATTCATTAAATACTTATTGAATATTCAAATACACATTAATTTTACATTAGAAATTTATGCACTATTCATTAACTATTCATTAATAGTGCATTAAATACTCTATAAATAATCATTAAATATACAAATATTAATTAAACTATCATGAAATATACTTTTAAAACTTCAAACATTCATTAAGTAAAATTTAAATATTCTTTAATTGTGCATAAAAGTTACAGATATACAAATATACATGAATTATCCTATAAAAAATCATTACAAAGTCATATGTTATTGGCTAATTATATGATTACACAATAAATATTCATTAGATAATATTAAAATATATTAAAAAATGCAAGAGATGGGAATGAGAATAGTTGTGGATAAGACGATAAGAAATTGAGGTTGAAGATGAGATGAAGAATAAATGCATGGCGACCGGTAGGCAGAACATATTGAGCTTATACAATTTATCAAGTATCAAAATTGTGTGCTAGGGAAGAGTTTTGATAGAGGGCTATTACAAAATGAACTGTAGTAGGTGAACAAATGAGGGATAATATTCATGACAATGGTGGCTAAAACTAGTTTCCAACTTGTTGACAAGTAGTGTACTAGAAAAAGAGAATCTCCACTGGGGCCGAGGAACCGGGATGCAAGAATATACACGGTAAAGCCCACTTTGTGAGGCCTAGGCTGGTGTCTCGGCCCACTGGAGTGGCGGCGCCGGTTCTTCTAAACAATAAATTTACAAAAAGTACAGGGGAGACCAAAATTCCCCGGGAGCATGTGTTCAATCATGTAATTACACGAGGGAATTAAAAAAAATCAATAAAAACCCCAAAAAAATTAGCCTACTATGGCGTTAGTGTTGGGCGTTGGCGTTCCCTCACAGTGGCCAATTCGGGGACGGTGCGGGGGGAAAAGGGTAAACCCCCCTCCCTTCATCTCAAACTTGGGCACCTTCTCGCTGGCGTGGAAAATTCCCCGTCCTGGGTGGAGATGCTCTAACTACTGGATTTGTACCGTTAGAGTAAAAGCAAAATGAAGTGAAAAGTAAAGAAAAAATTTACACTTTAGCTCTATTAGAGCTAAAGTGTGCACCATCAGTAAATGTAGGGAACTAAAAAGAAAATATGCACACTTTAGCTCTAATAGAGCTAAAGTGTGCACCAGCATTTATTTTATAATTATTCAATTGCAAGATGTGGTCTTAACATACTTATTGTCTATTCGATTCTCATAGTAAATAATATCAAACTCATAAAAAATCAAAACGTGAATTCAAAGTAATAGAATCTTAAAATTGTAGCTTTATAACTCTCTTAAGTGTGCTTCACCTAATAATTGGTGTAGGAGGAACTTATATACATCAATGGTAATGAATTTACTCCTTGTGTAATGCAGAAATTGAAATCGAGTGAATTGAAAGCCAGCTGATCCACTAAAACCATGATAAAAAACTAAACACTATAATCCTGTTTCTAACACTAAACACTATAATCGTTCACTTCCGTCCAATCCAAGTTTGTGTATTATTGAGAAAATGCCAATTTAGAAGTTTTAATTGAGATCATACGAATGAAATTGGAAATAATCACTTTTCTTTTGCTACCTGTTTGTTGCCCCAGAATATGCAAAATTGTAGTGTTAATGGCCCAGAAAAATTGTGTAGGAAATTTACGAGTACAGAAATACTACACGCGCGTAATATCTTAAACTTGTTCTAGAAAGATTAAATTGGCTTTTTGAAACTCCGGGTATCAATAATGAAGGTGAATGAATTGTGGTGCATCCAACTGTAATATCCAAGGGTCTCACCCGAATATCACGAAGGGTATCTCGAGGGTATATCGGGAACACCACACGGCCACAAGGTTTCGACCCTCACGGCTTTAGGTGCCCCTGAAAGTACCTCACAAAATCGTGGCGCGAGCCTTTTCTCTTCCCTTTTCGTTGTTGTCCAGGTTTTCTGTGTGTATTTCCAGGTGTTGTTGTTTTGTAAGTTTTGTGCGTTTATGCATTGGTTCGTCGCTGCGACTTTGCGGTTTGTGTTGGTTTCGTTATCTACAGGGTTTGTTAAGTTTGTGTATACTGTAGCGCTGCGTTTAGGCTTTCGTGCGCAGTTTACTGGAGGTTAGGGTTTCCCGCGGATAGGGTTTGTAGGACGTGCAATTTTTTGTTGTGTGAGTTCGTGTACACTGTAGCGCTAGAGTTTAGGGCTATTTCTGTGAGACTGTGTGAGATTGTGTGAGTTTCTGTGAGTATGTGTGAGTTTCTGCGAGTTTCTGTGAGCACGTAGAGTCTGAAACGGCCGTGCGTGGAGGATTGACGTGAACAAGGATCAAGACTTGCAGCTTTTTCAGTCGGATTTCTCAGTTTTAAAGGTAAGTGCACTCATTCAGTCTTACATTTCTTTTGATATTTGTGTAGTTTTGCTTTAGATATGATGTATTGAAACATTATGATAGCATTGCTTTTGATGTATGTGTGAGAAGGTAGATGAGATTGTGTATTCAATGCGGTGGTTTGAATGTGGTGGTTTGAATGTGGTGGTTTGTGGTGGTTTGTGGTTATTTGTTGTGGTTTGTACTAGTTTAAATGTGCTGGTTTGTGCTAGTTCAGATGTGCACATTGAATTCAATGTCGTGGTTTCAATTGCTAAATTCAATGTGCTGAATTCAATGTGTTAATTTCAATGTGCTCATTTCAAAGTGCTGATTTCATTGTGAATGATTTCAATGTGTTGGTTTCCATGTCCTACTTTGTTTGATTTTGTGTGTGTGGGTTTGTTATTGTTGTTGTAGGACGTCTAGTTCCAGCAGAATTTTTCTGGAATTAAGGTTCATAATCAATGGCTGAAAGGTAAAATCCATGCTCTCACCCAGGAGCCCTAAACCCTACGCCTCCAATATCATATAAGAAGAAGAAGAAGAAGAACGCCGATCTCCGAAGGATAGACACTATGTGACAAGTAGCCAAAGAACCACAAACCAACCAACCGACCAACCAATCTCAAACAAAGCAACTAACCAACTACCGATCAAGCAAGCAATCACAAACCTTAAGACCAACAAGTCAAGATAAATCAAGGTGGGGGAAGAATTTAAGGGGGGTCTTGTGTATCGAAGAGGGTTTGGTTGTTTTCAACTTTGCGTTTATGCAGAAGAATGGACATGGCATGTTGAATAGCAATGGTGTTAATGTTTTTAAAGGTGGTTTAAATTGTTTCAATGGGAATTTTGAAGACATTTTCAAGATTATTCATAGAGGGGATAAAGGAGGTAGCACGAGCGCCAAATGTTATTACAATAAGGGGGTCCACATTCAACCCGAGAGCCATGATGTCGTTAATAAGGGGTTGGTATTTATCAATTTTATTTTGGATTGTTTCCGGGGAAAATCTATCGTTGCAATATGTGAATTCAATGAATTGAATGGTGTAATCTTGGTTGATGTTATCGGGTGGTGGGTCGTTATATAGAAAACCTTTAACACAAAGAATGTCCGATTTGAGCCGAGCGTTGCAATGACATCTTTGGGTCATACATGAGCATGGGAGTAGCCAAGGAGGGACCGTATTTTCTTGTGGTTTGTTATTGAAAGTGCCTGCGTTCATTAGAATAAAACATTTCGATTTATTGTAGGAGGTGATTAGTTTTCGGATTTTCCATACCGCTTTATTATGTCTTTTAACAATAAGAGAATGTATGTGATGGTTTTGGCATTTGAGTAGAACATGAAGCCATGTGTCGGGGTCCATTGAGGGGCATATGAGGCATGTTATGGATGGGAATCTTTCTATTCCAAAGAAAAGTTGTTTGCGAGCCTTTCCCATATACTGACCAGTACGGAATTTGATGAGGCATGTTATTTGCGAGTCTGAGATGCTGGGGTTTTTCCAAAAGTTTGTAGAGAGTTCATTGTCTATGTCGTTATTGTTAGTCCATTTTTCTATGTTAGGAATATTTTCTGAGATTGTATCAAGGTTGTTGTATAGGTCTTGTTTTTTGAGATATTTGCCCAAAAATCTAATTGGGCCTTTGGGTCTTTGGCATTTTTGTGTGATTTTTCTCGGCCTTCTTTTTCTAATTTGTCTGCTTGTTCGTTGCCCTCAATGTTGGCATGGGCTCTCACTGTATGGAGGGTTGTGATTTGTGTACGGTTTTGTAACATTTGGACCATTGATGTTAATATAATTTGATCGGGGTGGCTATTATGAAGGGTAGGGTGTGTTATTTGAGTGTTTAGTAGGTAAAGTGCATTTATACAATCGGTGAATATATGTGCGGGTTCATTATTGTATTTTGTTGTGATGATTTGTAGTGTTTTGTGAATGGCCATGAGTTCAGCTCTGAGGATATTTTGTAGTCCATGGAGTCTTTTGGCTAGTTTAATTTCCTTGGTAGAGTTATATATGCCATAGCCAGCTTTTTCTCTGCACCAGGAGCCCGGGCTAATTTGTTCGGGTGGTTTAAAGGAGCCATTAGTGTAATAGCTGTGTGCGGGATTAAATTTTGGTGTGGTATGAGTGGGGTAGTCTGGAAGAGGGGGAGGTGTAACGGAGTAGTTTATTGTGTTGTTGACATAATTTAGTTTTGACCAGTTTTTACTTTTGTTTACAGGGGTTTGTGTGGGTGTTGGTGGGGCCAATTTTGTGTATGGTCGTTGTATGTCTAGATTGTCTGTTATGGAGTTGAGTTCCGCAATTTGTTCGAGGGAGCCAAGGGTTTGATTTTGATGATGGACGCATAGTATTTGTAATGTAGATGGCTCGATTCGGGGTTTTCTTAGCTCGGGTGGAATAGTAGGTTCTTCGTATGGTATTGTGTCTGCTTCAAATAATATAATGATATGGAAATCTTGAAATGGGTTTGAGTGTGGGTTGTTGTTTTGGTACCAATTGTTGTTCGGTGTGATGATGATTGTATTTGTGTTATTTGGATCATGTTTGGCGGCAAGTCGAGCCCAATGTATTGCTTGTTCCATATCTTTCTCGTTGTGGGGGTGAGCTATACCATTGCCGATCCATTTATAGTCAAAGGCCTTTCCTAGGGATTCGAATATTTTGTCTCTTTCATAAGGTGAGTAGAATTTTTTTAGTTTAGTAGAACATGTGACCGGGGAAGAAAAATATGATTGTTCCATGTTAAAGGATGAGATTAATGAGTCTAAAATGGAAGTGGGTATTGTGTATTGTGCATTTTTTAGAGGGTCAGTTTTCCGTATTCGGTATTTATACCTTTGGTATAACCAGATTAGTTCGGTTTCAAAGGGTTGGGTCGTTGGTTCAATGTTTGTGGGGGTTTGTAATTTTGTATTGTATTGATTCCATAACCATTGGAGTCGAGTAATGGGGATGGAGTGTAAGTGTCGGCCATTTTCTTCATATAGATGTGTTTGATCATTATCTATTATAATTGTGTTTTAGGATGTAAAGATATCTTTTTCGGGGTTGCATTCTATTGTGTAAATGTTTAAGAGTGGAATAATTATGGGTGGTGTTACAGATCTTGAGTCCGAAAGTTGTTCTTGTGGGTGGTGGGCTTGGATGATTTTTGAGTATGTTTTGTTTTGGGTTTTTTGGTAGTATTGTTTTAATTTTTGGGTGTTGAGTGTGGAGGTATTGGTGTCGTGTCTTGGAATAGGTCTCTTTGGTGGAGCCATTTGTTGTATGTGTTATCATTGTATTGCCATTGGCATAAATATTTTGTGTAGGTGTTTTGTATGTTATTTGTGTCTATATGTTGGATATGTTTATGGCGTATGATGTTATTAATGGGATATGTGGTAGGGTTTTTGGGGATGTATGTTGGGGGGCGGGGATGGTATGTATGTGGGGGATTAGGGGGATTGATTGGTGTGAGAATATTTCTTGGGATGTTGCTATTGTTGGGGGTGATGAATGGATCCTTAAGTATTTGCGAGTATGGGTGTATATTACAATTAGTATGACATGTGGTGGGGCATGTTGGGTGGCAAAATATTTGTTTAGCAACATTTAGGGCACTTTTTATTAGTTTAGTTGGAGTGAAGTGGTAGATTTTGAAGTCTACATAGTTCACGATGTGTGTGCCGTTAGGTTGAGTAATTTGGGTTAGTTCGAAAACATTTTTTGAGAGGAGTTTTTGTAGAAGCTTTTGGGAGAGTTGGGCATTAAGTGTGTTGTGGTTTAGTGTTTCTTGCCGCCATCGTGTTTCAAGTGTTGTAGGGTTACTGAGGAAGTTTGGGAGTGTGCTTTCAAGGTGGACTTTAGCTATATGTTTTAATAAGAAGAATGTTCGTGTTATTGGTGACCTTATACAGTCGGCTTTTTTAATTCTGGGTATGTTTTCAGCGCCACCATATTGGGCAAGTATGTAATGAGTTAGCCCATTATAAATTTTTCCAAGTCTACCTTTATGGTTTAAGGCATTTTGTAGTTGTTCGCCTATATATCGGAGATATGCATTTTTTAGGGAGAAAGCTTCAAGTCCAAATAGGTTATGTGGGAGTTGTGTTATTGCATTTGACATACATTTTGGTACTCCACATATGGTTTTTTGTATGGCGATTATTTTTTGATCAAGTTTTTTGATGGCTGGCATAGAGTATGGTACACCATAAAAATTGTATGCCACACCTGGGCGTAGTACGGTATCAACCATTTTTATTTTTTGTTTCATGGTGGCTGGACATGTTGTTAGTTCTTTGCATTGTTTGATGAGCTTTGTAGTTGTAGTGTGAATTTGGATTTTCCATTTTAGTGAGGGAACAAGATTTGTACCTAGGTTTGTGTATGGTTCGTTTTGGTGTAGTATAGGGATTGGTTGGTTGCGGTAGTTGATGTTAGAGGTTTGCATTAGGGCTTTGAAAGTGGTAGGGTTCAATTTAGATTTGTTTGGGCATCCGGTAGCGGCACATTTTGGGACTCCCACATCCATGCCAGCCCATTTACAATATCTATCAATTTTATTGAGTTGTATTTGGATTGATTTGATTTTGTTAGTTATGGTGGCTAGGTCATCCGCGTATGCGGCGGAGTTTATTGTGACTTGTGATGTGCCAAAAGTATATCCGTTATTGCCTCTTTCTAACCATCTGAGTAGTGGTTCTAAAAATATAATGAATAGGTATGGGCTGAGGGTGTCCCTTTGTATAGTTCCCCTTTGGATGGGTATAGGTTTTGTTTTTCCAAAGTGTTCCCCGGTGTAGCAAGTAGATGATTGAGAATAGATGTTTCCAACAAGTGTAGTTGCTTCTTTTGGGTAGCCAAGGTCTGTCATTGTTGCTAGAAGTCGGGCGTGGTCAATTGAGCCAAAGGCATTTTTAAAGTCCACGTATAGTATGTATATATCTTGGTTTGTAAATTTTGCGTCTTCTAGTGCGGCTATTGTAGTTTGTATTTGTTGTGCGGTAGTTCTCTCTGTTCTAAATCCTTCTTGACTATCATGTAGGATTTTGAATTTTTCGCCGTATGAGGATAGTATGAAGGTGAGTGTACTGGTAAAGAGTTTATATATTGTGTTAGCTAGTGCAATTGCCCTATGATTGGGTAGCATGGACGGGTCGCCTTTTTTGTATTATAAAATTGTTGTACTCGATTTCCATGAGTTTGGTATTTGTTTTTGTTTATAGCAGTGAGAGAAGAATAGGAATAGTATTTTATGAAATCTTGGAGGCATGTTTTTGAGTATTGAGTTTGGTATGCGGTCTGGGCCTGGGGCTTTGTTATTACCAAGATTTTGAAGGTATGTGTCGTATGTGGCTTTGTTGAGGTATTTATGAAGTGGAATTTCTGGTTCGCCCCGTTTGTCAAGGGTATATCCGTCCAGGTCATGCCATGGGTATTGGCATACTGCACATGTACATTCTATTGTATGTTGTGGTTGGTAATTACATGTTGGTACTATTGGTCTATTGATTTTTGTTTGTTGGTTAAATATTTCATTTGCAATGTCTTCGGGGCTAGTTAAAATATTATTGTATTGATCTGTGATACAGTCCATTGGCGGGGATTCAAGGTTTTTAAAGACTTTTTTGTTAATTTTTTTGGGGCTGATTTCGTATAGTTGTCTATATTTTGAGATGGCTTTTTTAATGTTTTCTTTGTTGAATTTTGTGATTACTTTTCGGGCTTATATGTTGGCATTTTTTGCAATTAGCGCGATGTCTTTTATCCATGTATTGTGGGGAAGGTCTGGAGGCGACGGGGTAGGGATTTGGATGTGTTGTATATTTAGTAGTTCATTGTATATGGGGTGGTTACGCCATTGGGGGTTGTTTTTTACAATTCTAATGGTTTTGCGTATGGTATGGTATGTGGTTAAGTGTTGTTTCCAAGTTTTAGATAGTTTGCGGGGTAGGTACCCGCCTTGTTGAGAAGTTCTATTTGTCATTTGAGGTATTGGGTGTGCTCTACAAGTTTGTTCTAGTGTATCAGAGATTTTATTGATGAGTTTGTCTAGAGTATGGCATGCTTCTTGCCACTGTGTTTGTATTAGTTGATTATTATCTTCAAGAGTGTTTGTGAGGGAGTCTATTTGTACGGAGTTTTCTTCGAAGAATTTTGTGTTGAATTTTTCTATGTTGGTTTTTGGGATGGGGTTGAGTATGCGTGTATTGTCTTTGTTTAGGATTATAGGAGTTCTACTAATTAGTGTGTTATTTGGGATGTGCAATTGTACGGGTGAGTGGTCCGAGTTGAGAATAATATCTTTGTTTGTTGTGGAGGTGTATTGTATATTGTTGTTTGTATTTATATAAAATCCATCTATTAGACTCTAATTCCTATAATTATAGCCACCTTGTCTAGAGAATTGTGTATCGGTATTGATGTAAGTGAAGTTTAAGTTTTATGTGAAGCAGCGCCATTGGTAATCCATGTTATGAGGGGGGGTGTGATGGTTTCCATTTTGACGGCCAATTAGCGCTATGTCTCTGTTGAAGTCTCCACATAGTAGGTATGTATGATTGGGATTATTATTTATTTGGGATGTAATGGTGTTTTGTATGTCTAAGAGAAATCTAGTATCTTCGGGATGGGATGGCATATACATGTGAAAGATTAATCATGGTCGTAGTGGGTGATTAGTGATTTTAATTATTTGAATGTATGGTGATATGTGCATTGGGGTAGGAATTTTGTTGATGTTACCTGGGAATGTATATTTTTTGTGTATTAATGTAAGGAGGCCACCCCGGCCTGGTGTGTATGATCTCCGTTGTTGCATGCATCTTGTAAGTGCATGTGTATTGTTAAAGATGAGTTTATAGTTTTGAAATATATTTTGAATATATTTTGTAGATTTTGCGGCGGTTAGTTTTGTTTCTTGTATAACTATGAGGGCCGGTGGTGTGTCTGTGTTTGTGACTAAATTTTGTAAGCTAGGAAGGACAGTGTTTAGTGAGGAGGCATTCCATGTGATTATGTATGTTTTTTCTTGGTTTGATCTCATGTTTTGATTTTGAGGAAGGATGTAGGGAAGAGGTGGGGGTGGGTGGATGTATTCTGGTATAAGGTCTAGGCATTTAAGTGATTCATTTATGAGGTTGTTAGGGAGGTAAGGGAATTTTAGTTTTATTGAATCATTTGAGGGTGGTATGTCTTGACTATGTAAGAAGTCGTATAGTCTTTTATGTATTGAATTCTCATGGTTTATAATATTTTGGTTGTCTACCAGGAATTTAGTGTAAGGGTGTGGAGTGTGAATGTGTCGTTCTGGTGGGTTTTGTAAGTTTAGTAAAGTTTGTAGTAGTGTATTGATCCATGTAATTGTGTTCAAATTTTGTGGATTTAGGAGATGGTTACATTCATCTATGTTAGGATGAGTAGTGATTATTAGTGCATATAGAATGTGGGGTGGTGGGTGCATATTTCTTTGTTGTATGTATTGGGCAATGTTTGGGTGTGTAGTGTTGAGTGTATGGTGCAATGTATGGGTGTTTTTTAAAAAAGGTGCAAAGGATTTTGCGATGTGTTCATATTCCGGTTGTAATTTTATGGTATTAGGTATGAAGTATATTTTGGCATTTTTCTTAAATGATGTAGGGTGTCTTTTTAGTATGTTAGGCATAGGTCCAGGGTTTGTTTCTATGTCCCCTCCTAGGAGTAGAAGGAGTTTGTGATATGTATGTTTAGTGATAGGTTTTAATATTTTCGTTTTTCGTATGGTTTTTTGGAGTTTTATTGTGTTATTAGAGTTTTTTTGTTGGGGGGGAGGCGGGTATTTGGTATATTGGATATGATGATTTTCTTTGTTGTTCATTTTTATGATGGGTGTGGTTGTATTTGTTACACTAGTAATAATAATTTTCTTTTGTGTCCATGTATTAATTTGCATAGGTGTTTTTGTGTTCTTAGTGGTGTATTGGTGTCTGTATGTTTGTTTGTATATTTTTGTGTTCATGTTTGGCCATGAGTGTGTGGGGTATGTAAGAATATTTGTATATGTGTTTATGTTGGTATTTGGGGGGGTGTTTAGTTCTTGTTTATATGTAGTTGTGTTATTATGTATGTTGGAATTTATTTTAGTATTTGTTTTGTTGTTTGTGTTAGTATAAATTTTATTGTTTATACTGGTGTTTATACTCGTATTTGTATGTATATGAAGGTCAGTTTTTATGTCTTTTTTTAGGAGTAATAGTGATTTTTTGTCTTTAGTTTCGTGTTTTAGGTTGTTTGTTTCTTGTGTGATTTTTTTGGGTTTATGTTTGTTTGGGGGTGTGTGTGTGTTGTTATTTGGGGTTTTTTTGTTTGTAGTTGTTTTTGTGGTGTATGTATGTTTAGTTGATTTATAGTTTGTATTGGGCGTTTTTGTTTTTTGGTGTGTGTGGGATTGTATTTTTTTTGTGGATATGGTGTTGATTTTGTTTTTGTTTTTTTGCGTTTTTTTGAGTAATTTTATTTTGTTTTTGCATGTTTTTGTGTCTATGTTTTTGCTTATTTGTATGTATACTTTTGTGTGTATTTTTGGATATGTATGGTCCTTTTTGCTTGGTTCTTTTTTGGTTTTTGGGTGTGTTAATGGGTTTAAGTTTGTGTATGTGTTTTTGTATATGGTTTTATGTTTAGTGTATTGGTGTGTGTAGTTGATGTTGTGTGTATTTGTGTATTTTTTTATGTAGTTTTTGTTTGTTTGTGTATGTGAGTTGGGTTTTGTGTGTTTGGGTGTGTTGGTTTTTTTTGGATTTTGGGTGTTTATGAGAAGATAGATTTTTGTGTGTTTTTTTTTATGTAATTTTGCGTGTGTGTTTTTTATATATAGTCGTCTTTTTTGTGTGTATGTTTTTTGTATGTAGTTGTCTATTTTGTGTGTGTGTCTTTGTGTCTATGTATGGGTGTGTATATATATTTTTTGTTTTTTGTGAGCATATGTAAACTTTGTTTTTGTGTTGTTGTGTACATGTATTTTTGTTTGTCTTTTGTTTGTTTATGTATTTGTGTTTTGTGTGTATATTTTCGTATATAGCACATATTTTTGTGTGTACTGTGTTTTTATGTTTTTGTGTACGGTATTTATATTGTGTATTTAGTATGTATGTAATTCCCTCTTTCTTTTTCCATATTGTCTTTAGTATAGTTTTTGATTTTTGTACTGTATTAATTTTGAGTATCGTATATGTATTAAAAAAACTTATTTTTGGTATTTCCATTTTTTCCGGTGTACGGTCAAATACATTTTTTGGTTTTCTGTATTTATACGGGTATTCTACTGTATTTTTAGATCTGCGTATGCTCCTTGGTATCCAGTATATAGTATTATATCGTATTTTATATGTATGATATACTGTATCTAAGTACGTGTTTGCCTTGTAGTCTTGTACCACTATATGTTTGATGGTTCTTTGTCTTCAATTGTCAAGTTTTTCTTCCCCGTGATAGCTGACATGCTTTTGAGTACTCCTAGTAGGGCATCTTGGAGGTTCTCTATCTCTCCCTTGAGCTCGTTGTGCATTTTGTTGGTGTACTCTCGAGTTTCTCTTCTAATCTTCTTGTTGTTCTCCTCCAAGATTTCCACCATCTCCTTCTTGGTGAGAGTCTCGTTCTTGTCTTGCATTTTGAAGGTGGTGATGGTGTTGACAATAGCCTTGTTAATGTCATCAAAGCCAAAGCTTTTAACTTGTTCCTCGGTGGGGCGGTTGTCTCCTTCCAAGCTTCTTCGATGTGGGGCAAAATCCACATAGTTCCCATTCATAACGAAGGTTTTGTGCACAAAGGTCCTATAGACAATGGGGTTAGCACAAAGTACATTTGCATTGCCATTGTGATGGTTAGCCTCTTCTTTGTGGAAGTAGATATTCCTCACATTGGCTCCTGCCATTATCTTATAAATTTCGTGTGTTGTATGTATGACATCAAGATGGATAGAGAGTGGTGAGAGGGTAAGGGTTAGAGCTTCTTTCTTTGCTTTGGATTCCACCACACCATTGGATCCTTTGGTGTCCCCCACTTGTCTTGCTTGTATCACTTCGTCTCTCACGGTGATATGGTGAGCAAGTATCTTCTTTGTTTGGAGAGGCGTTGTGGAGATAATAAATGCGTGGGCATCTCCATGTCCTTTTTGCACACCGTAGACTTCATAGTCATGTCCTCGGTGAAAACTACTCTCAAGGATTTCCTTGAAGAGAGTTTGGGCTGAAAAATCCATTAGGCTATCACTTTTGACCTTCACAGAAAGGTTAGTACCTTTTGCAATCCCGAGGTAGGATTTGCATACTTTGCCAACAATAAATTCATCATCAATATTAAGGATAAATGGTCTAATGCCTTTTAGGAGCATCAAGCCGTCTAGTTCGGGTTTAAGTAGATGGATTTTAATATTTCCAGCCCATACTCCTTTAGTCCCACCATTTTTGATACCTAAACATTGGATTAAAAGAGGGTCCACCATGTTCTTTCCAAGAGCAATATTCATCTTTTTGAGTCTAGCAAGGGTCATCTTTTTAATCTCATCATGCATAATTGGGTTTTTAGGGAGCTCAAAGTGGATCGCTACATGGTAGCTAAATGATAATCCAGAATTCTCATGGGTCTTTATATCAAAAGGGATTTAAGTTAGGTTGTAATGTTGCCCATCTGTTCCTTTCTTAGACATGGGGTAGAGATTTTGTGGGATTCTAGGGAATGCTACTCTTGCGTTACTTACCTCTTCCGCTTCTCCTTTCTTCACGCCTCTAGCCATTATGTCAAGTGTTGTTTTTTCCCTGAAGAGCTCCTCATTTCCATTCTCCACTGCCAATGCCTCCATTGCCTGGAACCCCATCCAGAACTTAAACTTGGTTAGTTCGGGTGTTTGTATGGACTTACCTTTTTCCGTTGTGGAAGCCTTGCTTTTCTTGCTGGTGCTAGGTATTTCTTCTCTTTTCCTAGTTGCCTTTGAGCTCTGAGCTTGGGTGGGGCTCTGTACGGGGGACTCCATCTCCATGTCCATGTTCAGGGTCCTTTTTGTACCTTCTGCCATGTCTACTAATACAGGGAGGTTAGTTCTGTAGTACGGGCTAGAGCAACACAGGCACGATGAATTTTCATAGTATGCGTAGAGAGGGTTAGAGTGTACGGCTCGCAGTCTCTAAGTTGTCTCCGTTGCTTTCGCTTTTGCCCGTTGCAGATTTGCTGGTGCCTCGGCGCACCCTAGTGTTCGGGATCCTATGGCGCTTCTCGTCTCTCCAGTGGGGCGTCAGCTCCGAGCTGTGCTTGGCTCCTCGTCTCCTTCCTGTGTCTAGAGTTCACAGTCTCTATTCTTCTTCTTGTAATGGCGTCTTTCCTGTGTTCTCTTGGTGCTTGGCTCCTCGTCTCCCCTAGGTGTTCGCGGTTTAGTGTCGCTGCATGTCTTTCCGGGCGGGTGTCTACTTTGTGTTCGTTCGGTGCTAGGCTCTGCGTCTCCCGCTCGGATTCTGTGCGTGGTGTCTCTGCCCGGCTCCTCGTGAGGATGTCTTTGCTGTGGCTCTACGTCCCTTAATGGAATTCGATGCTCGGCGTCTCTACCCGGTTCCTTGTGAAGGCGTCTTTTCTGTGACTCCGCGTTCCTTATTGGTAACCTGTGCTCGGCGTCTCTGTCCGGCTCTACGTGAAGGCGTCTCCTCTGTGCTTCTCTGGAGCTTGGCTCCGCTCCACTTCTCAGGGTTTGGTCTGCAGCACTTCGGCGCTCTCCCCAGAGGAGGTTCCTGATCTGGCTCTGCGTGTTCCGTGGCTTCTTGGCGCACCTCGTTGCTGGGGGTCCTGCTTCACTAATTATGTCTTGGGGAGGGCGATGTCGACTTATCTTCACGGCGTACTTCGGCACTTGCATGTCTTCTTTTCTGTCCTCTGTACTGGGGGGGCGTCTTTGTGGGTCTTGAGTGTTCCTCCAGGCTGTGTTGCTTCTCTTGTGCTCGTGTTTGTGGTTGCTTGTCGCTCTTGAGTCTTGCTGGGACTGGGTCTTGTTTGTTGATAGGTGGGGATGGGGTGTGGTAGAGTACTTCGGCCTGCGGTGGTCGCCTGGTGGTGTCAAGGCAGGTTCGGCGTAGGGGCGATTGCTTCTCCGGGTCTCTGGCTCCCCGTCACACCTCAAAGTTTGGCGTTTTGCGTCGATGCTCGTTTCCTAGGGGAGGTGTACGTGCTGGTGCCGAGTGTTGTTTGGCTCTTCGGCGCTCCTGGCTACTTGAATTTCTTCGTCTCTATTCTCTTCCCAGGTAGAGCTAGTTCTGCGACCTTGTGTGTTGCTGAGTTTGTGGGCGCATCTTGATGTACTGCTACTCTTGTGCTCATTTCTATGTCCTCTTGTTGTTCTTGAGTCGGGTGATGTGGCAGGCGATTCCAGTCTGCAGGGGTCTCTCAGCGGGGTAGAGACAGTTATGGGAAGATTCCTCCTCTTGTGAGGTACGGTGTAGTCCTCCTGGTGCAATATGTTGTCTTTGTCATGATGTGTCTGTAGCTTTCTTGTTGCGTTGTCTTGTGTGTTGGTGGTCGTCGCGTCAGCTGCTGCCTTCTCTTGAATCACTTGAGTTCTTGTCTCTTCGTTGTCTTGTGGTCTCAAGGTGTTACCGTGGTGGCTCTTTTCTAGGTAGTGTTTTTGTGAGGTGCAGTTGTGTATTATGTTTTGGTACTGAATCTAGTGCGTGCTGTTGTTCTAGTTTTGGTTGGGTTTACAGGTCTATTCTTATTTGTGTTTGAGCTACTAATTAGGGTTTTACCTATTGTACTAAGTTTTAGGTATAGCAGTGATCTTACACAATGTCTCTTATGTGATTTCAGGAGGTTGCTGCTGCCCTTCGGCAGGTGTGTTTTGTGCTTTAGTCTGAGCTGTGGATTACATGTAGAACTTGTATTGAACTTACTGTGCCTGGGTGTCCCTACTTGGAATTTATGTGTACTTTTTACTAGATATCTAGTAAATTGGTAGGCGAGCACAACATATGGCAAAAAATGAACTAATCTAATATAGAGGTGAGAGATACTTATCGCTGTGGTAGTTGATGTTGTGTATGATGGTGGCGTCGCTATGTCACTCTCGTCGAGATCTTGAGTCGTCTGTGTGCTTGAATCGTCTTTTTCCAGCTTGTGTGATGTGTGGCTTCTGGATCTGGGCTGCTGAAAGAATTGCGTGTGTGCTATGGGCGTGAGCTATCCCATGTCATTTAGATCTAGCTTGTGTGACACACTCTGGGGTGGATACTAGATCTATCATCTAGTGCACTAGAACCAACACTACAGGTTTGCACGCAGATGTTCAGCAGGTGACCTCCTCTCCAACACTCGAGCTCCAGCTCTGCAGATTAGCTCTCCGGTGATCACCTTTCTAGCTCTCAGGCCTCCTCACTACAGATCAGCACCCGAGTGATCTCTCTTCCCAGCTGGCAAACTCCCAGCTCTTCAGATCAGCTTCCCTCTAGCACTCAGGTCTCGTCACTGTAGATCAACACCCGAGTGAACTCTCTACCTATCAATCAAGCCCCCAACTCTTCAGATCGGCTCTCAGTGCTCTTCTGTGTGTGTCCACAAGTAGATCTAAGGACGAAAATCCCTTTCCAACATAACACGCCTCTCCCCAAGCAAGCAACAAGTCCAGATCTAAGGTTAAGGTGGGATAAGAGCAAGCCTAGCACCTCTTGCTGCCCTAGACCACAGATCAGAGACTAACTCTTTGTAGCAGCCCTCACCAGAAATTACGGAGCTCTCAGTAGGCCATCTCTCGTGAGACGATATTATTCAATATCATATAACAAAAGACGAATCTGCACAAACTGCAATAAATAAGCTCTTCAATGAACACAGTTTAGCTCGAGTCGAGCTAAAGTGGGACATCGATATTGCACTGTTGTCCACACTTTAGCTCGACTCGAGCTAAAGTGGGCCTCCACTGTGCACTATTGTCCACACTTTAGCTCGAGTCAAGCTAAAGTAGGCCTCCACTCTACACATTTGGCCACACTTTAGCTCGAGTCGAGCTAAAGTGCGCTCTCCAGTATGCTCTTTTGGCTGCACTTTAACTCAACTTGAGGTAAAGTGTGACCAATGAAGCACACTCGAGAGGGCACTTTAGCTCGACTCGAGCTAAAGTGTGGACAATAGTGCACAGTGGAGGCCCACTTAAGCTCGAGTTGAGCTAAAATGTACGACTAAATACGTCTTTGGTTGCGCTAAAGCCGGCTCCAGGAAAAGTAATCATAATAACTACTCTAAAACTCTCGGTCTGAAAAAATGTCATGGCCTTCTAGTAAAGCCAACACACTTTACCTCGAATCGAGCTAAAGTGTAAGACAACGAACTTAAACAACAACTCAAACACAACAACATTCGGACTTTAAACATTCCAGAAGTAAAGTATACCAATGATATCTATGATTTTACTCATGTCAACTTCTCGTTCACCTTTCACAAGTGTGCAAGAGCTTCAGTCCCGCTCCAACCACTTGAGAACCTCGAAGAGTGAGGTTCGTGAGTGATTGAAGCGGAACTGAAGCTCTTCCACATTTCTGAGAGTTAAACGAGAAGTAGCCATGATTTTCCTAAAAATGTATAGAAAAGTCGTTTGAATGAATAATGTAAGTGTCAGAACTGTTCAGCTATGCATTCTATGTATAAGCACTTTAGCTCAAGTCGAGCTAAAGATGAAGCTAAAGCTTGATTACAACATTGTTACAGTCGTGTAATTGCAGTCTAGTTTCTCAACTCACGTCTACTTTTCGTTCACCTCTCATAAATCGTGCATGAGCTTTAGTCCCGCTCCAACCACTTGCGAACCTTTAAGAGTGAGGTTCCTGAGTGATTGGATCGGTTCGTAAGCTTTTCCACGGTTTTGGGAGTTGAACAAGAAGTAGGCATGAGTTGATTGAAAGGGTCTAAGAGAATGTTCTTATTGACTAAATTTTGTTGCAGAGTATTATTCACATACTTGTATAACGTTACACTTTAGCTCGAGTCGAGCTAATGTGTGACCTCGCCGTCCTAATTGGATGATCATTTAAGCAATCTAATATCTGTGCTCTGTTTCGTGTTTGTACAGATCTGAGAGGGACATGATGGTGTCTCAGCTGCAACACTTTTTCCAGCCAAAGCTTGTCGACGTTGACGATGACGATGGAGACGACAACAACCACTTGGATTGCTGGGAGCTCAAGGACCCATCAATGACACTGAAGTGGACGCTTCTGTGGGCGACCTATACGGATCATTTAGTGTTTGGTCAGACCTTCGCTGGTGCTATCGTCGATCCCCAGCACATCGACTTCAAGACCAAAATTACTCATGTAGTCCACGAAGATAACGATCACATTAAGTTGTTGTGTGAGACAACCACTGAGTCCTTAGATCCGTATTTGTTTACTATTGTAGCGGACAATAGTTCATCTCCCTTCTGTATCCAGGATTTAGTCGATTCTCTTAGGTCGTCCAAATTTGAGGAAATAGTGACTCAGGTCGAGCATGAGATCTCTCTTAAGAAATGGGAGACTAGTAGCGGACAACCGCTGAAAGCAAAGGCTGTAGCTAATAAACTGCGCATCATTCTATCTAGAATGAGTACCTTTGCCGCTCTAGATAAGGCCAAAAATATCGCGGCAAGACGCCCGATAGAAATTTCAATGGTTTCGGGGGCCGTGACCGGTAGCCAGGACATGGGTCAAGCCTCGATACCGGTTAGAACCCCAGGTGCGAGAACAAGCCAAAGCACCCTATGCAACACGTTGTCTGCTTCCCCCGTGAAGAAGCGGTCAGCTGCCAAGAAGCCGGAGACCTCTTCAAAAAAGAAGTTGAAGCTCGTATCAGAGGAGTTAGCCAATTTGATGGCCTCTGCACTCTCGGAGCTCCCTAAGGCGCTCGGATACGGAGAGACAATCGACTACAACAACGTCCAACAGATTTACCAAAAATTCTGGACGGAGTGTTAGAGCTGCTTCTTCAATGGAGACAGAGAGATGAAGATCGAGCTTGACGTGATGAGGTTGCATAATGCACCTCCGGAGTGGACGATCCATACATTTGAACCTCGGGGTATGGAGGAGTTGAAACATTACTACCTCCAAATGCCAAACAAGACGCAGAAGCAGACTCTCTGCGTCATGCCGAAGCTCGACGCTATGCCGACGACTATTGAGGAGCTCAGCGACTGCGACTACTACATCATCAACGGCCATCATAGCGTTGCTGCCTCAAAGGAGATGATAAACGGCAACATCCCAGAGGTTATGAGAAGGCACTTCCGAACATGGCAATGTTACATTGTCTGGACGCAGGATCCGGAGTAGCTGAGGAAGATTTCCGCGTATTATAATCGCGTGAATCACTTGGTCTAGTTCAAGCCGACGTGGGCAACCAATATCCTCGGCTCTCGTGCTTTGAGGATCCAAGCTGGGAGACCAATGCCCAAGCACTCCGCCACGGGCATTCGAGGGTCTCACAAGTCAGGTCGGAGAACTACAGTTGAAATGGCCAATGACAAGAGGTTTGAGGTAATATATCTTAACTAAGGTCATGCACTTTAGCTCGAGTCGAGCTAAAGTGCAAATTTGCTCTGTATCTTGTATAGTCATGTGTATAGATAAAAAATCGCTTTCATTGTCTACTCTTGGGTTGCAAGTTAGCTCGACTCGAGCTAACTTGCAGTGTTTGGACCCTACTGGACATGTTTATATTCCTTCTTTAATTGTAAACTCACACGACCCTTTTTATATTCTGTGCAACCACTTCTTAACGCAGTTCGTGAGCGCTTCGCAATGATCGACGTTGCAAAGAGCTAGGCAGCGCTCAAGAAAGCCGGGAAGGCGAAGGAGCTCTCAATTACAAACGAGGTGAAGATCATCACCGCGACAGATGAGACCTTCAAGCTGTGGTCGGACGTCATCTCTTCCGCGGCGCATGGCGACCTCATCAACGACGATTTGACTTCGACGCCCTTGGCAAAGTTCAAGGACGCAAAGTCTTGGGTACCTGAGAAGGATGGGGTCCTGACGCGTGAGTTCTTCAAGTTTCTCGGCATTATGACCGAAGCCGATCACGCGAAAATGTGCAAGCACGTTCTCAATCGGTCAGGGCCATCTCAAAAACTTCCCTACCCTAAGGTTGTTATAAAGCAGCCAAATTCTGTGCTGGAGGATTGCTTCATCGCCCAGGACTGGGTGGATTGGAGGAAGAGGAAGGAGGTCGCTCGGATGGAGCTTCAGTTGATCAGGCCGGAGCTGCCTTCTTCAACAGCACTGGAGCGTACAATCGTTCCAACTGGCGGACGTTCAAGAAGAACTACAACGTTAGCAAGGCCTCAAAGCGTGCCCACCTGGATTGGGGACCACCGGATTCATACTACAAGGATTCGAGGTAGACACAGTTTCGCAATTACAAATGTAAAGATCTCTCTCCATACGCTAAGGAGTTCTTCAGAGTCTTCATCGATGTGCGGTCGCGGTTCGTTCCACCTCAGGGAGCCCTCCACTTCCGTTCTTACAAGGCGGCAACGAATTCGCTCGGGACGTGGCCTTTGGATTCGTGGCGCAACCTAGGCTGCAACGTGAAGCTCGCCATCATCGACATTCAGAACATCCCTGGGTTCTCTGGGAAGGCAACGTCGTCGTTGGAGAGGCCCTTCTTCAACGAGTTCATGACGATGGTTGCATCGAAGGGGCAGCCTCCCCTCACCGGTCTTCTACCCTGGCTCTTTATTTGCGGCGACGAGAAGACACACCTTCAAGTGACAGTGTTTGCTGAGGGCCCATCGTTGTGCCATGCATACGATGTACTGCAGTCGAAGTATCTTCCCTCCGAGAACGAGGGCCTGGGAGGATACGTGCCAAAGACCAACAACGCTCTCGACCTGGTTCAGCTCCTCTTTCTCTTCAAGTAGGAGCTTACGCAGATCGCGGCCGTAAAGAAGACCTACGCAACTCCAGAGCATGTGTTGCACACGAAGTTGCGCAAGTACAACGAGTTGGCGTACTCCATGAATTTGAATGAGCTCAGGATGGAGTTCTTCATCAAGGTCCTGGAGCTGTTCTGTAAGAGAGGGGAGGCAGTTGTCTAGCTGTTTGGCGGGACAAAATTACTCATTGCGAGTGTGGTAAGTTTTCCTACAATTTAGCTCAAGTCGAGCTAAACTGTTGATACCCTTTCTGACTCGTGCATAGTTTCAATGAGGTCATGCCTACGTTGTTGCGTGACACTTTAGCTCAAGTCGAGCTGAAGTGTCGGCTTTTACTTGTATGATTTTCTAGAAGTCATCAACTTCGTTCGTAACCTTTCAAGTTGTAATAGCTGAGTTTTCGTACCAGCAATTGTTTGTATTCGGTTTAGCTCAACTCGACCTAAATTGAATCTTGTTCAATCCATTGGTGTGCAGATGTTGGACCTGGAGGCATTTTGCATTTCCCACGACACCGATGAATAGGACCTCAACGACGCCACGGGGGTCGCGTTGACGTTGGATCGGGCCGATTTCGATGTTTATGTGTATCATGTCAACGCGGAGATCTTCCACGAGCTTGGAGAGGCCGTTGGCAAGGGGAAGGGGAAAGAAATTGTTGACCTCAGCGATGAGGAGGAAGATGCGGAACCGAGCGCTGTGGTTGCGTGCCCGATCTCGAGCACCGTCACTCCGGATAATGAGTCCTATGACGACTTCGTTGACACTACTCCGCTTGAGTTTCAGAGTGCCTCTCAATCTGAAGTAGGAGACACAATCGCTTCCTCGCGACAACGACTCGACTTCCCGGAGTTAGATTCGCCGGATATTTCCGACAGGCCTCACTCAACGCCCACCTTGGGCGGGTCAGCCGCTCGGCCCGCTGCCAAGAAGAGGAAAGTCGCCAGCGCGAGCGGCCGCTCTCCGTTGGCTACGGCGAGCAGTGCACAGGATGTGAGCAAGTTGATCTCCCTCAAGAAGAAGCTTGAGAAAGAGGCCACCCGAATGAGGTTGATGGAGTAGCGGCTGGCAGAGCGTGACAAGGAGCTCAGGGATCTGCAGCGGAGGCGTGACGAAGAAATGAAGAGGGACCAAGATCAGAGGCATGCCGAGATGATGCTCATGATGCAAAGATTCATGTTGGCTATTTTGCCTGCTGCCGCCATGACACCACCCGTAGTTAATGTTGCGATCCCCCAGCCTCCCCCCTCACTAAACGGCGGGTCTGGGAGTCTGTCTCGCGATTTTTAGCTACCATCTCCATCGGGTACCTCCCCCGTCTCCAGTGGGGGTCAATTGCTTCATGTTCTCCCATCCCCGTCGACCCGCCCCAGTTCGCCTCCGAAGTCGCCCGATCGGGACGTAATATCTATCGCAGATGTCCCAAGCTCATCGTCAGGTTAGTGTATGTAGTTGCGAGTGTATATAGGCAGAACATTTTGTAAATATCCAATTTTGTACTCCAGTATTTTTTGTTAATATTACAGTGCACGGCGAGCACTTCAGCTCGACTCGAGCTAAACTGCTTGACATCTAGCCACTGTGACTTGTATCAGTGTCCTCTGTGTGCATCCGCTGATAAGGTGAAGTTGTTGAATTTTTTCAGATCTACGTTTTGGTGATGATGCGATTGCTCAACCAGTCATAGATGAGGTCGTCCAAACTACAGTCCCAGTCATAGATGAGGTCGTCCAAGTTTTGGCCGTGCTCGTAGACGAGATCAGTCATGGTTCTGTTGTCCTGGAGCCACCTCTTTTTGTCCCAGAACTGTGCCCCCAAATTGTGTCGGGCACTCCGGGCCCCTCGACAGCATGCAGGGTTCGTTGGGATCGATGGGTGCCCAAGACGAAATGCTGCAGGAGGATGAAGTTCTCGAGGTATTCTTCTAACACTTTTCAAGCTCCACTCTTTCCCCATCACTCCTCCCCCCATTTACCTCTTTCGATCTACGTATTGTTGATTTGTCGTTGTTAATGAATCTGTAGTAATATTGGTCGTTCTCCTGGCGTTGCCGAACCAGGTCGGCGAGGCATCAATAAGTGGTGCCAGTAATCTAGAAGAAATACCTAGAGTCCTATCAGATTTCGAGGGCAGGTGGTTGAATATTGTGCTGGACCTCAATGGAATTCTATGCACGTGTGAGCCTTCGTGGTAGGCTAGAGGATCTAGAAACTCTATCCTGTCCATTCACTCGGCTTCGCTGCAGGCCGAAGTAGGCCCTAAACTAGTTCGAGTGCGCCCTAGTTGTGCTGAATTCCTTACGAAGTTGTCTAAGATTGCCACCATCACGATCTGGAGTTCGATGATGGAATCTACAACACGTCAGATATGTAAATATCTTTTTCAGCATAGTTCTTCGTACCCTCTCAGGATCTTTGGTGAGGAGAGTTGCGATAGGGTTCCCGAGCGTAGAGTTGGTAGCAGAACAATCTACATGAAGGAATCTGGCACTCAGAAGGACATCTTCTTGAAGACCTTGTCGAACCATCTCTTCAATAGGTTGGGTCGTGAGTATACTCCGGCAAATACGCTTGTCATTGACGACAGCCCGATTAAGCACATGCTCAATTTGTCGGAGTACGTCCTTCTTCTTCCATCATGGTCACACAAACATGATGGCGTGAGAGACGATTCTGTATTGTTGGAGGAATTGCTGCCATATCTCACTGACCTTCATCAGTTTCCGGGTGGCCTAGCACAGTACCGGGCCGAACATCCCTCTGGCCGGGAGATGTTCTATAATGATCAGAAGACGTGTGGTCAGTCTGCAAGTATCTGGATCGCAATCCAAGCGTCTCAAAATCTCCGCTCTTAATGTCGTTGGGAACGCTTAGATGCCTGTTATACTTTAGGTTGGATAGAGCTAAACTGTATCGATTGACTGCAGCTCGATTTTGTAAATTTTGTTGGACCATTTTTTGTGTATATTTTTTTTGTGAATGAAACAGAGATGTTTCACCACTTTGTTTGTTGTGGGGATTGGATACCTACTACTGATGGAATGTCGTGCTATTTTGAATGATTGGAATTTTCATCTATTGTTCTAAGGTATGTGAGTGTCACTATGGTTGAAATTTCTGTAGGACTGTGATTGTCGGGCGTCCGTGGATTCCTTGCTGGGCCCAGAGGAGTTTGCCCTTCTCTTCGGAGTAAAGGGCTTTTGTTGCACTCTACTGCAACCGCGCAATCAACCATGGATTATTCGACCATGGCAGTGGACGACGGAGTTGTTGAAAGCCCTATTGCGCGGGAGCCAATTCATGAAAGGAACAACTCACCTTCGCCACAGTGGCCTCGTTCAGTTCTAGGGTCCCCGCGTCTATATCCGGATAATTGTACTCCGGCAAAGCGTATTCTCTATGACGGTTTAAGGGATGCTACTTCCCAACGCTCGCTTGCGGTGCGTGTTATGATGACCTCCAATTTATTGCACTATTGAGATGTTTTGGCCTAGACAATTTTGGTTTGTTGTTGAGCTACATTGCACTAATGTAGTTTTGGTTCATTTGAGCTTGTTTTTTTCGTTGGAGGTTAAATGTGCTCTGTGGATCTTTCCTTTTGCATTTGAGCTCCATTCGACCAAATGTGAGCTAGGATGGATCTTAATGATACAATTTTCATGTGTGTAGGAGTATTCGACCTAAAGTTTATTTCTTTGGATTGTGTGTGGCGCCTATTGTGCAGGAACCATCCGGTAAATGTCTACGTCCCCGTACTCTCTCAAGAAATGCTGCTAGAGGCAAATGCTCTCCTTCCCCCACCCGCCGGCACTCGCTGCCCAAATCAAACAGTGATGAAGTGTATAGGCGGGGTTTGCAGCGTCTTCTAGAGAGTCCATTAATGCAAGAGAATGGCGCAACATGGACAAGGCAACGTCAGAGGGATTTTTTGAAGACGCATATAGAGGCTTATGGTGGAACTCCGTAGACCATTTGATTAGTGATAGGACGATTGTGTTTTGCCTCGGGGTGAATGAGTGTTGTTTGTGATTTTTTTCATGAAGTTTTGAATAAAGCTTGGAATAATGGTACATGCTTCTTTTACCTTTACCATTTTTTGGGACGTTCGGCTAATTTGGTCCATCCATGTAATGATATATAGTATTGTTGGTGCATTGTCGATATGCTTTGCACCTACAATTGTCTATATATATTGATACTTCAAAGATCATATATCTTCAAAATCATGGAAATCTCCCAATATAACAAATATGGTGTTATTGGACCATTTGCTGGTCTGGCCACTGAAGTCATTTTGTCAAATTCACTTCTATAAGATTTAACTTTTGCCAGAGATGCATCATTCATGGCCTTAGTGATACCGGCGGATGTTTGATTAGACTCCTGTGTGCGCTCCATATACAGATGTCTTGCTTCGTCAGCCGTAGCTGCAATCTCTTGCTGAAGTAGGTTGAGGTTAGAATAAAATTTGAAAAATGAGAGAAAACAAGTTCATTGATGATAGGGGGTTGAATTGAGAAATTGAAAACACTTACTCGATTGAGAAATTTGATAAAAACATCAGAGGTTAATGGATACCAGGCGTAGGGCCTACGTCTATTCTCACATAATTTAAATGCTTCCTCTGTTAACAAGTCCTTGAACTCAGTCAAATTGAACATCCCATAAGTCTTCACTCGGTGGAGTCTATGGACTAAGTTTGTTTTAACGTGGGCGTTTTCTGTGGACCTAATGAAGAAAGGTCAATATTGCGAATTAGTACATTAACATCACAGTAAAAAGAATTAAGAGAACCTCAGCAATAGATTGAAAAATTCCAGAAAACAACTTACTTGTTAATGTCATTCATGGCGTTGATGAGGACTCCAGTACTGCCGTAAGAAGATAGCAAGATAGTATCAACCGAGAAATGCCAATCAGGATCCTCACGATGCAATCGAGATATATATCCTGTCCAAGCTTGGTGGCGATGGTTCCCATCCCAAATGAAGAACATTTTCTCGGATAGATCTCCCCAATGCTCGTTGCTTTTCAGCTCTTCCTCAAACACATCATTTGCTAGAATCCAATGATGGTCCCAAGTACTCTTAATCTCATTAGAAACATGACGAGAAGTTCTTGTGTAATCAGTGATCGAAACGTAAAATACCCTATCACCTTCATGATATCCTTGAACAAAATCTGACTCCAAACGCTTGACGTCTGACGATAGAAGGGGCCGAACTTTGGGTAAAGGTATCATGCGACAGAGAGGGATCTTCAGCCGAGATAAAGAATGGGGCTTGAAACAAAGAAGTTGTATGATGGAATTAGAATCCAATCTCTCCTTCAACTTAATGGCATCTTCGGCGCGGTCAATAGAGAGCTTATTATCAATAACGCCACCCTCAAACTCGTTGACAGTAGGCGAGGATGACTTATCACCATCTACAGGTTCATCTATATCCGCCTCGCTTCTCTGTCGATTCAATGCATAAACGTCAAAACGCCAACCTTGTGTCAGCACCATCAACACGAGGATGAACACCAAGAGAAGACCAGCATGAAAAGAGGAAGACCAGCAAGAGAAGACCATCATTACAAGAGAAAGACGACATGCACTGAAGAATGCGTGAACACAAAATGACATCACGAGAACCATAAACACGAGGATGATAACCATGACAAGACCAGCATGAGCAAGAGGAAGACAACCAACATGAGCAAGAGAAAGACGTCCAGCATGAGCAAGAGGATGACGACCAGCATCAACACATGGATGAACACCAGGATAAAACCAGCATGACAAGAGGAAGTCGACCAGCATCAGCAAGAGGATGAACACCTAGGCGAGACCAGCAAAGACACACCTTTGTCCGGAGGCCCCCACACTCGCCTCCTTGAGATCTAGCAATCTAGAACACAAAATAGTAACCATTAGCAACTCAACAATAGCACCTTCAAAAGCAAGACCTTCAAGACTTTAAAGACATGAATGAGATGACCAGCATGACTGAAGGTTGACATGAGCACAATTATCACCAGAATGAAAAGACCATCATGTCAAGACTAGCATGACCGGACAACATGACACGATGACACACAGCATGACACGTCCAGCATGACAAAAAGAGAACCAGCATCATCAAGACGATGAAGACCGGAAAGACAAGACCAGCATGATTTAAAGTACTCATGAAAATCAAGAAAAGAGACCAAGAGCACCATGAACATGAGGAGGAATACCATGAATAGACCAGCATGGAAAGAGGAAGACAACCAGCACCTTAACACATGGTGGAGATTACAAGTAAAAAAAATTGACCCTGGAGGCACCTCGATGCTGAGGCCCCTATTTTCCTAAGACTGTGAACTTGTAGTACTACTCCAAACCTAATTAACATGACACCACGATCACCATAAACACGAAGATGAACACCATGACATGACTAACATGACAAGGGGAAGACGACCAGCATCATCATGAGAATGAAAGACAGCAAGAGAAGACCAGCATGGCAAGAGGAAGACGACCAGCACCTTTACACCTGGTGGAGATTACAAGTAAAAATAATTGACTCTGGAGGCACCTCGGTGCCGAGGCCCCTATTCTCCTAAGACTGTGAACTTGTTCAACTCGTGGATATCGAATCAACATGGGACTAAGAGCACCATCAACAGGAGGATGAATACCATAACAAGACCAGCATGGCAAGAGGAAGACGACTAGCACCTTTACACAAGGTAGAGATTATAAGTAAAAAAAATTGACCCTGGAGGCACCTCGGTGCCGAGGCCCCTATTTTCCTAAGACTGTGAACTTGTAGTACTACTCCAAACCTAATTAAAATGACACGACGAACACCATGTACATGAAGATGAACACCATGACATGACCAACATGACAAGGGGAAGACGACCAACATTATCATGAGAATGAAAGACAGCAAGATAAGACCAGCATGGCAAGAGGAAGACGACCAACACCTTTACACATGGTGGAGTTTACAAGTAAAAATAATTGACCTTGGAGGCACCTCGGTGCCGAGGCCCCTATTTTCCTAAGACTGTGAACTTGTAGAACTACTCCAAACCTAATTAAAATGACACAACGAACACCATGTACACGAAGATGAACACCATGACATGACCAACATGACAAGGGGAAGACGACCAGCATCATCATGAGAATGAAAGACAACAAGAGAAGACCAGCATGGCAAGATGAAGACGACCAACACTTTTACACATGGTGGAGATTACAAGTTCAAAAAATTGAACACGAGGATGAACATGATGAAGAGCGATATGTCAAGATAAAGACGAACAGCTAGACAAGACCAGTCAAGTATGAGGAAAACGACTAGCATCACCAACACGAGATTAAAAGTTGCAAAAATGGAGAAAAGAGGCACCTCTGTGTCGACCCTCCCACTCTCGCCTCCTTCTAGTCTTGCAACCTGTCAGAGTAGATCTCATCAGTACCTGAACACAAGTACTCAAACACGAGAAAGACGAGCAACACCATTTCTTTCTACCAGCCCATCGTTCACAAGTAAGCATGCTCCTTGGTGCTGAGGCCCTAATGTGCTTTCATTACGATTTGGCAGTACTCAAGGTCAAGTGCACTGTAGATAAAGTTATGAGCACCATCAACACGAGGGACCTGCGCTACAAAAGGAAGACTAGCATCATCAACATGGGGATGGACAGCTACAGAAGATGACGAGGAAGACGACCAGCACACAAACCGCGACGAGGAAGACGACCAGCACACAAACTGCGCAAGACGAGATGAAGAGAACAGTCCGAATCAACAACACGAAGAAGAACAGTGAGAAGAGACCTCCATGACTCGACCTTCGCGGTAGGTGGGCATCAAAAAATTTTGAGTACAGGCGATGACCAAGGTGAGTGCGGGAAGATACCTTCCGCCGTCTACAGAGGATGAAAAGGTGGTTTGAAAAGGTGGAGATTGAGAACTTCAGCTTCCCGCTCTGGTTGTAATTCTTGAGATTCTAACACTATCTGCAAAATTTCCCGATTACTCGATGTTTTTAGCAAACCGTCGCCTTCTCCATCGATCTCACATTGAGATAATAGAACATCCCCTTCAGAAAACTATTTCGGTGAATCTCATTCACCACCCTCATATCCTGACTCATTCTCAACTCATGTGTCCTGAATAAGTGCCTCATCAAATGCAGCACTCAACGAAGTGCCCTTTGAATCCCACCTTCTAACCTTCGATTTCCTCATCATCCTAGAATACTCTAGTTGTCTCGATGTTGAGAATCTAAGCCCACGTTTCCTACGTCTCTTCTTTGGCTCCTCCTCCATCCCTTTCGATCTGAGACACTACATCCATGGCTCCGAAAAAAAAAACAGCCTTCACTATAGTAGTTGTACATTTTGCAACCCTTCCAGTTCACTAACCCAGTCCACTAATTGGTTCTCCCATTCATGCTACATTTGTTCTCTAATTCATGAACAGGTGTCCCCAATGTTTACAAAACATCAATGCAAGCCGCCATTTTAACCCTAGCTTATTCGGATTCCGCATCTCAAATTCCCTTATGTATCAAATTCATAGACAAAATCCAAATATGTAACTGACAGCCGCCAAATGAGTGGCAGGATTTACTTGCCTTCATTAAATTTCGACCATATTGTCAGACCGCCAAGAATCAGCCGCATTTCAAATCTTAGTTTGCCTTTATTGTTTAAACGACCTAAACCTCACGGTTATGAGTTTTGTTAATATCTAATCAACCATGCTAGTCACTAGCCTTTCCTATTTAACTAAATCATTTGGTACAAGATCTCAGTCACACTGTCTTTCCTAAGAACTTCTCGCTTCAAATCGCATCATGGCAATGGCTAGCCTTCGCGGTCTGAATGGCACGCTACCCCTGTATCTTCCACTCAATGCTGATGGAGTTGTGTGGGTCTTGGAGTCGATGGTCAGTCACCGTTTCAATCTCGTTAGAGAGTCTGTCTAGATAGAGCAAGAAGTTTATGATGCCAAGGGAATCCATGTTGTTGCAACTGTTTTGCAATGAAAACAGGTTAAGGATTCCGAGCTTACCTGGAGTCTCCCGGCTGGGAAGTTTAGAGTGTTTGGTGATCCTGTTCTGACCTCTCTCCATACTCCTGAATCAGGAAAATCCACAATCAATTTTGTCTTCGCTTCTCATGTGAAGTTGGAGTCCTCCGATCCTGAAACGGTCATTCTCAGTGAGTCGTCCAATGATGAGATCTCCCTAGAGCACGACCTCAGTACTCTTTCCTCTCACCAATTACAGAAATAGTGCTAGAGATACCTGAAAGTGGTTCTCAACCTATTTCGAGCCATCCTTCCCAGAATTCAAGACCTCTCCTACCGCCTAAAGTAGATACTTCTTCTATTTTAGACTGCCTCAAGCAATTACAAAGTAGGCCTAGGAGAAAGAATCATCTTAAGTTCCTAAATCTAGATACACTTCGTTACGAGAAGGTCAAGTATCTCCCAGAAAATTTCAATGGTGACGTCTTGTTTGAGTTCCCCCCGCTTAGTAGTTTTGCTTCTCCATCCATAGCTCGCCAAATGGAAGGCATGGACAAACGATACGATGGACATGTGTGGACGAAAACTTTCACCCCTAACATTGTCAATGATTTTGGTCACTCCTTCAGGTGTTCTAGCTGTGTTGGCCATCTCCAATGCATGAACGACGCTTGCCCTCGGATGCGACAGATTGGCTCCAGAAACGAAACGGAGTGGAAAGGAATTTCCGAACATGTCATTCCAATAGGAAACGAGGCACCTCCAAATTCTACGCTGGCGTGCCGGATTTGTAAGTCCCATCCATCTTCTCTTGGCACATGTCCTTGCCGGATGTATTATGTTGTCAATAAGAATGGACTAGCTAGAGCATGTATTCATGTGGGAACCCATTAACATCCGAGTGCTAAAGGCACATGCCGAGAATCTATTGAAAGAGCCATAGAGTTAGTAGGAAACGAAGTGCTTAAAACTCCTACGGCAAAGAATTCTACCATTGCTCTAGCTGCTAGTAAAGAGTTTCTTTCGTCTGAGATCTTTGCACTTGACCAAGAGGGCACCCCAGAACCGCTCCGAGGTGACTCTCTTGTCAAGGTTATGGAAAGGTTTAGGATAATCAGTTCACCTAATATCAGAAATGCTATCTCCACCATGCGACCGACTGCTAATGGAGGACCTCTTTACAACATCATAAAGTTAAAGTTGAAAAGTCCGTACGCGTACATCCAAGATAGCGTCTTTCGAGGGCAAGGCAAGGAGAAGGTGTACCTGTTCAAGATGTCTGAAGAAGGACCGGGCAGTGGTGTCGACCTCGTCAAACGTATGCAGCCCGGAGGAAACCTTCAGAACTCCTGGATCATGTTTGATCACGTCAAGCGTGTCAAGGGCTGGGCACAATGGCCTGCCACGTTTACGACATCGAATATTGCCGCGTGATGACCATTGCCGTCTGTGACATGCAAAGCAAAGACGCTGAATCGCAAAAACAGATGTGGATGTCACTGAACAGCGTCGTGGCACGTCACGGCATCTTGAAACCTAACTTCAAAGGATACATGGCGGACAGCGCTCAGGCGAACTGGAATGTTGTTCGCATTGATTATGGAATCGGTGACCCCGGCGTGAAGATGGCTGACAGAGAGAGGTCTTGTCTTCTTCATTGGGTTACATCCCTGAATAGACACACGAATAAACTTATCCGGCCTGAATTCCGAGATCAGCATGTTAGACTTTGTAGACAATACAAAGACGCCAAGACATCTGAAAAGGCGGAAGAATTGTACCTTGGCATCAAAGGTTGGTGGTTGTCATCTCGTGCAGCTTCTGAAGAAACGATAAGGGAACTCGATGACTGGCTCGGTTTCTGGCACTTCCGCTATCGCCAATGGGGTGGCTTTATGAACATGGTACACTTCTAAATCCCAAACCCTAAATTTTACTTGTCGATATTTGAGATCATAGCCCTATCTGCCGTTCAGGTTTGCTTGGGAATCCGTAAATCCTAACCTCAAACCCTATTACATGAACTGTAGAAACTGGATATGGAGTAGTTGGCGGAAATGCCGTCCTGCAACCTTGCGGAGACCGTGCACAGCAAGTGGCTATAGATGTCTGGCAACACAGGCACTTGCCTCTACGTTGCCACGACCGACGACATGATGCGAGCAATGATGCAGTCCACGAACTACTGGGCCTTCTTACAGGGTCACGCTTCCGGCACTCGGCCCCACCTTGATGAGCTTCGGCTACGAGCTGCGAGACAATCAAATGACCCGGTCAAAATTGCTACAGCTATCAGCAAGCTCCCCGGGGCGGAGATGTTCACCACCAGAGTTCCCCACCTCGAAGGTGAAGAGGTTTTTGGTTCAAGTAAGCGGAAGCTTGATCTTCCACCTTGTTTTGAAGAGGACTCCCATCGTCACGACAAAGTCAATTTCTCCCGCCCCCGTGTTCAGACCCGTTCAACACAAGCCCGCACTGAAGCTAGGACATCAACTGTCGAGAGTACTCCTACTGAAGATAGGCCATCCGATTTTCCTCATGCCACCTCAATCTTGGAGAGCGAATGCAATCCAAAGCAATGGCACATAGCACGCTGCAAGAAGGTCGGCAAGAAATGCCACGACATTCAATTAGGGCACAAGAAAAAGTGTGGCTCTTGTCGTCAAAAATAAGAAGAAGGGTACTCCAGCACCAACTTATATCGGCCGCATGACCGAGTATGGGACAAGGGCCATGATAAATTTCGACTTCTGGTTCTGTGCTGATGACATTACGAGATGCGTTTACGGTAGGAAGTGTAGTTGGGTTTGGGATTGGCCCCTACTTCCATCTGTTTGGCCCGTTGCCCAGGGCATTAATCTCACGAAGGGTGAGATATTATTACTAGAAGAGGCCGGCTTTCAACTACAGACGAAGGATTATGACATGTCACCATGATGTCTCTTCCAAGCCTCTCCCACAGCAGCAGTTACGGATAATATCAGTCCAAGTCCCTCCAATGGTGGAACCCATCCTACCAAGCGATATGGGAGGACTATCAAGCGGTACGGAGGGGCTCCAACCGTAGACCATCGTAACAAGTGAAAATCAGCCCGAAATGTGAAGGGCACTGTGAAGAATGTGATGCCAATTCCATATCCCGGATATGGAAGAGTCATTGCGCTCCAATCAGGTATTGTTCCGGACGACAAGACATATCTAATTTCTCTTTCCGACTTTCCCTCCTGTACGTGTGATTATATTGTTAGCATGAGCAGTGGTGCACTTGGCAAGCGCAAAGCATGGACAAACTGCAAGCATTTGTATTATGTGTATCGATACCTTTGCAAGGCAAACTGTGAAGACGACAAGTTCATACACGCTCCAAGTCTCAGCTTTGATGAAATACAGTTGCTGCTTTGCAATAGCAATCTCTAAGATTGTAGGTTCACAGTAGTACGGACATATTACTTCATTGTTTCTAATAGATGTTTGGGATTTGACATTTTATGATTGGGATATCTTTTGTTGAAGGTTGGAATGACTGATTGGCAGTCAAGAAACACAAATACAAGAACGATCAGCGCTCCATATGGGCACTTTGGCGCCAAGGTGCCCATAATCTCTCAATTGCTATCTTGTAAAGTTCACTATTTTATTTTTTTCGAAGGTTGGAATGACTGATTGGCAGTCAAGAAACACAAATACAAGAACGATCAGCGCTCCATATGGGCACTTTGGCGCCAAGGTGCCCATAATCTCTCAATTTCTATCTTGTAAAGTTCACTATTTTATTTTTTTCGAAGGTTGGAATGACTGATTGGCAGTCAAGAAACACAAATACAAGAACGATCAGAGCTCCATATGGGCACTTTGGCGCCAAGGTGCCCATAATCTCTCAATTGCTATCTTGTAAAGTTCACTATTTTTTTTTTTTCGAAGGTTGGAATGACTGATTGGCAGTCAAGAAACACAAATACAAGAACGATCAGCGCTCCATATGGGCACTTTGGCGCCAAGGTGCCCATAATCTCTCAATTGCTATCTTGTAAAGTTCACTATTTTATTTTTTTCGAAGGTTGGAATGACTGATTGGCAGTCAAGAAACACAAATACAAGAACGATCAGCGCTCCATATGGGCACTTTGGCGCCAAGGTGTCCAAAATCTCTCAATTGCTATCTTGTAAAGTTCACTATTTTTTTTTTTTCGAAGGTTGGAATGACTGATTGGCGGTCAAGAAACGCAAATACAAGAACGATCAGAGCTCCATATGGGCACTTTGGCGCCAAGGTGCCTATAATCTCTCAATTTCTATCTTGTAAAGTTCACACTTTTTTGGGCAAAGTGAGTATCGTATACCACTAATTCGTATCGTGGTACAATACAAGTATTGTACCTATGTATGTTCTAATGGTGGGCAATAAACCATAATGGTTGTTTTAGCAACATCCTTTGTCTTTTGTATATGTCTATCCTCTTTTCACTTGAACATGCATTGAGGCCATTTTAGCATGCAGATATGGTACCTTCACACTTTATCTTGGGATTCCATTTTATTTAGAATCATGGATGAATAATCGTTTTGTTTAGTCATTTTCTAACCTACATGAATGAGGTGATTCTGAATTCTGCTTCCTTGCAATTGTAGATGGCATACCCCCCAACTAAATATGACATTGAGAGCTACTTGGTGGATGCCCGATCATATGGAGTTGCCCAAGAACTGTCAGGCCATGTTGCAAAGTTATCCAAGAGATTCAACTCTCTAGTGAAGTATAATCTAGATGGGACTGTTCGTTGGACTTATGGCACACGCAAAGCTTATAAAGGCATTGCGTACTTCCTTGGCTTCGAGTGGAGTCCAGACTCCACTTTCATAGATTGTAGTGGTACATACTATTGGCGTCTTTGCAAGATGTCGGATGTGGAGTTGGCGAATTTTGTTCGCGAAGAGGCTGGCATCACTACACCGTAGGTGGTGTTATCTAAAGTACTAACTATTTTAAATGTCGTTGCTACAATATACAGTTGTGTACTTCATCATCATATTAGAAAAATCGAGTGAATTTGATAGGGCCCATTTGAATGATGCACGTCCGTGCACCCTGTTCAACTCTAAACTTGTTCATCCACGAAATTTGTTCATCTATAATTCTATACATCCATAAAAATTTTCATCCATAATAATCACCTATTTCTGAATTGGAGAGAGCAATTTCGTCATTAAAGAAGGTGCAAAATCTAAACCTTGTATTTGAGCAATGACCGGAAGTTCATTCCAGTAGGAGGCCATGTACAACTTTAATGTCATTGAAGCCATTCTGTAGTCCACGATTATAGGTTTGGAAAATTACTATTAATAGTTTAAAAGGTATATTATTTAGGGAATATATTCAGAATCAGCATATTCCGTATTAAAAAAAGGCTCACTGCTCATGGCTCATTGCTCACTGCTCACCGCTCACCGCTCGCATTCTAGCATCGTTGGTTATGATAGTTCGTACTAGGATACAGCCTATAGTCTTCAGTTAAGAATAAAGTCGGATAGACGTGACTGCAAACCCTAATTATGACAAAAGTTGCTGTAAGCTGAGCGAGAGCAGTTACCGGAATTCCGGGTCACTCAGTTATCCAGAAGCGTTAGCCGGAACTGTTCCCATCAACTGTCATCAGGATGCCGTACTAACGGCCAGACTACTTGAGGCTGGGGTTCGGTGAGAGACTCTTTCTTTTCACTTCGTCTTCGCGTGTCGAGGTTTTCGCTCCAGCTCTCCCTCACTTTCTTTCTCTCTCTCTTCTTCTCTCACTTTTACGGTTTTCCGAACCGCTTGCCATTAGGGTTTGAAACTTAGACGGTTAGAACGGCGTGCGTCCGTTAGGGGGAGTTTTTGAAAGGTTGATGCGTGCGGGGACGACCTTGAGAGACTGTGAGGTAATAGGAAGGTCTCATGACGTCTGTGCCGATGGCAAAGAAGAAGACGACGGATAGGGATGGGCGCGGCCGAAGAGACGAGGAGCCGGCAGTTGCACTCCCTCCCTTAACCCGCGTTCTCCCGGAAATCCCAGAAGACGTGGAGGAACTCAGCATGCTGAAGGATAGCCTGAAATATATGGGTTGTGAGGGTTTGCTCGAAGTTCCGTGGGGCATCCGGGAGGAGGTCTACGTCCGGGAACTTGTAGGCACCCCGGACGAGAAGTACAAGGGGTTGATGAGAGCCCATCCGGAAGTGTGGGGAGTCCCGGAATGGTCTCAGGCGTACGACATTCGGGCCGGCCGCACCAAGGTGGTGGAAAGGCGGGACGAGTTTCTGGCGGAGGAATTCAAAGGACCAGCAGATCCAAAGGATGGCTACAACCTCCAAGACCTTTGGCACCTGGATGCCTTGCTCATGCTAGGGTTTTTAAAGCCTATCTTCCATTCGGAAAAGTCGAAATGGGTAGTGGCGAAGTGGGCCTGCACTTTCCTCGGAGCACTCTGGGGGAAGATCGTCGTCGATTGGGGAACGTTGATGACGGACATGATCAACCGTCTCGTGGCCAATCTCGAGAAGGTGAAGAAATCAGCAACACCTCTAGCCTCGTACGTGGTGCACCTCTATGCTCACCACCAGCAGCTAACTCAGACGGAAATCCGTAAGTACGACTAAGTCCTTAACTTCCAAAGGTATAGAGGGGACGAGTCGGAGGAAGAAGAGTCCGGAGGGAAGAAGCCTGTGCCGGAAGCAGCAACCACAAGCACTCCGGAAGGCCGGAAGGCTCCAAAGAGACCTTGAGGGAAGGAGCCTGAGGCGGAGAGTCCGGGCATCCGCAGCTCCTCCGCATCATCCGGAGTAGATGAGTCCGGACCCTCAGGAGGGACCAACCGGAAGAAGAGGAAGGTGGACCGAGACGACTGCAAGAGTCAGCTCAAGCTGATGGACGAGCTCACACGCGATATTGGCTGGAGAGTTGGGCTCCTTAAGGAAACCAACTACATCATCACCACCAGCGTGGAGCAAATCTTCCGGAGTTTGGACGTCGACCGGCTGGAGGACGCCATCAATAGGGTGTAAGAACTCCGGAGCCGGGAGATGGGCACGAAGGCGCTGCACACCCAAATCTCCTCCATGTACAAGGCCAGTACGGAAATGGAGAAAAATGTGAAGCAATACTTAGCAGAGGCAGCTCTGGCGGTGACGGCCCGGAAGCTGGCTGAGGCAAAAGCCAACGCTTCCGCGGCTGCCTTGATAGAGGTCCGGGCGGCCCTCGAATTTCTGGTTGACGTAATCAACCGAAGCCGGCTCTTCACCAAACTGGTGGAGAAGAAAGAGAAGGTCACTAGGGCCAACATCATCCGGTTCCTCCTAAATCAGACGGAGAAGATGAGTCGGACCTGGGAGCAGATGAAGCTGTTGGTCGACAACATCACCGAGGAGCTTCCGGAAGACCCAATAGCACGTGGATCGGAAGGCACCCCGACCCCAACACGAACTACGGCCCCTTCGGAACCACCGACCAAGACAACTCCAGCTCCGGGCACCTCAGAGAATCCGGAGTCTCTCAACACTCCGTCTCCTCGGACACCAACGGAGGGTATTGTACTTCCCAATCCAAGTACGAGTGAGATCCTAAAGACCCTTCCGGACCTTCTGTCGCCACCCAACATGCGTCTGCCAGATCCTCCGGCGGAAGGCAACCTTCCGACTCCACCAAAGTCCGTGTCCCGGAGATTGGCGCCCGGACTAAGGAGTCCGTCCAGAAGCTACAGAGACTTGGTCCAGGAGACCAGGTCAGCTTCCGCGACGGAACTGCCAACACCTCCGGTTCCAGAAGGATCACTGGAATAGCCCCCTGGCATCCGGTGGAGATCTCCCCTTCCCGTAGGAGTAGGAGAAATAGGGGCCCAGGTGCTTCGACTTAGGTTAGTTAGGATTTGTAATTCTTTTCAGACTTAGATTCCGGATCAACAACGATTAACGATGGGGCTCCAAGTGCACCCGACTGTTGACGGAATCAACGGCCAGTTTTGTAGTTAGAGTAGGAATTCCGGAGACGGAATTGTTTCGAGATTTTAGGATCTGAGATCCGATCTGGAACTTTTCCGGATTTCTCGGATCTTTTAGATAAGATCTAGCGAACTTCCCATAGGATAGCTAGGAGGAAAGCTAAATTTAGAAGGAACTTAGTTAGTACTTAGTAGAGAGGTTTTGGGAAAAACCTTTTCATCTTGTTCTTCTCACCTGGAAATATACGTGACCTTTTTGCACTCGACTTGCTATCTTGTGTTTTTGGTGTGACGTGTGGAACATGTAAGCGACGGATCCATTCTTGTGGGTGTGGTTGTGTAAGTAGTTCTTCCGGAATAGTGTAACTCAATTGTTTGCCGGAGGGGGAAACTATCTAGGTCAGTGTCAGGAGATCGCCTGGGCGAGCTAGAGAGAGCTATTGCAGAGGTGTTCTTGGTAGTCTCCAGGGTCCGGAAGTAGCCAGGAGGGGAAGAGATGAACTGCAGAGGTGTTCCTGGTAATCTCTAGTTCACGGAAGAATCCGTCTTAAACTGGATTCCGGCCAATACCGGAGTTCTCCCCTAAGATAGGAAAAAGCGTGATATCAAGATCTAGACGGAATAACCATAGCGAACGATGAGCCTCTGTTCCGTAGAATTGCAACCGTACCCACCGGAATGTCGTTGTAGTCCGGACTTGTCTTTGTGTGACCGCATCCGGAAGGCCTTCCAGGTGTCATGAGAGTCTAAGTCTAGCAGCAGCAATCAAATCTTCAGTTAGCAGTGTAGGGAGAGTGGTGTTCGGTTACTATAAGTTTCGGACAGTGGGTGCCTAACCACTTAAAGTCACAGGGTAGTGGAAAATCTAGCCACTGACACAAAACATGATCAATGGACTCCGGCCACTCGTTTAAAAACTCCAGGAGACTCTCTGAGGAGGAACAAAGATAAATCAAACTACCCTTCAGCGTTCCGGAAATTACATTCCGGACACGACTATACAACATCCGGCTCCGGAAGGATTCGGATCTAACCTACGTAAGTAAAGACGATAGCTAACTCATAAACGAATTGTTGTGATAAGTTTAGTAATCCGGAATATTTGGAAAATAACATTAGGTCTCTGTGCGAACGAAACCAGAGCGGTTACTTTGGAAAGCACTTAGTGACAATTGGGTGCATTCCGGAGGGATACTGCCTCTACGAACTGCAACAGAAGTTCACCCGCCTAATCTTAAACAAGTTTGAGGTTGAGATTGGCGGCAATCTACAACTAGCGAGGTGCTCATCGAGAAGCAATATTTGATCCTTCCACTTAAAACTTGCATAGAGGACCTTTGCCACAACCTTTTCGCCATATGGAAGAACACGAGATTTATGAGGCATGTGGTCCACATGTATATCGAGGATGGCTCCAAGAGCGGCAGTAGTTACGATTGTTTGTCCTCTAGGCTTCAGCAAACCAGTATTTTCGTGGTGTTGAGCCGCATGACCTGCGGCACCGTCCTTTGTATTTTGATAAAAGTACTCGAATTTACATCCATGATTTTTATCCAAGCATGCGCGTAGACGTCTACACCTTCTAGAATCACAACCTTTCTACTCGTAGCATTTCTGTGAAATTGTTTGTGAACATCAAGTTTGATATGATTTTGAAACTGCACAAAGGTCTCATAGTATAAAGGTGTCCGATGAACTTTTATTTTATCTCTAGAGTAGTGTTGGACACAGTTTTAATTGCAGCAACTATTGCTCGCAAGTGCATTGATTGACTAAGGGATTATGAGGAATTGAGTATTCCTAGAGAGTGTTGGACGGGTATTCCTTGAGGCAATGATGGAAGAGATTGACTCCCTTTAGGAAGACTTCTTGAATTGGCTAAGACCTAAACAAATACCACTATTTTTGAGGAGCTTCCTCCTCAACAACAATATTGGACACTTGTACTACAACATTCAAATTGCCAAGATGACGAGAAGAATTTAGAATTGCACCGGACTTGACATTGCAAACAAACTCTATCTTTGTATGCGCACAACACTATCTTTGTAAAGCGAAACAACCATCCCCACCTAAAGGTGGCAAGGAAAAACATCAAAGTTAGAAAGGTCTGGGTTCATGAGGGTGTCAACATGAACTTTGTCCTCCTTTGAGGAAGACATCTTTGACTGCAAAAAGAGAATTTTTTAAAAACATATTTCATAACAAAATGGGTGGATACAATGAACGAATGGAAATAAATGCTAAAGCAATGAAGTGGATAGTTTAGCTCAAGTCGAGCTGTAGTGAGATACATGAATACAAAGACATTTTTTTAATGATTTGACATTTTTGGCTAGGCAATTTAGCTCCACTCGATCTAAACTATAATTATATTATATAAGCAGAATAAAATTCCATGTCTATTCTACAATTGTAGAGTTCAATTCATCCATCCCATTTAGCTCCAGCCAAGGTAAGCTGTTAGCATGTTTTGGGTGAAAGTTAACATGAAGTCCAACTAATTGGTCCCAACGTCCAAGTATGGTAGTTTAGCTTGATTTGACCTAAACGGTTACAATGCTTCAAGAGACAATTTAGCCCGAGTCGAGCCAAATATTAGCCATGTGTGGCTAACAATTAAGCTCGACTTGAGCTTAACTGCCATATTGATACGCTGTGACAATCTAGCTCGAGTTGAGCTAAACTTTCATTACAGAAACATCGTCGTAATTCTCGGGCACAAAATCGCTTAAAGCTTCAGAGTATGAATGTACACTTCAATAAATTAGAATTCTAATTCCTGCAAATGTGTATCAAGAATTTGAAAGTGATGGTTCAATAGTGGACTAGAGCTATTAGCATTACATTTAAACCTTAATGCCAAAATGCTAGAAAACATCGAGAGTGCAAGAAGTATACTTCCTTTATCTAATTAAGTAGATACCGGTGCACTATTGCCTTGCTCAAGCGCCCTGCTTAACCTTGTCCAACCTCAATCTTGCCCTCCTCAACCTTGCGCAATTGTACCTACGGCAAGCTTCCCACTTGCCACACGTGTATACAAATTGAATTGAGGAAGAAAGAATAGAATATTGAGGCTGTGGTTTGTCGTGGTCAGTCACGCTCACACGACATGATTGTAATACAAACACATGATTTCAAATACAAAGCATACATGAGTGTAACACAAACACATGATTTCAATTGGGGACGAGGATTGTAGAAATTGGTGGGATATCAATTTGGAAAATTCCCCAAGAATAATACATAATTGAATTTTTGGCGGGAAATTGAATCATCCATTACACGGACTACCAATTTAAGAATGAACAATCCCCTCAAATATACTTGTAGGTAGGTCTAGTATTGACATAGTCGTTACAGTAGGGACAAGGTTAGAATTAAGTTTAAGGTTAGATTTAGAGTTAAGGCTTTGAGGTCCATGTTTTTAGAGTTAACCCTTCTAATGGTATCTCAGTGCAAATTACTAATACTTGAAGTATTAGGGATAATGACAATACAATTGAAGTCCATAAAAATGTAAAGAATTTTTTAGATGATTAGCATGTATTTGTGTTACAGTCCAAATGCGACTCATTTGTAAAGTTGAAAGCAAACTTGTTGTCTCATGAATTGCATTACAAATCCAATGTATTTTTAAAGTGCAAATTTATTAGAGTTCATTAAATTAATTACTTCAAACATTTTTGTTTGAAAAATGTATTTTGGTTTACGAGAAGTTTATAAATTTAATATTGAGGGAGCCTTTAACAATGTTCAATATTTGAAAAATTCCAAAGTATCATAGGCTATGGATTTGGAATAATTTGGTTACTTCGCCCTAAGTATTCAAATTTTCAAAATATATGAAACTAACAGATCGTTGAAGTGAATTACTTATGCTTGAGTTTATATTGTCTGATTATAAGTTTAATTTATAACAATCTGAGAAATACATTTGTTCATAAATTTTAAATTTTTGTGATGACTAATATAATTTTATACAAGAAAAAATTGATACAATTCCAAGGATGTTTAATCTATTTAATTACTATAAGTCAATGCTTTGTTGACACAAATGAATTTGCAACTTTAAATTTAGAATTTGTACATTTAAAAAGGCTCAAAGGTCTAGAAAATATTATAAGTTACAAGCCTTGGTACCCGTCGTTCCGAACGGGGAAGGTTTTTTATTAGTGCTCCTCAAAATAGTTTTTTTTTAACGTATCATATTTTAGATTGTAATTTGCATCCCTCGGAACGTCGTGCGTTGATCCGCAAAACGTCGTCATTCCGTGCGGCAAGGATGGCACGACCGCTAAAGCACTCGCGCGCATTTGCTTCGACGTTAGCAATTCCTCCATGGACGGCATTGATCAAGCCATTCAAGGTGTGATTGCCGACAATCATGGCTTGTGGACACCTGATCATGTCAACCTTCACCTTCTCCAACGTGTCCTCCCGCAGTACCAAGAGCCACTCTGGAAAAGTACGGTTGCCAAATCCACACGGCTTTCACCATGAACAGCGCGCACGTTCCGGCGAAGTCTCAGGTTTAGGGTTTAGGGTTTAGAGTTTAGGATTTAGGATTAGGGCTTAGGTTTTGCGGTTACAGGTTTAGTTTAGGGTTTAGAGTTTAGGATTTAGGGTAAAAAGTAGGATTATGTTTAGGATTAGGATTAGGGTTTAGGGGTTAGGGAGCGACGGATCGTATATTAGTAATGAAAATTGTAGACTTTGGCGGGTATGATATTTTATCCATCTATAGATTCTTGCATTAATTTTGGTACTTTCAAAAAAAGAGGTTCACATGTGCACTAGGTCAATAGCTTCGCACTGACATCTCATACATGAAGAAAACAATTATACGTAGTTATTGAGGTTTTTTTTTTCTTTTGACTACTTGATTGAATACAAAAAAATTCCAAAATTATACCCATCAAATTTGATATTTAAACCAGGTAGATTTTTTGTCTTCAAACTCATAAACGTCCTTAACAATATCACATTGAAAACACTTCAAATTGTTATTTCTAGGACAACTAGTAAGAACCAAAATCAAATATTGATTTTCTAATTTTAACCATAGGATCTCATTTAACACTAAATAAATAACACACTCCAATTAATTCCTCAATTTTGACCGCACAAGTTGAAAGATAATAGTGTTTGAAGTTGAAGAACTGGTTATTTTTCATCCATGATTATACTATTAAAACTAGATAAAATTTGTAACCTCGAAGTAAAAAGTGAGTACATTCTTTGTAGAGCAGAGGTGATTGTTATATTTGCTACAGCGTGCAAGTATCAACTCAAAATCTCAAACATGCATTGTGCATCGACCGCTCATACCCGCGGACATGACCCAAGTATCGCAGAGAGGGATCCCGAGGGTATCATCCAAGTATCCCACAACTTTAGGTGGAGAAAGAAGTTCATCCACAAGTTGAGTTGCAATTTGTTGCCGTGTATCTTTTGTAAGTCGCATAGAGTTTGTTGTTGAGATTCGTTTGTGTTGGTTGCACAAAACACCATATTTGTTGTATTGGGAGATTTCCATGACTTTGAAAATATATATGCTCTTTGAAATATCAATATATATAGACATTTGTAGGTGCAAAGCATAAAGACAATGTACCAAGAATACTATATTTTATTCTATGGAGGGACCAGATTAGCCAAATGTCCAAAAAATTGGTAACAATAAAAGAAGCATATACCAATAATCCAAGCAATATCTAAAACTTCATTTAAGAAAGTCACGCACAACACTCATTTATCCCGAGGCAAAAGACAATCGTCGTATCACTAATTAAATTGTCTAGGGAGTTCCTCCAAAAGCCTCTATATGCGTCTTAAAAAAAGACCTACGACGTTGCTGAGTCCATGTTGTGCCATTCTCTTGCATTAATGGGCTGTCTATAAGACGCTCCAAACCCCGCCTACGCACCTCGTCAATATTTGATTTGGATAGCGCGTGTTGGCGGGTGGAATCTGAAGGAGACCATTTGTTTCCAATAGTATTTTCTGAGAGAATGAAGGACGGAGATGTTTTGCAAAAATAAGTGCCACATACAATCCAAACAAATACACTTTAGGTCAAATACTCCTACACGGCACACATGAAAAATGTATCATTAAGATCCATCCAAGTGCACTTTAGGTCGAATGGAGCTAAAATGCTCAAGGGTACATTGACAGAGCACATTTTCCATCCACTGAAATAAAAATGAGCTCGAATGAAGCTAAATTACATGAGTGCAATGCAGCTCAACAATGAATCAAGATTGCCTAGGCAGCAAACGACTCAATAGTGCAATAACTAGGAGGTGAGGATAAAACGCATCGTGAGTGAGCGTGGGAAAGGAGCATCCCTAAAACCGTCATAAAAAATACGTTTCACAGAAATACAATTATTCGGATTCAGACGCGAAGACACTGGAACTGAACGAGGCCACTATAGCAAAGGGCACTTGATCCTACCATGAATTGGCTCCCAAGCAACAAGGCTTTCAACAACTCCATCGTTGACTGCCATGGTCGATTAATCCATGGTTGACTGCGCACTTGCTGCAAAGTACAACAAAAGCCCTTTATTCTCAAGGAAAAGAGCAAACTCCTCTGGGCCCAGCAAAGAATCCACGGATGCCCAACAATCATAGTCCTGTAGAATTTCCAACCAGAGTGACGCTCACACACCTCAAAACGATAGATGAAAATTCCAATCATTCAAAACAATTTGACATTCCATTAGCAGTAGATATCCAATCTGCACAACAAACAAAGTGGTGAACATCTCGATTTGTATTATCAAAAAATATATACACACAAAGAATGCTCCAATAAACATTACAAATAGAGTTCCAGTCAATCGATACAATTTAGCTTCATCCAACCTCAAGAAGTAATAGAAATCTAAGCATTTCCAACGGCATTAAGAGCGGAGATTCTGAGACGCCTGGATTTGCGTTCCAGATAACCGCACATTGACCACACGTCTTCTCATCATTATAGAATATCTCTCGACCCAAGGGATGTTTGACCCGATACTACGCTAGACCAACCTGAAATACATGAAGGTCAGAGAGATGTGGCAGCAATTCCTCCAGCAATACCGAATCCTCTCTTGCGCCATCATGATTGTGCGACCATGATGGAAGTAGAAGAACGTTTTCCGGCAAATTGAGCATGTACTTAATCGGGCTATCGTAAATGACAAGCGTATTTGCCAGAGTATACTCACGACCCAACCTACTGAAGAGATGGTTCGATAACGTCTTTAAGAAGATGTTCTTCTGAGTGCCAAATTCCTTCATGTAGATTGTTCGGATACCGACTTTGCGCTCGGGAACCCTATCGCAATTCTCCTGACCAAAGATCCTGAGAGGGTACAAAGGACAATGCTTAAAAAGATATTTACATATCTGCGAGGTTGTAGATGTCATCATCAAACTTTAAATCGTGATGATGACAAACTTAGACAACTTCGTGAGGAATTTAGCACAACATGGGCGCACTCGGACTAGTTTAGGGCCTACTTCGGTCGGCAACGAAGCCGAGTGTTTAGACACATCTGAGTACGTGAATCCCCTGGCCTGCCACACAGGCTCACATGTGCATATAATCTCTTTGAGTTTCAGCACAACATTCAACCACCTGCCCTGGGAATCTAATAGGACTCTAGGTATTTCTTCTAAATTACAAGCACCACTTATTGATGCCTTGCAGACTTGTTTAAAAAATGTAAGGAGAACAAATTACATTGCTACAGATTCATTAACAACGACGGTTCAACAAAACGTAGAACAAAAGAGGCAAACGGTGGGGGGGCGTCATGGGGAGGTGGAGTGTAAGAAGTGTTAGAAGAATACCTCGAGAACTTCATTGACTTGCAAGAATTCGTCTCGGACCCCCATCGATCTCAACAAACCCTGCATGTTGCCAAGGGGTTCCAAGTGTCCTCCAACCATTTGGAGGACCGACTTCGTGACAAGAAGAGGTGGCTCCAAGAGAACAGAATCATGAATGACCTCTTCTACGAGCACGACTGAAGCTTGGACGACCTCTACTACGCCTACGACTGCATTTTATACGACCTCTTCTATAACTGGGTGAGCGATTGCGTCAGCACGAAAACTTAAATCTGGAAAATTCAACAATATCAAACTATCAGCTGATGCACACATAGGACAATGATACAAGGCTGAGTCGTCAGATTCAAGCAATTTAGCTCGAGTTGAGCTGAAGTGCTTGCTGAGCACTGTAATATTTACAAAAAATGGAAGTACAAAAGTGGACATTTACTAAATGTTCTATCTGAGTACAATTGGAACTACATCACACTAACATGACGATGAGCTCGGGACATCTTCCCGAGCCTGATGACCGAGCGGGCGACTTCGGAGGAGAAGACGGGGATTTGATGTGGATGGCGGAATAGAAAGCCATTCAGCCTGAATGGAAAAGGGGGAGGATCCCGCCGAAGATGACAGAAGAGAACCGTGGGACTAACTTCAAGTCCCTTCTTCCGCTAAGTTGGGAGGTTGGAAGATCCCAGCATTAACCGCGGGTGGTATCGTGGCGACAACATGCAACTTAGCCGCCATGCATCTCTCCAGCATGAGCATCATGTTGGCATGCCTCTACTCTTGGTCCCTCATCATCTTTTTGTGACGCCTAAGCTGCAGAATCCTCAGCTCCTCGTCACGCTCCGCCAACCGTTGCTCCATCAACCTCTGCTGGATGACCTCCCCTTCGAGCTTCTTTTCTAGGGCCATCAACCTACTGTCGTCTTGAGGGATGGTCGCCGAAGCCAACAAACAGCGTCCGCTCGCGCTGGCGACCTTCCTCTTTTTGGCCGTAGGCCGAGCGTATGACCCGCCCAAGGTGGGAGGTGAATGAGGCTTGTCCAAAATATCTAGCGAATCCAACTCCGGGAAGTCAAGTCGCTGCCACAAGGTACCAACTGTGACCCTGCTTCAGATTGAGTGCCACTTTGAAACTCTGGCGGAGTGGCATCATTGAAGTCCTCAATGGATTCCTCGTCCGCATTGGCCGTGCTCGAGCTTGGGCACACACCCATGGGGCTCGGGTCCACATCTTCTTCTTCATCGACGATGTCAAAAGTTGCTTTCCCCTTCTCCTTGGCAACGGCCTTGCAAAGTTCCGGAAAGATTTTCTCGTTGGCATGATAACCACCGAGGACGAAATTGGCCTTTTCGAGCGTCAATGCGACCTCCAGGGCTTCGTCAAAGTCCTTCTCATCGGAGTCGTGCGAGATGCAGAATGTCTCCAGATCCAACATCTGCACACGAATAGATTAGACAAGTCACACTTTACGTCGAATTGAGCTTAAGAGAATGTTAAAGCATACAAATACCACACGACAACTATTGAAAACTCAGGGGATACAATGTGTTTGTTGACTGCTATACAAAAGCACATAAGACTAAGCCGGCACTTAAGCTTGAGTCGAGCTAAAGTACTACTCTACGCATATCAGAAGAAGATGCTGTCTATAAGAGACCATGCACAAGTCGTCAAGGGGTGTATAGTTTAGCTTGACTCAAGCTAAACTGCTAGTGGACTTACCACGCTGGCAGAAAGTAATTTTGTCCCGCTGAGCAATTGGACAATTGCCTCCTCTTTCTTGCAGAAGAGTTCTAGGACATTGATGAAGAACTCCTATCGTAGTACGCGTTGGCAAGTATTCACATCTTAACACAAAGATACCCTAAGGTAATCGTTCCCACAGAGATTCCTCGAGAACTACAACGTCTAATAACAAGCCTATATCTATACAATGCTAAACATACCACAATATATACATAAAAAGAAAGAAAAGAAAGGTTTAGACCACAAGGTTCGAGCGTAAATTGCACCAACCACCCCGCTTTCCATATGAATGACTTCCCCGGGTAGGAGCCTACTTTGCTCGAACAGAAAGGACCCTCGGGTAGGGACCTACTTCGCTCGGACGGGAAGGGCCCTCGGGTAGGGACCTACTTTGCTCGAACGGGAAGGACCCCCGGGTAGGGACCTACTTCGCTCGGACAGGAAGGACCCTCGGGTAGGAACCTATGTCGCTCGGACGGAAAGGACCCTTGGGTAGGAGCCTACTTCTAATAACTCTCGTCACAGGGGTGGGGTTATCTTTACACTTATGCACAATATAGACATCCGGAGTACATGAGTGTCCGGAGAGGGTATATCACTACAAACTATGATCCGTGGACTCACAGAGATTTTAGTGTTGACACAAGTAACGACTATCCTTCCTCACCTTCTTTCTGACTCACTCACTTAGGATAGTTGTGGTTTCATTGTGTTTCCCCCGTAAGGAGGATAAGGCCCTTGGCCCTTAGGACTAGTGCAACTCTCGTGGTAGGCACGTGGTTTATCTACCTACCATCCGAGCTGTTAGTCCTTCATTTACCTCGAGACGGCTAAAAGACTTTTATCTAGCTGGTCCGCATAGACATCCGTACAAGGGACCACCGATTCTACTCCTTTCCTTCAGAGAACAAAGTCCTTCTTCTCGTACCTCCAATAGACATCCGCACAAAGGGAGTTAATTAGATCTCCTTCCTTCTCTCAGGGTAACCCGAGTTGTTAGAATAGTTCCTAGTTATAACCCCATAGACATCCGCACAAGGGATCAAACTAGGTCCTACTCAGTCCTTAACACATAGTCTTGGGCTCTATCCTCACGAATAGACATCTGCACAAAGGGGAAAGACTGAAACTAGACTTGATGCTTAAGGTAAGATCATGCTCTTACAAATCAACCGTCCGACCAAAGATTAGTGTATCCAGAATCTAAACCACGCCTTCACGACCGGCTACATCCGCCACCGATAGGTCACACAAGGCGCACCAAGACTCCTTCCTCACCCGTCACTCCCCCCTCTTCTTCCTTTAAACATTTGTTGTTTCACTTGTTATTTCCATCCTACCTTAACTAATCCTATGTGAGGACACAAGGAAACAAGAACAAACATTCACTTTCAGATTCACGCCTTTCTAACTCTTCCATTATCTCACCTGTTATTCCCAGCCTATCTAACTACTCTAATTGATGAAACAAGGAAACAACAACGAGAAGGTTAGAACGAACTGAGGAGCGGACTACTTGAAATGGCACTAACAGTCATGTATAGAATCTGAGCTCTCCAACCATAGAAGGCTTTTGAGAGCGTAGATTTGGAATTAAACTGAAAGCAAACACACACATCAAGTAGTGAAGAGAGGTGCCAAGAGGCCCCTCACTTATACTGCCAAGAACTCACACAAACGCCAAAAGCAAACGATACCTTCTCACTAAAGATGACGGCATCAACTACCCTTGACGGCGGCGGCCGCCACTCTCCACTAACTTCATGTGCCTAGTCAGAAGGTATCTTGTTACACAAATCTTGAGGCAAATCCAAGTCAAAACCAAAGTCAAAGCGGGAACCAAAGTCAAAGCGGGTGCCAAATCCCAGAATGAACAGTGACATACGAACCAAGATTCTGACACTACTTCCGGGCCAACTCCTCGAGTCTCCTCTTCTCTTCATGTTCTAGCTCGTCCTCTTGTTCCCGGTCCGCGTTTGTCCTCTCCTTCCCGGTCCGAGCTTATCTTCCTCTTCTTTGCGGTGGTGGTCCTCCTCCTCTGTCTTCCCGAGTTTGCCTTCCTTGCCTTGGTGGTGGTGGTGGTCGTCCTTGGGTTAACCTTCTAGGCAGTGTATCTCCCTTGTCCGGCATCCAAACGGGACAATTGACCACTTGATTGATATTTTCTTGTTGCGTACATGCCGATAGACTCCTCACTTGTCTCATTTGGACAAGTATTAAGGGAGTTATGCCTCTGTCAAGGTTTGGGACTCCCGGGACAGCTTTCCGGGCTCACTTCCTCTACTCGTCCGCCTTCAAGCTCGGTCCACGCTGTGGTGGTCTTGGTCCGAGTCGGTTCCAAGCCCTCTTGGTGATGGTTGCCCTCACAATTCCGTCTTTGCTTTTGTCGTCCTATTCTCGTGATGATGGCGATCCTTATGTCTTCTTAGTCCGCGTCTGCTCCTTCCGCCGCTGCTCGCAAAGTTGGTGATGTTCCTTCCGCCTACTCACTCATGTTCCTCACCGTCGTCCTTACATGGTTCTTCCTCGCTCTTGGAGTCCTTTTCCTAGCCTACTCTGCGGTGATCCTCACGTGCTTGCAACCCTCGCCTCCGGGCTGATCTCCTTCGCGCTCATCCCTTGCTCAGAACCCTCGTCGTCTTTGGTGCTCAGGTGCTGCCTACTTGGATCTCCTCGCGCTCTGGTGCTTGGGTTGCTTGCTCGCACCTCCTCGCGCTCCGGTGCGCAGGCTGCCAGCTCAGGCCTCCTTCCTCGCCGTTTTCGGTGCTAGGATTGCTTGCTCAGATCTCCTGCGTCGTGTTGAGGTGCTCGGGTTGCCTTCTCGGACCTCCTCCGTCGTGCGGCGGTGCTCAAGCTGCCTTCTCGGACTTGCCTTCTCGGACCTCCGCCTTTGAGTTGCGGTGCTCGGGCTACCTACTAGGATCTGAGCCTTTGCGTTGCGGTGCTTGGGTCTTTTTGCTCTGGTCTGCTTGTTCTTGTACCATTCTCAGGTTCGGGTGGAGTAGCTTCTACGTTCTGCTTGGTTAACATCCGAGCTCTTGCCTGATTAACTTCCGAGCTCCTGCTTGGTTAACTTCCAAGCTTCCGCCCTGATGATCCCTCGTACTCTCGGTTGGTGAGGTTTTTGAGCTCCCGGGTCGATGAGCCTCCGTGCTCTGGGTCTGGTGAGCTTCCGAGCTCTCAATCTGCTCTGTCGGATCCTTGGCTTGGGTGCTAGGTTCGGGTGCTAGACCCTTCCTTATCTCCTTTGAAGCTTATATAATTGTCCCGTATCTTTCCAACCCTAATCCTATCTAACTGCTAATACTATTCTAATACCAACCCCTAAACCTCATTGTTTGTTCAGTTTTACCATTCCTAACTAACTAACTAAGTTTTTTTGAAAATTCGAGGTACGACATTACCCCCTTCTCACATGGGAGCGTCCTCGCGACCAGATTAGTCACTTCCTTCATCATCGTTTGTCTTCCTTGCCGCGGTCGTGCTTTTCCTCGCCTTCCTTTTCGCGCTTGTGCTCATCCTTGCCTTCCTGGTAGAGTGGTGCTCTTCCTCGCCTTCATGCCATATTCAACTATTTCTGGACTATGAGATGAATTCTGGACTAAGGACTAAAAGAAAAATCCGAAGATGTGCCTCCTAAAAGATAGTGAAGCACAAAAGTCGAGGATTTTAGAGTACTTTTCAAGCATTAAATGCATCACCAATGACACTTATGAAGGAAAAAATGGCTAGAGCGACCAGATTTGAATTTAGACTATACGTGTGTCCGTAGCATGCAGCCGGATATCTCCGGGTAAATATCAAGGTGGAATTCAGAAGAAGAACCAAGTCCTCAGAACAGAAATTGATGGACATACTGTACATCACAAATGTGTGGTTGGGAAAAATGTGGTAGGAAAAAATGGGACATAGCTGCGGACAGAAATTACTCGCAATTGATAGAACATGCAACCGGATATCTCTGGATGAAATCAGAGTAAGAGTCCAATACTAAACTGTTTCATTATAAAAAAATGTCATACAATAAATAAAAGGTGGCCGTTGCTAAGAGGCGCGTGTAATCTATGGAAAATCAATTCAACTATTCTAATTTAAGTGCTTTACAGATGCCCTCTACCCGTCCTGTATGGTCTCTCCCATAAGTTAGATAATGGACTATAGCCTTTCTAGGATTCTTGAATGGATCTAGATCTGCAACAACAACACATTTAGGCCACAAATAATGCCTTGTTCGAGGAGTAAATGAGGCCTTCTTGAAGATGGGGAGAAACCTAACATAGCTAGGCCTTCGAGTCTGTTTGCTGGCATAGCAAAAAAGAATATCTGATAGGATGTTTGGGGGCAATAACACTTGGGCCGCCTCCATGAGCCTATCTGGACGCATAGGAGACCAGATCTTGACATTGAAATACCGCAATAGTATTCGAATAACATCTGCCGTGTCATCAAAGGAAGGCAGCTCCATGGAGCGGGACTTGGCCGAGTCAGGGACCTCGTCCGAGCAGAGAGGACCACGGAGAGATATGATTATGACCTGCAAATAAGATGGCACGACCATAGAATTAGAAATTGAACATTGAAATGAAGAGAAAATATGGTAGGAGGATTTCATGTGACATCCTTGACCGGAGATCTCCGGGTGCCCCTCCCAGACCAACGTTCCGCAGTCAAAATGGTCAGGAGAATACTCAATAGTGTTCACAGATATTGGAAGGTGAAGTTTGGGGGCGAGACACTAACAATAACAAATCAAAAGAAGGACGTCAACAAATAACGTTACTGACAACAACATTTATCTTCAAAATTGAAAGGTCGAAATCCCACAGACATTCTTGACTTAACATTTACAAAGCATACATTTTATAATATCCAGTATATTTCATTGTTCTAAGGCGCCGGAATTATGCCCTTCACGACGGAGCGGGCCTCAGAGGAATTTTTGTCTACTGGAACACTAGCAAACATCAATGGATTCCGTCTAACAAAGTCGGGAACATCCTCATTTGACGCTAGCAGTCCGGAGAGCCATGGGAGAAAAATGGTGGTCAACCAGGTTTCATTCGAAAATCCAGTCCATGATGGCGGATGAACTGCACTGAACGGATCGTTAAGGACGTTCTTTAGTGGGGTATCATCCACAAGCAAGACATCCTTGGGAGACCTGGGCCACGCCTTGGTGTTATAAACTGTTAGGTCCTTAAGGAAAATTGGCTTCTTTGGATGAGATGGGAGCGTATATGATGTTTTTGTGCAATGGGCCTGCGTCAGGACTGTGACGCCTTCCGGAATGACAGCACCTTTCTTGCGCAACTCCTTGATAATATCCACAATATTTTTTTCCACCACACTGCTCCAGAATGAGACAGTAGCCTTCTCTCTCACAAAGTTCAGGAGTTCGTGGAACCAGACCTTTCTTTGATGTCTCTCGGTTGTCCCTGTTTAAATTCCCCCCTGTGCACAAGAACTCCATTTAAGTCAAACACAACATGATAAACCCGATTTGATGTTACTTGATCCTCGGTTGGAGGCTCTCGGACGATCGTAGTAAGCTTCGTCGGACCTGAACCCAAAATACGAGTACGTAGACTGAGATGAGGAAGTTGTTCAGTACAGAGAAATTGCAATTATACATATAGAAGTGTTCCGCATTCACAATCCTGAAATGCTCGATGGAAGAATGAGCACTATATAGATGATGGCACGTAAGTATGAATGTACACATTAGGCACCTGGGACAGTAGGTGGAGTATCCCTAGAAGTCTGAGCTACACCATCAACTTGAGCAGTCTATGCGGGGTTTCTGTCACCGACATTCTTTGACTGTGTTGATCCTGCCGACCCCTTAATTCCAGTAATGAAGTGGTAAGAATACGGTCTGCATCGAGTGAACTGTCCTTAGAACAATGAAGAAGGTTTGATGGACAAGTAACTATTCACCTTATCTTTCTAGGCCCTTGTCTAAATTGTAGGTGGAGGAGGAGGAGCTTTCGCCGTAGGATTCTTCGCGATTGTTTTTTTCTTCTCTTTTTGAGTCAGCTGCCTGTGGCTCTGCAGAGGGCTGCGGAGAGGGCTCATAGCATGTAATTCACGCAATGTTTGTTGCGCCGATGCCTCATCCATCGTTTGATCGGTGTCACGCAACGTCAAGTCCTTGGCACTCTTGGACACAACCTCCACTTCAGGACGCGTCCTCGAAGGGTCCTCCAGCGAGAGATCTCCGGGTGCTCAGTGGGTGTTGTCGAAGTCCAGGTGATCGGACATTGCCGTGTCATCGACCAGATCCGGCGGAAAAGAACGTGGCATGCCGGAATGCCAACTGGTTTCCTTTTGAGAGGTATCCAGTCTAGAGTCCGGAGTAGAGTTGCTTGTCGAACTAGGCGAGGCTTGCCTGATAGGAAGAGGTGGTTCATCAACGTTTACATGTATGGGGTCGATTGGGATGCCCGCACTAATGATCTGCGCGGCTGTGGCCAAGGACTGGAGTCCAATGTTGGGTGCCGCTGATGAACTCGGTTCATACCGCACATTAACTTCAATCATCGTGGCATCAAGCACCTGCGTCACATTGACGAAGTCGGTGTGAAAAACATTAGCATGCAATACAAAAGAAAACGGTATGATACACCCGGAGATCTTCGGTTCAAAGTAATCCTTGTCTACCGGGCGAACTAAAATTGAGCATGGCCATGAGAAAGAAGAGCCCTAAAATATGGAGGGCATCCTAAACGTATGAACAGCCGGAGATCTCCGGGTCATGTAGTTTTCTTAGGCGTTATACCTCGCCGCTGTAGTTCATCCTCGACATTGCCCGTGTTTGAACACCAGCGCCTGGGGTTGATCCAGTGATGGCAGTCTCCTCTGCCTCCTCAGCAACGGCGTCGGGTACGTCGGCTAAGATATTCAAGTGATACTTGAATATTTCTTCTACGCAGGATTCTGCCTTGAGTTTGGCATCTTCGTTGTTCACAATCTCGAGGACCCGCGGGTTGTGAGTCTGCAAGAAAAAACCTGCGTAAGGCGTCATCCAAAACATATAAATGAATGCGGACCAGAAATCTTTGACGTTGAAGTGCTTGGGAAGGATGTCCTGGTTACCAAGCCGAGGTATGTTAAATGTGGTCCACCATGGACATTGACGACCACCATACCCTCTCTAATGAACCCCGTGAACAGCAAATCAAGGACCGAGATCCTCAGCTGTGGGACACCGGTTTGCTTCCAGCGCGGGATGGTTTCTTGATGTTGAGCAGCTAAAAAGAAGGCCGGCATTTTGTCCGGGTGGACTTTGTAGAGCCTCTTGAATGACTGAGCAGGCGTCTCGCTCGAGTCGGATTCATACACGAATACACAGTACACTGCCTCCTCGACCCCGATTAGTGGGGTCGGAAACCAATCACCTGGGTGGGGGAAGTAGTAGACCACATGCGTTGCCCACAATTTCACCTTGCCCTTGGACTCTCTCTGCCGAAGATTGTTGTACTTCTTCAATTCAACAAATCCCACGACATTGGTGATAAAAACGGTCGGTGATCTGACCCTCGTCCTCCCGTCCTTCGTGCCCACTTCCAGATGGTCGAAAATGGTTCTAAAGTCCAATGCATCCAGGACCTGTGCACGGCATGTGTCGTCTTTCACGCGATAGAGGAAAAAGAAGTAAAAGTGAGGGTCATTGACGTTACGCCACTCTTGAATGTCCGGCATGATAAGTACTTTGGCGATCTTGCCCCCTCTCTTTGACATAACGCTACAGGTGTATTTGGAGTCGAACAGGGACATGTCATCCGTGGGTGTGGCCTCGGCAGCATCTTCAACGATGTGTTGACTCCAAATGGACACAAGGACGTCTGGGGTGGGGTCAGTCTCCTTGTAAATCGCCTTCAGTCAACCCTCAAGCCAAGCTTTACCCTTGGCAGAGTGATTAGCGGCGTCCACCCAAGACTCGAGCTGAACCCGTCCAATATCCCACTCTTCCTTCGTACAAGGGACGAAGTCAGCAGCCTTCGAGGGAAGGGGGTGTGACTTGTAATTTAACATCAGTTCATTCTTCATTGCCCGGATTCTCTTCTCCCTGTTCGCCGCGTTTTTGAGAGTCTCGGCCTGCCCTTTCATAGTACCTTGGTTTGCCGCTTTGGAGGACTTCACACAGACCTTCTTCGCGAGCACTAACTCCGCGAGGTAGTCCAGGTCTTCAGCGCACATTTTGTAGAGTGGCTTGAAGTCGTTCTGCACCAGAGGTTTCCGCTTCAGCTTAGCTGGGTCGCCAATCTTCCCGTTCGAGTCTGGTAGGAGTCCAGCGACGAACATTCTATCGATTCGGATCCTTTTCTCGACCACCGCGTCATCCATCTCGAATAGAAGAGGGACCTTCGCATCTTTTGGGTCAGTTTTGCCGAGGTGAGTGAAAACCGTCAGCACCACTTGCCGTTGAAACGTCTGCAATAATATATAACTCAGTGTGTGAGCACCCGGAGATCTCCGGTAGATTGGATTGGGTGCTTTGAAGAATGAGCGCATTGATTATATTGAAATATATTGAGGCGGAGAATGTAAGCTTACCGAGAATTCGTCAGAATGTGGAGGACCATAGAGTTGGGGGGCAGGTTTTCCGAACTCAAACCACTTCACTCTATACGTTTGCAACTGCTCTGTAAAACTCTGCTCCTTCCGCAGACCCGTCAGATCTTGGTTGAGAGCGCGCAAGAGTTGTAGCAGGGTCACGTCTTTGGGGTCCGGTTTGGTCCAAACCGAGATGATAGAGAAGTGCGAGATTTCTTCAAGCGTCCAAGTTGTTGGCAGTTTGTTTGACAGGATCTTGTGCGCCTCCACAGTATGTTGACCACCAATAATGTAAAAGTGTGTCGAGTCCCTTGGGCAGTCCTCCTTCGTCGGCTTGGTTGCGAAGAACTCTACCTTACTTCCTTCAGGTTTCTTCTTCAGTGGCAAGACTCGAATGTGAATCTCAGGTGCCGTGGCCTTCGAGGACGCATGAACTGCATTGATGATTCCTTCGAGCCGTTCTTTCTGGATGCCCCTGTACACTAATCCTCCAGGGGGGGCCCTGTGCAGGTTATTGAAATGAACGAGCTTCACGACATCCTTCTTCGTGACAGGGTCTTATACTGTCAAAGGCTTATTTTTGAGTATGTAAATGTTTTTGAACGCGTCGTCCAGAACCTTGATAATTGCTTCAACTTCAGTCCGCTTCATTTTGGCGAGGTCAGCCTGTGTGAAGTTCAGGCACTGTTCGATCGCGAGGCTAGGCTCATCGGCCTTTGCTTTCTTTCCCTTCTCCGCCCGCGACAAGGAACCTGGGGTCGAAGTTTTCAAGGTGGTCTTGCGTTTTCTTCCCGGGGTTGATTTTGGTGTCAGAGACAGAATGGGAGTCGGGTCTGGAACAGGCTTTCGGGACTTCTCTTGTGCTTCTGCCATCCACTTCCACTGCTCATTGACGTACTCTGGCATCCAAGTATCACTCGTGGCAGGGCCATATAAGAAGTTCTCATTCTGACATGTCTCCGCCATTGCATCCGAAATCTTAGATGTCTCCAGGATCAAGCCGTATATGAGAGGCTCGGTGGATGAGTCCACGTTCTCCTGGATGACAAGGAGGCATACCTCGTCATCAAGACCGTGCACCTCCAGAACCTCGAGTCCAATGTCGGGGTGTCCCCGTTTTCCAATCCGAAGTTGGGGGACGAATTTCCAGGCTTCTTCAGGGGTTTTCACGAGCTTCATTCCCCACTGGCTAATGCTCTGTCGGCATGTGTAGACGTAGCCAACATTGTGAATCCCTTTGTAGACAAACTCAGGGAGCCAGAACTCTACAAACGCCCCAAGCTTCCCGAGACGACATTCAGTCGGAAGTGTGGTTGTCCATGAATCCCTACAAGATGATATCGAAAGAACACAAACGCAATTAGAAATCACTGCAATTAACCGGTAATCTATGGGGAGTCCGTCACTCAAAACCGGATGTATTCCTAGGGATGGAATCCATGAAACGAGCTTCTAAATCAATTTAACATTGCCCCAGCTCGGGGTGATCTTCGCACAATTATCAAATCTACAGACACTCAAATGATCTCAAATCGCTTGAAGTATCTCGCATGCGCTCTGCCGGAGATCTCCGGTTCGGCAGGCAAGATCTGTAGTCGTCGTGAGGGGGTATCGAAACTTACTTGAAACGTCCCAAGATCTCCAACCCTATTTTGGATTTTGAACAGCAATGGCGTTCATTTTCGTTCAATCCCATTGCGAAAGTATCCGGAGATCTGCGCCTGATTTGTGGAAGTTGTGTGCATCCGTCCAAGAACGATTCGGTGCGGATCAGACGGATCCATTTCTTTCCTGAACCGGAGATCTCCGGATGATGACCACAATGAAGAGTTTCACGATATTCACATCTTCATCCGCGCGTAAATGCATTGCTTCGTAACGTCCGGAGATCTCCGACTATTTTCGAGATTCACAAAATCGTGGATATATTTTTTAAGACTCATCAGACCTCGACATTATCCGGAGATCTCCGGCTGATTATTGGAACTCCGTATTCCGTTCGGGATGCAACCGAAGATCTCCGACTGCAGCAAGTACGGAATTACATTGCACTAATTGCTACTGACCATCACGCGTATATTCACAATCATTCACAGAGAAGTTTGACATACTACTCTGGAAGTTTGACATACTCAAATTACATGTTTTAAAATAGAAAACACAATGAAACGTATCAAAGGCTCACACAATGCTTTCAAAAACCGACCTTCCACACAGGAAATTGAATCTGCAAATGTTTCGATGGAACGCCAAATGTGACGTTTGTACATGGATTACTCTTCTCACATTGAATCGGACCGGACTCGAAAGACTCAGTATGGACAATCACATTCAAACGTTTGTACAATACCATAATCACACGCATATACATGAATTGAAACAGACTTCTATTCAGGGGACAACAAAAAATCAATCGACTATAACCAAACAGACATCTAAATTCTAGTACTCAACTTCTGAGGTTTCTCTTCATTATTCAAGTGTTCCTCATTGTCATACACCCGCTCGGAATCAAAAGAACAAGTTCGAATCACACTCAAATAAAGAATCCACACACGGTCGCTCGGACACAGCGGAAACAGTTCAATGTTGTGGACTTACCGGTCTCCTTGCCATGAAGTCTCACTCGATGTTCCAACTCCAGTCGCCATTTTCCAACCTCCTGGAGGAACTGCTCGGGATTAAAGCGAATTCACAGCTCTGAATAACATCAACATTCAACAACTCAGCTTCACAAACTCTACAATTTCTCAGATGCCCTAGAATTTAAGGTCCAGATCTGATTGACAAGATTTCCGCAAAATAAACTTCAACACTACATAACATGCTCATTTACAATTCCGCTTAAACGTCTAACAACATCAGAATTACTCGAGTCTCTTGAACCCTAATGGCGCTTACCGAACCCTACACCTGCCCCAGTGCTGATTCTAAGCAGTCATGGGCAACTACGATATTTGATGACACTGAATTTTAATCTTTGAGACAGTACATACCTCTTCACTGACCGATTCGGCACACCTGTTCGTCGTGGTCGTTCGTGAAGACGCCACCCTCAACCGCAACGTCGTTTCCGCTTCGCTGGTGAACCAAGGCGCTCGCTAAATTTAAATGCCTATTTCAATCTCTCTGTTCCAGTCCTGCTCTCCGACCTTCAATCTGTATCCAAAAACAACCTCTCGACGATATGCTCAATGTCCCTCACTTATATCAACACTCACCTCGCACACCAACAGCCTCTCACAGTGCACACTGCCCTAACCTAATGCGTTGACGCCTATTGCGCAAACCACGAAAAAAATTCCTCCCGCCACTTCCGCTCACTACCTACGACATTACAAAGACAGAACCCATAAAAAACAAGAAAGGTTTGATGCTTGGAGTTCCCTTAACCCGAAAAGGACAAGCTGGACGGCTCAAGGGTGTGACGGCTCATGATGACAGTGGGTGAACTAAAAAAACAGCTCTAATCACGTACATATACAACGTGTATATTTCACAATCATGACATTGTCAATGTCGTGAGCATGCGTGACAAGACGTATTGATACCCGGATTCCTGGGTATTACATATGACTACAGTAGATACTCGGGTTCACCGGGTATTAGAGTAATCATTATACTTGAATTTAAATCGTCATAAGTGAAAAAGCTTAATCTCCCTCTCCGTTACTCTCCCTTCCTTCTTTCCCTCACTTGTTTTTCTTATTTATGTTTTACTCTCCCCTCCTCCATCTCCATCTCATTTTTAATCTTGATTCTAATAATTTTTAGACTCCCCGTGATTTCAATAATTACACATTCTTAAATTAACCTACTATTCTAAAAATAAATCCCGCACTCTCCCTCTCTTACTCTTCTGCTCCCTTACTCTCCCTCCACATCTCTTTTATACATTTGATTTTCTTTTTAGATTCCCCTTATTACATATTCTAAAAATATAAACTACTTTAAAATAAATCCCTCCCTTACTCTCCCTCTCTTACTCTCCCTCTCTTACTCTCCCTCTCTTTCTTACTCTCCCTCCCTTACTCTCCCTCCTACTTGTTTTTAATTTATTATACTTTTACTCTCCTCTCCTTCTTCATCTCCATCTCTATTTTCCTTTTAAATTTTAATTTTTTGGATTTCCCTTCTTTCAATAAATTCACATTCTAAAATTAAATAACTACTCTAAAAAACAATCCCGCACTCTTCCTCGCTTACTCTCCCTCCCTTCCTTACACTCCCTCTCTACTCTCCCTATCCCTTATTCTCCCTCACTTCCTTACTCTCCCTCTCCATCTCTCTTCTAATTTTGATTTTTTTTATATTCCCCTTATTACATACTCTAAAAATATAAACTACTCTAAAAATCAATCCCTCAAGTCTCTCCCTCTCTTACTCTCCTTCTCCAATACTCTCCTTCCCTTACTCTCCCTCTCCCTTGATTTTAATTTATTTTACTTTTACTTTCCCCTCCTACTCAATATCCATCCTTGGTTAATAATATTGTACTATTGTAATAGTATAATTATTTTTTCTATTCTATTCTGTTACATTATTAAATCATGCATAGGTTTCAAAGAGATATATACATTGTTGTTACCTTTCATCTTAAATATTTTGTGATATTAAAACTACATTAATGGTTGAACTAATGCGTTGCAAAGCAAGCGCCAACTCCTAGCCATATTACTAAAATCATAATTTGCGCAATAAACCACGAAGTGAACTATCGCGTAGTCAACCATGCTGTGAACTACAAAAACGCTAAAGTAAACCACGGTGTCAACAGTACACTGAATCATTCCACCTTTCATTTTTTAGTATTTTTAAATATTAAAAATACATAAAAATGGTTGGGCTAATGCATTGCAAAGCAAGCGCCAACAGCTAGTCTACTCTAAAATTAAATCCATTATCCTCCCTCTCTTCTACATTCTCCCTCTAACAAAATTATAATGTATCAAAGTCTTAAATAGTTATAGTTCAATAATCGCTAAATTTCCTTACACGCTATTGTATCGAGTTTTTTTTAAAGTTATAGTTATCGATAAATTTAAGGTTATAGTTCATAGTATCAAAATAATTTTAATTTATAAATTTAAACGTGATATAAGCCCTCGACTTTCATTAACCGAGAACCTTCCACGGTGAACCATGAACCCTGAACCCTTAACCTTCAATCCCAAACCATGAAGTAGAAACCCTGAACCCTAAACCTAAATCCTAAACCCTAAACAGTGAACCCTGAACTTTTAACCTTAAATCCTAAACCTAGATCCTAAACTCTAAACCCTAAACCCTAAACCGTGATGCACAATCCAGCCTTACCACGAAAGCTGTACCCAAATTCATAGGACCAAGTTGTTGTACTTCTAAAAGCATCTGCTCAGTCATTTATTTCTGCACGTATCTTCAAAAGCAGACAAATAGCTTCTGTCGAACTAGGAAATTTTTGAGATAATTCAAATTGGAAACAAATGTCGACGTTCTACTTGTGTCCTATAGTGTCAGTTGAACAATACTAGTGGGCAGCAGAGGGCCGACTGTTTTCCATGGGTAGGGTATAATTTCATTTACAATGGTGAGTACGAGAAGTTTAATACGATTACATTATACTGTGACTTAGTCCATGACCTAATACGGCCCTAGTAAATACAAAGATACACCATGGGGCATACTTCATCTTCCGTTTTCTAATTTGCAGCACTCTGGGAACTAGATGGATTCCTCACGATACGGTCATCCCAAGAGTACGAGCCTTTCATTTATCATGAGTGGAATGTGGCCTCGGTCGTGGGCACGTTGAAGAATGCGCACTATCATGATGGTGTACAACAGTTACTATGATAGAGTATGCATGCCCAAGATTCGTTTCAAATTTGAGCGCCTGAATTTTCCCACCAGGAGGTGATGAGGAGGTTGATAAGAGTATCCTTCAACTCAGCTCTCATCCTTTTCTGCTCTGGAGGTTTGAGATACTGTGGGTGCTGAGCCAGTCAGTGAGAGTGTTTGCGTGCGCGACATCGTGCTAGAATTGTGCAGGGAAACAATTTGACAGTATTCTAGGAGTGTTAGGTTTGTTTCCTCGTAAAATTCCGTATCCGCATTCAATTTGAGAGGATTGGTGTAGATTGTGTTTCGTTCTGCCCTTAAAGTCGATTGGGAGCTGTCGTGTAGTGATTCAATAACTAAATCGTCTCCTAATGTACAATCAAATCCCGAGCGCCTAATATATTTCGACTGGAGAAGTAAGATGACGTGACTGATCGGTGTGTGAATCCGAACAGTTCTCAGGCATTAGCGACTGAATCTTTCTACCACACCCTCGAATACTCTGTACGGCAGATGTTTGGATGACTACATGAAAGCAAACCGGAGATCTCCGACTGTTCTAGCCGTGACAGTCTGGATTCTGCCATGCTCGCTTGCAGACCACGGCAACTATCCCAAAAACATCTGGCTGTCCCATTTTACGAGCCCAGGGTTCCCGGAGATCTCCGGCTATTCAAGTGCGAAATGACCATTGAAAGATATCACGGCAGCCTGGTTCAGATGAACCGGAGATCTCCGATTAGATACGAATGGAACTTCTAGCTTCACCCTTTTCATCCTCACTTACCCAAAGAAGTCGTCGTTGTTGATCATTATCTAGTCATCCGGAGATCTCTGGCTAGACACACCCTACGATTTTGACCTTGGTTATTCAGTTCGAATCCACGTCCACTCATTCACTTCTTAAGGCCATCGGCCACCAGCCGAACATCCACCGACGGTGCCCGGGAAGATACGGTTCACTTGTTCACACACTTCGGCGGACGGTCCTGTGGAGAAGGGCGGATGTCAAGATTCCAACCGGAGATCTCCGGTCCGACGAGTCCCCTTTCGTACCACGAGAGCGATGGGTTGGACTTGAAGTGCAGCGATTGGACGGGAATGTGTTGGTACTCTGTTTTGGAAGAATCATGGCCACATTACGAGCGGATCATTCCCGTAGTGGATACTTGGGAGAAGATAACATTGGTGTAACTGTCCTCGACGTTTTTGTGGGGGACACGGAGAGAATTATGAGTCATAAATCGTGGCCCATTCTTGAATGTTGTTTTCTTTCCGGGAGGTCTTTGAAAAGCACAATAGATCATTTCGCATCCTTGCCTTTACAACCTGATTTTGGTGCTTATTTGGAGGGTCGTGCAAAGGAGCCTTACCGCTTCATTTTCCGACAGCAAGACCTCAACAGGAAGGAATCTTTGTACACCAAGAGGACTATGGATGACGAAATTTGCAAAGTCAGCTCGGAAAGGTGTTGTCCCAGACGATGCTGCCAATATTTTCAACAATCCCAGACTCTTTCTGTTAGACAAAAATTCTATGATAAATCCTTTGAAGACCGAAAGGAGTATGCAATCTCGGTAGGCGAGTAGTTTCACTGCGTTGACAGGGACTGGAAGAGAAAGTACGTCACTCTATTGGGAATGAAGGTCTGCTGCGTTGCATGGTACATGATCCATGGAATTCAGAAGTCCACGTTTCACTCGTACATCGCACATTTCAGTAGAGGAATCATCAATGCAACTCACGGTAACAAGGGCATCAAGCGCCCACGGCTTGCCACTATACAAGCGATGGGGTCAATGACGTCCATTATTAGTGACAACGCGGATCAAATGCCTCACCAAATGCGGAGTGTCGGGAATGGTCGGATTGACACTCTCAAGTATCTTCCTGCGGGAAACAACTGGAAGCAAATTCGAGCGAGCGTCAATGCTGTACGTTATCAGTCACTGCATAATGCTATGGATTAGAACTCTCTTTCTTCAGTCGACTGAAGTCCTAGTTTCTGAACCGAAGATTTCCGGCTGTGTCATCGTTGACATGCATTGACCTTCATTTGCTTTACTCTGTACAGTTTGTTGGATTGTTCTTCTGAAATTCTCTTCTCACTTGGTAATTATTTCATCTTGCAGACAAACGACTCCTACGGTCTTTGTCCTGTAAGTCAGTCCACAGTTAGTAGGGTTAGAAAGGAGTTCTTCGGGAATGTTGCTATTAAGCCATCTGGAAGCACCTTCGCAAAATGCGGTACTTGCGATGAATTCAATTAGTTCTTACTGACGACTCTAAAGGAAACGCCCGCTTACGAGCTATTCTATAGCAACAGGCAGGTTCACTTGAATCACCAGCAATCTTGCCCAAAGCTTTACGCGACATGGAGAGAGGAGTCAAAGGCGAAGCCGCTGACCTTTCTTTGTGTCATTCACGACAAGATGGACACTACGAAGACGGCCCTTCCTCGCATGTAGAGGACTACTAAGGCGACATCTGGTCTCGGACAGCTTCCCATGAATGTCACTGGAATGGTGGCTCACGGTCATGTCGACGGAGCGTATGCTCACTATGCTCCTGCTTTATGGCCTGGAGATTCGAACGCCACCATCTCCTCTCTGGTAAAACTATTTCGGTGGCTTGAGGGAGCACCTTTACATGAGACGCGCGCGCTCTTCGAGCGCCCTCCTCCAAACTCGATGTTCGCGACGCTCATGAGGGGAAGGAGCAGGTGCGTCGACGCTTTAGAGCCCGTGGAGCCGAGTGCTTTTAAGGGACCGAAACCTTTGCCACCGAAATTGTTTCTACAGCTTGATAACTCAACGAAGGACATCAAGAACCAATACTTGATGGCATTCTTATCACTGCTAACTATTCGAGGTGTTTTCAAGGAAATACAGGTTGGTTTCTTGGTTGTCGGACATATGCATGAAGATATTGATGCATACTTTTATCATCTCTCGAAAGAACTGAAGAAAAGCAGTACATATATCCTAGCAGATTTGATGAAGGCATTCATAAAGTCACAGAAACTAGCCTTCATGCCGGAAGTTATCCGAGAGGTCGCCGACTTCAAATCGTACGTCGATGGCTATCTATGCAGCAGGGCGGCACGTCTGGTGGGACTAAGTGATATGCATCTTTTCAAGTTCTACGTTGACAATGACGGTGTTCCAGTCATGAAGTTCAAGAAATCTGCCGTTGACTTAGAGTGGTTACCCATGAACAGAGAGCCGATAAAACTTTGGAAGGTAGATGACTTCGGACGTCCCATGCTTCCAACAGGATCTCCCAAGCCCGTTCCTTTGAAGCCTATATGGGATAATGAGGAGTAGAGCTCTGTTGGAAACCAAGATGTTGCCAGAGAGAAGGCCAGGAAAGCGACGGAGAACAAAAACTTTACAAAGACGGGGCTTCGGAAGTACGTTGAGTACTGGGCGTCCGGAATGACCAAGTGCGCAGGGTACGCGGACTCCATCCGCCCATACTTGCAGTACTGAAAGGATGTCATCGACGAGCTAGACAAGCCACTTCTCCAGACGCCTTCGGAACTCGAAGAGGGATTCTGGCCTGCCCATGATTAGAGAGGCCCTCATGTGGGTGGTGAAAATCCGCTAGGATTGCTTCCACAACCAGAGGATGTCACTCCCGAGGATGAGGTTCTTGAGCCTTACTGCGGACCCGCTAATGAAGCCCCCAAATCCACTTTTAATCCTTGGCGTGACATTCGTCATGGCTCCTGGGTTTTAGTAAGACCTAGTGATCCTGACATCTATCATGTCTGGCAGGGAAGAGCAGTTTCGGAGGTCGTTAGGGAAGATGGTAATGTCAACTACGGGAAATTCCTCGTTAAGTATTGGGAGCCTGATAACAAGCAGAAGAATCTGAAGAGGAAGTACCAGGACTGTTGGGAAGCCACTTGGGTTGCGGACCAAGAGAAGCCTGTTTGGTGTCATGTGAGTTCCGTGTTGTTTGCAACCTGGTCAAGCAAAGTTAACCAACTTACGAGGTCCATTCCTCGGAAAATGAAAGAAACAGCGCTTGTGAACTTAGAGAAAGCGAATGCCGCTGATCCCTGATACGTTGATCAGTCCCTCTATGTATAATTCTGTTATGTGAAATTCTCTTTGTAAAAAAATCTCGTAGAGTTGCTACGTCCACACCGAAGAGCACCGGAGATCTCCGGCTGTGGAGGCGATTATTATCTGGGCCCGAGTTTGACATCCCTCCTTTGAGCTCTCGCCAGTCATTGTGAAGAGGACCGGAAGTGTGCTCTTCCATTCACTGTAATTTGGGTACATTGAGGAGTGACAAAATTACTGTTGACTGGATTATGCCAGCGGTATATATTTGGACCCTCACGTCTCTCCGAAAGCTTACCGGAGATCTCCGGCTATGGAAGTTATATTTCGTGGACGTAAGAATGTTCATATATTGCCATGTTTAAGTCGGTGAGATCTAGTCGGAGATCTCCGGATAGGAGATTCACATCCCCCATTCTCAACAATGGGGTCCACATTTCCCAATTTTGAGCTTACCTAGGTGTTCTGAATAGTATTGAATCATATCCGGAGATCTTCTGTGACTACGATACTGCATTTTATCTTACAATGGAACTTTCAACAATGTATGAGAGACCTTTTGGTTATTCCCGTGGCTAGTTCCTTCTTAGATTTATGACATGCCACAACTAAGTTGAAAATATGCAGTCAATTACACACTTCATATCAGTTGTACGAGGACCTTCTTATCATTGAAGTGATGCTAATGGTTGGCGGCGGAGATTGTACTTCCCACATCACGTTACGACAGCACGCTTAACGCGTGGCCTACCATGTTGGTCATTCGTGTCTATGGAATCTACCTTTATTTCTATTAGTTTCAGTGTTATGGCGACTTAAATCAATGACTCTTCCTTTACCTACGCTCGAGAACTGTTATTAATGGGTGGGTAGGGAGGATAGTATAAGAGAGGGTTCAGGTCTGTACCAATTCATATGTTTTGTCTTTCAACTTGTTAGTTTTGTTAGTCCATAGCCAGGGTTGAGAGAGAGGAGATGGCTTTCGCAAGTAGGAAGAGGGAGAGGGAAGAGTCCGATTCGGTACACAGGAGAGTTTTACGAAGGATGGTGAACGACGCTCAGGGTTCGGAGAAGGGACGAGTGCTTTGCTTTCAAGTCGGGTACACAAGGGCGATAGGTTCCAATCGGGGTGTTCGGGACGAATTGGAGGAGGACGCTGAGAGCAAGTATGTTCAAGAGGAGGAGGGCGGCAGCGACTATGAAGCGGAGGACGAGAACGAGGCCAACTCTGATGAAAATGAGACTGTCTTTGGAGGTGCTTCGGTTGAAGAAGAGGAGGAGGACGACCCATGGTATGAAGACGAGGAGGAATCTTCTTCGGAGGGCGGCTACAGCCCATTTCAAAGTGGTTGTGACACAGGGTCTGATGTTGATTCGGACATGTACGCGCCGGCGCACTGGAAAGATCTTTAGAAGTCTTCAGAGGTAGTGCCAGGATAGGTATTGGTCTTTCATCCAGGAGTTTCACTGAGACCAGTGATTGTTGTCTCGTAGAGTTGATCAAGTATGTGATGGTGTTGTAAAAGGACTCCCTTCCGAAAGAGCAATTTCGTTTTTGAAAAATGACCAAATGTTTTCTGATTTTCCTGCTTTCGACCGGATATCTCCGGCTCTTTTAACGACATCCATGACATGTCAATGCCTCTTGCTCTAAAATCACTTGCTCAAGGCAAACCCTTAGTACTCCCTGGGAAGAAAATCGAGTTAGTAGGATTTCTGTCGATAATACCGTACTTCGCCTTGAGCAAGGTTCTATCACTATAATCGATTCATATCGTCTGACTGAAATCATCCGGAGATATCCAGCTGAATGATTAAGATTAATTTTATGTGTATCCCTTTCAATCTCTTTGGTGCCACTATTCTACTACACTGAAATCCTTCTTCCTTATTTCTGGACTTTGCAAAGTCCAGAAATAGTTAAATACAACATCTTCCTTGCCGCGATCGTGTTTTTTTCTCGCCTTCATTTCCAAGGTTGTGCTCTTCCTCGCCTTCCTCTCCACGGTCATGCTCGTCCTTGACTTCCTGGCCTTCCACTCCGGGCTTGCTCGCCCTTATCTGGGCTCCACGCTTGCTCGCTACTATAGTCGCTCCTCTCCGAGTCCGGTCTTGCTGCATCAGTCGCTTCCCTCTAGCTCTGATCTCGGCAGGATAGAACCAGAATCGGGATCTAACGGTCAGAACCGTCACCGGGTTTAACGGCCATAACCGGCCGCGGGTGGGGATTCAGGTAATGATTACTGGACTCGAAATAAATAGTTAATCCCAGGGTTCTTCCTCTCATCTTTCTTAGTAAGTTCTAGGGTTGGTTAGCGGCAAGCTAGCAAGCGTGTGCGGCTGAGGATTGTGTGAGTGAGCTTGGTGAGTCGGTAGCACTACCTTTGCGGGTTAGGGTTTGAGTGCGGATTCCTTCGCGAATCCTTTAGGAAGAATCCGGATACGTTTTCAGAGCGAGGGTCGCTGCGATGACGTTGAAGAAGGCGACCAGCAGCAGGGCGCCAACCAAATCGATCCTGAACCTCCGGAATGTGGTTCCGGTGGTTCCCAAATCCGAGACTGACCGGAAAGCGTTGGAGGCGGATCTGAAGAGAATGGGATGCTTCGGGTTTCGGGAGCAGCCATGGGGTTTCAGGGACGACGCGATGGTCCGGGAGCTGTTGGATGGGGTCTGCAATAAATTTGACGGCACCATCCGCGGGAAGCCGAAGAAGTGGACTTCAACAATGTAGAGCAAAGTCATTGGGTTCTTGACTCGCGGAGAAGGGATGTGCTCGCGTCGGGAATGTTTTGTTGACGGGAAGTTTGTGCGGAAGGCAGATCCTAAGGACGGCCTGACGGTGGCGGATTGCAAGGATCCGAGGGCGCAAAGGGTGTACGAGTTCCTGCTCCCGGTCCTGTATCCGGATCCACCATCAAAGACTACGATGACTCTGGCCAACACGATCAAGAGAGCTTACATGGGCGAGAATAAGGTGGCGTGGAGAACCATCTTGCGGGAACTGGTAAGTAAGTTCCTGACCGGATTGGGGAAGGTGCGACCGACCCCATTCTCTCCATTTCTGTATCACTTATACGAGCATGAGGATTTGTTGCGCGACAACGAGAAGACCGCCTACGAGACGGCCAAGGTGCTGGCAAGCCACGGCTGGGAAGACACAAACCGGATGCGGAATCCGAGCATACACCGGATTTGGATTCCGATTCAGACTCGGATTCCTCCGACGACGACGTCCCGCCAGCGATAGTTAGCCCGAGGAAGAAGAGGAAGGAGACGGAAAGGAGCAACGCGACCCCTCCCATTCGTCGGAAGAAGGTCAGCAAGGAGAAGGAAGAAGAAGATCCCTTCGACATGATTGCGGAAGGATACGAGAAGGCAAAGGAGACTTACGAGCGAATCGAGGTCATCTTGGCTGAGGCGTGCCGGATTGCGGGAGACGTGGGAGTAGACGAGCTTTGCGGACACTTACAGCAGAATCTGCAGCCCCAGAACGTGCTAGAATCAAAGGCTCGGCTCATCTTCATGGAAAACCGGAACCGGAAGATGAAGACGACCCTGAACCAAAAGGAGGTGGAGCTGACTGCAACGATGGGTAAGGCCAACAATTCCGCGGTGGCTCGTACCCGGTGACGGAGTTTGTGCGGCAGTTAGGAGATGTGTTGCTGGAGAGGAGGTTGTTCGACGCCCGATTCGACGAGGCCCGAAAGCTGGACGGCCCAGCGGTGAAGAAGCTTGTCGGAGTGTTGGTGGAGTACCACTCCAAGATGGAAAAGATGCTGGAGGAGTGCCAGAAGATTCACGCAGGGCACTTCTGGGATGTTGGGAAAGGTAAGCAGATGGTGTCTCCTGAATCTGAGCCAACGGAAGCACTTCCGAAAGTGCTGGCGGTTTTGGATACGGAAGCCGGATTCCAAACCCCGGGTCCAGAACCCAAGAAGCGGAGGGACGTGCTTCCTCCGTTGTCCCAGCTGAAGACGAGGTTTCGGCAGGGGAAGGCGAGTAAGGTGGAGATCGACACACCGGATTCACGAGTCTCCAAGAGGCAAACCCTGTCCGTTTCTCAGAAGGCAACCCCCATGCGGCAAATCCAGTCGGCTTTACGGACCATCACTCGTGAGGCGGAGGAGGGGAACCCTTCAAGCTAGCGGATCGAGGTGCACAAGCCGGAGGACAAGATTGAAGAGGAGGAACCGGCTTCACCTCAAGTTGGAACGTCAATAGTGAAGCTCTCGGATTCTTCAGAAAATGACGAAGGTCAGGACCAAGAAGAGAAGGAGTTGCCGGAGGACTCCCGAGCCTTGTGCGCAAGAAACTAGCCAAAGACGGTTAGGAGTCTAGTGGTAGGGTTAAACGGTCACAACGGTGACCCGATTATTAGAGTTTTACCCGGAATCGGAACCTGTTCCAGAAAAGTTGGATTGGATTCGTAACTTTCGGATCTGGTCGGGGTTAGTTAGAAAGTAGCGGACAAGTGTCAGGACCCGTTTTGATCGTGGGTTCTTGGTTTTGTGTTTTGACTCCCAAAGGGAGGGTATTTAGTTGTTAGTTTCAAGTCGATTAGGGTCTTGTTAGTTGACCTAATCGTAAGAGCGGGGAAGATTATGGACCCGGGCAACTTAGGGTTTTAGTGTGTAGGTCGGACGCCTTGCATGGCCGCCGCTGCAGCTAGAATCCGGTTCTCGTTATCTTAGTGTTAGGAAGAGGGTTTGCAAGCACCCAACTACGGGGCGTTGTTTCCTAAGGTTGTATGAGATGCGCTGCCCATTTTTAATGTTAAATTTGTGTCTTTCTATCTTGACACCTATCTATTCCTTTCTGTGTAAGCTCCAAAGTGGTCCTTGTCATGGACGTACCCCATTCCGCATGGTTGTGTAACCTTCGTGAAGCCTGAATTGGGTGGAGAGGAAAAGGTGAGAGATCCGGGTTTCTTTGGGATTCCGCGACAGGGTTAGAAGCCAAAATTGGTCACAACCGGATCCGGATATTCTGGGATTTCCATCGTTGTAGTAAGCGGAGGGTTGGGATACCTTTTGCATGACCAACTGTTGGGTAACAACACTGTAGTTGTGAGGAGGTAGACACCACCCTGGTGCGTGTGTTTGTCATGTGTAGAGAATGTTAGGATTGATAGTGGATTCCTTCGCCACTCTAATCTACGAGGGGAGAGTTTTGCACACCGCCCCTCTCTAGACGCATCCTCCGATAGCTAATGTCGTGAGGGAAAACTAGAGCTGATTACTGGTGTGTGTGTGTGGTCTGATATTCCTGGATCCGGACTAAAAATCGGAAATAGAAAAGTGAGGTAAGGCAATCCGGATAACCGGAAAGGTGAGATAACCGAATTGGGCTTGATTGAATGAAAAGAATAAGAAGTATAGAAGGGAGTCACAACCAAATTGTCTCAATCTAGCAAACTTCACCTGAATCCCTGGAACGATATACGAGTCACCACTTGGGATGTTTTGGTCATTTAAAACACTCATGGGGATGCATTTGCAACAACCGTATTTCGACAGGACTGCTCGGACCTCGTTGTCGTTGTTGCTTGCTCGGGCGGCTTGGACCTCACTGTCGCTCTTGATTGCTTGGGGTGCTTGGGCGTCGATGTCGCTACTGCTTGGACGTTGCTCGGGCTGCTCCTGTTGGCTCGAGCTTGCTCAGGCTTGCTTGGGCTTGCTCGGGCTTGCTCGGATTTGTTCGGGCTTACTCGGGTTGCTCGGACCTCGTTCTTGCTGATGCTCAGATCTGCTCGGGTGCTCGGGCCCGCTCGGGCCTGCTGAGGTCTTGCTTGGGCTTGTTTGGGTTTTGTTGTTGCTGGCTCGGCTCGACCTCTCGCTCTTGCTAACTCGCTTTTGTTCGGGTTGCTCCTCTCGCTCTTGCTTGTTTGGACTTGCTCATGCCTGCTTGGATCTTGCTCCTTACTTGGGCACAACTCCTTACTCGGGCACAACTCCTTACTTAAGCACAATTTTTTTCACTCGGCTCGCTCACTCGTATACAACTCACTCGGACACACTCATTCAAACACAGCTCACATAGACACCGCTCACTTGTCATACTGGACGGATGTCCGGTTCGTCCATGCGCCCGATTTGCCCGTCCGGTAGAAGTCTCGCCCGTCCAATACAATCAACCTAGAGTTGACTTACCATCAAGGTAAAAAACATGCGACGTGGCGGCCACGTTGGCACCACATCGCTCCTACGCAGGACATAGACGTGATTAAGTAGGGGCGGGGACTAAAGGGAAGAGGGAGGCAGTGCGGAGACGTTTGGCCCTTTATGGATAGGGCGGGGATGTCTCCGTCTCTACCAGCGCAGTGGCGGGGACGTCCAACCGTTGATGGAGTAGATTATAGTGTTTAAAGTTACCATATATTGGTAGTGAAAACTGTGAAATTTTGAGGGTGTACTACTTTAACTATCAATAGAGTCTTGCAAGAATTTTTTTACTTTAAATTAGAGCGGTTCCCATGTGCACTAGGTTGATAGCTTCGCATCGACATATTATATGTGAAGAAAATATTTATACCCAATTATTGGTGATTTTTTTTCTTTTTTCTACTTGGTTGTATACAAAAATGTTCCAACCTTATACGAATCAAAACGGAAGTTTTGTATGTGAGGAGAGAGATCAACAATCACAAAACAATGAAGAATATCTTAAAGACCAACTTCAATCAAAATTTAAGACCAAAATCAATGTGCATGTGTGTGAAATACAACATAGTATGTGGCATAGTATTCACTGTATTCATTGTATTTGAGTGTATTTTGTGTATTTTGTGTTGTATTCCTAGCTTTTCCAAGAGTTCTATAAATCCAAATCATGATCTAATTGTTGGAGAGTGTTTGTATAATGAGTGCGCAAATCTGGACCTCATATCTCAAAGCCTAGTTCCTCATGGATTTCATGCAAATTGAGTTTGAGCACCTCCGGAGTCCCATTTTGGGCTTCCTGGGCGCTAAAGGGTAAAGACAATGCGCAATTGAAGCATTCTTCGTGAAGGAAAGGAGAAATACCAAGTGCGAGAATGATGTAGTAGTGAAAAATTAAAATTTGGATGTATATAAAATTGATTAAATGAGACGTATGGCAATTGCCAAATATAGATACACTTCTACAAAGATGTCATACTGTCTACTTAACCACCACATGCAAAACTAATACAACTAATTTACAAAAAATTATTGTCGGTAACAACATAGGGGCATCGTCCAACCGTGGGGAGGTTTCATTAATGTGTCTATAACATCTGGCACAGAAGACCGCTCACTCACATCTTCTTGCCAAATGCGACAAAAAATCCAACCCATTGCAAATGTATCTACTGCCTTGGAGTAGAGGTGTGACTGTTGCATGACTTCAAGCGAGTTCACCAAGCCCTGCTCCCCAAAAACATAGAACACTTCTGGTGCCACAAATCGTCGCCGCTCTCTCTCCTCTCCAAGCTCCTCCCTGAATTGATAACCATACCTTCATGGCTCATTTTCCACAACTCAACTAGAAAGCCCCCAATCGCAAATTCCTATGTACACCGTATCGGGTTTCCATTCATCAAAGTGGAGCAAAACATTCAATGGAGAGAGGTCATTGTGCATATAATTCACGTCGTGGCATTTCCCCACAATGACAAGCAACAATAGCGCGATTTTTGCGGTAAGTTTTTACCCACCGAAGCTCTTCGATCGACAACCCGGTGTTTGAATGCATCTCAATTTGTTCAAGCGCCTATGATTTGTCCACTTTCGAGCCATACTTGGACCAAAATGAAGCCAGAGATCCTCCATTCCACCAGAGCGTGTACCCTTCCATAGTTTTTGGGTGGATGTACGCAAGCCTAATGATCCCTAGATGCACCACCAGACACCCTCCAGCCTTGTTGATGATGTCTCGGCGCTTCTCCCTCTCGTTGGTGTTGGTCAGAGTCTTTCTGGCAAAGTAAATCCAACTTGGAATGTTCTCCAATTTTGTTAGCATCACCTTTCGTACAGCCCCATAGCCACCCACCGCTTTTTGTCCTGGCATTGGAATCACTTTAGCGCAACTTTCAAGCCACTTGAATGTTCCACGGACGTAGTGAGCCAAAATTTGGTCCTCAATTGTCGCTTTCCAAGGAGCGAGTTTCTTCTTACGGGAAGAAGAATATTGTTGAACAAAGCTCTGGATCAACTTCATCTTTGCTACAAGTGTGTTGTCCTCAATGTCCCAATTGCTTCAATCTTCTTTGTTCCCCGTGACGAACACAAGTTCGCAACAATATTGGTGGTTAGTGTGGTCACTTGTGTGTCCAACTACTCCAAATGCAACCAATAATCTGAGAAATCATTAAATCTCTCAGATTTATCAAGGTTTGACATTAATTTGTGTCGCATGTCAACGGCCAACTTATGATATCCCACTTCGTTGTGCGCCAAATAGCTTCTCATCAATGTATGTCTTGTTCGGCGGTATAAAAACTCCATGGCAATCCCTCTACATTCAACCATGTATTCATGCGGGAGCATGTCTGAATTTGGTGTCTTCATCCGCCTCTTCTAGCTCGATGATGACGTATTCAATGATCCCGACGTCAACTCCGTGTTGGTGGACCGAATTACTGTTTCACCAACATCATCCAAATCCATAAATTGCAGGCGCTTCTCCATCAACCTACTTCCTTCTCCCGCCATACGTGATAGTCAACTCCCTACAATGGTCGAAATTCCAGAATGATGGTTTTAAAAAAAACCGCAAAGAGTTTGGGTGCAATAAATGGGCATAGCCCGACCACCCACCGAACTCACTATCAAGTCGCAAAGCGAACTGACACGTGAAGCCTAAGGAGTGGACTAGGCAGAGAATAAGGACAAAAGCCCGCTATTTATTTCATTCCTCGGGTTTTAGGGGGGACGTGCCCTCCCCTACCCAAGTAGGGGTGGAAACGTCTTTGCCCCTGCTCAAGTCGGGCAGGGACGTCTCCGCCCCTAAATGGGTGGAGCGAGGACGTCTCCGCAGGAAGGGCGGGGACGTCTCCGCAGGAAGGGCGGAGACGCCCCCGCCCTTGCCTGGGGATCCTAAACCAGTGCTTCGTCTATCGGCTATATAATATCGATCCCGCCGCTACTTGTCCCCGCCTCAGATACTCCCTTCTAAGTTCTCATTCACCTCTTCATTGAGTTGGTTGTGGGCGTCGTGCCAGGTCTTCATCCATTCGCATCATAGATGTTATTCAGATTTTCCCCATCCATGGCCACGCCCGCAAAATTGAGTAAAGAAAAACGAGACAAGACTCGACTACGATCGGGAAACAAACAGCGGAAGAGGTTCCATGTGCTTTGAAATCCAGTAAAATTGGCTTTTAAAGGTTGGGAAGAAGTTCCGGAGCCATGGTGTTTCGAGGATTGCGCAAATTTCATCGAGTGGTGCCATATCGACAAGGCTTTCCTAGAGGAACGACACAATTATCACCGAGGCTTTGACCAGGCAAATTTATGGAAGTGCACCGACGAGGCGTTCAAAAATCGGTGCATTGAAGTATACCAGGCGTTGTACGACATCCTTTATGTCAAACGCAATGAAGTAAATCTCTTCCCTGCGCGAGGTGTCCACGTGGAGGTAAAGTTGGGCAAGAGGGTGGATTGGTCTACCTTGAAAGCCATGGGAGATAGCATAAAAGTTCCTTCTTCAGCAAATGGATTGATTCCAATGGGGACATGGAGGTATCCATAAGGCGGATTGGACAAATTGATGGCGAAGACTGAACCGGTCGACACGTACGAGACTGATTCCTCAAACACGGATACAAACTCTGACGGATCCCACGTTCTAACCACAATAAGTGGAAGGACACAAGCGCGCACCAAACGAATGAAGGCGGAACAGACAGTTAACGTAGTCGTTATTGATACCATTAATAAAGTTGTAGCTCAGGTGCAATCCCCCGTGGTCGTTGAACAAACGTTCAAAGCCCCTACAGATGCTATTTTTGCTAGCACTATCTAAACCTTGCTGAACCAATTGGAAGGGAAGACAACAAAACTATTGTCATTGCACGATGAGGTTCGCAAGTTGAGAGTTGAACTCAATGACAAAAACATTGTTATTGACTAGGAACGACGTGATATGGAGGAGCTCCGACTTGCCCTACAAGCTAATACAAGAAGAAGAAGAAGAACGCCGGTCTCCGTGAGGGGGCCGGCGTGAGTAAAGTGTCCGTTCATTCCACCACTAAGTCCATACCCACCGGGCATGGGTTAGTAGAATGGAACTACTTCCCCCTTTCGAGGGTGGACACTATATACCCAATAACAAGTAACCAGTACCAAAGGACCCTAGGTCCCAAAATGTACTAAAAGAGGGAGTGCAGGGATGATGAAATGCAAAATGCAAGTGTAGGACTATGGAGGAGGGTTTGAAGCGACCGGAAGGGGTTGGTTGTTTTCCAGTTTACGTTTATGTAGGAGTATCGACATAGCATGTTGAATTGCAATAGTGTTAATATTTGAAAAGGTGGTTTTGATTGAAGTGATGGGGATTTTAAATGTTTCTTCAAGGGTTGTCATTGAGGGGATGAAGGTGGTGGCTCTAGCACCCGCGGTGATGACAATAAGGGGGTCTACTTTCCATCCTAGTGCTTGGATATCGTCAAGTAGTGGTTGGTATTTATTTGTTTTGTTTACAATGGTGTCCGGGGAGAATCTATCATTGCAATATGTGAATTCAATAAATTGGATGGTGAGACTAGGGTCTACGTGGTTTGGTGGGGGGTCTTTGTATGAAAGTCCTCTAACACATAATAGGTCCGGTTTGAATCTTGCATTACAGTGGCATCTTTGGGTATGACAGATGCAGGGTAATAACCAAGGAGGGACCGTATTTTCTTGTGGTTTGTCATTAAAGTTTCCGGCATTCATGAGAATGAAACATCGGGATTTGGTGGATGATATAAGTAGTTTACGAATAGCCCATACGGCTTTGTTATGTCTTTTGACAATTAGTGAGTGTATATGGTGGTTTTGGCATTTGAGTAGGACATGTAGCCATGTGTCCGGGTCCGTGGTGTTACAAATTGAACATGTAATTGTGGGAAATCTTTCCATTCCAAAGAAGAGTTGTTTGCGGGCATTATCCATGTATTGTCCGGTGCGGAATTTGATTAGGCATGTAATTTGTGGATCCGTTATGATGGGTTTTTCCAAAAATTGTTGGAGAGTTCATTGTGAATGTTTGGGTTGCCAGTCCATTTATCAATATTGGGGAAGTTTTCTGTAAGTTTTTCTAGATTATTTACGAGATCATGTTTTTTGAGGTATTTGTCCAAGAATCGTATGGGGCCTTTATCGGGAGTTTCACCCATAGAGGGCCATTCGTATCTATGAAAGTAATATGGGGTGGCATGGGCGTGTTCGTATGGGTGTTCGGCGTTCTTGTGGGTTTTTTCTCTTCCTTCCTTTGCTAGTTTGTCGGCTTGTTCATTGCCATCGATATCAGCATGAGCTCGGACTTTGTGGAGTGTAGTGATCTGTGTACGGTTTTGGAGCATTGCAACCATAGATGTGAGGATAGTTTTATCCGGGTGACTATTGTGTAAAGTGGGGTGTTTAATGTGTGTATTGAGGAGATGTAATACATTTATGCAATCTGTAAAAATGTGAGCCGGTTCGTTTGGGTATTGAGTGGTGATTATTTTAAGGGTTTTGTGTATAGCCATCATCTCGGCTCTTAGAATATTTTGGAGTCCATGTAGTCTTTTGCCTAGTTTTATTTGTTTGGTTGAGTTATATATCCCATAACCGGCTTTTTCTCGGTGCCAATGTCCCGGGCTTACTTCGGTTGGTTCTTTAAAGGAGCCGTCAGTGTAGTAGCTAAAGTTGGGGTCAAATTTAAGGTCTGTATTAATTTGGTAGTAGGAGAGGGGGAGGCTCAATTCGGTAATTGGTGATGTGGAGATGTTTGCGTGGGGGGTTTTAGACCATTTTTTGTTGTGGTTTACACGGGTTGGAATGGGTGTGGGAGAGGCAATTGCGGTGTATATCTTGTTAATGTTTAGATTCTTTGCTATCAACGTGAGATGAGTGAGGTTTTCTAGAGTACCTATTTCTTGAGTTTGTTGATGTATACAGAGGATACGTAGAGTTGCTGGTTCAAGGCGGGGTGTTTGTATTTGCGGTGGTATAGTGGGTTCTTTGTAAGTCATAGAGTCTGCTTCAAATAATACTATAATGTGAGAGTCCGGGAATGGGCCTAAGTGTGGGTTAGGGTTGTGGTACCAATGAGTGTCGGGAGTGATAATAATGGTGATGTTGTGGTTGGGATCACTATTTGCCGCTAGGCGTGCCCAATGTGTTGCTTGTTGTGTTTCTTCTTCGTTGTGAGGGTGTGCAAGGCCTATTCCGCTCCATTTATAATCAAAAGCTTTTCCCAGAGAACCAAAAATCTTATCGCGTTCAAATGGAGAGTAGAATTTAGAGATTTTTGTGGAGCATGTAACGGGGGATGAGAAGTATGAATGTGTAATATTCATAGATGTAATAAGGTGGTCTAGGATAGGATCGGGTAATGTGTAGTGTGCATTTTTAAGGGGGTCATTTTTGGATATCCGGTATTTATATCTTTGGTATAGCCAAACAACTTCGGTTTCAAATGTTTGGGGTATTGGTTCAATGTTAATGGGGGTTTGTAGTGCGTTGTGATATTGGTTCCATAGCCATTGTAGTCTAGCGAGTGGTATGGTTATGAGATGTCTACCGTTATCTTCGTATATTTGGGCATTATCTTGTTGTATTTTGATTGTATTTGTTTGTGCTAGGATGTCAGTTTCCGGGTTGCATTCGGTTGTAAAGATGTTAAGAAGGGGGATAGTAAGAGGTGGCGTGACAAATCTTCTGTCGCGAGTTTGTGTTTGGGGGTGGTGTAATTGTATGATATTTAGGTAATAATTGTTTTGGGTTCTAAGGTAGTATTGTGTGAGGATTTCGGTGTTATGTAAGGAGGTGTTCGGGTTGTGCCAAGGGAAAAGATTTCTTTGTGGAAGCCATTTGGCGTAGGTGTTGTTGTTGTGGGACCAATGGCATAGGTATGTCGTATATTGTTTGTTTATGTTGTTAGAGTCAATGTACTTTCTATGTTTGTGCGCGGTTATGTTGTTTATTGGGTGTATGGAAGGATTTTTTAGTATATGTGGTGGAGGGGCATATGGATGTGAATGTGGCGGGTTTGGAGGGGTTAGTGGGGGGTTGATGTTGGGGTGGATGCCATTGTGATTGATGATGTATGAGTCTTTAAGTGTGTACGGTGGGGCGTGGTTGGTGCAAGGATTAGGGCATATAGGGAGACATGTAGGGTGACAAAATAATTGTTTGGCAATATTTAATGCACTTTTTATTAATTTATGAGGGGTACCATAGATTTTCTTGTAGCTCTTGTCGTTCATAAGGTGTGTTCCATTTGGTAGTGTGATTTGTTTTAGATCGGTAATGTTTGCGGAGAAAAGTTTTTGTAGGAGTTTGTCGGATAGTTGTCGGTCAAGTCTAGGGAGGTTATGTATTTCATTTGCCCAGTTTTGTTCGAGCGGCGCGGGGTCTAGTAGGAAATCTTCTAGTGTGCTTTTTAGAAATGTTTGACCTTCTGTTTTAAGTAGGAAAAGTGTGCGGGTAATGGGAGACCTAAGACAGTCCGATTTTTTAAGTCTTTTGAGGTATTGTGCTCCTCCATAAATGGCAAGTATGTGCCGAAGGAGTCCACTGTAGATTAGTCCTAGTCGTCCTTTATCGTTAAGTGCTTTCTGGAGTTGTTCTCCAATACAACGTAAATAGGCATTCTTAAGGGAAAAAGCTTCTAATCCAAATAGTTCGTGGGGGAGTTGTGTTATGACATTGGGCGTACAATTAGGGAGTCCGCATACTTTCTTTTGTATGGCTATAATTTTTTTGTCAAGTTTGTTTACGGCGGGCATAGAATAAGGGACCGCATAGAAACTATATGAGATACCCGGACGTATAACGGTATCAATCATTTTTATTTTTTGTTGCAGTGTGGCCGGACAGAGTGTAAGTTCCTTGCATTGTTTAATAAGTTTTGTAGTAGTAGCGTGAATTTGAATTTTCCATTTTAAGGATGGGACGAGGTTTATTCCAAGGTATATGTAGGGTTGGTTTTGGTTGAGAACTGGAATTGGTTGGTTACGATAGTGGATATTGGTAGCTTGGATAAGGGCTTTGAAGGCGGTCGGATTTATTTTGGACTTGTTTGGGCATCCGGTTACGGCACATTTTTGGACCCCGAGTTCCATCCCGGTCCATAGACAAAATTTGTCTATTTTGTCTAATTGAATTTGGAGTGATTTAAGACGTCCGGAGATGGCCGCTAGATCGTCGGCATATGCGGCCGAGTTTATGGTGATTTTAGAGGTTCCAAATGTGTAGCCATTATTGCCTCTTTGAAGCCATCTCAGAAGAGGTTCTAGAAAAATAATAAAGAGATATGGGCTCAGTGTATCGCCTTGGATGGTGCCACGTTGGATGGGGATAGGGCGTGTTTTACCAAAGAATTCTCCGACGTATGTAGTGGTAGATTGGGAGTATATATTGCCAACTAGTGTTACTGCGTCTTCCGGGTATCCAAGATCACTCATAACTGCTAGCAATCGAGGGTGGTCAATGGAGCCAAATGCGTTTTTGAAGTCAATATAGAGTATGTAGATGTCTTTATTCGTGAATTTTGCATCCTCAAGAGCGGCAATGAGGGTTTGAAGTTGTTGTGTGGTGCTTCTCTCGGCTCTAAACCCTTCTTGGCTTTCGTGTAAAATTTGGTGTATTTCTCCATAAGCCGATAATATTGATGTTAGTGTGCTAGTATATAGTTTGTAAATGGTGTTAGCTAAGGCAATGGGTCGGTGGTTAGGTAGCATGGATGGGTTGCCTTTTTTGTAAAGTAAGATTGTTAGACTTGTTTTCCAAGATGCGGGAATGGTTTTTTGTTTGTAGCAGTGAAGGAAAAATAATGATAGCAGATCATGGAATCTTGGGGGCATATTTCTTAGAATTGAGTTGGGTATATGGTCTGGACCAGGGGCTTTGTTGGTTCCGAGATTTTTTAGGCACATGTTGTATGTGTCTCTGTTATAATATGTGTGGAGACGTGTTGTTGGCTCGCCTCTTTTATCAATAGTGAATCCGTCTAGCTCATGCCACGGGTATTGTCTAACTCCGCATGTGCATGTTGGCAAATGTTGTGGTTGAAAGTGACATGGGGGGATGGTTGGTCTATTGTTTATGGATTGTTGAAGATGTATTTCGTTGGCAATGTCATCTGGGCTGGTTAATATGTTATTGTTTTGGTCTAAAATGGAGTCTAGTGGTAGGTTTGTGTTGTTTTTAAAGATTTTTCTATTAATTTTTTTTGGGCTAGTTTCGTATAATTGACGATATTTAGATATAGCTTTTTTAACACATTCTCTTGCATATTTTGTGGTAATTTTCCGGGCTTCTTTATTGGCGGTTTTTGCAATGATTGCAATATCTTTTAGCCAGTCTTCGTGAGGGGTGTTGGGTGGTGGTACTTGTGGGATTTGGGGATAACGGAGGTTTTGTAGTTCGGAGAGTATGGGGTGGGTTTGCCAATTTTGGTTGGTTTTAGCAATATAAATTGTTTTGCGAATAGTGTGGTATGCGGCAAGATGTTGTTTCCACTTTTTGGCTAGTTTTCTTGGGAGATACCCCCCTTGTTTTGAGGTTCTAGGTGTAAGTTGTGGTATTGGGGGCGCTTTACAAGTCTTTTCTAGTGTAGTGGAAATTTCGTTGATGAGTTTATCAAGAGTCGTGCAAGCTTCTTGCCATTGTATATGTGTGAGGTGTTGGTAGTTAGAAAGAGTATCTGTGAGGGAGTCTATTTGTGGTGAGTTTTTTTCAAAGAATATTGTATTAAATTTATCAAGGTTTTCTTTTGGGATGGGGTTTAATATTTTAATATCATTTGATTTGATGGTAGTGGGAGGTCTGCTTATAAGGGTGTTGTGAGGTATATTAAGTTGGATTGGGAAGTGGTCCGAGTTTAAGTTGGTTGAGGTATTAGTGATAGATGTATATCGAGTATGGTTAGGTGTTTTAATGTAAAATCCATCAATTAGGCTAGTGTGAGTGTAATTAAGACCACCTTGCCGGGAGTATTGTGTATCGGTTGGGATTAAATGTAATTCTAGGTTATTCGTATAGTTTTGCCATTGATAGTCTATGTCCAGTGGAGGAGTGATAATCCCTCCATTTTGTCTTCCAATAAGGGCGATGTCTCGGTTAAAGTCTCCGCAAAGTATTATTGTGTGGTTAGTATGTGTATTTATTTGTGAGGTAATGGAATTTTGGATTTCCGGAATAAATCTGGAGTCTTCTATGTGCGAGGGCATGTATAGGTAGAGAATGAGCCATGGTTGGAGGGGTCGGTTAGTAATTTCAATAATCTGGAGATATGGTGATATATTGGCCGGGGTAGGGATTTTAGTAATATTCCCGGGGAAGGCATATGATTGATGTATGAGCATGAGTAGACCTCCCCTTGCTGGTGTATATGGCCTTCGTTGTTGGATGCAACGTGTGAGAGAATGAGTGTTGTTGAATATAAGTTTATAGTCAGGGAATGTTTTTTGAATGTATTTTGTGGATTTGGTAGCGGTTATTTTAGTTTCTTGTATAGCAATTATGGCGGGTGGTGTGTCGGTGTGGGTGGTTAGATGGTGGATGCATGGTAAAGCAGTGTTTAACGTTGAGGCGTTCCATGTGACTATATATGTATTTCTATTGTCTATATTGTCGTGGTTATAAAGTGAAGGGGGAATGTAGGCGGGTATCGGGGTGGGGTGCGTGTAGGCATGAATTGGTTCAAAGCATCTGAGAGCTTCAAGGATGAGATTGTGCGGAAAGTAGGGAAATTTTAGTTGTATTTCATTGGTGGAAGGGGGTATGGTTTGGCTATGAATAAAGTTGTATAGGTCATTGTGTAGAGAGGTTTTGTGTTCAAAAAGGTGTTGATTTTCTTCTAGGAATTTAGTGTATGGGTGGAGTGTATCTATGTGTCTTTCAGGGGGATTATGTAGAGCGGATAAGGTGTTTAGTAATATATTTGTCCAATGTGTTGGGTTTGTGTTGGTAGAGTTTTGATTAGTGATATTGTTGCATTCGTTTATTGATGGGTGGAGGGTGGTAATTATGGCAAATAAGATATGTGTGGATGGGTGGTTGTTTTTTTGATGTATATAACGGGAGATGTTGGGGTAGAGGGTGGAGTAGTTTTGGTGAAGTATGTGATTACTTTTTAGGAGTGGTGCAAAGGAAGATGCTAGATGTTGATATTCGGGGTGGAGTTTTATAGTGTTCGGAATGAAGTATATTTTTGATAACCTTTTGTGTATTTTTGGGTGGTTGTGGAAGACATTTGGCATTGGGCCGGGGTTGGTTTCTATGTCTCCGCAGAGTATAATTAATAGTTTGAAATGAGTACTGTTTATAGCTACTAGTGGGATGGGTGAGGGGTGTTGTAGTTGTTGTTGTTGATTGTTGTTGTGTTTGTGGTTGTGGTTGTGTTTGTGGTTATGGTTGTGATTGTTGTTGTTGTTGTTGTGGTTGTGATTGTTGTTGTTGTTGTTGTTGTTGTTGTTGTTGTTGTTGTTGTTGTTGTTGTTGTTGTTGTTGTTGTTGTTGTTGTTGTTGTTGTTGTTGTTGTTGTTGTTGTTGTTGTTGTTGTTGTTGTTGTTGTTGTTGTTGTTGTTGTTGTTGTTGTTGTTGTTGTTGTTGTTGTTGTTGTTGTTGTTGTTGTTGTTGTTGTTGTTGTTGTTATATATTAAAGTATAAAAATATACTATTATATTTTTTTATTTTATTTTATTTATTGTTTTATATATTTTTTGGCTTTTGTAATCTATTTTAGTATATATATATACTATGTTGTCTTGGGTTGTAGCGTTGTTTGACACTATTAGTTTGACGTATCCATCTTGTTTTCGATGACTCTTTGCTCCCGTTCCGACGCTTGAGTTTCTGCTGCCATGATAGTGGCAATGAGTTGAGAACGTAGGGTAGACATTTCTCCCCTTAAGGATTTAACCGTGTTTGCTTGAACTAGATCCGCATATTGTCTAGCTTCTTCTACGATCTCTCCTTTCATGGTCTTCATTTCTTTCCGAAGCTGTTGTAGAGTGACGCCATTGTTGTTGCTTGGGCCATTTTCCATGGCTATTACCGCGTTTGCTACAGCTGAGTTGACATCCGTAAACCCTAATCTTGTTAATTCATCCACACTTGGTTTGTTACTACCGTCTAGGCTCTTAGGGTGTGGGGTGAACATGATGTATTTACCATGAAGTTTTTTACTTTGTTTGACAAACTTTTTGTAGACCGCTGCGTTAAGACATTCAATGTTGCAAGTTCCCACATGCCGTCCATGTTCAAGTTTGAAGAATGTATCAACCACATTCTCCTCCCCAAGTATGGATTTGATACCATCCGCTAATTCTTTTTCGTTTTTAGTTTTGTTAAGGTTTTTTGCAATGAGAATTAGACAATTCTTTTTTGCAATCTCATCCTCATCCATCCTCCTTGTTGCAAAGACCGGTACAAAGATCTCATTATTAGATGAGATTTTGTAATCTTTTACTTTGGCCGCTTGCAATGGAGAGGGGGTTTTAACCCATGCAAACTCAAAGAGCTTTTTCTTTTCAATCCCCGTGACTTCAAAGTCATAGCCTCTTGCAAAGCTATCCCTCACGATTTCGTCGTGTAGGTCATGTGCTTCTCTATCCAATAGGCTAGGACCGGATATTTTGACGGATAGGAGGTGTGAAAAGGCCAAGGCATCATATGACTTGCATATTTTACCTCTATGTGGTATCCCTTCATTCAAGGTGATAATGAAGGGCCTCACTCCTTTGAGCAACCCATTTGCATCTTTTTCTGGGTTCTCTAGGTGCAACTTCACAACCCCATTCCATTTCTCTGATTGGTGATAGCAAAAGATTGCTATTGGTTCGCCAATCCGAGTGCCCAAGGGAATGCCCATGTTTTTTAGTCTCGTTTTAATCATCTCTAACACAACATCCTTTGTCCATATCTGATCACCAAGCTCAAAGTGAATTGAGACTTGGTAATCTAAGGCGAAACCCTCTCCATCTACCTCAACTTCACTTGGAAGTTGGGTGAGATTGAAGTGATTTCCTGCCTTTCCATCAATCCTTTTTGAAGGCCATTGCTCTTGTGCCACAAAGGGAAAAGATGGGAGTGCTTCAATATTTTCAGGTGCTTCTTCCGGACTTTGACCATTTTCTACCAATTCTTCTAAAGTCTGTAGTGGAACTTTGGGGTTGCCCCTATTCTTTGCAATAGTGTTCATTGTATTGAACCCTAACCAGTACTCGGTGTGAGGCAAACTTGTTGCCTTCACCTTTTTCTGGGTAGTATTTGCAACAAACAAGGCATTTTGGGAGATATTCACAACATTTGGACTTGCATCAACAACTTCAACAAATAATCTCTTGGAGGAAGTGGCCGTTGTATGGAGTTGAGCCATGCTGTAGATATCAAGAGAAAGTGTGTTACTAGCAGTGGTGTGAAAGGTTACTATAGCTTTACCCCTTATCGTCTTGTCATTAGCTTCTTCCCACAACATGTATTGAGGGCTTGGTGAGGCTGAAATGAACAAGAAGGGGAGTGGTTGAGCTATGGATATGTCATACAAACAATTAACTTGACCCCTATTTGCTAAGAATTTCAAGTGAAGGAAATCAAGACTGTGCCGTTCCGTGACTTTCACACATACACACACATGGGGGGTGCCGTAACAGTGGTCACCTCCCCTAATGAACAACTTTAATATTAAGAATAGTGTGGCTCCCAATGGGTTTGCATAATAAACCCACAAAAGAAAGCTAACAAATTCCTGTGAGGAGAGTGATAGTGAACTATAACCTGGTTGTTTGGTCGAGCGTCTTTTGGTCTCCCACGTCCTCCCTCGAACAAGAGGGCCGTTTGGAATCCTGTAGCAAAGGCCGTCTTCAGATTTCCACGTCTTCCCACGTCCCACCTGGTTGTCCACAAAGTTGGCTGTCTCTGAGGTTGGTTTCAGTGTTCCCAGAGTTGGTGTTCCTGAAGCGAGGGCGGACCTTCTCGCAGGCAGTCTTCGGTGAGAGTTGGCGAGGGTCGAGTTGAGGGGGGCGGATCTTCTCACAGGCAGACTTTGGCGAGAGTTGGCGAGGGGAGGTCTTTTCCCAGGCAGTCTTTGGTGTGGGTCGGCGAGGGTTGAGTTGGGGGATGGCGCTACAGGTCTTCGGCGAGAGTCGCTTAGGTTTGCGACCTGCAGTGAGGTCGAGCTGGGTTGTGGGCGAACTTTGGTGCAGCTGGGACGACTTGTGGGGTTTCCTCGCGCGCCGTCTTCCCACCACAGCCAAGCAACGGTATGTTTCTTGGGATGCCTGCGAGTCTTGAAAGCGGGAATTAGTGAGTTGAGTGTTGGTGGCAGTCCTCCGATCTTCAGCGCAGGGGCACGCCTGTCGTAACTCCAACGCGAGCTGCACGTCTTTGGCGAGCCTGGGTTCGATGTGGATCTGGGGCGGTTTGAGTGACTTCGGTGTGTCCCTGTAGTCTGCGGCTCACATACCAGTGGTATGTTTTCGGCGCAGGGGCTGGGATTTTGGCGCGCGACCTTCTTGATGCAGTCGACCCCTGGAGGCAGCGCTGAGTTCAGTGATGATCCTCCTGTCTGTGCTTGCTTCTTTCCTTCACTTCTTTCCTTCGTTCGGCTATACTGCTCCTGGGTGTTGACTGCTGATCCGTTCACTTCTTCCCTTGTGTGTAGGTATTGCGTGATCTGTGAAGGGAGTACCAAAGTCAAGTTAGTATCAGCTTGTTTAAAATCAATCAAAGCGCAACACAAGGAGTACTGAATAGCAGAGGTGAGTAAGTGTTCACAGATGTGGCGCGTTTGCACGAGCCGTGGGAACGGTGGCTCCTTCTCCCGCAGGCAAGCTTCCTTCACGCTGGTTGTGTAAGTAGATCTGCGCATTAGAGCAAAGTGAGAGGGTGTGATAGTCCGGTGGTAGCACGTTATATACCTATTGTTTGGCTGCTGTTTGGTAGATGTCTTCATTATGTACGATGAACGTCGTTGTAGTTGAGCTTGAGGTCGTTTAGGGTCGGCTCTTTCGGGGTGCTGTTTGGATGCTCTTTGGAAGTTGCAATGTTGTAGATGGAGGCCTGGATCTTGGTCTCCCATGGATTTGATGTTTCTATGAATGTTGCGGCGGCTAGGGTTTCGTTGCAGCTGCAGCTGGCAGTTTGTTCTCGTGTGCTTCCTGTTGTTCCTGTTTTCATTTGGTAGAGGCATGCAAGAAAAGGAGGATAGAGTAATTGAGGTGATGAGGCCACTTACTTGAATGTATACATACCTTGGTTTTGTTAGTTGTCTTGCAAGCTTATTTCTGTGTTGGTGTTGGCATGTTTGTAGCTGTAGATCTTGATGGTGATGTCGTTCGCAGCTGGTCAGAGAGTGTTGCATGAGGATTCGCACTTTCTTTCCTGGTAGGTCCTTGGTCTCCCTTTTTGTGGTCTGTTTCAGCTGATCTCTTCTAGTCTGTAGTTCTGCTTTTTTGACTGCTGTTGCCTGTCTGCTGCGCTTGTTCTTCTTCCTGCCAACTAGGCATATATATTGTGTGAGGTTTGAAAGAGGGGTTAGAATACTTACCTTAATCGAAGTTGAGCTGATTGTGGTTTGTTGATGTTGCATTGGTGTTGGCGACGCAGGTGTCTTGGGAGCTTGTTTTGGTGTAGGGGTGGCATTCCATTGGAGACATTTTTTCTTGGCTTTTGTTGATGATGTTGCTCTTAACGCTTCCACTACTGCTGCTCCTATTTTTGTCTCTGCTGCCAGCTTGATGGTATGTAATACTAAGTAAATAGTGGTTAGTTGAAAGTTTAAAATACGTACCTGGACCATGGGGGGTGCTGTGTCATTTTTGTTGCATAACTCGCACTTGTTGATGTCAACGTTTGCTGCTGAGCGGTGATATTGGTGTGTCGGTGCTGTGGGCTTTGTAGGTGTAATGGCAATCCCTTGTATCTGTTTCGGCTTCCAAATTCGCCCCTTGGTGTCCCTTCTCGGGTTGTGTTGATGCCTACTTCGTCCCCTGTCAAGATTCCCCTGACGCTGCGGCTCCCTACGTCTTCTCTCGGCGCGACTCTCTTGGTACTGCAGCTCGTACTGCAGCTGCCTGCTTCTCCTGGCGCGACTCCATTCGCAGCATCGTCTGATGTTGGTCCTCCACAAATCCTGCTCCGTGCGACGTCGTTCGTTGGTTTCTCGTGAATGCATCTCCTTGTACCGTTTGTTGTTGATCCGTGAGTGCTGATTCGGTGTTGTGCTGCTCGTACTATGGCAGCTTTGTAATACTTCGTAGTAAAGACTAGGCATGAGTATATTAGTAGTAGCAGTCTCTAGCATGATACTACCAAGTCTGTAAGAGCAAGATTGAAATTTCACTGAGTAAGTAATACACATATTGAACTTAGCTGGTCCTTGGGAATGTTGATCCTTTTGGGTAGGTCTTATATCTTGATGTTGGTCTTGGACATGTTGTAGGCAGTAGTTGATCCTCATGTATGTGTGCTTGCGTCCTAGGTGAGGAGGTGATAGGTGTGATGTTTCTAGTAGTGGTGTGGTGTCCAGATCTAGATCTACGTGTGCATGTTTGACATGGGTATTGCAGGATCTAGAACTAGATCTGGGCCAACACAGAGCCCCGCTTCAGATCTACTCTCCCATACTAGCACTAGATCTTTTGCAGCCCATTCAAACTAGTGACATTCGATCAAGATCTTGCAATCCCTGCCAACTCTCTACACATCTTAGAAACACCATCTAGCAACAAAACGAAGTGCATAACGGGATTTGCAATGAGACCCAGCACCCCTCATTGCATTATGCTTCGTGTTTGCGCCTAACACCTAAACCCCTCCTCACCAGGTAATGCGGAGCTATTCTCTAACCATCTCTAACCATCGATCCAAGCTAATACAATGATCACAGAAGATTGGAATCCACGACGGGAGGAGGAAGGGCTTGTACACGTGTCAACCCAAAACGATTAATTGTCGTTTGACGAGGCCCCTACCAACACAGACAAAGCTATGGTCGACAAAGAAGAGGGTATGGCGGGTGACGGCGGCAAAGAGCTCGCTAAAGCTTTTGAAGATAATTCAAGACTACGAAGTTGCTTGGATGTGTTGGTAGAACATTACTTTCAATGGAAGTTGGCCTGCTTCTTCACGGTTGATTGGTCCCGACAATTGGTGGCGGAATTCTAGAAAATCGACAACAACTATACCAAAAACAACCAGGAGAGGGTGTTTGATTTGACATCGTGTTGGTTTATAAATAGACTTCCTTCTAGACATACACCTCAGGCTTTTTCCTCTATCGTAAGGGAAAATTCTGACTGCAACCGGAATCCGGGTTTACACGGATATCCCATGCCCTAGGAGCTACCAGGCCCACCCCTGCAGTACACTCCATCCTCCTCATGGCTACTTCCGGTCCCTGTGGCTTGTCAGGTCTCTACCTAACCTCCCCCACAGCTCTTTCGGTCGATCTCCCAATGCAAGCCCCAATCGGTCGTCCTAGATACAACTCTTGCAACACTTATACATAAGAACTTAAAGCCAATGTATCAACCACAATGGATCCGCTCCCTTACAGCAAAGTAGATCCGATTTTTTTGCTTCTAACTAAGAACCGAGTTTAGGGTATTCTGTAATATAGGGTTTGATAGCCGGATGCACCGCTGAGCCCCATCGTTAATTGCTACTAAACCTAGCTGGTTGAAGAGCCTAATTAGGGAGTAATCTAGTTCTTCTTTCTAAGACTCTTAGGCTTAAGGGTAACCTCTCCTCCTGTTGTGCTGGCTTCCGGCCGTTCCGTAGTAACAGTCGGTGGCTCCGGCGCAGACTCGGGCGTTTTCTCCTTTGGTCTGAAGGCATTTCCGGATCCTCTGCTCCTGGTGTGGCGGACGGTGGAACAGTTGACCTGACTCGAAGGTCAGGTAAGTCCTGAAAGCTCCCACTTGGGTTGACATCCATGGTAGTCGCTGCTAAGCTTTGAGGTGGAGGGGTTGTCTTCAGTTTAACCGGAGAGGAAGACTCTGATAGAATCCAGAAGGGTAGAGGGGAGTCTTGTAAAAGACCTCCTGCCATGGTGCTCTGCCACTTCTCCAAGGTCTCCGTGCTTGGGAAGGCCACTCCGCTCTAGTTCATCCGCGAGGCCATGTCCGGAGTCCCAATAATGTCATTAAAACCCCCGGTTGGCGTTTGTGGTGCTCCGGCTGCAAGTCCGGATGGAGTCTAGACAAAGGAAAAGAGAAAAGAAGAAAAGATGCAAAGAAAAAGAAGAAGGAAAGAGAAAAGAAGAAAACAAAACAAAAAAGAAAAGGAAAAAAGAAGAAGAAGAAAACAAAAAGGATTAGGAGAAAAGAAGACAAGGAGAAGGAAGAAGGCGAAGGAAGAATGTCGAAGACCGCCTGCCATGGCAGGTATGGCTGACCATGGCCAGCCATGGCTGATTGATAGTGGGGTAGCTATGGTGGTTATGGCACGTGGGGGGTTCAAGGAAGGGTATCAATTCTAGAGGAGCTATTGGTTTGAATGGCAAGGGAGAAGGAAGGCAGTCTAGAAAAGGAGCAAAGGTGTGGAGCCGTTGAAGAGGCGCGGCAGTGTATGAAAATTGGAAGGGACACTGTAGCCAGCGGCGCAGAAGCTAGCGGTTACGCGCATTCACGTGCAACAGAGGGAGATCGTGGGGTCGTGCCCCCAAGAGTAAGGAGCGAGAGGCGGTTGGCAAGTGAGCTGGAGGCTTGGCGGTTGGAGCAAAGCCCATAAGGAAGACACGGTAGCCACGCGCTGTGTAGAGGGCGTGAGGGAAGGGAGCGAGCGATCGGAGGAGAAGGCAATGCACGTGGTGTGGCGGTTGTGTGGTGGCTGGTGTGTGAGATCGTGGGGTCGTGCCCCCAAGAGTAAGGAGCGAGAGGCGGTTGGCAAGTGAGCTGGAGGCTTGGCGGTTGGAGCAAAGCCCATAAGGAAGACACGGTAGCCACGCGCTGTGTAGAGGGCGTGAGGGAAGGGAGCGAGCGATCGGAGGAGAAGGCAATGCACGTGGTGTGGCGGTTGTGTGGTGGCTGGTGTGTGAGTTGGTGCGAAGAAAGGGTGTCTGTGTGAGTGAAGTCTGGGAGTGTGTGTGTGGGTCGGGAGAGAGTCCCGCCTATGTGTGTGAGTGAGCGGTCATTTTGTGTCAGTGAGCGACGGTGTTGTGTGTTCGTGGGTTGTGCTTGCGAGAGTGTATACATTGACAAGGTGAGAGCGGCATGTGACGGCAAGCGAGAAACGTTGGTTTAGGAGGTGTGACGAGAGTGCGGGGCGATCGAATGCCTGCGGTGGTGGAGGGTGTGTTTTAATCGTGTCTGTACGTATGTGAGCTGAGTGTTACAGTGGGGTTCTATTCAGGGCGGGGTGTGAGAAGCACTGCCGTGGAAGACACTGCTGTGGAGAGTGCATGTGAGGTCGCGATCGGGAGGCCACTCGTGATTTCAATCACGAGGCTGAACCCCTCTCTCTCGGATTTTTTTTAGCGAGTGTTGTCGTCCTCGATTAAGTTCAAGAAGGAAGTGTGTTGGTGAAGTGTCGGCGATTGGTGGGAGCAAAGTTCGACAGATCGTGGAGGAGTTCTTTAGCACTAAGTGAGAGAAGCGCACGGAAGTCAAAGTTGTATGCAAAGCAAGGAAAGATGCAGGGTTCGAGAGGAACGATGCCAGGCAGAGTGCAGCGAGCTATCCGAGCTCAGGGTTGCAGTCTGATTGGGATGTGAGCTACGCAGGCGGGAAGTGGGGTGACGCCGGGGCGAGGAGCGCCGAATCGGTACATGAAGGACAGAGGAAGGAGCTGCTGAAGAGCGAAGATGGAAAGAGCATCTGAGGGCTGTTCTACGGGCAGCCTCTTTTTAAAGTTGGGGATTTGGTGACGACGTTGTAGGCACAACTGTCCATCTTGATTTGACTGTGGAGAGGGATTGTGGCGATGGCGAGTGGTGCGGAAATTTGTTTTAGTGCCGGTTTTCCGTTGGTGGCTTCATTTCCTTAGCTGTTGTGTGTGTGTGTATGAGTGTTGGGTTTCTTTTTTTTCTCTCCATATGTGGGGTGTAATCTTGTGTTTGGCAAAAGCTACATTTAAATGTTATGATATCAGCTCCTTGTTACAATGGGTGTGGAAGTGTTGTGGTTCTGTGAGGGAAAGTGATAGCTGCGTCCCGGTTTTCTTTCTGCTTGGGTGTCCTGGTATGTGCTGTTCTTGCTAGGGTGATGTAGAGGTTGAGTGTCAAGTTGGATACAAGGTGAAAAAGAACGGAAAAAAAAAAAAAAAAAAAAAATACCATAAGAAGAAAAGAAAAGAAAAAGTTAATAAGATAAAGAAGAAAAAAAAAACAAAAAACGACCATAGGAAAGGGAAAATATTAAGTGGCAAAGGAAGAGCGTATGGCATGATGAAGGAATGAGTACTGGGTACTTCGACCACAGTAACTAAGAAGCAAAAACTTGGATTTTACTTATTGCCGCTATGGTATGGTAAGTGCACTTGGGCAGATGGTGGATTGTCCAATAGTAATTAATTAGATTCACCGAACTCAGTAATAAGGGTAATTTAATCTAGAACCCATAAGTAAGAATTAAGTTGCACTATTCCATCGTGCAATCCCGTTGGTTGCTAGTGAGATATCTAATTCTTGGGTCAACCCTTCATAAAAGTCTTGTATTGTATACAATACTGGGGTGAGTTGCATGGAAGCGCCGTCCGCACAACACCGGTACTGTGGTATTCGTTACTACCCACTGGGGTAGATTCTAAATAGGGGGAAACCCCAAGAAGAATTAGCTAAGATAATGGATGTTAAGTGATAATGTGATGCGAGGACGTTTAGATTTGTCCACGAACTAGATCTAACAAACCTGACTTGAGCCAAGGCTTGGAGCATGTGGTAAAACGGTTGAGTAAGGCGGTGAATACTAAGAAGGAAATTCAGCAAAAATCCCCTTCTAGTAGTGAGACTTTGGAGGAATCTATTGAGGGGATTACCAAGAGGAGACTTGACGAGGTGTTAGTATCCGAGGGTAGTAATGGAGCTCAAGATGGTGGGACGAGGTTAAAGGAAGTAAGATTAGAGGAGACCAAACAAGACACCTTTAAGACTATAGACCTTGAAGATTGTGTAGCCACCGAAGGAGCTTCAGGATTTGAGCCCACGGTAGAAGTAGTTTTCCATGAAATGAACGGGAGACCTCCATCCATTGATCCATTGGTTAGGCCTCGAGGATTGCCAATCGTAGTACCCCAAGGATTCTTAGCAACCAATATCCCTGCCAATCTTCCTAGATTCTATGGTTCGAAGGATGAGGATCCTTCCCTGCATATGGAGAGGTACATCAAGACCCTGACCATCTCCCTCAATACAAATGAGGGTTATTACTTAGTTTGGTTTTCCACTACCCTTCATGGGGAGGCATACAACTGATATCGGGACCATGAAGAAGGTCACTTCGTAAACTGAAACCAACTCGAGGTAGCGTTCCTCAACCACTTTAGACCAGAAGTGGGGCAAAGCATAGCCCTCCGAGCCTTGGCGGCAGTGAAGCAAGAACGAGATGAGGAGATGGCTACATACATTCGGAGGTTCGAGTTGGTGTGTATGAGATTCGTAGGAGGTATGCTGAATAACAAAACCCACAAGCAGTTCTTTATCGAAGGATTCTTCAACCACTCCACCATTAAGAGTGTGTTGGAGAGGAATCCAACCTCCTTAGACAAAGCTAAGGCGGCGGCTAGGGCGGTGGATGTGATTGAACAAAATTACGAGAGGTTGTGGAGGAAGGAAGATGAGTCGATACCTAGGTTTGTGCCCCTCAAACTTGTGGTCCTCAACGTGGGTCTTAACCCCTCCCAGATTTCCAACCCGGGTCCTAGAAGCTCATTTCATCATGACATAGTGCCAATGGCAACCCAGGCTCCTATTCCCTTATTGGCATTACCAGAACCACGATTGGAGAAGAGAGTGGAGGAATTGGAGAAGAAGTTACAAGTTGGACACGAAGGTTTCCAAGACTCAGTGATGAAACAAATTCAAGTCTTATCGGAGCAAATGGCCTTCATGGTAAAAAATCAAAACCAGAATGCCTCACCTCCACGCATAGAGTCAGGCAACCATAATTCTCGCATTTGGTGCACCACATGTGGTCAAAATGGACATTCAACGCCGTTCTGTGCACAAGAGCCTCAAAAGAACCCCAATCCACAACGTTACCAGCCTCCACCACGCTATGGCAGGGACATAAATCTCCAACCTTGACAAGGAGGATATCAAGGGGGTTCCTACGGTTATGGAGGAGGTGGGAGACTAAGGAAGGATCTTCATGGGTTTTGTGGGAGATGGCATGAATCTGGTCAGTGTTGGTCGGAAGGACAACCATGGTCATGTGGAAATTGTGGTGGTAACCACCCCACTGAAGATTGCAGACAACCTGACAAGGTAATCCAAATGCCCCCACCTATAAAATGCTCGAAACAATATGCAAGGGCAAAGGAGGATGAATGGGGATGAGCATAGGGGATTGAGACTCCCAAATTTGTATTACAACTATGAAGAGTCAAGACAGAACCACCAAGCTCTTGATGGACTGCAGACTCAGCGGGGATATATTCCAGTGGGTCACAATCAACAAGGAGGGAACTAAAACAATCCTAACCCAAGGCCTGGTCCGTCACCTAATAAAGATGTTAGGGTGGCTGAGGAAATGCGGATGAGTGGTTCTCTTCCTTCTAAAACCACCTCAACGGTTGTGATAGAGGAACTTGGCTCCTCATCTCACTTGGATACCCATAGGTTGGGGAAGGTATCCTTCAGACTCAAGAATGATACCTAAGTAGTGACTACCCGTGCCCAAGCTCTTGCACAACCTCCCATCGACGAAGAAGAATTTGGAAGTAGTGAGTCTGAGGACCTTCCAAGCCTCGAAGCATTGGATGACGTGGCCAAGGAGGCTGCAAAGGTCGCCAAGGGGGCTGGAGTAGATCAACTTCAGTGGGAGCAACTAGGAAATGAGGATGTGGAATGCGGGAAGGACTCGGACGACATGGGACGGAGCAAGGAAGATTGGGAAGGACCGGGGATTTTGATGGAGGAATTCGAGGCCATGGTATCCTCGATATTGAGTGTCAAACCCCGAGGTTACGATTTGTGGAGGGATTTGCAAAGGGTGAAGGCGGACATCACATTGGCACATTTACTGGAGGTCTCCCCTCTCAAGCGAAAGACCTTAAAAACAGGTATACCAGTATAGAAACGTAAATCAAGAGCCAAGGCAAAACTTGTTGCAAGGACGGAAGGGAGGTCTCACCCATTCGATATACAAGCTGCAGAGATTGAAGTGGAAATAGTGGATAAGGTAATACCTCATGTATTAATTGATGGAGGAAGTGGAATGAATATCATGCCCCTCCACACCGTCGAGAAACTTGGGTTAAGTTTGACAGGTCCTTCACCGTTCGTGGCCAATATGGCAGATCAGAGTCCATCCAAACCCGTAGGCCAAATTCAAAACTGTCGCATGGTCACAGGGGGAGTTGAGTATTCGATTACCTTTCATGTGATGAAGATGTATGCAGCCAAGGAGGCTTTTCTGTTGCTCTTGGGCCATCCATGGTTGCGAATGGCTAACGCCACAATTAGTTGAAGGGGTGGTAGTGTAGAAAATTTACTTTTTGAACACTATTTGTCTTTACAGTGTGAATAGGGATCATAAGTAGCACTAGTTTACAAATAGTATGAAACAGTGTGAACATTTACCCTAATTTCTTGGAATAGTGTAAAAAAGACCCATAGGCGGTTAAGTAAGTTAAACGGATACACAACACTCACCCAACACTCACCCATACACGTAAACAACTCGCACCCAACACCCACCCATACACATAAACAACTCGCACCCAACACCCACCCATACACGTAAACAACTCGCACCCAACACCCACCCATACACGTAAACAACTCGCACCCAACACCCACCCATACACATAAACAACTCGCACCCAACACCCACATTCCTTCCACCAACACCGAGCAACAGCCACCCTCACCGAGCAGTAGCAGCGAGAGGGCGATCGCGAGAGAATGAGGGAGGGAGGGTGAACGAAGAGGGAGGGTTTGGGTTCAAGCCCTGTCAATACCCTATCCATAGGTTCGGGAAAACCTAGGTTCGGGATCTACGGGGCGACGGTGAGAGGGATTCATCCTCGTCTACTTCATCCCCAAGGTAGGTGCTGCGAACGCTTACGCTGCTTGAAGGCGAGAAGCACAACAACACTTTTAGCGTCCTTTACCTTCTGGAACCAGATGTCTTTAAAAAGGTCAAAAGGTACTTTGAAGACGAATGTTTTGGTGCTGCATTGTTCTTGCCTGCAACTATTCACCCAGCCAGTCGCCCTAAGTAAATTTTGGAGCCTGCGCACCAACAAAAGATAAATAAATTATCAAAATAAAAAAACACTAAAACATCATTATGAGAGGAGTTGCTTACAAGCCCGAGGGATAAAGCTTCCCATTCTTCTTCGTGACTTGCAATGCAAAGTCATGAAGCATCCGTGCAAATCCACGTAAGTTCAATTGTTCTGACAGCTCCTCACAGCAAAAATCAAGGGGGTATCCAATGCAAGCTCTCATTCATCAAACTATCGAATAGCTTGAATTTCAAGATGATGACTCTTTCGATCGCCTCCAGCTGCGACTATTTTGACCTCTTTGTCCCCCTGTAGCCCTAGTCTTTCTGTACATATGTCCCGTCCGGTATAACTTTATTGCCTTCATCCTTGCCGTCAGGTCCGGTGCCTACAACGGATATTTAACTAAATATGGACAAATCGATCAATTATGGACCAAAAAATAACTTAGACTCGGATTTCATTTCCTATATTATACAAAAAAACAAGAAAATATGGGCTAAATCCTAAACATATACATTCGAAATTGCGTGCCACCAAACATTGTCCCACACAAAACTATAATAACTGTCTCATATCATAATAAAGTCTCTTCAAAACCACTAGAATCCTTAACTTTAAGCGTTGGCTGTCAATCCACAAAATCTAAAGATTCTCCAAAAACCTACAGATTCTCCGTAGACCCTAAATACTCTCCCAGACCCTAAATATTCTCCTAGATCCTAAATATTCCCCTTGAACCCTAAAGAATCTCCATATGCCCTAAGGATTCTCGAAGACAGAATTAAAGGTTGGGGGCCAGCCGACAAAGAAAGAGGAGGAATCAGAATCACCGAATATTTTTATAGAAGAAATATCATGATTAAAAAAGGTGAGTAAAAAAACTCCAATGATTAAACAAATTATTCAAAAAATGGGATGAAAAATAAGGTGATAATTTGGAAATTAAACCAAAAATATGAAGCAATGAGAGGTGGTCAACATGAAAACAAAGTACATGGTTTGTCCTACGAGTCCAGACGTCGGCCGGCAGCCGACAGACAACAGAGACTTTAGTGGACAACAAACAAAGAAGGCTCCCGGAAGGCAGCTCGCAAAAATAGTAGTAGATGGCAGAATGATCTCTTGAACAATTAGGGAAACACTAAGAGAGTAAAGGCCCGAGTAAGAAGGGCAAACAGATGATCTCCAAACTCGAAATAAAAAAAGGTTGTCGGCTGGCAGCCGACAAGAAGAACTTCAATGATTAACAATGAAATCTTGCCAACAGAATGTTGTGAAAAAAACATCCATCAAGTAAGTCCGGCAAAGTGGGTAAAGCAATACAAGTGATCAATCTGAAGATAGAAACAAAGAAGAAGAAGTGGGTTTCATAAATAGATGACTGCCAATTGGCAGCACGTAAAATATTGAACATACATAAACAACCATCAAGAGAATACATTGATAACAAAATTCTATTACACACAGCATTCTACAAAGCACAACATCAAAACAGAAAGGTTAAACAAGCTTGACTAAAATAAAGTACATCAAGGATAAGATCCGAATAGAGCACGATATTTTAGTCCAAATAAATGTTACATTTGGAGGTGCCCCATAGATGGTAGTAGTCTGCAAAATCGATTAGAGAAAAGCAACTGCAGAGGACTATTTACAAGCTGAACTAAACTTTACATCTATCAGTTCTTGCGCCATGCAGGAGCGTACATATCCGAGTCCACGTCGGAACCGGTGTCGCATCCGGTTTCAAATGGATTACCCGAAAAGCTTGAAAACGAATCGCTGTCAAAGTTTCCGGTAGCCCACAAGTCCACCTCGTCCGATCCATTGCAGTGGAGGTCATCTTCATCAGAGCATCCCAACTGTGCAACGACATGCTGACCGCCATCGATGTCTGAATCGACATCGTGGTTGGACTCCTCTTCGTCATCTTCCTCGTTCCAATTCTCCTCATGAACGTCAGTCGACGGAATAGTGCTATCCACAGAGTTTTCAGACACTATACTATTCTGAGACTCTGCCTCCCTGGCAACTCTGGCCTCATTTGCCTCCCTCTCCTCCCTTTCCTCTCTCGCTCTCCTGACAAGCGCCATACTACGAGTCTCAACCATGTCGTCGGCTGGAAATAGAATCTGACTAAGAAAAGAAGAAATCACTCCAACCTGTGGCAAATATAAACCAAGATACACAAAAACAACTGAACACAATGAGATACTTCACATACGATGAATCCGGGAATTTATAATTCACTTGCCGCAAATTGCGCACCAACAATAATTACTCATGTACAAATACCCATCTACTCATCATAATGATACCGAGCAACACACGTGCCACAGATTTAAGTCTTTCCTTCACAAGCACAAAGACTTTGACCACAAAAAATGGATCGAACTACATATGCAAAATATAGAGGCTGTCGGGTGGCAACCGACAAGAATAACACCAACTACTCAGACTGAGATCATGACAGGTGAGTTACTTGAAAAATGTATCAATGGCCGAAAGACCGGCAGATACTACTGTTCCAGGCAGCATTCAAATTAATATATGATGAACAAATTACATTGCAGAAAACATCAACCCGTCGGCTGGCAGCCGACCAAGAAAATGATATCATTCGCTACTGCCATGAACAGAGATGCCACCAGCCTCCAAACAAGCCATTGCAGCGCTCGCTGCTTCAGGTGGGATACGGTGGGTCTTTGGAGGCCCACGCTTATTATCGTTCTCTTTTGGGTAGCGATCCCAAAAGAGAACGATACTACAGTTCTGAACATCTGGATCCCTGTGCTCACGCTCCCACCGCCTATTCCAGCACTCCTTCTCGATGATCTTCTTAGAATCTTTCTTGGTCGTGAGTGGAACCCACCATTCAACCTTAAAGTTTCCGTAGGAATCCCCAGGACTGTGGTTGACGCACTCCAGTACCCGGCCCATCCATACAGGAAGGTAATGCCCAGTTCAAGGTCGGCAGAGTACAAAATCACCAAGGAGAACATCACGAAATGGATTGAAGGATAATTTCGGACGGCTCATCTCGGGGCCGTAGAAAGGGTAAGCGTCAGGCTCATCTTCTGGTGTGACATCCAAGCCGGAAATAATTGCATCCGGCTGTGACGCTGCGCGAGCATGATCACGCATACAGTCCGATTTCGGCCAGAATCCTTCTTGCAGACAGTCGGGGTTTGGCGAGAGAGGACCAAATATTAGTTGTTAAAGACGCTCCCAATAATCAATGAAAGGTTCCATATCCGCGGCATATCGTTTGTCTCGAGCCATGCCCGTCCTTCAGAACTCAATATACTTTGCAATACCGTTCTTGATAAAGGATTGCTTCTCGCTGTTTCCAGTCGCTCTTGCAACCTCCTTCTCCTTGTTTCGCTTTGATTCGTTGACATGAACGTCACCCCAAAGCGGCTTGAAGGGTACTGGTTTTGGATCACCAATCGGAAGGTTTGGATTCCCGAATTGATCCGCCGTCCACATCTTCACAGGCTTATCTGAATGCAATATACAAAAAAGTTAGACAAAGACAAGAAAGCAATGAAATGGAAGGAATGAAGGACAAAAGAAGCACAAAGGTAAAATCCGTCGGCTGGCAGCCAACAAATAAGTAACAAGAAAATCAGCAGAAAATGAATGCAGACAGAACGATGACAAAAACAAATGAGCCTCACCCGGAGGGAGCCATGATGAATCCGTCGCACTTCTCTTGTATCTCATGACCGGCCATCCCGCATCTTCACCTTCCTCTTCAACGTAAAATTTGAAAAGGTGCATCTCACCAAGGCCAACAAGCTTATTCTTGCCTTCGTGATGGTAATCAGCAATGTAACTTTTGAAATCAGCAACCTCTTGAACAAGTTCAGGAATAAAGGCTATTGTCTTCTGAGAGTCCATAAAAGATTTCATGAGGTCACCTAAGCAGTAAATGTTTTTCCGTTTGATGAATTTTGAAAGGTAACTAAAATGCGCGTCAATGTCTTCATGAGTGTGGCCGACAATCAAGAATCCCACAGTCACTTCCTTAAAAATTCGTCTGGCTGTGAGAAGCGAACAGAAGGCCATGACGAACTTGTTCTTGTTATCCTTTGCAGAGTTATCAAGTTGGAGATACAGTTTCCGAGGAAGCTTAACTTCCGGTTGAGCGAGCGAAGAAACTGGAAGGGGATCGCCCTTAGCTTCTGGAATCGACGAACTACATCTAGATTTACCGTGGAGTAAAGATTCAAAGAACAAATTCTGAGGTGGACATGTAAAAAGCTGCTTGGACTCACGCACAGGTCGGCGCTCCAATGCCCGAAGAACACGGCAAATGGACGAAATTGTGAAATTGGAGTCCCCAAGCCATAAGGACGTGGAGTAATGCGCATACGCACCGTCGCCGTGACCGTGAGTAAGCATGCCAGTACATGAAATAGGAATCTGTCCAAGACCTGCGGTCGCTTTCGTAATACGCTGCATTCTTGGAATGGCCGTCTTTGAAGTGTCCATCTTGTCGTGAATAATGCAGAGAAACTCAGACGGGTAATTAATGGACTGAGATGTCCATCCGGAGTACACATTACGGCAAGCACTTTGGTAGTTGAGATGCCTCGCCCGATCATCATGCAGTGCTTGCCATTCGTCGGACCCGCGAGGATATTTGGCAAGAAACTCAACCAGATAGTCACACTCCGTACATCTCGAAAAGTTGCTACCGACGGCCTTCACTTCAACGTTCCGAAAAAACTTCCGTTTCAATCGACTAACAGCAGATTGCGAAATCGGCTTGACACAACATTCAGAGTTCACCTGGAATCGAAAGAGATAGCGATCAAGACTAATGAAGTAGAATTAATGAGATGCAAAAATAGACATGCATCGGCTGCCAGCCGACACAATGGGATATATGAGCAAGTCAAATGTACAAGTAGTAATAATGTTAAACCATACCAGGTTGGGGAAAGCTATTTTGCGTGCCTTGAGCCGTGAGCCGTGAGCCGTGAGCCTTTGGACGTGAGCCCAAAGCCAAAAAGTTAGAGAAAAAAGTAAAAGATAATAAATTTTGATGAAGATATTTCTAATTTTAATATAATACTTGGACCTATTACCGTGGATTAAATAGCAAAAGTTTCAGTGCTTATAGTTATTTTTGTAAAAAATTTCGATGGAACACTCCGTACATTTGCATGTAAAAAACTAAAGGTTTTAGGTTTATGGATCGTTAGGGAGAAGGAGAGGTCCGGATGTGGATGATCACGGTGAGGGAGAGGTCTGGAAAGAGATAATTAAGGAGATGCCCTTGTCTAGTTTAGGGACAATTTTGGAGAGGAATATTCTATGGTCGCGGAGAATTATCGAGAATTCTGGATAAGACAATAAGACAATCGGAAAGTTCAGGATGGAGAGAATTGAGGATAAGGGAAATTACGATGAGGATACTTCATGGACACGGATAAGCAGGTCTAGGGATTGCTGGAGAGAGAGACTTTGAGATTAGTAGGAAAATGGAGAGTCTGGAATAGGGATAAATAGGGAGGAGGTATGGGTGGGATTTAGGGTTGAGGATTTAGGGCGAGGATGGAATAGAGAAAGTGATATAGATGAGGGCATTGGGTGTAATGTAGCGGGGAAGTATATTTCATCATCAAATGGTGCATGCAGGGTTTAGGGTAGTGAGGTATGTTATTTAAAACTCACTGGCTGTGGCCCTTGTAGTCTCACAGCATTCTTATAAATGAGCAGTAGTACAATGTAAAGTTCTGATACACTTGAGATTACTAAGGACCATAATGTTTTAGAAGCAAAACGTGGAGAATCTGTATAATCTCGTACTAGCTAAAACTAGGACTGTGGATGAAGACATCTACCTCCGGATCTAGTCCACAAACAATGTTGAGGATGTAGTATAAGTGCTTACAGTATGTCCACACCCCACGTTTGCCAAGTGACTTCTTCGACATCTCTGTAAATGCCGAACAATCGCAGCTTGGAAATTGTCCAATGGTAACCAAATACCTTGATACTTGTGAAATGGATTTGGACTCGAAGGTGACAATGCAACCCAATGCATTAGGGGGAACCATACGAATCCTACAAATCTTACCAACAACAGACAATGCAGAAGCGCAACTGTTGAGCTACTTAGTAGTAGGTGCATTGGCGTTCCTGCGGATATTTTTACCGTACCTCTTCTTAGGGTGCTCGTTAGGGTTGGGAGGAGTAGGATAGGCTTTGAGGTCCAAGGAGGCGACTTCGTCAACAAAAAGCTTTCGAGGGGAAAGCTCCACGTGTTTAGCTAGGCAAAAACCTGCATTCTCCAAGGCTAGAATCTCCTTCTTTGTGAGGTTGGTTCCCATCTTGATAGGCCACACGTCTGGTACTTGTGGCCTGGTCATTACCCACCTCCGTCTTGTGCCCTTCACACATCGCTCAATGTCGTCGTTGCAAAAGAAGAATTGCATTATCTCTTCCCTAGCCTTCCTGAAATTATCCATGATACCAATGTACGTAGGGGCAGCGGTGGGCTTACCATCTTGGATGATCATGGCAACGCATTTCTTATTTGTTTGCGCTTGTTGAGCAAAACATTTTTTTGCAGATTGGCTATGGAGTCTAGCGATATGCCATTGCCTTTCATTGCAGTCGATCTCCTGAACTGCTTTGACATGCTGAATTCGAGGCGAAGAAGGTGGAGTGTTGGACGGGACGTTGTCTTCAACCTCTGGCACTGCATTCAACTCCTGGGGGCAGTCTTCCTTGGTCAAGTCCACAATTTTGCGATTACTCTGTCGTGTTCTGACCCGAGGCCGTGATACACTAATCTTATCAGGTCGGTGGGAGTCGAATTCTGAACCTGGAGGAAGGTCAGCCTTTCGTTTCAGAGAAAGGAAGACTTCCTCACCTTCAAGATGAGGTTCACGAATACAGAAGGTGGCAGCGCCAGGCATGTTGGCGAGGGCCGCATGGAGAACTTTTGCATTTCCAGAACGCTCTGCTGTACGTTGGGCGGTACGTAGTCGAAGTTCTTCCTTGCTTGGTCCAGTCCCGGCCTTCTCACCCTTTAGAAATTGATAGTACCCAACAACTTTCATGAAGGCACGTACCATGTCATCGACGGTTGCCACATACAAATCATTGCCTCTCTTGCCTGATTGTTGCAACCACTTGTTGTGGATGGTTTCGGCAAGATTGCAGGAAGGCATCTCCGCCAACTCGGATAGGGACATATTCTACGAAGACGACAAGATGTTAGCTCCAACTAATAATTATGTGACGTGGCGTACAAGTGAACATTGTTTGGAAACTCATCCAGCTGCACCCCTCAAGGTTTGTCACCATACACTTTTACAATGACCACCTTGGAGGTGGTGCTGGTAGCACCACTTTCATAAAAGGGTACACTGGGTATTTATGATCATAGAAAAAGAGTAAGGTTGAAAAAATATATGAAGGTGAATAACTAGTGCAGAAGACTTACGAGTTCCATAAAGCCCCCCCATTGTCTGTGTCGAAAATGCCAGACCGCCAACCACAAATCAAGACGTGGGAGGCCCTCTTTTGTTGCTGCTCCTGATGACAACCACCATGAGCGGATTGCAAGGTACTTTGTTTTAGCCTCTTCCATCGATTTAGAGTCCTTATATTGTTTGCAGAGCTGTTTGTGTTGATCGCGTGGATCTGCCCTGATATCAGCATGTGTGTGTTTTTCCAAAGATTGGACCCAATGGAAAAGGCACGTGCGTTCTCGGTTGGGCATGGAGACCGTCTTGTCACCATTCCCATAAACTATGCGCACTGCAATCCAGTTCGATTGGGCGCTGTTAGCCATGAATCCCTTGAAATTGGGATTTTCAAAATCGTGACGAGCAGCAACTACGTTGAGATTCTTCCAGAATAGCACTTGGGCATTGGCGTCTTCAGACATCATGTCGCACACAACAATTGTCAACACTCGACAGTACGTGGAATCATACACATGACATGCCATCGTAGTCCATATCTTGTGGCGCTTGACGTGGTCAAACATCATCCATGACTCCTCCAAATCACCTCCAGGCTGCATTCGATTCACCAAGTCGACACCACTCGCTGGTCCCAATTCTGACATCTTGAATATGAATACCTTGTCATCTTCTTTACCTTGCCCCAGAAAGCGGTTTTCCTGTACAAAGGCCCAGTTGCTGGAACCTCTGAGCTTGGTGATGCTATCTTGTTCACCGTAACGGCGGAGGTGCCTAAAAGTAGTCACCTCGTTTCGAATACTCGGAGAGGACATCTGCTTGAATTTGTCTAGGAGTGGGACAAGTTCAACAAAACTCAATGTCTTCTTTGTAACACCATCAGGGCAGAGAAGTAACTCCCCAAGATAGTCCTTGCTTGCCTCGAGGACAATGGACGAGTTTGTTGCAGTAGGTGTCCTCTCAACCTGCTCTGCGATGCGAGTCTTCAATATGTGTGCTGATTCTCTGCAAATTCCTGTCCTAACCAAATGACTGTGGAATCCCAGATGGACACACGCTCGAGTCTGATGACTCTGGCCGAGGACATAGTAAATTTTAGCGGGACGCGCTCTTAAGCAAGTAGGAGGGGTCCGACAGACCGAACAGACGACAGTAGAGTTAAGAGGGGGGTCACAACCAGGATTAAAGGGAGAGTCCGCGGTGCCCTTCCATTCAGTTTCATTCCTGGGAGAAGTGCGATGGATTCGACTCAGGTAGTCGCAAGTGGGATTTGTGCACTGGAGATTCCCCAAGCAAGTGGACATTCTAAACGTGAGGTTGTACTCGGACTTAATGTGGGACGTGACTGTCCGGGTCCAGGCATTACCGTCATAAGCTTTGTCCATCCCCTCCAAAAGACCAGCCTTAGACGATCACGTGTAGTTTCCCAGTGAGGGAAGCTCAAAGATCCGGTCACCGTCAAAAGTCAGAGGAAGAACGTTCACCTGTTCTATTGTCATGGCAGTATAATCTAATTTACTCAATACCGACCTAGCTCTTTGACGGGTGCTGAGATTTCGGAGGCATTCCACTACACTAACAGGAGCTAGTCTAGACGGTGCAAAGGGTGGTTTCATTTGAGAAGGGCCTACAGAAACAAAAGGAGTCGCAATCGGAATCTGTGGAGTAGGCTCCAACTTTGGAAATGTGCTAATTGGGGTACTAGGGAAGCATTCTGTGTCGGAGTCGTCACTGAGAATAAGGATGGTATCTTCAGTGGGTTCAATTTTCACCTTAGACAAGAGCGGTGTCACCTCTGCAACAGTTGAGGGTTGTCTAGGCCTCAACATTACAGATGGAGTACCAGATTCACTAATCCTTGTCCCATACACTCGGTACTCTCCTGAGTTCAACAACCACACTTCGCAATCCTCACAAATACTAGAGATTTGAGCTATAGTATGGGAAATCTCTCCACTCTCCTTATAATAAACATCCTTATCAATGTGCAAGCCTGTTTCTGCTAGCTGAAATCGTGAAGCTAGTCGACTAGACTTTACAACAGCGTATCCATCCTCAGATAGAGCGAATGAGATAGGTACTTCCTGCACATCTCCTCGGATGAGTACACTATGGCCAAGATGATCCTCAATAGTAGCCATGACGATAACCAAACCATTGACAAAACAGAGTTTGAAGAGGAAGAAACAAGAGAATGTGGAGGCTTATATAGGTTTCACTCGAGAGCCTGAAGGTCAAGGTAATTACGTGGTAAGAAACGGAGGGGTAAAATGCATCTATTCAATAGAGCTAGAATTGACAATTGGCTCTTAGTGGCGCCATCGTTTATTTAGTTGAGTCACGTGCTCTAAGTTCTTATTTTGGATCAGTAGGGAACAACGTCAGATATTGATTAAAATTTAGAATTAAGATCCTTTTTGGCGGGCTAGACAATTTAGGGAGATTACAGTAAATACGATACATCTTGGACATAAGCCCAATAAAGTGTTGTAAAGACGGCTATATGTTTGAATAGGAACTGTGGTTATCCAATTCAGTTAAAGGTGATGGATGCATAGTAATAGAAATCTCGCCGAGGGTTCATTATTAAATCAGTTAAAGAGGTGGTTGTGGTGGCAATATAAGATTAGTATGGGAAATCTTGATTGCAGCAGAGTCAATTATCTTTTGGTAGTGATGTTGTTTACTAGCAGAGACGTTTGCCTGGATTGGTTAAGTGGTCTATCTAGGATGCAAACTTATGAGTCATTGGTAGCAGTGAGAGAATGCCAAAGAAGAAGTTTAGTTTCAGTAATAGGAAAACCATGCTGAGGAACAAAGTGATGAGAGAAAAGAAACAGAATGCTAGAATTGCAGAGATTGGTGAGACGGCGAAAGTCTTAGAGTTCTCCGATCATGTTGTTCAGTCTGGAAAAATGAGTGAAGAGGATAATCTAGACCTTGAAAGTATTCCCGTGATTGTCCAGGGCCAAGGATCCCCAAGTAGAAGCGAGAGTCGCAGCACAGCACTAGGAGCAGACATGGCATCTGGAGACCCATACTCAAGGCAACCTCTTTTACAATCAGGTAATGTGCATGATTATTAACCTTCTAGACGTTAGTACGTGTAAAGTCAATAAATGCGACAAGATGTTTACTCTCTAAATTATACCGTGAGAACCAGAAGTGGTAACAAGAAGATTTTGTTCCTTTTACTTGATGACATAACCCTAAAAATTTTAGCTCATATTGTTTAGAAGTTAAGTCAAAGAAATCCATAGATTGAGTAGTTACCATTTGCAGCTTTGAAGATGTAACTTAAGCGCACAATTTTGTGTCGTTTTCAAGCTTGGAGAAGTTTGAGAGTAATATTGGCTACTCTCTATTACATTGTGAGTCGTGTTTTTTTTTCAGTTGAAGTGATGGATCAATACTTTCATTCATTGTTAGCTTGTGTGATTCTTCATTCTCAAGTTTAAAGACTTAGGCGGTTGATTTAGGGTTTGGTCGAAGCACTTGTTGGTGTTTGAGATTGTGGTTGAGAGCGGAGTAGGAGGATGCTGGCAGTTGTGTTTCTGGTTGTTTTTTCAGTGGAGTAGGAAAGTTGCATGTAGTCACAGTTTAGAATTGTAAAAAGGTAATATTATGAAAAGGGTTCTGAAATTAGGTTTTCGACTTGGATATTGGAATAGGGTTGAGAACTTGGAATAGGGTTTTGAACTTGAAATTTGTTGATGTTGATTTGCAAGAAAGAGGTGTGGAGGTTTATGGGTGGTAGTAAAATTCTTGTTGTTGTCGCAGACGAAGTAGGAGCGATTCAGACGCCGCTACGGTGGAAGCGAAACTCATCGCGTGCGAGGGATATCTTGGCAGGTAAGTTCATTGTTTTGCAAGACTTACTGATTTTGATTATGAAGGTTTCTACTTAATTCTTTACTGCAAAGGTCTAAACTATATCTTAGCAAGGTCTGAACGAGGTCTGAACTTGCGCATCATGATCTGAAAACGTCTTTGAAGTGATGGTTGTCTGGTATATAGTGAACTATGTCACCATTTCGATCTATAAAAAAAAAATGTTTATCCAAATGTACGTTCAGTCAAGTCCCAAAGAAATACATGTGTTAAAAAGTACATGTTCAAAGAAAATAAAAGTCTTACGATACAGATTCTGCTCGATTTAGAGTTGAATCGACAACTGTACTTGTAAGTCTGAACCAAGCTTGTTCGGTAGATCTATTGTGAAGTAGGTGCCGCCAACGGCACTTGCTTCACAGGTGTCGTCGTGTCATTCACAGGGCCAATTCACTTCAACTAAATAGAAAGTCACTGGTTGACGTTGATCGAAAATCTACAACCGCAACTCTACACTAAGCATGTAAGTGCAACAAATAATGTTACGACACAGTACAATACCTCCCTGCATTGAAGGAAATTGATTTTTGAAGTTGCGCAGAGCTTGGTAGACATTTAGCGGAGTTCAATTGATGTTTAGCAGATAATTATTGACGTTTAGCGGAGTATAATTGACGTTTGGCGAAGTATTTTAGTCGTTTAGCGGGGATCTGTTGACGTTTAGTATTCATTTGTTGATGTCCACAGGGGTCTCCACTCTTTTTCTCTCGCTCTCCCTTGCTTTTCCGACACGACCCTAACTGTCCCGACTTCTTCCACTCTCTCTCCCTACTGTCCTGACCCCTCCCTAAACCGACTCCTTACTCTCCCTCTCCCTTACTCTCTCGATACGACCCTTACTGTCCCGACTCCTTACTCTCTCTCTCCCTACTGTCCAGACCCCTCCCTAAACCGACTTCTTACTAGCCCACTCCCTTACTGTCCCGACTCGACCCTTATTGTCCTGACTCGACCCTTATGTCAATCAAGAACCTAAATATATGAACAAACATTCCGCCCCAATCCTCAAGACAAAATAATAAAGAAAGAACAAAATAAACACACTTTTGCACATTGAAAAGAAGCAACAAACCATCCAAGCATAAAGGGCCAATAGCTCAATAGATGTATCAAAAAAAAAATTAATAATATTTGTTCAAGAGAGTACGATGACATTTACATTTATAAAAACCTGCTCTCAAGTGAATACATTCTATATAGCGACCTTTGGGCCGCAAACCCCCCTCCATTGGTTCATACAATCAAAATTTTTGTTGTATGTATGTAGTATGAGCGGATCCTCATAGAACATCAGCGGACCAAACTAGTGGGATGATCTATAATCGGCAAGCCCACCTTCGAACAGGTGAAGCTCCTGAAGATAACGGAGCAACTAATCTATGAGAAACGAATCCTCCTGAGCAAGGGTGGCATACTGCCACGAATGAAGTAGGAGAACGTTTCTGGAGTTGTTAAGCAAGTGCTTAATCGAGCTATCGTCAATCGCTAGAGTATTTTCTGGAGAATATTGATCAGAGAATTTCTCAAACAGATGCTTGGATTGTCCTTCCACTAATGTTATTCTGGTCAATTGCAATCCTCCTAACCTAGGACCTTGAATGGAAGCCTATCGCAATGAGTGAAAAGGTACTGCGCGATGTTCTTGGTCGTCAATATCATCATCGAACTCCAGACTGTGATGGTAGCAATCTCGGATAACCTATTAAGGAACACTGCACATCCCAGACGAACTCTCACAAGTTTTGGGGGCACAAAGGTTTGCATTGATGCAGAGTGGACCTTCAAGTCTCTGTTCAATATAGCGGGCCAATCGGCACCATCACAGAGGCACAAAATCCCGTTGAGGTCGAGCATGATATTCAACCACAGAGTTCGGGATCTCGTTGGGACACGCTCTATTTCTTCTACATTGCTAGCACCACTTATTAATGCCTCACAATCCTAGGATGATAACGCGAGGAGAACAAAATATATTACAATTGATACTAAACACATCGTTCCAAAAACAACATACAAAAGTAATGGGAGGCACTAAACCATATGGTACTGAAGAAGGATATATGGTGAGAGAGCAAGGAAGACAAAACAGAAATGAAATTTCTAGAGAAGTAAAAGAAATACCTAAAGAGCACAAACATCATCTTCACTTTCATCACGAGCCGCCATCAATCCTAAAGACTCGTGCACGGTTCCATCCTGGTGGTACAGCTCGACGGAAGATGAATTTGGGGTGGGAGTAGATGATTCAGGTGGATTTGAGTCGCACAAAGATGAATCTTCAACATAGAGAGAAAGATCTTGGACCTTCTCAAGAACTTGGAGTGGCCAACCTCCAACATCGAAGCTTAGATCTGAAGACCGAGAGTACAAACATAGAAAGAGGATTAGGGGAGGACGGGTGAACAAGATGACAACGACAACAGTTTAGCTCGAATCGAGCAAAACTGCTTACACTTAGCCTCTATAATGGACACAAAAATATTATTCACAAGAATTTAACACACTCTGCTATTCAGGCTATAACATATTCTATATATTAATCTAAGTTGGAAAGGTCTCCGCGCGGAGAGGAACCTGATGATGACTCTCGCATTTTAGGCTGAGAAAGAACCGGAGGAGGCAATATAGTCGGCAACTGAGACGATGTATCTATTTTTGGAAAATTTGATCGAGGAATACGCACAAAGGGAGCCATTGCAATAGGGGACGCTGTTGGGGACTCTTGTGACGATGATATGAGACAAACCTCTGGCAACACAATGTCCCCCGAAACTGCTTACACTTAGTACTGTGTTTCCAGCACCGATAGCAGTCACAGCACCCCTTCTTGCTAAGGTCCCATTCATAGCGTTGGAAGCCGATGCGTCCGACATTGAACATGTTCTCACGTATTCGATCTTCTTAGGAGAACCGCTTGAAGTCGTTCTAGGAAGCGGCGATGCGTCCAGACTAGTTTTGGAAGATAGGAGCCCTCTTCTCTTTTGATGGCTCTGGCCCAAAGATTCACGATGAACCGTTGGCGATGAAGAGGGTCTGTTTGTGAGCATGTCGGTGTCGTCGTCGTCTTCAGCCTCTAAGAGGCCAGCTTGAAAGGCGAGCTCATCCTCCGGAGTATGGATGTAGTCGTCATCACCTATATTGATGAGGTCTCGAGGTTGAAACTGGTCGCCCTCATCTGCGTCTTGTTCATCCTCTTCTGCGTCTTCCACAACCGGCTCCTTTCCTTTCCCAGAAGTTCGAGGGGTCTCCTTTCTCTTCATGGGAAAGCTCTCTTCATTGACGGGGTATCCCGACATCATGAAGTTGATCCTATCGAGCTTCTGCGCATCAACTGCGTCGGAGAGAGAGTCAATTTTGTCCATACGCCCGATGACAAAAGCCTTTAAACATGACATCTGCATAACACTAACCATAATGAAATGACATCTTAGCTCAACTCGAGTTAAAGTGTATGAGATGTTCATAACATGTTACAACACCAGTAGAAAAGGGAGGGACAAGCTTTGAACACTTTAGGTCGAGTCGAGGTAAAGTGTAGAGATATGTAGTCTTACCACAGTAGCTGTAACCAGCTTCGTGCCGTTGAACGACACTACCATGTCTCCAGGGCTGCAAAATTTGTCAAGGACTTTCAGGTAAAACTCCATCCTCAGTTCCGTGTTGAACATGTGATACTCCACTTCATTATACTTCTGCGGCTTCTCAAACGTTGAAACTTCCGGCGCATAAAATTGAAGTGGAGGTCGTGGAATGATTGTTGCAGATCTTTTTATGAGCCACAGCATCCGAACAGGCTCCCTCGTAAGCTTGTGAGAAGCAGCAAAGTCATCGAGACGCTCAAACTTTCTAGGGTAGTATGAGCTGCGCACTTGCTTGTACTCGGTTGAGAACATAGAATTTTGAGCAAAGGCATTGACTTGTAAGTCAGCCTCATCGTCGCCTGCGATCCACAACCACATTGGAGGATGAATTGGGTTTGGGTCTCTGCCCATGCAGAACATCATCATAAACTCGTCGAAGTAAGGCTTCGCCACTGAGCTTCTCGCCCTCTTCCCAAACCCTAGTTTATTTCTGAAGCTGCAAATAGCCAACTTGATTTTTTGAGTGTGGGTGGACCAAGACTGCTCTGGCCATGCCTTAAGGGAGTTGTCGCTATTGAAGCTCCGGAAGTGTGCCTCTCCTAAAAGAGCCTTGAAATTCTTCCGGTTTTAAAGAAAAACCTTGAAGAATTGTTTGGCATAAGGGGAGAGCTCGTCGACAGTGCGGTTCCAGTTCTTCTTTTGTTTGGCTTCAACAAAGTATGTCTCCCCAGGCGCCTCGAGAAGTTCCCGCATTGTTGCACGGGAAACATTGTACTCCTTCTTGAATTGTTTCCAAGCTTCAACAACGAAGTCCCTAACTCTGTTAACCAAACCGAGGTTGGGCCTGATGTTGTTCAACTCCATGCAAACGAGTTGCTTTCTCTTTCGTCACTTGATCTAGTCCTTATAAGTGTAGCAGGAATCGAGCACTGACGACGGCTACTTGAGGACCACCTTTGGAGATGAGAACTGCCACTTCGGCCCTGACCTCCACAAAATATGCTTGCAATGCTTTACGTGGTCGGCCTCAGACATGTTGCCCAACAATTTGAAGAACTCCCTACTCAGAACACCATCTTTCTGAGGAGCCCATTTAGCATTCTCCTTAAATGGGAGATACCCATCGGAGTCGGGGTCAACTAAATCCCCCTGAGCAGCTGCAGCTATGACCTCACTCCAGAGGGCAAACGTCTCTAGAGCGGAGGTGATGATCTTCACCTCGTTTTTCGAGCTTTGAAGCGGCACCCTTTCCAACCTTGCGAAGCTCGTCTAGGTTTTCTGGACATCAATCATGGCAAACCTTTGCTGGAGTGCTACCATGAATTCCTATGCACATATCAAGACTGAGGTTTTAGTGTTTTGAGATGCTTTCAATATGACTGTGTTTGTGTACGCAACAATTTAGGTCGAGTCGACCTAAACCGTGGCTTCGTGTGTTCTCAAATGATTTATGTCACAGATACTTTGATTCAATTAAACCGTGTGTGTGTTTTACACACTTGCATTAGAGAAATTGGGCCTACAATTTAGGTCGGCACGACCTAAATTGTAGTAGAGATGTGTTCAGAAGTTGGTGCTCACCTCAAAATTTTGGTCATTCTTCATTTGTATTGGCGTTCTACAACATGTTCCGCGCACCCCCCACACTTCTGTAGCTATATGTTTTGGCTAGGGTTTCCCTAGATGCTCCCATACCAATCAGGCATGAAGAATATTTGTTGCCCATGTCAGTCGAAAAACTGAAAAGTCGTTCACGCGGTTGAAGTAAGCCGAAATTCTGCGTAGCTTCTCTTTGTTCTTTGACCACACCACGTAGCAGTTCCATGTTCAGAAATGCTTAAAATGGGCTCATCGAGATCGTCCTCCACCATGGACTTGCTGGCTGCAACGCCATGTTGTCCATTGATGATCCAAAAATTGAGGGCCTTCAAGCATTCCGCCACTATCTCCGGCTTCTCCTCCATATTTTGCATCACACACATGGTTTGCTTTGCGCTCTTGTCGGGCATGTTGATGAGAAAATGTTTTGTCAGGAGCATCCCCCGCGGCTCGAACGCATGGATTGTCCAGTCTGCCGAAGCGTTCTGCAACTTTTTGATGCTTGTTTTGAAGTACTTATCCATTTCAAAAACAAAGCAATCCTCATAGTCCGTCCAGAATTGTTCGTACACTCATTATGTGTTAGAGTAGTCCCCAGTTTAGCCAACACCTAGTTTAGCTGGGACTTCTAATAATGCGGATGCGATGTTGAGCTCCAAGTGCTCCTTGGAGAGGAGAGCACTTTTTCTCTTATTCGCGAAAGCCTGCCCTTGAGTCGCTAGTGGACGCTTTGATCTTGAGGGCTGCGCGCTGCCTAAGTTGCTCTTTGTAGGTCATGGGCGCGGTGTTATATTTCTAGCTGATGCTTGGCTCACATTGTCGCTTTCCTTGACGATTGAAATAGGTCTCATCAATGACTGAGTCCTCCTTCCATCAGTTACTAATCCAACAATGGTCATTAGAACGCGCCGAAGTTTGGACGCAATTGCCTATGCCTTTTATGGGGATCCGACCTTTGACACTCATTTTCCAGCGTCCATTTCCTCTCCTAAATCCTTCACTATGGATTTGAATGATAAACCCTTAAGGCTACACATCAATTCTTAGAAGTCCCAGCCAAACTAAGTGTTGGCTAAACTGGGGACTACTCTAACACACAACGAGTGTACGAACAATTCTAGACGGACTGTGAGGATTGCTTTGTTTTTGAAATGGATAAGTACTTCAAAACAAGCATCAAAAAGTTGCAGAACGCTCCGGCAGACTGGACAATCCATGCGTTCGAGCCGACCTAAAGTGTATGTCTGTTATGTAGTTTGCATTTTCTTTTTGTTCTCTTGAATTTATCGAGTTTGTACATGTTTTTCTGTTGTAACTAAGACTACAATTTAGCTCATTTCGAGCTAAACTGCTTGGACCAAACTGTATATATCTTTTTTAACTAAATGGTGTTTAGATTTATGTTTTATAATTTCTTTACAGTTTTAGAAAAAAATTCTATTTGAGTCTCCTAGGTATTCATTGAGCTATATAGTTCATGGGAACAGTTTAGCTCGAGTCGAGCTAAACTGTCTTCAAAAAGGAGACGAGCTCCACACAGTTTACCGCGACTCGAGCTAAACTGTAACTTCACCGGTATAGATATTGCAGTTTAGCTTGAGTTGAGGTAAACTGTAGCTTCAATAATGAATAGATGTATAGTTTAGCTCGACTCGAGCTAAACTCTGGTCATTCCCATCAGTGTACACTTTAGCTCCAGTCGAGCTGAAGTATATACTGCAAATGAGTATTCTGCCTAAAATGTTTTATTTAGTGTGTGTATATAGTGTTCAAACTTCAAATGCAAAGGATACAAATTTTCTACCTTGCTCGGTCGTCTGCTTTCGACATATTTTATTTGTTGAGTTTGCTTTTGGACTCTCCAAAAACGTGGCACACAAATCTGGCATAAATATCTAAACTTGGCACGGTTTAGATACTAAACCAATGTAACAAAATATTTTCCCCAGATTTGTGTGTTTGGAGGGCACTAGAGACCCTGTGAGACGCACATTGTGGCTAGACGAGGTGGGAAACGCTTTCAGGTATGTTATTTATATGCCTCCAATTTGCGTGAGCAATCTAGCAGGTTTTTCTCGTGTTTCAGCCCAATCTGTGCCTATGATGATACCTTTTGAATTGAGCATATTGGTCCCGACTCCTCTTCTCACTCCCTGTCCCGACTCCTCTTCCTACTCCCTGTCCCGACTCCTCTTCCTACTCCCTATCCCGACTCCTCTTCCTACTCCCTGTCCCAACTCCTCTTCCTACTCCCTGTCCCGACTCCCCTCCGGACTCCCCTACCGACTCCCTTGCCCGACTCGCCTCTGACTCCCTCCCCTGAAACCCAAAACCCTAATGAACAAAACAAACCCCAGTGCACGTCAAAACTCCACCCGAAACAAACAAACTCCAACGCACATAAAAACCACACCCAAAACTCTGATGAAGAAGTGGAGAACGCACCTCAAACCCTCGATTCTTTACAATCATTCAGCACGCTTCAGCACCCTTGTCCAACGATCTCAAGTCTCCTCAATACTTCTCCACCCGTTCACCTCAGACGTAGTAGACACTTAAAAGAAGATAACCCTAAACTAACTCAAACAAACCCCAACACACGTGACTACGCTCACAAACATAACAACTACATGCCAAAAGAGAAGCAAAGTATACGCTACATGTAGTTGCAACTCTAAACATAGAAAACAAAAAGAGAGGAGAGACAAAGACGCGGTGAAGGTTTCAGAGAAGAGGAGAAGAGAAGAAGAGAAGAGCTGGTGAGGGAAGAGTATGTGCCATAAGGTCCTAAGACCGTGTTGATGGCCCTAAAAATGTGGCCCAATAACCATGGGCCTATGGCCATGGCCTCACAACCAAGACCCATACTATTTCAACTATTTACTTTTCAACTTTTAAGACCCAGACTTCCTACTCGTTCAATTATTTACTTTTCAACTTTTAAACTTTTACTGATTTTATAGCTTTTCTAATTTTTACCTTTCAAACTTTTACTTTTTCAACTTCTTACTTTTACAACTTTTTACTTTTACAAATTTTTCACCTTTTTACATTTTCACCATTTTTTTCAATTTTTTACTTTTCAAATCTATACTTTCTCTCATTCTTACTTTTTCTAACCCTTACTTTTCTTAACCTTTACTTTTGCAATCCATTATTATTTCTTACCCATATTTTTTAAACTTTTACTTTTCCAATCTCTTATTTTTTCTAACCCTTACTTTCCATATCCCTTACTTTTTCTAAACTTTACTTTTTAAAACCCTGACCTTATCAATCTCTTACATTTCATATTTTTACTTTTTATTCTCTTACTTTTTCTAAGCCTAATTATTTCAATCATTTTCTTCCTCACCCCTTCCTTTTCAAATCCCTTGTCTTTTCATAAATTTAGTTTTTCAAAGGTCTCCTTTCTCAAATGTTATCTTCTTGAATCTTTTACTTTTTTAGTACTTTAAATTTTCAAAAGGACCTATTCAAAAAATACTTTTGAAAAAAGTTACCTTTTTCAATGTTTACTTTTCCAAATGTTAAAGTTACATTTTTCAAACATATACTTCGTAAAATGTTTCATGTTTCTATTGTTTATTTTTCCAAATGAAATTCTTTTCAAATGTCTTCTTTTTAAATGTATGCCACATTTAACTAAATCTAGACTTTAGGATGAAATCTAGACTCTGGCACAATATTATGTACAGGATGCTAGACCCAAAAACAGTGTCAATGTTACCATTATAGCAAAGTATTGAAAAATATTACAATAAATGAGCACGAAGAAAGACAGTAATAGCCATTGAGTTGTTATCATGGGTCAAAACTGAATGAGAAACTGATCAAACGACAGTTACATAGAGGGATCTCCCTATAAATACATACATTGATAGATCTGCCCATCCATGAAACACATTATCAAGTAAGCATAAAAGTAATAGGCGTTCAAGTAGGGCGCAAAGATAGACAATATTAGCCATTGAATAGTTATCATGGATCACCAATACACAATAAGAAACTTATCAAATGATAGCTACATAGAGGGATCTTCCTATAGATACATTGATAGATCTATCGATCTTTGAAACACATTAACTAGTAAGCATTAAAGTAATAGGTGTTCAAGGGCAATCGAAGAAAGACAGTAATACTCATTGAAGACTTTATTCATAAATCAAAAGTGAATGAGAAGTTGTGGCAAAACAGAAATGGTAAAACCAACCATGTAATGCAGTTTAGTTCTACAAAGTTTGCAGTACTCGGTCACTGTGCCATGATTCAAGCAGTCTTCGTTTGTACTTTCCATCCATATGATGTTGACGTAGATAGTTTTTCACCGAGGCATAAGATCGCAACGGAAGGATGAACGGAATCAATGCTGTAGTAATATTTGGTATGACATTGGATGCATTGGGCAAGACCATTTCACCACGCCAAGGCTTCGGAAAGTAGCAAGCCATGTCTCCGTTAAAGACATGCCGCATTGGTTGATTATCAACCATCAACACTTTGTCAGGAAGGCAAGTTTTCTTTGTCTTTTGGTCTTTTGATAGTCTTTGAAGAACCTTGTAACATTAAGGATAAAATTGTGGCCTTGAGCACTTGTTTCGTCCATAAACGAAGAGAAGTTTCGACCTTATGTCATCGGGGAGGAGCACTTGAAGAACCCTCTTCAGCCGTCCGGGGACCATGGACGACCATATACCAACATGGAAGGACCTCAATAGGATTTGGAAGAACTCTATGAGACCAGGTCGAACAATAATGTTTTTGTGCTCGAAGCGTCGGGGGGTGCAGTTATAGTATTGCTCAAAGCAAAGCAATCCGTTCACAGACAATACGATTACTTTTTTTGAGTCGTTGCGGACTGGCTGCGAACATAACAAAAGAGAAGAGCTGGAAGTTAGATGGGAAAATATTCCTATCTAGGCATCAGAGAAAGAGAGGACATGAAGCGTGTTACATGTGGTAGTTGTAAACCATTGACAAGGATGTATTAAAGCCATATTAACAAATCAACAAATCACCAATAGCACTGCTTAGTCAGTGAAATTTTCCATTCTTGGAATCCCATAGTTTAGAACACCCTAATACGATATTACGTGCGATGGTAGACTTCCTAAATCCAGTACTAGCCCCACATCCGGAAAGAGGATTCTCTCGAACAAAATCAGCAACAGGGAGCTTAGAGGCAATCATAATCTGCAGCCACGGAAGCATGGTGTTCATGAGGAACCGGTCCGGCGATTCACCAGACCACTCCGAAGGATGAACAGCGTTGAACTGCCCGTTGAGGAGGTTCTTCTCTAGGCTGTCGTCAACAAGCGATGCCCGATCAAGGTCCACATGCTCAAGAACACCTCTAAGTTTTCTAAGATCTTTCATCATGTACTTCTTGTCTGTCTTGCCCTTGCTTCTGGGAAAGGAAGAAAACGTCACATCGTTCTGTGACAAAACCGGTAGCTGCTCTCGTTTGAGAGAAGAACCAGACAGAACACAGTCTAACATGAATTCAATGTTTCTCGGAATGGCGCAACTCCATACCACAACATTAGCGTTACTCCACAACCAGTGCAAAAACGGAACACAGTCGGGTCTAGGGATACAACCGCGACCGCTATCAGTTTTGTGGACCAGAAATCCATTCAAGTCCACGACGACCGTGTACCTCGGATCCATTACCTTTGCACAGTGAGGGGCGACAGTCAGAGCGGGTGGAGGTATTTCAGCTGCAGCGAACCAAAGAGCAAGCGTTAGTAGAGAGCGAAGGACATCAAAAGATCTTCCTATCTAGCAATATAGAGCACCAAAAGGAGAAGGTTCGGACATCGAAAGATCTTCCTATCAAGATCTATAAAGCACCAAATGAAGGAGGCGAGGACATCAAAAGATCTTTCCATCTAGATATATAGAGCACCAAAAAGGCGATGACATCAGAAGATATTCCCATCTATCGAAACATCGCAAAAAGAGGAGAGTAGTGAAGGTAGAGCGGCCTCCAAGAGATGTACCTTCAGTAGAGGGTCGACCACCAGAATGGGCACCGCAGCGTGCATTCATCTCCCCAACAGCAGCTTCATCATGAAGCAACTCCAAGTCGACCCTGTAATCCTGGCTAAACTTCAGTGAGTCTGAATCTGCATCATTGACCGCAGACTTCAACACGTTCGCACGAGGACTGAAGGCCTGCAGAGATTCGTTGGCCTCATCAAATATCCCGGCCAACAATTCTTCCGCAATCTCCATGCCATCTCGGGAAGAAGTCCGAGCTTGAGAGGTTGGAGATGACGCGGAGCAATCAGTAGCAAGAAGTCTGGCAAGTGTATGTGCTGCCAAGTGTTGCTCATGATCCGAGATAGTCCCCAGTGCAGCGCTGGAACTAGGCTGAGATGATGCATCTACCTCCATTGGCATCGCGCCGGACATAGGACGCTGAACATCGTCCGATGGAACTTTCGGTGGAGATAAACGTACAATCGGACATGTCACTCTCGTCCTAGAGCCAGATTTCCCCGGGGTATACTCCGTCGTGTATATAAATACTGGCTTCTTATATTTCGAAACAGTTGGTTTCGGCAATGGCGCAACAACTGCCTCGATGTCCTGTGGCAGCTTTTCAACAAGGGCCTCAACAGAGTTGTCCTCGATGCCTTCATCGGCCGTTCCACTCACACCACCATGCTCGATGTCGGACAACGACGCCACTCTATCCATCGCCTCGGTATGAGCAGCAAGACGTACCACCACGTCTTCACCAGTGCATGCACTCACGTCCTGGATATTAGGCCACCGTTGAGCTTTCCGAATGGAGGGATCCCCCTTCGCACATAACCCCGACGGCATAGATTTAGGACAGAGAATTAGAACATGATAGAATTAGGGTGCTCAAATTTTCGTATTAAAAACGGGCAAAGCGTAAGACCAATGTGGATCGAAAGATCTTGCTATCCTCCAGTACTCACTGAGGAATGAAGGATCTTCCAATCCACAAAGACTAACCGAGGAACTTCTAAAACAAAAAAATTTACAATAATAAACAAAAAAATTATATAAACCGTCAGAAGATTAATTATTCTGGTAATGGAGTTTGGAGTTAGCCGCTGCATCATACTTGAGAACTGTGCGGAGAGGAGCCTTCTCCTACAGGAGCCTGAGACAGTACAAACTCGTCATACTGATGGGATAGCGGCTCCTTCGAGACTTTCTTCTTTAAGATCTTACTCTTTCGAGGCTGCCGAACTTGGACCTCCACCTCCTCGTCCTCCGGCTTGTCCTCTCGCTCATCCTCCGGATCGTCCTCTCGCTTGTCCTCCCACTCGTCCTTTGGCTCGTCCTCCCACTCGTCCTCCGGCTCGTCCTCCGTGCTCAATTCTTCATCAGATGGCTCTTGCCGACGTTTCATCCGCATCTCCGGGTTGATGTCCTCCTCCTCATCTTCGTTCTCCTGCTCTTTTTCCTTGTCCTCATTTGCCTCCTCCCTGTGCGTTTGCCTAGACGCCACAATCACCTCTTGCTCGTCGGCAGAGACCAAATTCTTACAATCGTGCCCTCTCTTGGAGGCCCGCTCCTTCTTCCTGGGCTGTCTATCCTGGGCTCTATCATCATGGGCTCCTTCATCCTGGGCTGCTTCTTCCTAGTTCGTTTCTCTTGTTCTGGAACTGTTACAGCAGCCACTTTTCGAGAGTCCCAGATACCTGTGGCCGTCCTTATGGCAGCCAGACGTTCGTCCTTCAAATAGACGACCTCGATGACTTGCGCGCCCTTTGTCTGCAAGCAAAATCAAGCGACACAAATGAGAACCTGGAATGCCAACAAGCACAATGCAACAACGAGAATCACACACATCATAGCATACCGCGGGGAGATCGAAATATATTCCTATCTACTTGCCAAACCAAGCCAGGTTATTGCAGGGCCTCCACCGATGTTCACAATGACATTCTTGGGCGCCGCAAGTGTCCCAATTATATCATCAACCGCGTCGATATTGAAATTCGCCTACCTGAGCTGATTCCACTGCGTTGTCGCATTCTTGAAGTCCGATGCGGATACTACAGACTTGAATGGCATGTTGTTCCTAAAGAATCGACGAAAGGATGCCGTAGGCTAGCAACCCTGTTCATTCCCATAGACAAAATTGAAGTAGAGAGGAAGTGTGAGTTCAGGAGTTGGAGGTCTCTTGAATCCCTCAGTACCCTCCGTGATATATAAAGTCGATGTGAACTTCCATGGTTTGATCTAGTGAACCGTCGAACCTTTCTCCGCAATAGCATTCGCAACGTCCACCATACCATCCTGGTCGGTGATAAACACGCTAGGATTACGAGCCCTCCGAAATTGATGCTCATCCTTGTACTCCATGGCCTGCAAAGTTCTCACGACCCGCTCATAGATCCCGTTGAAATCGGATTCACGGCCACTATCTCGATCAACGAAGTAGGAAACAAACACCACGTTTGCATCCATCGCCAACCATCCCTTCTCCAATAATGTGGACAAGCGGATAGACTTCTCAACATCCCCAGTAAGCCTGTCCATGGTGATGCACCTGTAAAAGGCGGAAAACGACTCAACGGCAGTCGACGGCTCGGGCAGACGCTCCCACGATGAAACTTGCCTTTGTTGATCGAAGAGCAACTTCAGAACGGCTGGAAATTCTTCTGGCTTCGAGGATGGCGCCAAGTTATTCCCTCGCTTTGCAAAGAACTTAATGCCACCCTTATCCTTCATCAACCTGTCATACCAAGACTCAACAACAAACTCCGAGACCTTGAATTCATTGACCGCAACACCGTACTCCGTCTCCGTGTAAGACACATCCTTCTGAGTCTTTGACTTCAGCGGCTTCGACTTAAAGTAGTGCATAAACTCATTTTTGATGAGTCTCTTCTTCTTCTCGATGTTGCACCAATATTCAAGTCCCTTAAGCACAGGAGCCTTCTTCGTGGACTTGGTCGACTTAATCGAGCACTTCTTCTCCATGACCAGCTTAGCAACTCTGTCAATATCGGTCTCCCACATGGCATACAGCGGCTGAAGATCGGCCTTTCTCAAGGCCCTACTTTGGTACCGCCTTTGTTTTGCCCTCTCCCTCCTCACCACAGCATCCGCATCATCGGCCTCGTCGGCAGAGTCACTGTCCGCACCGCCAGGAAAAGTGCATTGCACCCCGTATGGATCAGGTAGTAGACCACTAATCCAGTTCTCCTGGATGCTAAGCCAGGTCTGATAAACCCGCTCATCGACAAAGAGAAGCGGCAGCTTTGGCTGACGAGTGGCATCATCTTTTGTGAAGTCATTCTTTGTGAAAACAGCGGGAACCTTATCTAGCCAAGCCTGCACAAAAAAATCGATACAAAAAACATCATCAGAGACTCGGATCGAAGAAAGCACGAGGGTATGATAGGAAGATCTTCCCATCCAGTGAGACGCTGAAGATAGGAAGATCTTTCGATCTTTAAGAATGACGCGAAGTATAGAGGCAGAGAAGATAGGAAGATCTTTCGATCTAAAAGAATGATGCGAAGTCCAGAGGCAGAGAAGATAGGAAGATCTTTCGATCTACAAGAATGATGCGAAGTCTAGAGGCAGAGAAGATAGGAAGATCTTTCGATCTATAAGAATGACGCGAAGTCTAGAGGCAGCAAAGTAAGAGCATACGCTAATGCAACGGGGTCAAAAGGTGCATGGGAAAATCCTTAGAACGACAACATCCAACATTAATAACACACATCAAAGGACACTGCGGATAGAAAGATATTTCGATCTCTGTGACCACTACAGTGATTAGAGGACCCTTGGGATAGGAATATATTCCGATCAATTCCGTGGTAAACATCATAACAACGCGGACAAGAAAATGCAATTTAACAAATGGTTTCAGACTTACATTGAATTGAGGCGAGTGTGCCAAACCATTTGGAGACGGCTTTGGACACCCCGCCTGGGCCCAGCTCTTCCGTGCAAGTCCCAGTTGAGTAAGATAGTTGCTCTCCGCCCTAACTCCGGCCAGATCTTGGTTAAGGATTCTTGAGTAATAGATTAACTTCCCAAAGTTGGCTCGATCTGCCCAAACGATGGTAATTATGAAGCTTTGGGCGTCGGCTAGTTCATCATCACTAAGAGACTTCTCGGCAATAAGGACTTTATGCGCAGCGATGCAGTGCTGCCCACCGATGATAACGTAGTGCGTATCATCTGTAATGTCCCGTCTTGTCGGCTTTGTCATAAAATACTCGAATAAACTATCGACGGGATCCACACCAAAGTCGTCAGCAGCAGGCTTATCCTTAATCGGCATAACGTACAGATGCTGAAGCGAAGCTTGAAACGGCATCGTCCACTTGTGGTCAACGATCTCGCCAACACGTTTCTTCTCGAGCTTCCGATACACCACCACCCCGAGTGTGGCGCTATGCAGACGTTGAATTCCGACGACGAGGTTAGTCTTTGCATCATCGAGTCTCTTTACCGGGCGCGTACCAAATACATGCAGACTCGAGAATTTTTTCTCGTACAACGCCCTCACTTTCTGTAGGTCCTGTGTCGAATACTTCGAAACAGAACTGCTCGATAACATCACGGCCTGAGCCAATGAGAAGTCTTCAATCTTGGGATCTGACTTCTTCCGTTGTTTCTTTGTGTCCCCAGCTCCTGAAGTCTCCCCAGCTGCTTGTGACGGCCTCTTCTTCTTTCTGGGAGGTGTAGGCGGATCCTACTTGGCCAACTCGCTATTGGCAGCATCACGACAAGCTCGGAGCTCCGCCCAACTGTCAATAATTCGATCAACGTGAGGTCCCGTCCTAGCAATAGAAAAACCATGATCTCTGACCGAAGCACAAAGTCGGGGGACCATATCCTTTGATGATACAAAAAGGCCGTAGATCCTCGAACACTTCGCACTTGCAACAAACTCCTTAATTACAAGAACAACAGTGTCTGGAATTCCAGGCACGTCCACCACATCCAGCACCTCCACATTCTGAATCGTAAGCGCTATCGTTTCTTCATGTCCCTCGGCGACATCGGCTACAAACATAACTGGCGCAATTTGGATTGTCCGCTTCGAATCATCCCGAACCCAAGCGAGACCCCATTTGGTGACATAACTTGCTATGAACAAGGCGCTCGGTTTAGGTTCTTCGAATGTGCGGCCAACGGCCTTGACACCACAGTTCACCGCATCACAGAGGCAGTGAAAACGCCAGTCCTTATTTGTCTCCAACCACGGAATCAAGTTTGCACTGCTCATACAAACAGAATGGTCAGATCAAACGGCATGATGGGATAGGGATGTACCGATCAAAACTAAACCAGACGTCGCAAAGTATCCACGCAAAGGGATAGGAAGATCTATCGATCCACAAACTCTCAAGCATTAGAAGCCCACCGCAGTGTGGGATAGGAATAAATTTCGATCAACAAACAGCCTCTGAACTAATACCGAAGCTATGACCCCATTAGGATAGATGGGAAGATCTACCGATCCACAAACACTCAGGCAACCCAAGCCCACCGCAGTGTGGGATAGGAATATATTCCGATCAACAAAGAGCCTCTGAACTAATACCGATCCTATGACCCCACATGGATAGATGGGAAGATCTACCGATCCACAAACTCTCAAGAAACCCAAGCCCACATCAGAGTGGGATAGGAATATATTCCGATCAACAAATAGCCTCTAACCTATTATCGGTCCTATAACCACACAAGGATAGATGGGAAGATCTATCGATCCACATACACTCAAGCAACCCAAGCCCACCGCAGTGTGGGATAGGAATATATTCCAATCAACAAAGAGCCTCTCAACTAATATAGATCCTAAGACCCCACATGGATAGATGGGAAGATCTACCAATCCACAAACTCTCAAGAAACCCAGGCCCACAGTAGAGTGGGATAGGAATATATTCCGATCAACAAATAGCCTCTGAACTACTACCGGTCCAATAACCCCACAATGATAGATGGGAAGATCTACCGATCCTCAAACACTCAAGCAACCGAAGCCCAGAGCACAGTGGGATAGGAATATATTCCAATCAACAAATAGCATGTGAACCAACACCGATCCTATGACCTAACAAGGATAGATGGGAAGATCTACCGATCCACAAACTCTTAAGCAACCCAAGCCCACCGCAGAGTAGGATAGGAATATATTCCTATCATCTAAAACCCTAAACCTCAAGGAGATATCGCTATATCCACTGATAAAGGAAGTGCTTTGGAAACCTTTCTCTCAATAAGGAGAGATACATTGAATTTTCTATCTACTACACCTTGAATTGCAATGCATAACATAACTAAGCGTAGTGAATATCATATGATATTCATTGATCTACGTTCCTGTGTATCACAACAGAGATAATTCAGAGCATGGAATCTTACTTGACGGGGTTTTCTGAGGTGGTTTCGGACATCGTGCTGCGTCCAAAACAGTGCGCAATCTGAAGATCACAAGAAAATTAGTCGTTATTGATTAGTTACATGATTAATACGTAACTAGTATAATCAGATTGATATTCATTTGAGGAACTCTATTCCGAAGTGAAAAAAAAAATAACAGGAGAGAATCATAACCTAGGTTTAGAACGTTGTTTTGGTTCTAAAATCCTTCAAGCATGCAAAAAAATGCTGAGGAATAAGAATGAGGGCTGAAATTACCTTTGTCTGTATGAATCAGCGCGTCGAGGCACCCGATGGTTAGCACTAGGATTGCTAACCAGCGCGTCGAGGCACCCGTTGGACGCACCTGTTAGCTGCAGTCGCTCGCTCGCTTCGTCTGTAATCAGAGCGCTGAAATTACCTTCGCTCGCTCGAACAATTTCTCGCTTGCTCGCTCTCTTAGAACCTTCAAACACCGGCGCTGCTCGTGCTCCTCCTGGAATGTCCGACGATGCTCTTGATCACGCTCACGAAATCCCCTTCGACCGAAACTAACACCTCGCACTCCTGCTGCTGCTACTCACAAATACACCTCGCACTTTTGCTGCATCTACTCACAAATTGACCTTGCACTCAAACTCATGCTAACGTACTACAGTCCATACACAACTCAAGAAAAAATAGCACCAAAAACAACACGCGGGAGGAGAGAGACGAAGAGGGGAAGCTAAGAAAACAAGAAGCGTTTGAAAAGCAAGAATGGGAGGACTTGGAAGGGCTGGAGTTGGTGGTGGCGGGAGGGAGGTAATGGAAAAAGTAATGATGATGGAACCAAGCCGTCGACCACGACGGCTGAGTTACCATTTGGCACTTCTAATGATGATTTTTCCATCATTTGTCTCGAGTGAACTTCTCTACAAGCCGTCAAGTTCTTTTCTTGATTTGACTTTTCATTACTTTCTTGTGTGATTTGAGTCTTCATTACTTTATTTTCATTACTTTTCATTACTTTTTTTACGTGAACTTTTTTGAATTGTAAATTTAAATTGCAAATTTTATTTGTATTTTAGATTTGATTTTCAAATTTAATTTTACACATTTCATTTGCAAATTTTATTTTCACACATTTCATTTGCAAATATAATTTTACACATTTGATTTATGAACTTACTTTTCACAATTTAATTTCCAAAGTGGGGGCCGCGGTAATCTACATGTATTATGGTGTATTTGAACATGATAAAGTTTAAACTTTGGAATAACTTTCAAATGAAAGATAATGGTTGAAAATTAACAAATGAATGAAGTAAGTCTTGTTAATTTGAATACAATGTCTAAATACATCAAAATCCAGAAGATTAATTGTTATTAAACAATCAAGGTATATACATCTCCATTTGTGGATTAAATTTTTTAAACATTGAATACAACAAAAAATACTAAACTTAAACCCTAAACTCTAACTCTAACCCTAACCCTAATGCTAATCCTAACCCTAACCCTAATGCTAACCCTAACCCTAATGCTAACCCTAACCCTAATCCATCATCCCCCCAGTCCTTGTCCCCTTGTCCCCTGTCCCCCGTCCTTCGTCCCCGTCCCCTAACCCCGTCCCCGTCCCCCAACCCCGTCCCCGTCCCCATCCCCAAACCCTAATCTCCGCTCCGTCCTTTTATCCAAAACCCTAACTATTAGCTATCCATCCAAAAGCGTTATTCATCGACGCGTTCATCCATCGACATGTTTCTCATCCTGTATTCTTTTATAGATATAGATTCTTTTTTTCTATATAAATCGTATGAAGATATAATTGTACAATAATATATATCGTATCAAGAAACAATTAGATATAAATCGTATGGAGATATAATTGTATGTAGAATATATATATATATAACATCTGTGTATGTAAAGTTGTAGGTTGGAAATATATGTATATATATATATATAAAATGTATCCACATATAATTCTTGTATGTTGTATATATGAATAAAATGTATGTATGTATAGTTGTATGTTGTATATATTATACATAGATATAAATCGTATGGAGATAAAATTGTACAATAATATATATCGTATCGAGAAACAATTAGATATAAATCGTATGAAGATATAATTATATGTTGTATATATATATACATATAATAACATCTGTGTATGTATAGTTGTATGTTGGATATATATAAATATATAAAATGTATCGGTATATAATTATTGTATGACATTGTATATATGTATAAAATGTATGTATGTATAGTTGTATGTTGTAGATATAAATTTGTATGTTATATAGATATAAATCGTATGGAGATATAATTGGGTGTTGTATATATATATATAACATTTGTGTATGTATAGTTGTAGGTTGGAAATATATGTATATATGAAATGTATCAATATATAATTGTATGTTGTATATATATATACATATAACATCTGTGTATGTATAGTAACATAGTTGTATGTTGGATATATATAAATATATAAAATGAATCGATATATAATTCTTGTGTGTTGTATATATGACTAAAATGTATGTATGTATACAAGTATGCTGTATATATAGATATAAATCGTATGGAGATATAATTGTGTGTTGTATATCTACTACTATAACAGGCGACAGTCTGTCTGACCGCCGCTCCTGGTGGACCAAGAAGACCATCATCGCAAAACAGACCAAGAAGACCATCACCAAGAAGCAAAATTTGAGAAATGCACTCACGTTTCTTTGTGCATTTGGTGGTTACTTTGGAGTTCGAGTACACGCCGCGCACTGTGGCACATCTGCATAACCTAACCGTGTTGTCGTAGAATACTTAACGGTGCAAGGCGCAGTCTGCCACCATCGTCGCTGCGGATCTGCGCCAGGCTCGGAGTTGTAGCCAGGGTAGGTTTGTGCTTTGGAGGATTGACGAAAACACGGTAGAGTCGAGCTTTGTTTTTTTTTCAGCAGCGAATGGCGAAGTGATTGATCAATTGAAGGTGTTTATGGAGCGATGGCGGAGGGCGGAAATCCATCTGTAGGTGATCCTGGCCCGAAGAGCGTCGCTGCTGCTGCCGTTGCTGCGGCCGTGGCCTCTACATCGAACACGGAGAAGGTAACGAACTGTGCGAATCTTATTCTGCTGCAGCACGATCGCTCAAGGAGAGATCAACCAATTATGGCTCATAATGTTGCGTCTGTGTTGCAGATTATCAAGGTTGGCTCATGGGGTTTTAGGTTCTTCACAGCATCACTCATCATATGCTGATTATTGCTCATAATATTGTGTCTGTGTTGTAGAATATGCACGGCGGTGATCCATACGCTACACTGGAGCAATTTGAAGATGTAACCAAAGCTAGCAAAATGGTGAGCAATCATCGACTTTGATAGTGTAGCAATTTTTGTTTCAAACAATCTGTTCGTTATAATTGAGGTCGAGTGGCTGACGCGGTGCTTCTTAGTCTTCTCTTTTCTGTGTGAATGATAGGTCGGAGATTGGTGACGAGAACATCAACGTGTGTGCAGGTGGTCACATGGTGTTTTCTAGCGTTTGTGTTCGGATCTCGCCGATCAGTTCGTGGGCACGCGGGAAAACGTATGCTCCGCAATGTTGCCATGTCCTCATAAGTTTCAGGTGTCAATATGAGAGCTTTGGTTTAGAGAGACTACCAAAAATTCTGAAGTCAATTTGTAAACTCAGCCAAATTACCAAAAAATGTAAGCTACTGCTCTTTTTACTGCTATGTCCTCACTCTTTGACAGTGAAGAAAGAGTTTGCAGGATCATTAGCCGTCTTTTCTCTCCTTTGAGCTGATTTTGATTACATTGTTGTTGGGTGTGAATTGCAGGAGAAAGCGGTGACATAGTTATGGGGTTCGATACCCTGGGTCCTAACATGGTGAGTTCAGGTCGCATACTTTGTTGTTGGCTGTGATGGAATTTGAACTTTGGTTTATCGATTGTTTGATTATTTTCCAGGATGGTACGTCGCCGTACTTTGGAGCAATAGTTGGTCGTGTAGCGAATCGAATTGCGTGCGGCACCTTTGTCTTGGACGGGGAGCGCTTCGTCATGCCCATCAACAATGGACCAAATTCCCTCCATGGTTGGTAGACGCAAACCCTGAAAATTTGAAGGGGGTCGCCGTCGAGTCGGCGCTGTTTAATCAAGTTGCAATCTGCGTTTTGTGATCAGTAGTTGAGACGTTTTGTGATCTGCGTTTTGTGATCAGCAGTAGGTTGCGATCTGCGTTTTGCTTGCACGGCTCGAAATCGGCATTGAGAGTAGTATTCTATGAGTAGGTCGTTTGTGTTTGTGATCTGCGTTTTGTGATCAGTAGTTTTGCTTGCACTGCTCGATGGAGTTGGTCAAGTTCCCCCGAATCTTGAGGGCCAGATTGTTAGCATGATCTGCAACTGCTAGCCTGTCGTATTCAGCGGCCGCTACCTGCAGCCAGTTTACAATAACTTAACGCAAAACCCCTGGGATGTTCTAATTATTCCAGAGATAAGCTCCACATTCTCTCGAACTGCTCAAACGTCTTTTGCTGCTGCAGCAAGCGAGGACTGTCGACTGTCAATCGTCACTTGCGACATAAATGTCTTCAGCGTTGACAACACATTTGACCACATTCTGTCGATTGAATTATGTTTATTTTCAATAATCACAAGAAGTTACTGATTCATAAGTCGTTTTGTGTTAATCTGATGCAGAGGTAACAATATACCAGACGAGGTGAAGAAGCAAGTTCAAGACACAAAGCCTCACTACTGCCATGTCGGAGTCATCAAAGCCGCTCGAGAGCTCTCAATGCAGCTTGACAATCTAGCTGAAGACGAGAGTGATGAACAATCCCGTAACGACTTCGTGTCTGTTAGAGGTAGCAGAGGTCAAACGAGGGCATTGCTACCTCATCTTCAATAAAAGTCTCGTGCCGTTTACGATACATTACTGGATTGGTAACTGGACCTGACGTATTGGAATTCCTCTTTGTTGGTGTAGATGGCGCCAGATTTTCAGCCTCTGATTATGGGAACGATAAACCCAAGCGCACAGCTCTCTGTATCCAACTTAGCTGCCAGGAACATACATGTGAGCTGATCAACCAAATCCCCGATTGACATTATCTGGGCATCAAATCTTATCAATCCTACATGGAACTTCTCCTTCCTTGCCGTCACAGATTTCCACGCCGAATAATTAAACCTTCTTTTGGGAGAAACCTCACTGCAAAGGAGATTCCCGCAAATCCATGAATAGACAGTCTCTTATAAAGTTGTTTTACATTCACCTTTTATCTAAATACTAGGGTTGGTACCCGTTGTCCCGACGGGGAGAGCGGAGGGTTGTGTTAAACTTACGTTTGTATGTTTTGTATTTTAAAACCTATAAGCTCAAACTTGGTCAAATGCCGTGTTCAGTGTTTGTTGTGGTCGTTATTGGCATGAGGATATAATAGTTACACCTGGAAATGAGCAGGCCTTGCGCTGAAGGCCATTGATGCCGCACATAAGATCAATGGGTCCTATGATGTAACATGTTGAACTCCGAGGGATGCAAATTGCAATCTAAAATATAATACGTCAATTTATTCTGAGGAGCACTAATAAAAAACCTTCCCCGGTCGGAACGACGAGTACCAAAACTTGTATATATATATATAACATCTGTGTATGTATAGTTGTAGGTTGGAAATATATATATATATAATGTATCAATAGAATATTATATATATAACATCTGTGTATGTAAAGTTGTAGGTTGGAAATATATATATATATAAAATGTATCAATATATAATTGTATGTTGTATATGTATATACATATAACATCTGTGTACGTATAGTAACATAGTTATAGGTTAGATATGTATAAATATATAAAATATATCGATATATAATTATTGTATGTTGTATATATGTATAAAATGTATGTTTGTATAGTTGTATGTTGTTTATATAGATATAAATCGTATGGAGATATAATTGTGTGTTGAATATATATAAAACATCTATGTATGTATAGTTGTAGGTTGTATATATTATATATAAATATATAAAATGTATCGATATATAATTATTGTATGTTGTATATATATATACATATAACATTTGTGAATGTATAGTAACATAGTTGTATGTTGGATATATATATAAATGTATAAAATGTATCGATATATAATTGTATGTTGTATGTATAATTCTAGTCATTTCTATTCAATCTTTCATTCTAATTCTTTATTCCATTTTTTTATTACAGTTTTTTTCATTCAATCTTTCATTCTATTTCTATATTCTATTTTGTGATTCTAATTATCTCTATTCAATCTTTCATTCTATTTCTTTATTCTATTTTTTTATTTTCTTTTCTATTTTGTGATTCTAATTATTTCTATGCAATCTTTTATTCTATTTCTTTATTCTTTTTTTATTTTAGTTATTTTTATTCAAGCTTTCATTTTATTTCTTTATTCGATTTTGTGATTCTAATTATCTCTATTCAATCTTTCATTCTATTTCTTTATTCTATTTTTTGATTTTCTTTTCTATTTTGTGATTCTAATTATTTCTATGCAATCTTTCATTCTAGTTCTTTATTCTATTTTTTGATTCTCTTTTCTATTTTGTGATTCTAATTTTTTATATTCAATCCTTCATTAGACCAATTCTCTATTTTATTTGTATTCAATCTTTTACTAGACTAATTCAAACCGTCGGATGTCAATCAGCACTTGTGGTGCACCGTGGGATGCACATGAGAACTACAGATCTTCATCATTAAAATCCGACCACTTAATTGTCAAGAATCGTTACACTCAAGATTCCATTTCATCTGCCAATCATTACAACAAACGCTACTCTCCATCCCCGCCAAAATGGTCAATCATTCTATGATGCCAAGAATTGGACGTACAATTTCCCGCTCAAGTTTGAAAGGAGACGCTCCATCCCTGACTTGAAGCAATTTCAAGTCTTATTTTTCAGCACTACAGCAAGTGGTAGGCATCGTGTGTAGTAAGGCGCAATTAGGTTGACAGAACGTTAGAGCGAATGTTAGACGGAGAACGTGAGGGACGTGGTCAGGGAGTTCGCATTCAAGGCAACAGAGCTTGAGCATGCGTTGTATTGAGTGTGGTGTTGGAGTATGAACGCTTAAGCGTTAGTAGATGCTGGCGCCTTTAGCGCAAGCTTGGTCGTGGGTGTTCGTGCGTGGAGTTGGATTGTGTTCATTGATGCTATCGTCTGGAGCTCGATCATGATCCATCTCTGCATAGTTTCGCCTCAACAACGGTACCGTCGCCTCCCTCTTTCAGCATTTCTTCTGCGAGTGCGTTTGTTATCTCAAACATTAGGAAATTGCTATGACGCCGTTCATCCGATGTGTTAAGGTTGATACTGTCTCTTGAACTTCAACGTTGATCACTTCCATACTATTCAATTCTATATACGAGTAGAATTGAATTGTTGAATGCCTCGAATTCCGAGGCTCTCCCAATTTGTATGTGAATGTAATAAAGCTTGTGGTATGGATTCATACTTCACACAATTCTATCGATTTTTCTCCAGTGACAATGTTGTCCTACAACATTGACTTCATTGACTAGGCACATGATTCCGTTCCAGTGTCGACTTATTTGTATATAGAATTAATCTTGTGGTATGGATTCATACATCGCACAATACTATTGGTTTTGTTCCAGTGTCAATGTTGTTTCCATTCTGATAGAACAGTGCACTAACTCGAGGTATATTAATAACCACCAGACCCTCTCGTTGCTTTCGTTGATCGAAAGATCTTTCAATCTCCTCATCAAAAACTTCTTGGAGAGGGGGATCTTGCAAATAGGAAGATCTTTTGATCCTCTACAATTCATTAATAGTCCATCGCTCCTAAATATTTGATAAGAGTGAGACGGTGTGGATGGGAAGATCTTTCGATCCATTTCATCGACCCTCTTGATCGAAAGATCTTTCGATCTCCTCATAAAAAACTTCTAGGGGAGGGGGACCTTGCAGAAAGGAAGATCTTTCAATCCTCTACAATTCATTAATAGTCCATCACTCCTAAATATTTGATAAGAGTGAGATAGTATGGATGGGAAGATCTTTCGATCCATTTCATCGACCCTCTTGATCGAAAGATCTTTTGATCTCCTCATCAAAAACTTCTAGGGGAGGGGGACCTTGCAGATAGGAAGATCTTTTGATCTTCTACAATTCTTTAACAGTCCATCGCTCCTAAATATTTGATAAGAGTGAGACAGTGTGGATGGGAAGATCTTTCGATCCATTTCATCGACCCTCTTGATCAAAAGATCTTTCAATCTCCTCATCAAAAACTTCTAGGGGAGGAGGACCTTGCAGATAGGAAGATCTTTCGATCCTCTACAATTCTTTAATAGTCCATCGCTCTTAAATATTTGATAAGAGTGAGACGGTGTGGCTGGGAAGATCTTTCGATCCATTTCATCGAGCCTCTTCATCGAAAGATCTTTCGATCTCACTTGGTTCGTCTAAGGTTTTTTCGAGACCTCGTGAATTGGAGTTTCTTTCAAACTCCCTCGTAGATAATTTTGTTGTGTTTGAGACCTAAAGATCGGTAGATCTTTTGATCACTGTCATGTTTAACTTTGATTTGTGAGGGACCTTGGGGATTGGATGATTATCGATCCGCTTAATGTTCCGGTAAGTCTCTAGGATGACCCTGTAGATAGGAAGATCTTTCAATCTGTCTTATGGTTTACTATGGCTACTGAGTAACTTTGTTGGCTCGATGATCTTTGAATTTTGCCGGATATGTTGATCTGTCAATCTCTCTTCTGTGCCTGATGGTGTTCTTGTCCGATTGTTGATGGACTGTTTTGAATACTTGCGCAGGACCATTATCGGACCAGTTAGGATGTTTCCTTCTTGTGCCCGTGACAATGGCATGCAAGACCGCCGAGGTGAACTAGCGCTAGGAATGGCTGTTCTGCTTTGCTATGCCGGCCATGGGGTTGTGGGACGCGCTACTGTTATTGAAGCAGCCCCCTCAGGGCGTTGGCTTGGCGTTGACATCAACGTTCACATGCCTCAGATGACTCTTCTCCGACCTGTGGAAATTTGTCATGCGGCTCGATGTCTTTTGATTCACCCAGTTCAAGAGGGTCTTACTTTGTTGGCTGATTCAATCGGTAGAACTATTCTTTGGGTGTCAGCATGCGTTGTCCTTCCAGATGAGCCAGTATCGGTCGACCCAGAACTTGATGGCAGTTCTGAATCTGCGGACTCTCATCCGTTCTTTCCGTAGAAGGAATGGGTGGGGATGGTGGTGATACGCTATAATTGCGATGGACTTCCGATTGCATCTGGTCGCATCAATTGCGCCCTGCCTGCTGAGCCTTTCCAGGACAGTACATTGGGGGAGGGGAACATTGGCGTCACTGTCTTTGACGTATTCATCGGAGACCGTAACGACATCATGAGCCATCAGAGGTGGCCCATTCTTGATTGTAGATTCGATGGGGGGCGTGGTCTGAGCGAGACAGTGGACCACTTCATCCGGCTTCCTCCTCCTGTGGACCCCAACGCCCATCTTGGTGGTCGTCCGAAAGCAGCATACCGCTTTGTTCGTCGCAAACCGCGAATCGAGGAGAAATTCACCTCTTATGCAAAGAAGACTCTCTCCGAAGCAATTCAGGCGGTCAGCTCCTTGTCATGTTGTCCTGACAAATGCGTCAAATTATTCCGGCCCCAAGATACGCTCCTCATTCGGCAGAAGTTCTGGCTCAAAGATTTCGATGACCGACGGGAGTATGGTAGAGCTGTGGGTGGGCAATTGCGTTACTTGGGAAATAATAGGAAAAGAAAGTATGTGACTCTGCTTGGACAAGATGTCTACTCAACAGCATGGTACTAGAGCCATGGAATTCCAAAGTCAACGTTCCACACTTATATCGACTAGTACAAGGAGGGCATCATTTCGTCAACGCACGAGAACAAAGGCGTCAAACGTCCGTGCCTCGGAACCGTGCAAGCCATGGGTACAATTTCTGCTATCATAAGTGAGAATGTTGATCACATGCCTCATCAAATGCGTGTTTCCACCAAACTCACTTCACCTCTTGGTCAGCTCCCAATGAACGTCACCGGTATGGTGACGCATGGACATGGAGACGGTGCTTACGCCCACTATTCTACCGACCTGTGGCCAGGGGACTCAAATTACACAATCTCATCCCTAGCGAGATTGCTTTGTCGTCTTGAAGAACCTCCCATTCGCGTTACGGGTAAACTTTTTCCTCATGAGCCGGCAAACTCGTTTTTTGAGGCTTTGCTGAAAGGAAAGTCTAGATGTATGAACCTTTTACCTACGGTGGTACCAAACCACTCAAGTGCAGTCGTCCCACTTCCCAAAAATCTGTATTTGCAGCTGGACAACTCCGCAAAGGACAATAAGAACCAGTTTCTCATGGCTTTCTTATCGATGTTGACTTATCGTAGGGTGTTCAAGGAAATCCAAGTTGGATTCTTATTAGTCGGCCACACGCATGAGGATATCGATGCTTACTTCAGCCACTTATCCAAGGCCCTTAAGAATCGGAATACTTATGTGGTAGCGGATTTGATGAGGTCTTTTATGGAATCGCAGGAGTTGGGCTTTATGCCCGAGTTTGTTCAGGAGGTTGCGGATTTCAAATCATTCGTCGAAGGCTTTCTATGTGATGGCCAAAATACACTTACTCGTTTAGGAGATATGCACCTCTTCAAATTCTATGTAGATGATGATGGTTGGCCCGTCATGCGCTACAAAGAGAACGCAGCTGACACTCACTGGCTACCCGGAAACAACTCTGGTATACGGCTTTGGAAGTCGGATGCCGACGGAAGTCCCAAGATACCTTCCAGCCTCCCAAAGCCAGTGCCTTTCAGGCGAGTGTGGGGAGACGAGGTTCCTTCTCCAACTAGCAATCAAGAAAAGGCAATTGAGAAGGCAAGAGAGAGGGTTATCAAAGCAATTGATAAGAGGTCCTTCATTAAATCTGGAATTCAAGGTTATATAAAATTCTGGGAGAAGGGGATGGAAAAATGTGAGGGCTTTCGACGTGATTTTCCACCGTATATTGCATACTGGAATGCAATTCTTGAGGAACTTGAGAAACCTCTTCCTTCCACACCCCCGGCTTTGGTAGAAGGATTTTGGCCGATTCAAGATTGGAGTGCGATAATTTCTGCTCCTTTGAGCCTTATTACTAGAGGAGATGTCACACCTGAAGATGAGGAGCCTGAACCTTTCTGTGGCCCACGTTCAAGCATACCAAAGGTTGCTTTGAATCCATGGCGAGACGTCGTTTCCGGATCTTGGGTCCTTCTCCGTCCATTTGACCCTGAGATTTATCCTGTCTGGTTAGGGAGAGCGCAATCAGCAGTCAATAGAGTAGTTGGTGATGAGCAATATGGAATGTTTATTATCCAATTCTCGGAGCCAAGAAATGCGTTCAAGAACCACAAGAAGAAGTACGAGGATTGTTGGTCGGCGACGTGGATTCCGGAGAAACGACGTCCGGTGCACGTTCATGTTGATTCTGTCGTATTTTCTTCTTGGTCAAGTACATTGAACCCTCAGACTCGAACAATTCCACGGAGGGACCGAATAGCAGCAATGACAAACCTTGAAGCTGCAAACGCGGCGAATCCTTGAGTTCAAAGACTAGACGACCTATCGATCCTCAGGCGATATCCTATATCGATCCTAAGTCTAGAAGATTGGAAGATCTATCGATCCCTATTCTATCTGAATGTGTAAGATTTCACATCCTAATACATACAATATTGAATTGCCTGTTGTTGTGATAAAAATTCTTTAGTAAATCAATCCTCTTTGGAAAAGCCTTCTGTGCCTACTGGGACCGATTGTATGTTACATTTGTTGGGTGCTTTTGAGTGTAGGAGATAGGAAGATCTATCGATTGCACCTATACCAGCATGTGTATGATTTGCGTATCTTAATACATTCGGTTATGAATTTGCCTATTGCTGTCATAAATTGTCTTCAGTGAATCAGTCCAAGAGATAGGAAGATCTATCTATCCCTCCTATACTAGCATGTGTCTGCTTTGCGTATCTTAATACATTCGGTTATGAATTTGCCTGTTGTTGTCATGAATTGTCTTCAGTGAATCAGTCCAATAGATAGGAAGATCTATCTATCCCTCCTATATCTGCATGTGTTAGATTTCTACATCTCAATTTATTCTATTATTGATTTGCCTGTTGCTGTCATGATTTATCTTTAATGTCTCGGCTTTTTTTTAAATTGCTTATTGTGTCTATTGGATCCGACAGTATGCCACATTTGTTTCCTACCAGATTGTTCTCGCATGTACTACTAGCATGTCCCCCTTGATCTGCTTTGGAACATCATCAGTTGTTTTTTAAAGGATCCATTCACCCTTATTTATCATCAGTTATTCTTTCCTCATACTTTTGAGGGATTCACTTCCAAGTTCTCTAGGTACAGTTGGTCACATCGGAAGATCCTCCTATATGTGAATGCAAGGGCACAGGATACCATTTCACACCCATTAATGTTTCCAACGCTTCTTCCATAAAGCTCCTTCCTTTCAGAAGAATTTCACCATCTTCGATTTCTTCAATAGATCTCCCGATGCACCATTGTGCCATATTTTTTGCACATTCTCTTGATGACTAAATCTAGACTTTGACCATTCTGGACTATTCAAAGTCTAGATTTAGTTAAATGTGGCATATGTGTATTTTTTCAAATGTTTATTTCTTCAATTGTTACCATTTTCAAATGTTTTCATTTCCAAACGTTTCCATTTTCAAATGTTTCTTTTTTCAAGTGTTCCCATTCTCAAAGGTTTCCATTTTCAAATGTTTAAAGTTGCCAATTCACATTCCTTTCAAATCTAACATTTTATTTTTCCAATCTTCTATTTTCAAATATTTCCTATTTTTGCAATTCCACTTTTCTTCCATATCTAGGTTCTATTTACTCTCAATCATTTATTTGCCAAATCAATTTTTGGTGCAATTTCACCTTCATTCCATATCTGAATTCTATTTTATCCAAATGTTGTTTTTTTTCTGAATGTACTTAAATCTTTGTCGCTTCTTATACTCAAAATGTATACATAATCTTCTTCTAATCTTGATACACTAAATGCGCACAAGTGAAAAAATTTATATTGCAATCTTAAGTGGAATTCACAAATAGTGTTGTAGTTGACATTTAGTGTATTGATTTGTCACTACACTAATTGCCCAATTCACAATTAGTGTACAGGTTTGCTTTTAGTGTACACTACACTAAAAGTGATATTTAGTGTACTTTGTAGGGTGTAACCAACCACTTCCAATTCTCTTCTTATTGCAAATATTACACTACTCTCTAATTAAATTCTCCCACAACACTTTCATTATATTATTACGCTACTGGTATTGATACGCGTCGCTCCGACCGGGGAAGGTTTTATTAGTGCTCCTCAAAATAAAATTTGTTTGACCTATTATATTTTAGATTGCGATTTGCATCCCTCGTATTTTAGGCATACTTTCATGAATATTTCAGGCATACTTTCATGAACGTACCCGTCGTTCCAACGGGTTGAGGTTCGTGCATTTATATAGCATTGCACACAGCACATAGTGCCCCCTCACGGTGCCGATGATCTTCTTCAGGCTGAGGAAGGCGCGCGCGCGGGCAACTGGGAGGTCGGATCGGTCTTGGACGTAATCTGCGCCGTCGCGCTAGGCCTGCTCGGCTTGCTCCACGGTCTTACAAGAGACGCCGATGATCTTTTTCAGGCCGAGTGGGGGAGCGCGCGGGCAACCGGGAGGTCAGATTGGCCAAGGTGCACGGCATCGGCGTCACAAGTGAGCTCTATGTCGAGGCGGTCGTTGATGAGCAGGGGCATGCCGTACTTGCGAGCTACTTTGATCAATGCCTTTGCAATTGCATCCATCACACTCGAACAAAACCCAAAAAGGAAGAAAGAAAAAAGTCGCTCGTTCTTCTCAGACCCCTGATTGATGCCAAAAAAAAACTTGCCAACTGCATTGCCGCGACGTGACCCTTCCCACTGAAATAAACCATAGCCCACATCTCTACCAAAAAGATGACCCAAAAAAAAAACAAAACTCACATCTCTGTAAAAAAACGGCTGTCTCTACTCCATCGCCCTACCGAATGCACCCTCTCTAAACTACAAAGCAAATCCGTACATGCCTGCCCCACGGCGCAATGTCCACGTCCAGCGCAATGGAATCGCTCCCTTGCTCCATCTCTAGGAAAAAGCAGCAGCAGCGACCAAACTCCTCTACATCGCAAACGCAACTTCACGTGCTCCATTCGATGTAGTGCCTGATTTTGCCCGCCTGAGTAGTGCTCCTGACCATGTGGTTGTATGAGGAAGCAGAAGTGGAGCGAAGTGGAGCACCACTTCATGACTTGTAAGAGAAGAAGTAAAACCACGATTTACTTCTTGGTCTTCTTGGTCTGTTGGTCCACCAAAAGCAACGGACAGACATACTAACGCGTATTATATAGGTTGATTAAGGTCGTTTCGAGGTAAAACGCGTGCGTGCGCACAATACAATTTAAATGTGAAATAAAACTCTTAATGCACCGCACATTTGGAGTATTTTGTATATTTAAAAACTCAAGGCACTACTTTGTATACCTTTTCATTTTCTTCGGAAAAAAAAGTAATTTAAAAAAAAATTGATACTAATTTATGAGCATTCTAAATTAAAGGCTTTAAATTATAAGAACAAAAAATTTGCATATCTTTGGAGACCTACTGTAAATTTCATATTCCACCTAGAGTAATTTTTCTTCGGTTTTGATACAAAATTATGCAAAGATCATATCTTTTTTTTCACTACTTTCTGAATAGTTTTTTTTCCTTATAGCTGCGGTAATATTACACTCATTTTTATTGAAGAATTTACTTTTACCTTTCTGTTATATAATTCATTTTATTTTTTTAATATTTAATTTACAATGGCAAGTTATTGAATTTTACAAAACAACAAAAAGAACAAAGAAAATGAAAACAAGTACAAAAAGCAACAATTTTAAAGACTCATAATCCTTTCAGCAAACAGATATCAAAAATTTAAATGATGCAAAAGACATGTTGAGGAACAAAAACGTTATTCTAAGTTCTTTATTTTTCCATGATCAAAATCATGCGATTGTAAATATTTTTAAAGTGTATTCTTCACTACATCTAGAAATAGTGCTCAAGATTCATGAAATAAACAAACATATTATTATATTTCATACTATCATAAATTATGCAAAAATGTTAGGACTATCCAAGTCCAATTGAATGACCTAAATGCGATATAGGGAATACGAGTTTTTGAAAAACATACAAAGTGTAGTTACAACATTTCATGAAGAGAAGAATTTAAAATCCAAACTTAATAAAACTTTCATAATATATACATAATACTATTATTATTTATGTAAAAAACTATTTGGGCCATTAAAACCTCATTTCTAAACAAATATGAACAATCTTCTTCATGGTTTTCAATTCAAGATCTTACGAAAATGATTTTTATGAAACATCAATATTAGAAAAATTGGTATTGAACAAAAAAATTCATATCATGATTTGTTTATCACATGTTTCCAATGATTTTTTTAAAATTGAATGTTGCATTACCTTATTGGATTGATTCAACTTATAATAAAAAAATGGAAATATATTTATATGTATAATAGTGCATTATGGTTGTAATAAACAAAGTTTATTCAATGGTTTTATATCATATGACAAATAAAGTTATTGACTAATGAGATTCCAATGTTTGTCAATGAGATATTAATATATTTGGCCATGGTGGAATCATGGCTATCTAGCACATCAAGGCGTATTTTGTAGAAGTTGTTCCTAAGAATTTTGTATGCATAGGAATACAAGGATATCTACCTTAAGTCCATGAAACCCACATTTCAAGAATTCATACATCTAACCTCATATTCATAAGCTTTACAGGGATGCAAATTCTTCAATTTCATAGTTTACAAAAATATATGTGCAAAGAGGATCCTTTGGTGTATTTCAACCATGTTTGAACTTCGATACCAATACATGAACTGGAATATTTGTACGTAGCAATTAATAGGCCGCCACCCATGGAATATTAAGGTTTTAGAAAGTATCATAAGAATTTTAGGTTTACTAAATAGTGGTAAGCGTTAGATAGCAGGAGTCCACTTAGTACAAGAATCAAGAATCAATTTAGATAGCGAGCTGGATAATATACATTGGTTCTAATTTGTTCTATTTCAAAATGTGGCATATTTCAATGTTCTATGTCGTTGGAATATCCTTTCTCAATAAAGTTTTACAAAAGAAGGCGTCTTTGCTATTCTTAAGCATTTGTCTCTTTAATAATAGTCTTAATTATGCTATCCAATGACTTTGCTATTTGAAATTGGTGTATATGGACTTCACATCATATCTTTTATGATGGTACACAAAATTGAGTTTGTCCATTGCAAATATTTGACACCATAGGACTTCAACGTTTTCTAATCTTCTAGATGTAGGAAATGAAAATAAACGTTGGTTGAAATTTGGATATTTTATTTTACTTCATAGTAAAAGGTCTTGAAATTAAACATGAGAATCTTAATTTATTTATGCTTCATATGTCTTTGCATTCATTAAAAGCATTTTTAAATTGTTTTTAGAAAAAAGAAACTCAGGAATTTTTAGAGCTTACATTACAATTAGGAAGAGAATATTTATTTTAAGAATAGAATATAGAACTGTTCGTATTGGCATTCATAAATATGATAATGTGCATAAGTACAGAAATGACAAGCAATACATATATATTGTACATAATATAATAGATTTGAAAGAATAAAACACCATGAACAATGTGGTTTTATTTGAACTTGAATAAAAGTAGAAACCCTAAAATCCTAAAGCTAAACTGCACTAGATACTGAATCACATTGAAATTTGATTGAATTACTATTTTTGGAATACAATAGAAAAGTACATCAAAGAGTAACAGAGTTTTAGATCCCTCCATATTTTTACAATCTTGGTTTAGGGTATATAAAAAATTATACTCTCAAAGAAACATGTTTCAAAAAATATTTGCCATGACCATGTAGAAGTGCATACAAATGTACATGAGAGGCAAAACGTAAAACCTAATTCCTAAAATGCAAACCCTAAATTAGAAACCCTAAATCCTACACCCTAAACTCTTAAATGGAAGCCCTAGACCCTAGATTGTAGAGCATAGGCCGTACATAGAATACCCTACACTTCAACCTATTTATATGATGTTCTCCATTTAAACAAATTTTTAAAATTTTCCCGCCAAAATTTTGGAAGATTGCATAATGGGTCCAAAAATGTTTTTTGACATTCATGTTCCCGCTTATTTTTCAAAATCGCAAGTCCCGCCGTTTGCGACTTCGTCACCTCAACGGCTGAACGAACTTTCTTTCTCTCTCTGTTTCATGTTGCTCGTGCTTGCTTGGAGCGTTCACAGTCGTTCGTCGATACTGAAGTCGACCGTCATGCCTCCGCATAGTTGAAAAATGCAGCTGCTTCACGTTGTGGGGACCGCTTTTAACCTCTCTCTCACACAGTCCCGAACAACGCCGTCTTCTCTGCTTTGTGAGGTACAATATCCATTTTTCTTTCAACACGATGGGTACTATTCGTGTGATACATACATAGGGTTTCAATTTCATGTTTCAATGACTATGTTCATCCCATTTAGTTAGGATTTTGGATGTTCAATTTCAGGGTTCTTTCGCCATTGGAAACTAGTGTCTCCGTGTTGTATAGACAAAGTCATCAGAGTGGAATGATTGAAGTGACAAAAACGACTCCGTTTTTATCGCCGTGTTTTTTGGGAACCATTATGATCTTACAGTTTAGCTCGAGTCGAGCTAAACTGTGAGCATGAATAATATCTTACATGTATGATCTCTATCTGTAACAAGTGAGAAGCTTTATATCACTGACAATTTAGGTCTACTTGAGCTAAACTATCTGCCTATATATACGACAGTTTAGATCGAGTCGACCTAAACTGTCACATCATAAGATTCTCACTTGTTACAGATAGAGATCATACACCAAAATAACGCATCAGATGATGCGTGACAGTTTAGGTCGAGTCACCCTAAACTGTCACAGCTCTTAAGATGTAACAATTTAGGTCGGGTCGACCTAAACTGTCACGTATCATTCGATGGTCAATGAGTATTTCACGGTATATTGTCGATGATCTTTCGATTCAAGTATATTTGAAGTAAGATTTGGTGTAACAAATTGAGATTACAAAATTGGTTCTGGACGTATAATAATTTCAATTTTACAGATACCTTGCTTAAATATTCAGTTTTACAGTTTAGGTGGTCTCGGCCTAAATTGTCACAATACATTCCGAACTAGATGTCGAATGTATGATCAAGCCTATTTAACAAAATAATATGAATTCATCCAAAACTTGAATCGATACTATTGTGTGAATGAAATTTCTATCATCTCTATTTAAATGAACTTAAATTAGGATCTTCATCTCCTTCCGACAGTATTAATAGATAATTTCATGACTGTTTTGGTATGCAAAAATTGTGCGTTAGAGTAAACTCGTCACTACGTTTGCTAGTACTGATTTCATGATCATCACATTTTTTTAGAATAGTTTAGCTCGAGTCGATCAAAATTGCCTTAGTTTTTTATATGCTATTCTAACCATTCTTTCTTCTCTGTTTCATGTTGCCCGATTGCATTGCAAAATGTCATATTCTTCGGAGGATGACTTTAAACGCAATGGGCCTATCAACCCAGACATTCCGGATTTTGACGTCATTCCTTGGAGGTACTGGGTACGGAAGACCGTCGTCCTCCATAATGCCCGCGGTATCGCTATAGCTTCTGGACTCGTTCAAAATTTTAGGCTTACTGTGATTATAGATATCTCGGCTCCTTTCTATGACTCTCAGGTTGCCGTTCAAGTTTCCACCTCGTTTGATAACAATGAAGTTCCTTAGGATTGGATTTACTCATTCAAATCATGGCCTATAGTTGATGTTTTCCTTAATGGGATTAGTCTTCATCATCACAGCCAACGAGATGTTTTTAATATGTGGATAGCTGAAAGTGAACGAACTCTAGGTATTAGCAGTCGTCCCTACAATTCTAGGTCGAGGAATCCCACTTGAGTTGACTCCTGCAATGCTCACTTTCTGATGACATCCGATTCCATCAATGCCATTGCGAGCAATACTTGCTCTAGTGAGAATTGTGTGCAGCTCTACCCTAGGGAGAAAATCACGATTTTGCGTACTCGGATGTATGACAATACGTCAGTGCATTATAAATCATGTCAAACTAGATGTTCATAGGCAACTTCATAGAGACATTGCTGGTAGAAATGTAATCACACTCAAAGGTGTTGATGTTTGTTCTGTTGCATGGATGAGGATTATGGGTGTTAGTTCAAGTACATTTTATTGCTACGCAAAGTATGCCAACCTTGGGTATGCTGCCCAAAATCACGGGAACACTGGTTTGCATAAATCTAGAAAGCATACCATTGTTGCTAGTACTACACTTGGTGTCATCTTAGATAGGCATGTGGACCACATGCCTCATAAGTCTCGTGTTCTTTCATCTGGTGAGAAAGTTGTCGCTATGGTGCTCCCATCAAATTTCAAATGGAAGGACCAAATTCCTTAAATAGTGGACGAGCACTTTGCAGACTGTGGGTTGCAGCCGCTATCTGTTTCAAACTTGAGTAAAATTTGTCGGATGAGCTTCCCTGAGTATTATGCTAAGAAGCCAGGAGACAATTTTGCTCGTTGCTCTACTTGTGACAAGTATCACTCTCAGAAGAAGCTCACGCAACCTAGGACTCAAGCATCACTGCTGTCGCAGAAAAAATTGAGTGGTCACCTTGATTCAGCATTAGCTCATCGGAACTTATACTACCTTAACAGATTTAGATCGAAATCATCACTAGACAAGGTTGTTACTATCATGCATGATAAGATGGACCACTCTTAAACTGTTGTGCCAATTTTTCCACATAGGACCAATCACCTAGATGGTCTTATGAAACTCCCCGTGGCAGTTATTGGAATGCTTGCCCATGGTCATGGTGACGAGTCGTATGCACATTATGGCCTTGATTTATATCCTCATGATGCCAATTTCACTGTTGGTTTGTTTGCTAAGCTACTAAGAGATCTAGAGGCTCCCTCAAAATCAACATCTCGAGAACTCTTTCAGGAATCAAGTTCCAATCCGCTGTATGCAGCGGTGCTGCGAGGTTCCGAGATTTGTTTGGAAGAGCTTGGAGATGCTCCAGAGAATCCTGCTTTAGCTCAGTCTTTGCCTCTAATTCTAAATGTCCAGATGGACAATGCAGTAGGCGATAACAAGAACATATTTGTTTTCTGTTATTGGTCTCTACTCGTTGCAAAACGTATTTTCCACGAGGTGTATGTAAATTTCATGCTAGTTTGTCATACCCATGATGATATAGATGCGTTGTTTGGTTGTCGGAGCATGGCTTTGAGGAAGGAAAGTTATCCGACCATTCCTCTTCTAATGAGATCGTTCATGAGGAATGAAAGGGTTCCCACAATCCCGCATCTTATTCAAGAGGTTCCCGACTTTAAGAGTTTTATTGCTAGCTCGATTGCGGAAGGAAGTGAAGCCCTACAAGGTCATACAAAAGCTCATCAGTTCAAGTTTTATCTAGATTCCAATGGATGCCCAGTGATGAAGTATCAAATGCTTTGTCACCATGACGATTGGCTCCCAAAAGAAGGTGGGGGAATTAAGCTGTGGAAGGAGGACTCAGAAGGGGCGTCGTTGTGGTCTCGTGGAGAACCAATTGCCTTAAAGCCATCGGTGATGCGTAATCTTCCTGAGATTGAGAAGGGCTTGTCGGGATGCATTAGTCATTGGGAGCAGTTATCGCGAGAAGATTTATGAGGTGAATACCGAAGGCGTTACGATCCTCTAGCTTGCTATTGGAGCGGTGTGAGGGATGCTTTAAGACTTCCAATGGACACACCGATCTTTTTGCAGGATGGGTTTTGGCCAACATCGCGTGTCGGGCATGGTGTTGAAGATGAGTTTACTGAGGATGGTGATGTTCGCGAACAGTTTGGCGAAGATGACCATTTCGTGGGCCAGAGGGGCGACTTCCCCGCCCCTTCATTTCGGGTTGGTCGTGATCATTTTGTTGGGTATTTTATTGTTTTGCGGCCTTGCGATGGAGACGAGCGTTTGGTCTAGATTGCTCGGGCGTTGTCAGATCCAAACTCTGACCCGGAATGACCGAATTGTGTGAAGATTCAATTCTTCCGCCCTATTTCACGCAATCATGTTCTTAAATTCTATATCGGATGGGATTCTAATCGCGATCTTCTGTGGAAAATTGATAAAGGTGTGGAAGAGACTTGGAAGAGCACCAATTCTATTTTGATGGCTTGGGAATCTTGAGCCCGAATCGATGGTAGTCAGTGTACAACAAAAATACCACAAAGCCAGGTCATATTCATCAAGGACTCCTTAAGGGCAGTAGTTGGGTCCAAATCCTAGGCTATGGTATTGAACTAATAGCTTCGATGGCTTAGAATGTCGGATTGTTTTGAAGTATTTCATGTGATTTGTTCATTTCTAACATGGTTCATTGATATTTTACTTGATTTCGTTAATACTTTACTTAGAGTATATGACTGAGCGCACTTTAGGTCGATTCAAGTAGAAGTGTATGCTATATATTAGTTATATTCACTATTTCTATATTGGGCTCATATCGTCCATTGAGATGTAAATTATTGCATGACATTGAATTGCAATCCGTTTGGCTGCAGTATTAATTTGGGCTGCAATACGTGATTCTTTTACAAAGTATTCATTCGTTCATCATTTTGTTTCATTCTTGCTAAACTGGGATAAATGCTTCAGGCTAGTTGGTAATTATTTGACGATGTAATTGTTGGTCCATCATTTGAGCTAAACATGGCGTTTGGTATTTGTTGAGTATGTAAAATTCTTGGAATTAATGTATTTAGTGATTTACATCACCTCTCAATATAATGGAAACTATTATAAAAGGAAATGATAATCTTTTTTACTATAATGTTGACATGAGTAATTTAGTTCTAATGCACGAAAATTTTATATTGAGAGACTCAATCTCCCAATATAACAAATATGGTGTTTACAAGCAAGCTTGCTACGTAGCCTTTGTTGCTTCAGGAGTATGACTTTGAGGTTGTACATTGGGCCGGCATCATGATCTTGGATGCGGATGGTCTATCTCGCAATCCAAGTTCTGAGGAGGAGGATTTGGCTGGTGCCAGGTGGCACGGTGACTGTGAGAGGGAGTCAAACCCGGGGTGGCATGCAACGGCTTACCTCATGTCAGAACCTAGTTTTTGAAAAGTTGTCGTCTCAGCATAAGTCAAAGGGAGAATGGGCAGTGTTTTTCAGAAATTAGGAACACCTCCATTGTAAGTAAATGATTTTACTAAAAACTATCGCTAGCCCTTATTGCGTAAAATCTGAAACCCCTAAAACCACTAAGGAGGAATCCGGATATCGGTGACTAGAAATCGAACTCGAACAGTTACAACCAGGATTAGGATCTAACTTTCAGAACCAGAACCGAGTCTAACGGCAATAACTAGACGCGGGTTTTAATTCAGGTAATGATTACCGGACTGGGAATAAATGGTTAATCCCACGGTTCTTCCTCTCATCTTTCTTAGTGAGTTTTGGGTTGGTTAGCGGCAAGCAAGCGAGCATGGAAAGCTGGGAGTTGTACGTGAGAGCGTTCGTAGCCAGGATTGTTACCGTGTGCGGGTGAGGGTTTGAGTGCGGATTTGTTTACGGGTCTTGGTAAAAAGCAAGGATTCGGATTTAATCAAGGGTTGCAGAGATGACGCTTAAGTTATCAACCAACAGCAAGGCGGCGACTTAGGCAATCGTGAATCTCCGGACTGTGGTCTCGGTGATTTTTGAATCCGAGAGCGAGAGGAAGGCGCTGGACGCGGGCCTGAAGAGGATGGGATGTTTTGGATTACGGGAGCGCCCATGGTGTTTCGGGACGACGTGATGGTCCCGGAGCTGATCGAATGAGCCTCCAACGAATTTGAAGGCACTAACTAAGGGATGCCGGCAAAGTGACCATGATAATCTGGAGCGTTGTATACAGATTCTCAACTTAAGGAGAAGGTATGTGCTCTCGTGGGGAGTCGTTTATAGATGGGAAGTTTACTTGGAAAGCACACGCGAAGGATGGGCTGACCGTGGCACACTGTATGAATCCGAGAGTAAAGAGGGTAATGGAATTCATGCTCCCGATCTTGTATCCAGATCGGCTTTTTAAAACAACCACAACGTTAGCCAACATGATATGGAGAGCGTACACAGGTGAGAGACCAGTAGCATGGGGAGATATCGTAAGGGAATAAGTGGGGAAATTCCTAACCAGATTGGGGAAGGTGCGACCTACCCCAATCTCTTCATTCTTGTATCACCTCTACCAGCATGAAGACCTGCTGCGCGACAACAAGAAGACTGCCTACAAGACGGCCAAGGTGCTCGCAAGCCACAAATGGGAGATGCGGAGCCGGATGCGGAACCCGAGACAAGAACCAGATTTGGATTCCTCTGAGGACGAAGTCCAACCGGCATCAACCAGCACGAGGAAGAAGAGGAAGTAGAGCAAGAGGTGCAACAGCACACCTCCGATCCATAGGAAGGTCATTAAAGAGAGGGAGGACCACTACCCTTTTGACATCATCGCGGAAGAGTACGAGAAAGCCAAGGACAACTACGAGCGGATCAAAGTGATCCTGGCTCAGGCGAGCTGGATTACAGGAGACGTGGGACCGGATGAGCTGTGCGAGCATCTGAAGAGGAACCTGCAACCTCGGAACGTGTCAGAGTTGCAGGCTTGTCTTGTCTCCTCGGAGAACTCGAACTGGAAGATGAAGACGACCATGGACAAGAAGGATGAAGAGGTGTTGTGGCAATGGGGAGAGCTAACGATTCCGCGATTGCTCTCACCTGCGTCACGGAGTTCGAGCAGCAACCGGGCGACGTGTTGCTGAAGGCGAGGTTGCTCAACGTGGGATTCGACAAAGCTCGGAAAATTTCCGGTCCGGAAGCAAAGAAGCTCGTTGGGGTGCTGGTGGAGTGCCATGCAAAGATGGAGAATGTGTTGGAAGAGTGCCGGAAGATTCACGCAAGGATCTTCCGCAACATTTAAAAAAGTAAGCGGAAGGACTCTCTTGACTTGGAGCCTATAGACGCGCTTCCAGAAGTGCTTGCGCTTTCGGAACCGGAGCCAGATTCCGAACTTCTCGTCCGGGATCCAAGAAGCAGAAGGACAAACTCCCACCACTATCTCAGCTGAAGGTGGAGGTTTGGAAGGAGAAGACAAGCAAGGTGGAAAACAAAACTCTAGACTCACGGGTTTCCAAGAGGCGGACCATTTCCGTTTCTGAGAGGGCAATCCCTATGCGGCAAACTCGGTCACCTGCATGGACTGTCACCTGGGAAGTGGTGGAGAAGACGCTCGCAAGCAAGCACATCCAGGTGCAGAAGCCGGAGGACAAGGGCGAGGAGGAAGGAGAAGCATCACTTTGAGTCGGAACTTCAATGGTAAGGCTTTCGGACTCGTCGGAGGAGGACAAAGATCAGGGTCGGGAACACAAGAACTAGGGCCAAGCCCTGTTTTGTGCTCAAGGAACTAGCCGTAGGTAGTTAGAAGTCAAGTGGTAGGATTAAACGGTCACAGCGGTGACTTGATAATTAGGATTTTTACCCGGAACATGAACTTGTTCCAGGAAAGGTGGATCTTATGCGTAACTTTTAGATCTCATCAGTGGTAGTTAGAAAGTGATAGGCCAGTTGTGAGGGACCGTTTTGTCAGATGGGTAGGTGGTCATTGTGAGAATGAGATGGTCACAAGGCTCATCGTGGGGTTCCAGGTTTTGTGTTTTGTTCCCAAAGCAAGGGTATTTAGTTGTTGGTTGCTAGGCTGTTGGCATCTTGTTAGTTGACCTAATTGTGAGACCATGGGTAGATTGCGGACCCGGGTGACTTGGATTTTGGTATGTAGGTCGGATGCCTTGCATGGCCGCCGCTGTAGCTAGAATCCGGTTCCCGTTATCTTAGTGATAGGAAGAGGGTCTGCACGCATCTAATTGTGGGGCAACTTTCCCTAAGATTGTATGAGATGCGCGGCCCATTTTTAATGTTAAGTTTAAGTCCTTAATCTTGACTTCTTTCTATCTCTTTTTTTGTGAGCTCCAAAGTAGTCCTGTCACGGTCGTACCCCATTTGGGAATGGTTGTATAACCTTTGGAAGCCTGGATTGTAGTGAAAAGGAGAAGTGAAGGATCCGGGTTTCTTTGGAATTCCGCGAGAGGGTTAGAAATTGTTACTAGTCATATCCCGATCTAGATTCTCTAGGATTCCTGTCGTTGTAGTAAGCAAAGGATCGGAATACCTCTTGTATGATCGGCTGTCCGGCAGCCTCCCTATAGTTGTGTGGGAGTAGACACCACCCTAGTGCGTGTGCTTGTCATGTGTAGGAGTTGTTAGAGTTGATAGTGGAGTCTTTTGTCACTCTAATCTAAGAGGGGAGAGTTTTGTACACCATCCTTCTCCAATTAGGACTTGTCGTCTGATAGCTAACGTCATGAAGGAAAACTAGAGTTGATTACTATTATTTGTGGTTTAACACTCCCGGATCCGGAATTAAAATCGGAAATAGGAAGTAAGGAGAGGAAATCCGGATAATCGGAAAGGTAAGGTGACTGGATTGGGCATGGTTAAATAAGAAACATAAGAGGAAGTCATAACCGAATTGTCCTAACCTAGCTAGCTTCACCTGAATCCCTGGAACGATACACGAGTCACCACTTGGGGTATTTTGGGCACTTAAAACACTCAAGGGGATGTACTTGCAACAACCGTGTTCCAACACCTCACGTTGATGTGTCGCTCCGTATCAACGTTGCTTGATTTGCCAACGGATGAAGAATTGGATAGGGCCCAAATTGTTAGTGATGTGTGGGAAGACGGTCCAGTCTTGCACAAGCTACAACATGGGACACTTCCCCTAGCTCTTTCACCTATAGAGCGTGATGGAGTTGGACACCAAGTAGCAAGGTGTTGTTGGGAGAATGGTCTTCTATTTTTAGAGTGGCCAAATGAGACTAGGCGCATAGTTCCAAGGCCAGATCAGAGGGCTTTGTTGGTACGGCAAGTACACGAAGACTTAGGCTATTTTGGTGTGCAATGGACTCATTCCATGCTGCATAGCCAGTACTGGTAGACCGACATGTATCAAGTGGTCGCCACGTATGTTTCTTGGTGTGAAGTATGTAATTGGGTTATATCCAACTTCAACACCTTATCACCCCGGTTGCAGCCTTTGCCCATTATGGAGCTAGGATACCTGTAGTCTTTGGACTTTGTTGGTCCACTTATTGTGACTCCACGCGGAGCAAAGTATATCTTGGTGATGGTGGAGCATTTCAGCAAGTGGATTGAGCTCGTGGCTCTTCCGCAGAACTCTTCAGAGTTGGCGGCCATGGCATTCCTCGATCAAGTATTGGCTCATTTTGGAGCCTGAGTAGAGGTTTTGACACACTAGGGATGTGAGTTCCATGGGGCTTTTGAAGCTTTGTGTTCCAAGGCTTTGATAAACCATCGTACTACTTCTTGAGATCATTCAAAAGCGGACGGTTTGGCGGAGCGTGTGGTTCAGACCGTGAAGCGGGGCCTATGAAAGTATGGATTACTTCAGGGTCGCCACTGTGATTGGAATTTGATGATACCATAGATTGCCATGAGGTATTGATTTAGCCGACAAGCTTCACTGGCTGCTTTTAGCTTGTATGAGTTGTTGTACGTGCGAAAGCCAATTTTACCAAGTTTCGTTCAGAAAAAGTTGGCTCCAGTTGTTGATTTGGATGATCTTGAGGTGCGAGCCTAGTGTCTACGGGATCAAGCGGAGTTCTTAAAGTGGGCCATGCCCATGGCTATAAAAAACTTGTCAATTGCTTAGCACCTTCACACCTTATAATACGTTTGTATTGGTAGCGGTGCCTATCGACCTCAACTACAAAGATTTTCTACGGAGGATTTCGTTTATGTGTAGCGTGAAGCCACACAACGTTGGGCTTCAAGGTAGGGCGCCCTATTCTTTGCGTGAAGGATGTGTTACCTGGTGGCATCTTGTTGCTGGAAGGCAAGGATGGCTGGCAGTGTTGGTAGCACTCAGAGAATTGTGTCCTCTACCATTTATCCATTGTTGGCCCCTTTCATCCGAAGTTGGCGGTAGTGCCAGATAGCCTTCTGTATTTTGTGTGTGGTGAGAAGAAGGGTGAGACTACCATATTGCTTTGTGACCATTGCCAGCATGGTTGGCATATGACTTGCTTGACGCCGCTTCTTTCTACTATACCGCCCGGGGATTAGACCTGCCCTTGTTGTTAGAGGTCTTCAAGCCATGTTTCACTCGATGAAATGGCTTGAATTCCTTGTGAATTTGTCACTATTGATACGTTGCTATCTAGTTGGAGTTTCTGGTTTTGATTCAAGGATAGGAAATGTGAAGATTTACAAAGGGATAGACAACAAAGTTGCCTAAGGCGATTAAATATGGGGCTCACATTGCACCCGGCCTACCCTCTCTTTGTTACTTCGTCATATGCTTATTGATTCGGCGACGGGCAACATCTTCGAATGGATGCATACAGTTGTTACAGCGACATCACCGTGGCGTTTAGTCTTGTTAGTGATGTATGGTCCAAGTAGGATAGAGGGTCTCTTTATCCGCTGGATGGGCACTTGAGAATGTATTATGTATACTTGTTTTAGTGTATGTTTTTTGTTTATTTGATGTTGGTTAGGACTCTTGATCTATTGTGGTTATCGATCTTTCTTTATACGATAGCTGTCACGGGACGTGGCGTCGAGGGCCTCTCCGTATCGTAAATTTAGCATAGATTAGTTTATTACTAATCTACGAGTGTTTAGGGGCAAACGGCGGCGCACCGCATTCATTTGTGGATGATTTGTTGTATGCGTGTGCGTATAGCGCCGCACATGTCCTTGACTTGACATCTTTTCAAGTCAAGCTTTGTGAGTGAGTTAGAGAGTGTTAGTGATTACCTTTGCTTGTAAGTGATTGTTTATCATTAGTAAAGACTCTTTGTTCTCCTATACTACTTGCACTCGTTGATTCTCCCTTTGCGGATTGCGAGACGCATGACTACGTGAGTGATTTCATACTTGTTCCTCGAGGGTGTACTACGTATACTTGTTTTCGTGTATTTTTTTTGTTTATTTGATGTTGGTTAGGACTCTCGATCTGTTGTGGTTATCAATCTTTCTTTACACAACTAAACGGTGGGTGCCAGTCGATTGTGTCATAATAGTTTCTAATTAAAATTCCAATAACCACAAGAATACCATACGAGGTCTTTTTGATTTCTTAGAGTATCGTAGCCTCTCATGCAAGACGGAAGATATTTAAGGAATTGCGGCCTTTAAGAGTCATATGCATTATTTTTTATATACTATGATCTTCTAGGATCCCAATGAATTGGTTTTTTAACACGCACCTAAAAATTCAATAAAAATTAGATTTGATGAAGGATCTTTTTGGCTTTCTGGAACAATTCTAAGCTAACACCTTCCAGTCTTTTCATTGTTGGATCCCATCCCCTTATCTAAGTTAGATTTCAGCTTACCTTAAGCTGCTATGAAAACGTGTAAGTTTGATATTATCTCCATCATGATCTCATACTTACTTTCTATTAGGTTGTGAGCTAAAGATGCCTTGGGATTCTACACTCCAAACTTGGTGAAGATTGGATTGAAGATGTTTATTAAGTTTTAGACATGATTGTTGATCCTTTGATGGTTTGATGACAACCACTCCTTATCGCGTGTTTGAAATATAGTGCACTTTAGCTCTTTCAGAAAGAGACGTTATGTATATATGATTGTTTGGGTAGTAAATGTGAACATATCCAATGAATTAAGCAAGGTTGATACTAAAAAGTTATTCTCGACAAGTGTTCAACCTAAGCTATTTGACCTCAGAAAAACTTAATGATTTAGTTTTTTATATATTTTATCATGTATAAATTGATCTATGCTTGCAGAGGTCAAATTGAGCCCAAATATTATATCTGATAGTTTAGAGACCTCATCTTCAGGTGCCCATTTAAAGTGCACGTTGTTGGTCCATGTCGGTTTTCGTATTCCATTGGGACCTCAAATATACTCTGTCAAAATTTTTAGCCAATTCATAAGTATGCTCTAAGGGTTTATTAAATCTTTGGTGAGTCTGTACTAGATAGTGAATAACATTTTCCTCTGCAGCAACTATCAAAGATGTATTGTCTGCAAATTACATGACCACCTACTCGATTTTGTCAGTGGTATGCCTTTTTATGCCTCTCTCCCACCTATTATTTTATACCCTTGTATAAAATTCTCCCAAATATAAAGAATAGAAAAAGAACCATTAGGCATCCTTGCCTAACTCCTTGACTGATCATAAAATGCCATACTACTCTACCTTTAAGCTTACTCTTGCTTGACTGCCTTTGAACAACAAGGATAGTTTTGCCACAAACTCTGGGCAAACTCCATCACCTCCAATGCTCTTAATAAGAAGTCTATATTGACCTAATAGTAGGCTTTTAAAAATTCTAATTTTAGAACAAAGAAGGGGTCTGTTTGACTCCTTGGCATGAAGAATAGTCTCATGAAAAAAAAAATATTGTCCAAGATAAATCTCATTGGCAAGAAGACGGACTGATCTAGGCAATTAAAATCTATGAAGATGGATTAAAGCCTCACTTGCAGTGCTTTTGCAAATAACTTAAATAGGACATTTAGTAGAGTAATTGGCACCAAGTGTTTGCTGACCCTCTCTTTCTATCTTTGCAAAGGAAGGCATTGAATTCTTGTACTCTATCTTTGAATTTCCTCACTACCACCGCCTCATGGATCATTGCTATTTACTCTACTCCTATAACAAACTAGACTTTTTTGTAATGTTCAGAAACCATGCCTTCAAGTTCATATAACTTATGCATTGTAAGCTCCATAACCACAAGGATGAGTTTATCAAGATTGGTTCTCCTTTTGAGAGATTCCTTCATCATTAGGCTTAACTTGAACATAGACCTAAAAGCATGGTCTTTTGTGCTTCCACAATACCTTTTGTACTAGCTTTGGAGAATGCAACTTAGAATATAATTCAAAGAAAATTGTTTCAAGTTCAGATTGTCCAGTTTGAATAGTTCCATTTGCATCAGAGAGTTCAATGATACTTGTAGGACGTAAGCGCTGCGTTGATTCTTAGAAAAAAAATTTAGTTGCCTTATCCCCTACTTTCCTCTACCATGTTTGGATCTTCACTATTTGCCCCTCTATTTTCCACTCTTTGCAATCCTAGAGCAACTTTTCTATTTGACATTTGCGCATTTGCACATTAAATTTCTCTATGTTAGGATTGTATGTAGCTTGCTCTTTCTTTATGAGGTTGCGGAATTTCCCTTTAGGTGCTCTCTAACCCTTCCTTTGTCTGTATCCTCACCCTTGCTTTGTCTTTACAAATTCTTTTATACCATTTTATAATCCTTCAAATTTTTCCTAAACCCTTGACTAAGGGGGACATGCAAGCCACCTAGTCTTTAACTCTTGAATCATTAAGTCCCTTAGATAAGCTATATTAAATTTTGCTCCTCTAGATTGAGGTGCTCAAGTTCTATTGCAAAAAAAACTAGAGGTGTTCCAAATGACTACTATCCCCTAAGATCCCATATTTCCTAAGATGGTGTCCTTGGTTTCCATTAGGATTAGGAAAAACATAAAATATATCTTAACGCACTAGCACCCTTCCAAGTCTGCTTCTTTTATTGTCCCAAATATATGTGATGAGTTGATCCTGTCAATACAAGTCCTATACAACCCCTAGGTCTTCAATGGCAAGAAAATCATATTCTTGCCATTATGATTTATTAAACTATTTGTCTAAAAGGTTGCGCTTGTTATCGAGGACTTGTCTCTAGCATTATATACAAAGTTTCAATCACTACAAAGTACCCAATTAGAACTAAGAGGCAGCTTTTGCGTTTACTCTTGCCAAAGTAAAATCCTTTGGAAAGGATTATGAAGTACATAGACATTGGGTACTCCTAATTTTCCACCAACGGTGTCCTTGAAGATAGTCTATTGTGCGGATTTGCCACTTAAAGTCCCTTAACCTCGTATAAGGTATTGAATATCACGGATAATGAATGAGATGAATCCTCCACACCCTATTGATACTTGATTGGATACTAAACCTTTGCAATGAAAAGCTTTGGCCTAACTCCAAATTCTAGGGCCTAGTTCTTATAAAGACTTTATTTGCAATTTTTGTTCTCGTAAACACAAAATATGAAGGCTATGAGCTAGTGGAGATAGGTAGTTTTGGAACTTGCTAACATTTTTTCAATTAGTAAGCCGCTAGATCCCATCCAATGGCAATAGACACCATTTTCATATGGTGCAACCCTTGTTCTATTTGCAAGCAGCTTTTGCCTACTTGACTTTTTAGCTTGCCTCATTAGTGCTTTCCGGATTGCTATACACCCACATGTATTGCCATCCTAGAGGGATTGTGAGAACTAAATTTGTCTCACATCTCGTGAGTGAATCCAACGAGATGGATTTTGATGGAGCACATGGAGTGGAGTGACGGAGCTAATTGGAGCTACAAGGGGATATGCCATGAGGGCCACTTCATTAGCCAAATTAGGAGCTTGCTCTACCTTACATCGTTTCCTCCAAGTGAAAGGATGAGTGAGGATCCTCAAAAGGTTGAGGATGACTTCTCCTACATTCTCTCTTATTCCTTATCAAACTTCTCCCTTAGCTTTCCAAATCTAGTGTTTCTAAAACACAGGTGTTGAAGGTCATATCTTTGTTGATTCTTGCTAGTGCATGTCAAAGTCCTAGATGGAAGATTCTGCAATTTACTTCCCATTGATCCTTCAACCGCCTACTTGTAGAGTATCAATAACAATACCCAAGCCATTAGAGTTAGGTTGTGGGTCCCTAAGTGCCTCTTTATTTTGCAATGCATGCCTTGTCGGAGCCTTATGGTTGCTTGGTTGATTGAGGCTTTGGATGGCCGTTGGCTAATGTTGGGCCTGATTTTATTTTGAGATTGAGTTTTGGTTGGAATTTTGGTACTCCAAAGACCTCAGTCCACAGAGAAGGCGGGTGCCCCACTACCCTCTTTTGCAACATCCCAATCAATTTTAGTAAGCTAATCAACTCATGTTAGAGTATAAGATTTGTTTGGTATTGTTACAACATTGAAAATAGTTGAGATAGAATTAGAAGGGAAAAACAAAGGAGAGAAAATAGATTTTATTTACTACTATTAAATTTTAATAGCTCATTGAGGAACAACTCGAGAGCAATGCAACACAAGTGAGGAAAGATGTTTAGCAACAAGTTGAAATGTTGATCAACATGCTTCATGATATTTATAGAAAGATCACGCAATTAAGCGCACATGACATCTACGATAAGATTGATTTTGTCAATGGGCTGCTTGGTACCAAAAAGATGTATTTGAAGGATATTATCTTGAAATTAGTACTCGTGCAAAAATCACATTAGTAGTTGTTACGTCCAAAATTACCACATAGTCATTATACAAAGGCACAACCACACATGTAAGATTTAAAATTTTGATTAAGCTGGATCCAAGTTCTGTGTACAGCATCCATAAATAAAGTGATTTGACGAAACCAATACGGCTCACAAAGTTCATTCTTTGGGTCAAGGTGCCTATGGTGAACAAGCTTGGTTTTGAAGCTATAGACCACACGTTTTGCAACATAACCAAGCAAGATGTGCCCTTTGGAGTAATCTCTTTCATAATGTGCGGCAATTTCACGTAGGATCCGTTTGTTATTTCAAAGGGCTTATTTCCAAATGTTGTTACAACATTAATAGAGGAATCTTACGTGTAGGGCCACATTGAATTTTGCACCTTACATCAAAATATGCACAATGGTGTAGTCTCAACAACACTTGCTGACTTGGAGAATTGGACATTTACGGTTTGACTTGTGGCGCTAGGAGAGGGCAAAATTGACATTGTCAAGAATGATTATGTTTGTTGTCAGCCAAAGATGGTCTTTTGTGAGCAGACTATGAAGGGCATAATTGACAAGTCAAAGTACATTGGTCGATAACTTTTGGGCAAAAAAATATACTTTGTAGTATGTTTATTTTAGAGCCTTTTGTAAAAATGTTGTATATATATTGAATTAGGGCTTCAACAACAATTTTACAAAGAGCACCAGAAACTTATTTTTGAAAAAAAAAATGGAAAAAAATTAAAAAATAGAAACATCTTGTATATGAAGGTGGAATTATGTGTAGAGTAGAAGGCTTTGTAAGAATTTGGAGCAAAAACCAATTTTAGGACTTTTTTAGTTGTTTGGTTTTAACCAATAAAATTGAATGTAAGTTTCCAATCTAGAATTTTCAATCATAATGTATGAAGATATCATGGCGTGAATGTGTTCCAAAATTTTCAAAGTACTTTAGTTCGTGAACCTTCTAAGAAAAATATTGTCCAATTTGAGATACTTGTGATAGGTATGTAGAAATGACAAATATACTTCTCTTGATTAAATCATAAGGCAAAAATCCTAAAAATTCAAGAGTCTCGTAATGGTGAAGAAGTCAACAATCACATTGCACCATTATAAATTCAAAATCAAAGCCAAATTGGCACTAAGTAGCAAGAGAATGCTCGGATTTGTGCCCTACACCCTTTGTGATAAGTTTTTTATACTAGCCTAGTCAATTTTTAGTATAACTCCAACGTGATCTCCTCCAAAATTGCAACTAGTTGTGGCGGAAATGACTTTTTTAGTTGTCGCACTATTTTGACAGCACTCTACCATATGTGGCAAAATTCAATGCTATTGTGCTTGACATGGTGTCTAAGGCAACTCAAGTTTTTTTTAGTACTTTTAAAGTGGACAATGAAGATGGCGCCAACGTGATTTCAAGTGAGTTTTTGAATACGCTGGAAGTCAATGAGTGGCCACCTCATAAATTTAGGCTTAAAGTTGATACATCCATGATGCTTCCCTATGATCTAAATGCATTAAACAAATTGTACAATGGCACTAGAGTCATTGTATGTCGTTACTTGGCTCGAGTGATTGAGCATAAGTTTTTACACGTGATCATGCGGGGTATGTTGCATTCATACCACAAAATCTTTTGGTTACTAAGAGCATTAGGCTTCCTTTTCCAATAGGTCACAAACAATTTCCGGTTTGCGTTGTGTATCCCATGACTATCAACAAGTCACAAGCACCAACGCTTACTAAAGTTGTCATATGCCTAACCAAGGATGTTTTTTGCATGAACAATCGTATGTTGCAATTTTGCGTGCAAGGATTCATGAATACATTTTGGTGTTTTTGGGAAGGGAATCAAATCAAGATGATAAAGATGTGATGTGCAATGTTGTTTGCAACGAGTTGATTCAATGATTGTAAGCAATTTTCTATCGGACTCTCCAATGATGGTGTATCTTTGTGAGATAATTTGAAATTTACATTTACATATATTTGCTTGATTGGAAACTGCCCTTGCCCCATTGGGAAGGATGGAAATTACATTGGATTATTTATTAGAGAATATTAAAGAAAGCTTCTACTGGCAGACGAAATGACAGATTTAATCAGCAAAAAAATTATCCACTTCTGTTGCCCGATGGAAACGTGAAAGCAGATCAGATGCCTTATTAAGCAGTTGTCAATGAATTACTCTGCTCTTGGATTCTGAGCTGTTTTGACAAAGATTCCGGTACATGCTATGAGGCAGCAATATTATAGCCCATGTTTAGAAAAGTGTAAAGATTTCAACCAGTGCTTGATTCACATTCAGTAAAGGAGACTTGCGGTGCCGAAGGCAGTGTATTAGTTCGGAATTGAAATCATGGATTTGTTCAAACTGTTGATCTATATGATGAGCAAGGAGAGATTAATCTCGTATTCCTGAAGAATTCAGGTCACAGAATTTAAGAGAATGAAGTGGCAGATGGCCATGAAATCGTTGCACATTAAGCAAAAGCTGGAAGGAGATCAGAGGCACCAAGCTCCAGAGACTAACCAACCAAGAAACAATGAATTTTGGTGAGCTGAGTGGCGAGTGGAAGCAGTCTCTTTCTTTCTTTCTTTTTTTTTTTTTTTTTTTTTTGCAATTTGGAGCCAAAAGGCGAAAAACAAATTCCTAAAATAGAACTCCCAAAAAAGTGGGAAATTTATGATCTAATTGAGTTATCCGCAAAGTAACCCAAATCCTCAATTTCTGACCTGTGAAATGGAAAAGCCAGGGTCGCCGAGTCCACTCGCAGGGTTTTACTGTAGACCTTGAATAGAACACTAGATAGGTTCGTTTTTGAGCCCCAAAATTCCCAAATTCTAGTTTGGACCTAGCTTTTATTGGGCACCAAGTGTCAAATGGTACACACTGTTCAAGTCAGCCATGTCAGCGACATTCTACACTTGTATGGGCCAGACTTGTTCAATCAGCCATGTCAGCGACTTTGCTAAATATGCATACCACACTAGTCCAATTAGCCAACACTATTCAAAACTGTTCTTGTTTGTTTGTGGGAGATTTGTGCCATTTGTGGTAACTGACACCTCCATAAAATCCTCAAATCCTGAATTTATTCCACAGGGTTACTTTGCGGCTACACTCAAGTACAGGATAGATTTTCATTTCCATGAAAAAAGGAGGACAAAAGACGAGTTCCCTTTTCAAAAAACTCAAATATCGCCAAAATTTCATTGATGGCCAGCCAAAGTTTCATTGATGGCCATTGCCATATTGCTTTTAATGAACAGTGGGGACTCCATCCTGTCACCTAAAAGGATACCGTACTTCAAGGGCAGCTCCGGCAAAAAATAATTAAAATCATGCATGCCGAAATTTAAAAAATTGCCAAAATTTTGTGAAAATATACAACTATAATGTCAAAAACTCAAAAATTGTCATTATCTTGCCGAAATAGAGTGACAAAGTCAAAAAGATTTGAGATCGTGATTATAGTTACTATTAGAGGTAGAGAGGCACTAAAAAAGGTATTAAGATATTCTTTCCTGTGAAACAACGTGAGTCATGCAAGGCACTCAACGCCAAGCTCCTCTGATTTTGCTCCCCTCCAGCTGCACGATCAATGCGCGCCAAATGCAACGAATACTTCGTTCTCCTACCCCCTTGCTTGTTCTTTTAAGTAGCAGAACTCTTATCTCCCCGATTCATCTTTTGCAACACTCACGCTCCACTGCAGTCACACTCCAATTGTGAAACCTCATCTAGTGTTCCTTCGCAATTCATCATGGCCATGGCGATTCAATCGGTGGAAGCTCCGGAACGCGCTGGCGGAGGGGCTTGAGATCGAGTGGCACATTTCGACGACGGCTCGGAGGTGCGCGGCGACTTGCTGATCGAAGCCGACGGGGTGAAGTCGCGAGTGCGGGAGCAGCGATGCCCTACAGCTGCGGCAGAGGCCAGTGCTCAACATCGCTGCGTCCGAGAGAGAATTCCAACGGTTTAGGGTTTAGGGTGGAGAAAGCGTACCTGAATCGAGTTCGACTCACCGGATGGCGCGCCCCGCCTCCTTTGGTCTTTCTCCTTCCCGACCATCGACTCCGATGTGCCAAGGGACCCCTGGAACTCAAACAGGTGAGCCAAAACTCCGACCCAAAACCCTAGTGAGTTTCAAAGTTAGAATTTCAAATTTCGATGATGAGTTCTATACCGGTAGTCATCTCTGTACATACGGCTAACTAGTGCACATCTAGTGGCGATTGTTGCTTGGGTTGATTCTCCGCAGCTCAACTTCCTTGAATTACTTATTGTCACCTTTCCTGATCTCCTGCTCGATCCAGTCGAAGAAGCTGCCGTCGTAGATGCCGCGTTGGCCTCCTTGCTTGTGAACCCCTGCTCGTCCTTTAGAAGCCACGATCCAGTCGAAGAAGCTGCCGTCGTAGATGCCGCGACTGGCCTCCTTGCTTGCGAGGTACGTCACGGCATTGGCCCTCGTCTTGGCTTCACTGTCATTGCCTTGCTTGGTGCGGTGAATTCAACTTGCAACCTTTACTGATTATAAGATGCACCGCCTCTTCAATCCCTACGCAAACAAGAGCCAGCAACGAGGAGAGCTAATGAGGAGAAGACAAGGCTAGGGAGGCAAGTTGAAGGAGGTGTAGGAAACATGGCCATTACTTGTCGGGGAAGGTGCTTTTGGCACCGTCAAGATGGTCAGGTTTGTTGGCTAGAAACATTTTATTCTCGCCTTTAGCTTCTTGGAGTTGCGGAAGACGATCTTCTTTTGAAGCTTTTCTCATCTGCATTGTGCCCAAATGCAGCTCTTTTGGAGATGTTAGATGAGGATCTTAAGACCCACTCTGCAACAATACATCGTTATAAGCGATCAAACATGTTGTTCTAAACTCATTTCGCTTCAGCTCATCGGTCTGCAACTTATTTCGCCAGCATTGTCCTGTAACAGATTCTCTTTGTTAGACTTCGTTACTAGAGTTGTCCCCTTCTCTGACGGAAATCTGAAGAACATCATCGTATTTTAACCCCTTATTGATTGTGATTATGGACAGATTCCGGAATATGATGGCATGAACTCTGACTGCAATGAAAAGATATGAAAGTAGCGATATGAAAGCTTGAGATTCTTCGCAGGAAGGCCCTGACACGGTTTTGCGGACCTGCGCAGGGAATGAGCTGGGTGAGAGCTGCTGTCGTAGATGCCGCGGATGGCCTCCTTGCTTGCGAGGTACGTCATGGCATTGGCCCTCGTCTTGGCTTCACTGTCGTTGCCTTGCTTGGTGCGGTGAATCCAACCTCTCTTTCCTTCACTGGAGTGAGGGAAGAGTACAAATATATTTTTTAAAAAAGAAAGGCGTTTACCTTTGTAGGTTTCCTGAGGGAAAATGATACCATCACCAACGTGAGTCGAAGAAAGCATAGTGCTGTTGCAGCACTTTGTAGTCATTGTGACGCCGTCCAACATTGCCCTCCGGGTGCTCGGCGTCCACTGCTGCTAACGCCCTCGGCAGCTCTGAAACAGAACCAAAGTGCATAAATCCTGGAGGACATTACATTGAGAGAATGAGTTCGGTACCAGAATTCGTTTTCTACTTTCATGTTTCGTTCTGGCACTAAACTTTGTGACGATGGTGTAGATGGAAGTTCAGCAGCTCATCACGTCCTTCAACAGCTGCATAATGTGCAGAATCAAGTGACTTACCAGTCAAAATGGTATTGCACATGGACGCTCTTGACCAAATAACGCCATGGTGTAGCTAATACAAGATGTAACATTGTACACTTTCTTCCTCATCAAACCTTCATCTATTTTCATGTTTGCCTCCCTTCGTCCTAAACTTGTTCTTGTGATCAAATTTGTTTCCTGCACATGTCACATAATTGGTTGTTGAATGTAAAACAAAGTTGAAATTGTAAATGTATTGTTTAGTCACGTACCTTTTTTGAGCTTGGAATTTGAAAGTACCAATGGAGGCGTTTTGTTTGCACAATATAAGTTCAGCAACTTTTGACAATGAACTCTCCATTACTGCATCCATTGAACCATCTATGTCTTCTTCCATTGGTGTTCAGAAAACTTCTTCTATCATCTTCTTGTCTTCTTTAAAAAGTGGAGTGGTCATATCAGGGTTGTCATACTGGACGGACGTCCGGTACGCCCGTCCGTCCGATTCGCCCGTCCGGTAGAGCTCTCGCCCGTTCGAGTAAGTCAACTGAGGGTTGACTTACTCGCTAGGTAAAAAACAGGCGACGTGGCAGCCATGTTGGCACCACATAGCTGCCACGTAGGAGAGGGTCATGTTTGAGTAGGATCGGGGACTAATGGCAAGAAAGAGGTGGGGCGGGGACGTCTCCGCCCCTTCATGAGTTAATTAATAGTGTTTAACTATTGACACTATGTTGGTAAACTAAAATTTATGTTTATTGTAGTATACACTAAATGTGAACCCATACATCAATTGCAAATGAGGCACTTAGTGTAGTGACATAACCGGACACTAAATGCCATTTACTACACTATGTATCAATTTTTGTAGAAATAATAAATTTATTTCTTTCACTTGTGCACATTTAGTGTATCAATAGTGTATCAATTGTTATTTGTGCTTGAACAAATGCAAATCTCGGATTTAGAATTTAAGATTTGGACGTATCCAATTTTGATTAAAATATAGCGTATGGCAATTGCCAAGTACACATATTCTTCTACGAAGATGCCGTATTGCCTATTTAACCACCACATGCGAAACTAATGCAGCTAATTAACAAAAAACTATTGTCGGTAACAACATAGAGGCATAGTCCCGTTGTGGGGTGTCGTATCATGAATTTTTAAAAAAAATTAAGTTAGTTATATAGAAGAGGTTAAAATACAGAAAATAGTAGGTGGAAAGGTTAGGGCGAATCTAAGTGTTAATCCTTAGATAGTATTAGGATTAGGAAAATAGAGAGTGCTTACAAAATGTTAAGGGGGATAAATACTGACCCGAGCCCGCACCTTAACCCAACCCATACCGACCCGAGCCCAAGCTCAAGGATCCAAGCCTAAGGACTCGAGTTTAATGGCCAAGCCCATGGGTACAAGTCAACGAACCAGGTAGTAGGCCAACATCTTCGAGGACGGACCATGAGTAAAGTCCAGAGAAGGAACCTGCGAGCCGGAAGTCTACGGAGGAAAGAGGGGACGTCTAGAGGCGTGAGACGCAAGACAGAGACGCGATACGGAAGCCCAAGACAAAAGTCCGAGACGCGAACTCGAGACGCAAACCCGAGACCAAGACGTGAGACCGAGATGCGAACCCGAGACGCGAGACGCAAGACAGAGGCGCGAGACGCAAGACGGAGACGCGATACGGAAGCCCAAGACAGAAGTCCGAGACGCGAACCCGAGACGCGAACCCGAGACGCGAACCCAAGACCAAGACGTGAGACCGAGATGCGAACCCGAGACGCGAGACGCAAGACGGAGACACAATGCGGAAGCCCGAGACAGAAGTCCGAGATGCGAACCCGAGACGCGAACCCGAGTCCGAGACGCGAACCCGAGACCAAGACGTGAGACCGAGACGCAAACCCGAGACGCGAACCTGAGTCCGAGACGCGAACCCGAGATGCGAACCCGAGACCAAGACGTGAGACTGAGACGCGAACCCGAGTCCGAGACGCGAACCCGAGACGCGAGACGCAAGACAGAGACGCGATACAGAAGTCCGAGACGTGAACCCGAGACGCAAACCCGAGACGCAAACCCGAGACGCAAACCCGAGACGCGAGACGCAAGACAGAGACGCGATACAGAAGTCCGAGACGCAAACCCGAGACGCAAACCCGAGACGCGAGACGCAAGACAGAGACGCGATACAGAAGTCCGAGACGCAAACCCGAGACGCGAGACGCAAGACAGAGACGCGATACAGAAGTCCGAGACGCGAACCCGAGACGCAAATCCGAGACCAAGACGTGAGACCGAGATGCGAACCCGAGGCGCGAGGCGCAAGACGGAGACGCGATACGGAAGCCCGAGATAGAAGTCCGAGACGCGAACCCGAGTCCGAGACGCGAACCCGAGACGCGAACCCAAGACCAAGACGTGAGACCGAGACGCGAACCCGAGACGCGAACCCAAGACCAAGACGTGAGACCGAGACGCGAACCCGAGACGCGAGACGCAAGACAGAGGCGCGAGACGCAAGACGGAGACGCGATACGGAAGCCTGAGACAGAAGTCTGAGACTCAAACCGGAGACGCGAACCCGAGTCTGAGACGCGAACCCAAGACGAAGACGTGAGACCGAGATGCGAACCCGGAACGCGAGACGCAAGACAGAGGCGCGAGACGCAAGACGGAGACGCGATACGGAAGCCCAAGACAGAAGTCCGAGACGCGAACCTGAGACGCGAGACGCAAGACCGAGACACGAGACCGGAACACGAGACAGAAATTTCGAGACAAGAGAACCAAGCCAGCTGAGTGGAGGTGCGAGTTGAGCGGGTTCCGAGCCAGAGAAGAGAAGACTTGAGGAGTTGGTTCGGAAATAGGCCTGGAATCTTGTTCCGTAGGTCACTATTCATTAGCGGATTATGCCCCGATTTGAACTTGGATTTGACTTGGTTTGCCTTGGAATTTGTGTTTAGATGCCTTTTGACTTGGTACGTTGAGTAGGTAGGACGGTGGCCGCCAAGGGTAATTAATGTCGTCGTTTTTAGTTAGAAGGCATCTTATGCTTTTGGCGTTTGTGTGTGTTCTTGGCAGTATAAGTGAGGAGTCTCTTGGCACCTCTCTTCACTGCTTGATGTGTATATTTGCTTTCAGTTGAATTCTAAACCTACGCTCTGAGAAGACCTTCGATGGTTGGAGAGCTCGGATTGCATACATGACTGTGAGTGCCATTTCAAGTAGTCCACTCCTCGAGTCTATACTAACTATCTAATCATTGTTTCCTTGTTCCATCAAAGTAGATTAGTCCGGGTGGGTGGGAATAACAGGTGAGGTGAGAAGATAGCTAGTAGGGGCGTGATTCCAACTCTAACTGTTACAGTCGTTTCCTTGTTCCATCAAGTAGATTAGTTGGGTGGATGGGAATAACATGTGAGATTGTACGTGTCTAGGGAAGGACGAGGGGGGGAGTGACGGATGTATGAGGGTCATAAGTGAGTCTTGAGTGACCTTCCGGCGTACCGGTTGGTGTCGGTTGTGAAGACTCATGTCATTCCCTGAAACATCCCACTTCCAACTGCATCAGAGGTGGAGGGAGACTGGGAGGAGGACGAATAGTGGGCGGGTAGGCCCCTTGCTCACTTACATTACGCCGCTCGCAGCCTCGGAAACACGGGTCTAACACCCCTTCGGGGGATCTCAGTAACACCATAACCATCCAAGTGAGTGAGTAGAGTTAGAAGGAGAGAATGGGAGGTAGAGTAGCTGTTACTTGTGTCGAACACTAAAATCTCTGCGAGCCCACGGACTACCATCCGTGGTGATATAATCTGTATCCGGGTACTCGTGTACCCCGGATGTCTATAGTCTATATAGCTGTAAAGATAACCCCCCCTTCCCTTAACCGGGACTAAGTCGAGGTAGGTCCTTACCCGAAGGTCCCTACCTTCCGACGAGGTAGGTCCTTACCCGAAGGTCTCTACCTTCCGACGAGGTAGGTCCTTATCCGAAGGTCCCTACCTTCCAACGAGGTAAGTCCAACCCAAAGGTCCCTACCTTCCGACGAGGTAGGTCCCTACCCGAAGGTCCCTACCCGAAGGGAAGCACTCGTACGGAGAGCGGGATGGTGGCTGTAGATAAACACTCTGGCGTTGTAATCTAACCCTTTTCCTTCTTTTGATGTAATTATTGTGATATAGGTAACCTGGTGTACATATAGATGAGTTGTTAGTCGTTGTAATTCTCGGTGATTCTCTGTGGGAACGAATATCTTAAGGATATCTTTGTGTTAAGATGTGAATAGTTGCCAACACGTACTACGACATGGGGGGGTTTCATTAATGTGTCTAAAACATCTCGTACAGAAGACCGTTCTTCGAGCAGTTGTTTTTGCAACGCTGTAAGTTTTAGCTTCAGGTTTACATATTGCTCCATGTTTTTGCTGGTGAAATACGAAGTGTCCCAATCTTCTTTCCAAATTTTTTCACAAATCCAACCCACCGCAAATGCATTTGCTGCCTTGGAGTAGAGGTGTGACCGTTGCATGACTTCAAGCGAGTTGGTGGAGTCCTGCGGCCCAAAATTATAGAACAGTTCTGGTGCCACAAACCGTTGCCGCTCTCTCTCTAGTTGAAGCTCCTCCTTGAATTGATAACCATATCTTGATGGCTCATTCTCCACAACGCGACTAGAAAGCCCCCAATCGCAAATTCCGATGTACACCGTATCGAGTTTCCACTCATCAAAGTGGAGCAAAACATTTGATGGAGAGATGTCATTGTGTATATAATTTGCGTCGTGGCATTTTCCCACAATGACAAGCAATGATAGCGAGAGGTTCACTCGATTTTGGCGGTAAGAATTTACCCACCGAAGCTCTTGGATTGACAACCCGGTATTCGGATGCATCTCAATCCGTTCAAATGGCAATGCTTTGTCCACTTTCGAGTCAAACTTGGACCAAAAACTCCCCAGAGATCCCCCATTCCACCAGAGCGTGTACCCTTCCATAGTTTTCGGGTGGATGTACGCAAGTCTAATGATCCCTGGATGCACTACCGGACACCCTTCAGCCTCGTTGATGATGTTTTGGCGCTTCTCCTTCTCGTTGGTGTTGGTCAGAGTCTTTCCGGCGAAGTAAATCCAACTTGGAATGTTTTCCAATTTGGTTATCATCACCTTCCGTACAGCCCCATAGCCACCCACCGCGCTCTGCCCCGGCATTGGAATCACTTTAGAACAACTTTCAAGCCACTTGAAAGTTCCACCAACGTAGTGAGCCAAAATTTGCCCCTCAATAGTCGCTTTCCAAGGAGCTAGTTTCTTCTTACGGGAAGAAGAGTACTGTTGAACGAAGCCCTGGATCATCCTCATCTTCGCCACTAGTGCGCGCTCCTCCAGGTTCCAGGTGCTCTCATCCTCCTTCCCTGTGACGTAACACCAGTTTGCAACGATATTGGTGGTCACTGCGGTCACTTGTGTGTCCAACCACTCCAAATGCAACCAATAATCTGAGAAATTATTAAATTTCTCAGATTTATCAAGGTTTGACATTAATTCGTGTCGCATGTCAACCGTCAACTTGTGGTATCCCACTTTGTTGTGGTTAAGATAGCTCCTCGTCAACGCCCCTGTCGTCCGACGCTTGTAAAACTCGACGGCAATCCCTCTACATTCAACCATGTATTCGTGCGGGGGCATGTCCGGATTTGGTGACTTCTTCCGCCTCTTCTCGCTCGATGACGACGAATTCAATGATCCCGAAGTCAACTCCGTGTTGGTGGACGGAAGAACCGTCTCATCAACATCACCCAAGTCCATAAATATTGGGCGCTTCTCCATCGACCTACTTCCTTCTCCCGCCATATGTGATAGTCAACTCCCTACCGTGGTCGAAATTCCAAGTTGATGGTTTTAAAAAAAACCGCAAAGAGTCTGGGTATAATAAATGGGCCAAGCCCGATCACCCACCAAACTCACTTTCAGGCGGCAAAGCGAACTGACACGTGAGGTCTAGGGAGTGGACTTAGCAGAGAATAAGGACAAAATGTCCCCTATTTATATGGTGTAGGGTTCCTTTTGCGAAGACGTCCCCGCCCTACCTGGGCAGGGCGGGGACGTCTCCGCCCCTGCCCGGGGTGGAGCGGAGACGTCCCCGCCCCTGCCCGGGGACCCTAGACCAGTGCTTCATCTATCGGCTATATAATATCGTGCACACCCCTAATTGTCCCCGCCTCACATACTCCCTCTTCATCCACCTCTTAATTGAGTTGGTTGTGGGCGTCGTGTGAGGACTTCATCCATTCACATCACATATATTATTCAGATTTTCCCCACCCATGGCCACGCCGGTAAAAATGAATAAAGAAGAACGAGACAAGAGTCGACTACGATCGGGAAACAAACAGCAGAAGAGGTTGCATGTGCTTCAAAATCCTGTTAAATTGGCTTTTAAAGGTTGGGAAGAAGTTCAAGAGCCATGGAGTTTCGAGGATTGCGCAAACTTCATCGAGTGGTGCCATATCGACAAGGCTTTCCCGGAGGAGCGACACAATTATCACCAACGCTTTCACAAGGCAAATTTATGGAAGTGCACCAACGAGGCGTTCAAAAATCGGTGCATTGAAGTATACCAGGTCTTGTACAACATCCCTTATATCAAACGCAACGAAGTAAATCTCTTCCTTGCGCGAGGTGTCCATGCGGAGGTAAAATTGGGCAAGAGGGTGGATTGGTCCACCTTGAAAGCCATGGGAGATAGCATAAGAGTTCCTTCTCCGGCGAATGGATTGATTCCAATGGGGACACGGAGGTATCCAGAAGGCAGATTGGGCAAATTGATGGCGAAGACTGAACCGGTCGACACGTACAAGACCGATCCCTCAAACACGGATACAGACTCTGACGGATCCCACGTTCCAATCACAAGGAGCCAAAGGACACAAGCGCGCACCAAACGAAGGAGGGCGGAACAGACGGTTAACATAGTCGTTAACGATACCGTTAATGAAGTTGGGGCTCAGGTACAATCCCCCGCGGTTGTTGATCGAACGTTAGAAGCCTCTACTGGTGCTATTTTTGCCAGCACTATCCAAACCTTGTTGAACCAATTGGAAGGGAAGACAACAAAACTATTGTCATTGCGCGATGAGGTTCGCAAGTTGAGAGTTGAAGTCAATGATAAAAACATTGTTATTGACCAGCAACGACGTGATATGGAGGAGCTCCGACTTACCCTTCAAACTAGTACAATGACCACAGAAGATCGGAATCCACGACGGGAGGAAGAAGTGCTTGTACACGTGTCAACCCAAGACGATTCATTGTCGTTTGATGAGGCCCCTACCAACGTAGACAAAGCTATGGTCAACAAAGAAGAGGGTGCGGGGGGTGACGACAGCAAAGAGCTCGCTAAAGCACTTGAAGAGAATTCAAGACTACAAAGTCGCTTGGATGTGTTGGTAGAACATTACTATCAATGGAAGTTGGCCTGCGTCTTCACGGTCGATCGGTCCCGACAACTGGTGGCGGAATTCCAAAAAATCGACAACAACTATACCAAAAACAACCAGGAGAGGGTGTTTGGTTTGACATCGTGGGCCCTCGTAGATGATCTTTTCAAGATGGATGAAATGGCGATGGTGAAAACCGCTGGTGGGCAAACAACCATCGATTGGTCCCGTTACAAATGGGATTTCAAAAAGGAGGTTTCATCTATCCTCGATCATCGGGGCAAACCCATGTTATTGTGGCCACAACCTTCGAGCTTCGTATCCGACGGTACGACTTGCTGAATTTGTCTAAACCCATTTGGTCCAGAAGGTGGGATGCATCTAGGCACTTGTGAGCACTTGTACCATCCATTTTGCTTGATTAGCTTGATGGTTGTACGCCGGCGGCGCTCATTGTGCAAGGCCCCTTTTCACGAGCAATTGTACGAATTTTTTGGATTAGTTCCATACATGCCGCCGCATTGGGAGTTCAATGTGACGAACGCTCATGATCAATCACATATGTGGAGAAAAGATTTGGTGTGGAGCTGGAAACTGAAGAGGCACTCGTTGGATACGATGCACCTCTCAAAAGAGTGGGGTTGGGAAAGGGACCCGGAGCACATTGTCCGGGTGTGCAAGAATTTGATCCCGTTAAAGACAAATACGGTCAAGGAAAACAAAATTTCTTCTACCAATGCTTTAATGGCCATTGGGACGAGAACGGGGAGCAATTTCGTTTCGGACCTCATCCACGGCAATGGTTGTGGGCCGTTGACGGAGTTTGCATCACAGACGACAACGGGGATCGCATTTCTCACGACGTTGACCAACCAGACCCGCAAGAACTAAGACAATTATCGAACTAAGACAATTATCGGAATCAGAGTGGAAAGAAATTTTCCGAAATGGCGGAATCAACTTCTTGCTCGATGTGCACAGTCTAGGGACACGGCAAGCGCTCGACCAGCTCATGCAATCCCAAATCCTAAGGGCCGTGTTGGATGAAGATGGACCAGCGAGGAGAAGACGATCGGCATCTCGTAGACTTGTATTGGGCTCAGATGAAGACCTCCCTATGCACGTAGGGGCACACGACAACAAGGCAGGGGCGAGTGGCACTACTAATAGCCCGATGAATATTGACTAGGTGTATTTTTTGTTTTTGCGATGCCAAGAGACAATTTTCTTACAATGCTTCATCTTTTAGCATTTAATGTATTTTTTCCACTTTCGTATTACATTATGGATACTAAAAATATATATGAATAGTACTGTCTACATTCTACTTGATAATAGTGGTGTCAATCCGTGTGATTATGGATGTACTTAAGCCTCATAAGGGTTTGTGCGCTTGTATAAAAAAAATGGTGTGGACCAAGTTTTAAACCTCCAAACATTTTTAATCCCTAAAGGACCAAGGCATTTTTGCACCAAAAACACTTCAAAACTGCGAGGCTATAGTATAATGCCTAAAAATGGAGGCAAAACCTTTTTATTTCTACATCTAACCGTAGGATCTCAATAAATACTTCTTTGTTAATGTCCCCACAAAATTTCATAAATTTTAACCACACGGATTGAAAGGCTTGCATAGCTCCCATGCTATTCATTGCTTGGTATCAAATTTTTGCACTAGATAAGGCCTAAATCCATTACTAATGGTAGTTTAGGATGATGTTAGTTCCTTATACACCAATTGTTAGAGGTAGAAAAAGGGTGTAGCTTATTCAAGTCAACTATGCTAGTAGTGGAAGCTAAAAAATGGGCAAGTAACGTTTTAGTTTTTAGATACTTGATATGATTTAGATTGATGTATATTTATGGTCAATATGAAGGTCTACACCAAATATTGTTGTGGAAAAAATCAAAAGTATAAAAAGTTAAATCTCTAAGTTTTATGTGGTAAGACATTTTTGTTTTTGGTACCTTGCCCGTTATATTTTTGGCAATATGTGAAAATCTTTGGCTTGAGTTGCAGCGTTATTTTCCACTGAAGACAAGGAATTTTTTTTTATATTTGGAAGGAAATAATTTTCTACACTCTTATGATTGCTCCAAGACTAAGAGGGAGCTAATAAAGGTGTTCCTTATTAGAGAGCATGCCGTCAAAGTACAAAAGTTGTAGTCTCCATTTCGCCTTCCTCCCTAGAACTAGGGAGAGACATAATCTGCATGTTATTTTAAGTGCATTAGGATCTTGTCAAAACCAAAAATAAATCACCCCATATTTAATTGTGCACCCGCCTCATGGAGATGAGGAGTGCCTCGGCCCAGCAAGAGTGGCCTCAAACGCCTCCTTGGAAAGTTTTGTGGGGACGAACCCCCCCCCCCCAATTTACAAGCAAACGTCCCCGCCCTGCCCTGGTGGGGCGAAGACGTCTCCGCCCCATATCCGGCAGGGGCGGGGACGTCTCCGCCTCATACCCGAGCAGGGGCGGGGACGTCTCCGCCCCATACCCGGGCAGGGGCGGGGACGTCTCCGCCCCCACCGGATTACTATTTTAATGGAGGCACTCCTCATTTGTCCCAACCTCGCATACTCCTATCCACCATCTCTTCATTGAGCTGGATGTGGGCGTTGTGTGAGGTCTCATTCATCCATCCACGCTAGAAATTTGCATTCACACGTGCACACCATGTCTTCATCCGGACAATTGGCCAAAGAGGAGCGTGACAAGACCTGTGCAAGAGCGGAGAACGCCCATCGGAAGCGGTTGCACGTTCTTCGAAATCCCGAGAAGTTGGCTTTTTGAGGTTGGAGGATGTAGTGGAGCCATGGAGTTTTGATGATTGCGCGAACTACATCGAGTGGTGCCACATCGACAAGACTTTCCCAGAGGCGCGACACAACTATCACCGGCGCTTCCACAAGGCAAACTTGAAACATTGCATCGACGAGGCGTTTCAAAACCGATGCATCGAAGTATACCAAGTGTTGTATGACGTCCCATTCGTCAAACGCAACAAAGTAAATCTCTTCATTGCGCGGGATGTTCATGCGGAGGTGAAGTTGGGCAAGATAGTGGATTGGTCCACTTTGAAGTCGATGCCGGGGAAGGTAAAAATTCCTCGCCCTAAAAATGGAATAATTCCAATGGGATGGCGCAAGTATCCGGAAGGTGGATTGGGCAAGTTCATGACTGTGATGGACGACACACCTAGCTATGATACTAACACGTCAAGTTCAGATGATGACTCCGACGGAACCCACGTCCAAGTCGCGAGCGAAAAGGCACAAGCATGTGGTAGGCTGAGGAGGACCGAACGAGCCCTTCACCAACGTTACTATTGACTAGGAGTATTTAAAGGTTTAGGACGTAGCAAATCAATTTTGTGAACAATACTTTTGCTCTAAACATTATATGGTTTTGAATATCCTTTTTGTTTGTAATGGTACAATTTATTTAGAGAACTTGCACATTACATTCTACTAGAGGCTTATACTACCCGTTATGGATGGGGACTTGCATAGCTCCCATGCTATTCACTACTTGATCCAAAAGGGAGCTAATAAAGGTGTTCATTTTGGGAGAGCATGCGGTCAAAGGACAAAAGTAGTACTTTCCCGAAAGCCTTCCTTCGTAGACATAACCTGCTTCTTATTTTAGGTGCGTCGCAATCTTGTCGAAACCAAAAATAAGGTACCCTATATTAAAACCTCCACCCTCCTCATGGAGAGGACGAGTGCCTAAGCACCCAAAATTTCCCAAAGGCCTCCTTCTCCTGGGTTGGGGAGACGTCCCAGCCCCTACCTGTGTAAAGCCGGGGACGTCTCCACCCTGCTCTGGTGGTGCGGAGACGTCCCCGCCCTTACACAGGCAGCGGCGGAGACGTCCCCGCCCTTACCCGGCAGGGACGGAGACGTCCCCGCCTTTACCCGGCAGGGGCGGAGACGTCCCCGCCCCTGCTTGGGTAAGGGCGGGGACGTCTCCGCCCCTAAACGGAGACGTCCCCGCCCTTGGCACTACAGGTCCCACCTGTTCTTCGCTCGTGTATAAGTGGTTCGGGGAGGGCCGATTGTCCTCACGCTTGTCACCTTGGCCTCTATCCCTTGGACCTCAATTTAGTTTGAGCTCCTTGCGAGTCTACTTGGGTGGCAGGCGGCATTGGTGTGCAGCTGAGGTGATGTAAAAATTGGTTCAAGCAGTGCACCAGCGCTATCAGACCTCACATTTTCACCTGATTCTATACTATAACTAGCCCCGGATTTTGGCTTAAACGGGACTTGCACATTATTTGGCATAAGCCGTGAATGCAATGGGAAGTCAAAGGAAGCAAACAAAAGAATGGGAACCTTGGTACAATTTTGGTGACAACGGGGGCAAAGTGAGTTGTGTTTTTTGTAACTATACTTTTAGCTACAAACGTGAGCATGCGTTCGCTCACTTTGGATACGGCGCCAAGTCAGAGAGGTCGATTTGTCGTAGCCTACCTCCCTATGTGCGAAGTCGATTTGCCAATTGTGGAAACATTGTTTCGCATCGAATGACGGGCGGGGACATGTATGGCGGAGATTCAGGTCCGAGTGGTCCATCGAGGGCACCAACTACTGACACTTCAAGCCAATCCGACGCTAAAAATAATGTGGCGGGTGGAGTAACAAGTGGGCCTTGGGAAGGAGTGCCTAATCTCTCGAAGGAAACGACCCTTCACATGTGTCGGGTGGTCTTACCGCCTCGAATTCCACTAGATCTGGGCAACTACATCAACAACGGATGCTTGATGCTTTTAACATTGCAAAGAGGAAGGAACTTGATGAGAAGTGGACGACCTTTTTCTATCAGGCGAATGTGCCTGCTAATGTGGCGCAAAATCAGGCGTTCATCGATGCAATGAGGGCAACATCCGTGGCAAAGTTTGAGTACACTCCTCCTACATATCACTAGTTGAGGACTAGATTGATTGAACCTAAGAGGTTGCAAATTGAGAAAGAGATTGAAGCCAAAGTTGGTTTTGCAATCAAGAATTATGGGGTGTCAATATGGACGGATGGTTGGGATGATGTCCACCGGAGGCCCCTCATGAATTTAATGATGTCGTGCCCCACTGGTGACGTATTCTTGGGGAGCATAGACACCAGTGGTGAGAAGAAGTCCATGCGGTACATAGCGGACCAAGTGAAAGTTTACATTGACAAGGTGGGTTCCAAGAATGTGACACAGATTTGTACAGACAATGCTCCCAACAGGCTTGGAGCGATGGATGATATTATTCTCACATACCCGCACATTCACAAGCAGGGGTGCATGGCACATGCATTGGATCTCATGTTGGAAGATTCGGCGAAGGTCCAAGAATTTAAAGATTTAATAGAGAGGGCAAAGAAATTGGGCAAATATATTAGAAACCATCATGAGACAATGGGGACACTTCGTGAGTTGAGTCCAAACCTGCATATTGTAGTGCCCACTGAAACCCGCTTTGCTTGTAATTTCCTTATGTTGGATCGATTGGTGAGACTCAAAGGAGTGTTGGAGCAGTTGAAAGACCACCCCCGTGTTGTAAATTACTTTGCAACCCTACGGAACAAACAAAATGGAGAGCAAGCAACAACCGTAGAGCGGAATGTGGTGCTCACCATTGAAGATGTAGCCTTTTGGCAACGATGTCAGAATAACGTGCACATGACTGGGGATGTTTTGAAGGCATTGCATGTGTTTGATGGCCGCGAACCAGCCATGGGTCATGCGTGGCTCGTGATGCATAATTTGCGAGAACACGTGTACTCTTTGAGAGAGTCACCCTTTACTCTACGAGCTGACATAGCATCCACTCTTGAGCAATCTTTTGATGCCCGGTGGCAAATGGTTTTTACTGATGTACACTACGTCGGGGCTCTTTTGAATCCGTACCTCAAGGATAATGTGGCGCTTAGGGCTGACGGAATCGCACAAAGAACATTGAATCGGGTTGTTTGCAAAATGATGAAGGTATTGGAAGTCTCATATGAGGACGTCCAATATGAGTTAACACAGTACGAGGAGGGCATAGGACCATATGGCCCTACCGAGGCATCTGACATCTGCCAGACAAAGCTTCAACTCCACCAATGGTGGGCCAGGATCGCAGACAAGGCATTGTCTAAAATAGCTGTTCGTATTCTAGCCCTTACGTGTTCAGCTAGCTCTTGCGAACGAAATTGGAGTATGTACTCGTTTGTCCACAACAAGAGCCGAAATCGATTAGCGGCAGAAAAGGCTGCGTCATTGGCGTATATTTATACCAATAGCCGATGCCTTCAACAAAGACCGGGGGCCAATACCGTTCGATGGAACGATCCGAATATTCACTCGGAGGATTCCGACCCATATGCCCTAGGGCCGATCCCGGTGGGTGAACCTAATCGTGAATTTGATGTGTTGATAGCTGAGGAAGAGGAGGAGCACAATATGGCAGCTCCCCGCACTCCGCTGGAGTACCGTGGACACCCTAATCTTTGGGCGGAAGGCGCCGATCATCTTGAGGAAACGAGAAACTATTATGGAGATGATGACGATGTGGAAGAAGAATTGGCTCAAGGTCGTTGGAGACCTTGGAATCAAAGTCCTCGTCGCAGTCCTTCGCCTCATCTTCCTCAAAATGAGGGCATTCATGAAGTGCAACCTTTGTCTACTTCCTCAGAGAGCAACATTCCAAATGTGACTAACCTTGAAGAGCCTGAAACGGGGGGGGCAATGTCGGGAATGTTCGCGACGAGGACAATTCTCCATCAGACTATGGTGGTGGAAATGGAGATGGCGACAACAACGGAGCGGGAGAGAACGCAGTAAATACTGCGACTCGAAACAACCAAGCATCGGTTGAAAACCGGTATGGCCAAGAGAGTTCTATTGGAATGGATGCATCATTTCATAGCACTGGAGTCGTTCAAGGAGACTCTAACGCAAATGTTGTAAACACAACAATTGTAGGGACGACTCGAAGAAATGAAAGGGTTGTTAATCAGCGAAAGCGTTTTGACCCGGAATATGTAGATCCCGATGATGCTTTTGCATTCACAAAGGACCTTGAGCCACAACCATCTCCGGTTGTGGTGTTGCCTACGGTTATCAATGACCAGAATGTACCAATGCCGCCTTCCCGGAATTCCTCTTCTCCTAGAACGGCGAATGCTATGTATGGACCTTTTCAACGAAGTGTAGGCGTTGAGGGGATGGGTCTAAACACTTCTGCCAATGAAGAGGACGCCTCTTCATCCAATGGGTCAATATATACAACCGAGTGCAAGGACTAATGCTCGTGGAGGGTCTAGAGGCCGTGGAGCGGCTAGAGGCTGTGAAGGAAGAAACAACGGCGAAGCATCCTCCTCAAGGCATCGTAGACGTCCCCTCCTTGGAATAGGGGCACGAGATCTGAACGTGGTTGTACAACCGTTTTTGGACACGTATGTTCCAGGACGCTCTTCAACAACTCCGGCGTTTGTTGTTCCGAATCGAGAAATTCGTCCTACCAGCGGCCCAACCATACATTCCGACGGCGATGATCCTCACGCACATCGACAAAAGAGAGTGAGACCCTCGCGTTGTGATGGTGAAACAGTCGTAGAGCTTCGCAATGACAACTCTGAAATAGAGGGCTTTTGGACTACGGATGGTAGCAATGGAGAATTCTCAGATGAGAGCGGTGAAGGAGCTGATGATGACAACCGTCCAGATTGCGTTGAGGCACCAGATTGTGATGATATCGTCCTTCGAGATGCGGTTATGGGTGGCCCGTCCACCGAAGGAGTGCGCAGATCGGGCCGTTTGAATAATTAAAGGACAAGAAAAGTAACTATATATATATATATGCGAAATCAAGAGAGTTGTGATAATTCATAGAAGAAGCTAGGAGAGAAAAAGGTTTTTTAGATAACTACAAGATATTACTTGGTTTGGAAGTATGAGATTAGGAAATTGTTGTTTTATCGTGAAACTTTTTAATGTAATAAACAGATTTTGCTTCCAGACATTAAGGCCTATCCGCTCAATGATACAGGGGCGTGGATGCCTACATGAGGGGCGGGGACGTCCCCGCCCCATGGGAGGCGTCTCTGCCCCTCATGGTGACGTCCCCACCCCTCATGGAGACGTCCCCGCCCTAGTGCCACAGTGGCATGACACGTCCGTATGTGACGTGGCGATCACAGTAAAAATTACTTACTTGCAAAAAATTTATGGGCGCACTTCGGGCAATCCGTCTGAACCATCCGTCCGTGCCGTCCGGACCGCCCGTCCGGTTGTCCCGTCCGATCACCTCAACCCGTGCGTTACGACAACCCTGGGTCATATTGGTATCCATTGTTGCTTGTTGAAAGTCATCATCAAAAGATTGAAGTAGTCCACACAATTCCCACCCTCTTTTTATCATGTCAGGCTTGTTCACATGTTTCCATGCTTGGAGTAGCCACCCACATAGAAGGGCTTTCAAGGTAGACATTTTCGTGTCAACCTTAACATCTTTTGCCTCTTTACTTTGCATTCGTTTGTCAGTGTCCACACTAGTGTACTCGTCAAACTCGACATTGAATGCATGTTTCAATGGTCTTTGCAAAATAACATCAGCGGGTTGATAGATACTTGTACAATTAGCCGGCACAAAGATAAGTAGAATGTTAGAGTGTTTTAGATTCATCCAACTGACAAACTCTTTGGAGATGTGAACACTCCAACAATCCAAGAGCCAAATGAGCTTAGAAAATTTGCCTAACTTCAACAACTCTATTTGGCGTTGTCTGTAGGGTTCAAGAATGACTTCAACAAACTCTTGGCAAGTTTTAAGCTTGACCAATGGTTTGAGGTAAAAGATAATTGCCACCCTTCCTCTTCACATCTCAACCTTCCCTCATTTTTAGATGGTAGGCATTTTGATGTTCCTCCGGTAAATATTACTTTGAAAGGTAATAAATTTCCATCACAGGATGAAGAGACGGCCACTGTGACTTGTCTTTTATCCTCTACACCATGTACTAATACATGTTTTGATCCTCTTTCCGCCTATGTATGTGCACCTCCTCTACGAACAAGATGAATCCCGGTTTGATCCGTATTCACAAATATGGAGGGAGGAATGGAGTAAGCCTTTACCAAGTAGGCAGCTCTTTGTGCCATTAGAACACCTTGTACCTCCCAATCACTTGGGAATTTACGAGCTGCCCCTGTAGCAGCCCTATAGCTCCAATGTAAGTGGTTTTTAACAAAATCCCTTGTCCAATTTAATGACACTTGAAACCCTGATTTAGACTCATCTAGTAAATTAGGTTCATGTTTGCTAATGTATCTTCTTATCATTGTTCTAGCAATTCTTGCATGCATAGGTTGTCCAACATCCCTTTGGCCCTTGAGCATTTGTATGATACCTTCTTGGATTAATGGAAATTTGGAAAGGGCACATGAATGTTGCACACCTCCAATGAATGCTGACTTCTCTTCAATGACATACTTTTTGACATGCTCTCTTACTTCTCCAGAGCTAGTAAACCATTCTCTCAATGAACCTTTACTTAACCTATCGTACACACTAGAGGACTCTCCGGGACGTCTAAACTTCGTTTGCAAATATTTTAGTGCAAGAGAATAACTTTTGTGTACACGCATGACACTAGGAATAGAATGCCAAAGTGATGGAAGGAACCAATTTGTGTAAGACCCTCTTACCTTTACTCTCTTTGCACCTTTTGAATTGTCCACCTCCTCCACTTTGGGTGTAAGTAACACCATTTCCATCTCTTTCTTTGGACGTCCAACCGGCCGCTTCTCCAACACCTTCTCTTTGTTTTTCTGCACATTCTCACACAATGTTGCAAACTCACGTTCAATACACTTTTCTATTTCTTCTTTGTCTATAATTTTGAACATGCTATGCAATAGACGTTGCTTCGCCATTTTCGCTCAACCCTAATTGAAAACGTGCAAGCACACGGAAAGAGAAGGAAACAGGAGCAAAGTTTTTCAAAGTAGAGATTAAGAGTAGGGAACGGCTGAATTTATGATAAGCTGTCACTACCGCTATTACGTTTAAACTAGTACCGGTATATTGTTCCCTTTTCATCCACCCACTAGGATGAATGCCGGAATTTAAAAAAATAAAAAGTCAAAAATTCAAAAATTCCGTTTTTTTACTGCCGAAGGCATATTTTCCACTTTAAATAAATATTCGGCACCAAGGTGCCGAACCTGCCGTTGAAGTACGGTATACAAATCTATGTCTGGAGAAAATTTGATTTTGTATGGTTTTAGGAGAAACTATGTGCCACCAAATGTGAGCTCTCCAAATATTTGTGTAGCCACTCCGGCTATGACCTTGAAAAAAAGGGCTGAGTGGAAGCTTCATGCTCCAAAATGTGCAGTGAGTTTGTGACCAACAAACCTGCATCCGGTTGCGGAATAAATGTCCAATGTCCAGCACCCACATTTGCAGGGAAGCCTACAGCAAACAGGAAGAGTATTGACAGAAATGGACGGGTATGTTGGAGCTAGGCAAGAACAGCGCAGGTGGGGACGAGGATGCGAGAGGTGTAAGTGCAACCCAGGCCACGTATCCATGTTGACCCCCCAAAGACGATGCCCAAGAAGCATCCAACCAGAACTGACCCTACAACAGGTCGGAAGAAACAGCACGTGAAGGCCGCCATTGCACAGTCCGTGCTGCAGACGTTGAAATCCATCGTTCAGGACGCCTGCGATGTGGCGCTACATCGATCCTTCTGGTGGCACACTTAACGGCCGACCTCGAACATGTCTCCGCATCCACTAAAATACAGGTAGTTTTAGACACAAGACAGTCATTGGCAGGGAACAAGAGGATAAGTCTCAAAAAAGGACGTGGACTAAGACACAGGCCATTTAGAGGAAGTATCAAGTGAGATGAAGGTCTCAATGACAACTCATGTAAGATTCAGCAGAGCATTCTTATTTCAAAAAAAGATTACTTTGCCTTAAAAATAATGGACTTGGTTCTGATCCATGCCAATGACAACCATCACATGGAGCCATCACCTTCAAGATACAACCCCTTTCTAAGCCACAACATCAACATGAACATCGACTCTGGAGAGCTTGTATAGGAAGAGGGGTTGAACTAGAATGAGAATGTCTGATGACAATCTATTTTACGTGTACAGTGTAAGTGGCCAGTAAGTGACCTATTGACAGCAGCCTTTAAACCACACCTGAAGGAAGCCGCACCATCATCTGGCCGTCCATTACACTGCCATCACAAACACCAAAGATTTACACCTCTGATGCGGCGACTGTTGACTTCTCTTGGTGTCAAATTTTACCACAGCCTAAATTCATTACCATTATACTATATATGATGTTAGTTCTTGCCACAAAGAATGTCAAAGGTAGTAAACAAATGTGGCATTTTTTTTAAAAAAAAGTCCTGTTAGGAAAGAAGGTTCAAACTGTGAATCAACCATTAGGACGTACCTTTTGACGTAGTAATAGCAAAAATCAGCCAAGATAGTTGTCTGTACAATCTCTGAAAGAAGCACCATTCCAGGCCATAATCCGTATCCAAGTGCACTTAATAAAAAGCTGTGTCCGTCCAACACCTGAGAGCCAAAAAACGGCGTGCATCAGTGGGAGAACATAAAAAATGGTAAGATGATACTTCAAGTAAATGAGACTACCGGTAAATGTAACAGCAAAACCTACCTGAAGAATCCAGTGGGCACAGCTCAAAAAACGTGCAATTCCCAGAGCAAAGACATAGTGAGCTGTGAAAGGCTCGACAACCTGCAGATCAATTCAGGAGCAATTGAGAAGGTCCTGAAAACCAGAAAGGATGTGGCATGGAAGGTCACACAGGAAAAGCCTCTCAAATTAGGCCTCATCTAGCTATATAGAGTTAATCATGACATTCAGAATCAGTGCTACGGCGGAATCTTTGACGAGGATCATTCCTACATGAGTTTGAAACTTCTTGGACCAAACTCAAAGAGGCTGATGAAAATGAAGCAAGTGCCTATCAAGAAAAAGAGCATGGCCCATTATGAAAAAAATTATCGTTGCCTATAATGTTATGATCGAATGTTATGAGCTAATAGAAAATGTTATGACCCAACACTAACCCTGGTGTTCTGCATCACTCGGAGCTGGGGCATGACAGAGACCGCTTCCAAGTAGACACAGAAAGCCCACAACGCACGGTTGACAATGTGGTGGGTTGTTCCTGGATGTATGAAAATGGCCAACAATGCACATGGAGCCAGCTGCACAATTAAAAAATGTCAACATATTAATCCAGGGACCTTTAAGAACCAACACCTCATCCACTCCTTGGTCCGAATCCGGCCAGTCCCTCATCTAAAGAATTTATCATACTAAGAAGAAGGTTGTTTCTTGCCTATCCAGCTATGAGATCTTAAGTTTCACATATGTGTAGTTAAGACCAATTTTTCACATCATAATTGTTTGCGTTGCGTTCAGAAACATCAAGAATACTAATCCTGGTTCCTTTAAGAGCCGACACTGCATCCACTCCTTCGTTTGAATCCAACCTATTCCTCATTTCAGTAATCTATTATACAAAGGAGAAGAGTATTTTTTGACTACCCAACTATGACATTTTGAACCAATTTTCCACATACACCTTGTTAAGGTGGTGGACAGTTGCTTGGCGAAGTAAGCGTTCATGATCAAAACCACCACCTCCTCTACTCAAACTGAAGCCTATTCCTCATCTCAGTGATGTATTATATAAAGGAGCAGAAGGGAATTTCTGTTTATAAGATTCTATGCTTCGAATACGTGCAGTTTAAACCAATCCGCCACGTTAAACTTGATGACGTTTTTTAACACCGCGCTAACAACATTAATCCTACTACCTCCCAGAACAAATAGCTGACTAGTTCATATCCAATAATTAAAACTTAATCCTCATCTGAATATCCTATTATTCAAAGGAGGGGTGCTTTTTTGTGACTCCAACAGAGACATATGATGCTTCAAATATGTGTACTCTGAAGGACGATACTTGGCAAAGTTGAGTTCATGGTATTCTTCAAATTTTTAAGATTATTAGTTTTACCCTCTTTTTTAATCATTTGAGTTGCAAATATCTGAGGCATAGAATTTTTAAAACAGGGAATACCCCTTCCTTATTACTACTATTTCTTCGCTCTTCACAGATATTAGATCCACTGAGGTTTTTCAAGTATGGAAGTGCTTGGTGCTCTCTAAACTCAACTTGAGGTAGTTTCAGCCATCTTCGAAAGTGAAGAAGAATTTCCATGACATGCCCTAATAAATATTAGCCACCTTTCTTTCCCTTGAGCGAATTTAGAATTGATTAAGCACCTGAATCTAAGCATTCAAAACGTAAAAAGAGGGGGTGACCTATTCAAACTTCAGGCGACAATACAAAGAGCTCTATCATGTGCACTTGAAACCAGTTTTAAGATTATGCAGTAGTTGGCTAGTACAAGCACATGCAAGAAAACTCCAGATGAAGAAAACAGATAAAAATCAAGGATTCATGATCACATCATAATGGACTCACCACATAATAGATGGGAAGGTTGTCCAGGTCATCCGAAGTGGTGGACTTGAGCTTAAACCGTATCATGTAGATCACCCACGCCGTGGTGAGCAAGGTGAAGAAGTCCAGCAGAGTATGGATGTCAAACTCCATCACCAAGCTACAGTAGAGGCGCACCATCAAGAAGATAACGGTCAGCTCCTGGGATTTCAGCGACAAACCTGCGTTCCAAGCAAAAACACGGTGTCACATTACACACAACATTCCCAAGCACAAGAACATGGTGATCTAGGACAAGCATCAACATGTTTAACCTAGAATAAGCATCAAGAAGTAGGAACTAAAATAAGCATCAACAACATGACGATGTAGCACAAGCAACAACATGATGATCTAATCTAGAAACACGTAAAAGTCACTGCGGTCTTTTATCAATTCCTAATACTATGAATGGTCTTTCACCAACCCAAACCGAACACACAATCCACTAAGATTAAATCTGAATGTAAGCAACTACGATAGTGGAACTGTAAACATCGTTATCACAACAATCTCGAGTAAGCAACAACATGATAATGCAGAACAAGCAACCAGGTATTAAAGTCTAGGCTTGATAGGAAAGCCTGGCAATCTAAAGAAGACATTGCTATCACAATATATACAAAAATCCATAGAAGATGATGATCTAGAAGCAACAACATGTCGATCTATACAAGGTTACAAGGGTTAGGTTTAGGATTTAGGGTTTAGGAGAAGACTGCAATCGAATGAGAACATTGCTATCACATAAACACAACAATCCCAAGGAACATGATGATTTAGAAGAAGGTTTTAAATTTACGATTATATAACCGAATGAACACGATAATCTACAAGAAGCGACAACATCATGCTCCAGAACAAGATGTAGGGCTTCGAATCTAGGGTTAAGGGTGGTACCGGCGCAGGTCTTCTCCTTCATAAGCTTGTAGATGAGGCACGCGATGCCAACGGCGTGAGTGAACTCCGCGGCCACGAACAGATTGTCGTGGTCACGGATGACAAAGCGCAGAAACACCAGGCAAAAAATGCCTGCCAACACAGCCAACGCGGTCTTCACTTTGGAAGGTTGCTTCTTCACCCACCATACTGCCGTCTGCACGGGGTTGCGCGCTCTCCTCATCGTTGGTGCTGAGTAGGTTTAGGTTTCAAGGCTTTGCTTTCCTTTTCCGAAGGCTGGTGACAGGACGGAAACCGTGAGCTCACTGTCCACACAAACAAACCTTTGAGCTCCAAACCCTGGAAATTAATTCCCGGTTCAACCGTGAAAAATAAATCCACATGCCCACAACCGAACCATAAACACAAACTGTCCTCCGCTGTTCTCCAAACCCTTAACCCCGAAAACTAACATATGCTAACGTGGTTCAATCACGGTACGAACTCAATATAACAATTGGACCAAAAAATCCTAAAGAATAAATAATTGCAAATCCTCAAAACCAAACCATCGACACAAACTATCCTCTGAGCTCCAACTGTAATCCGGGTGCTAACTTTCTTGGTTCAATCATGGTACAACACTTAATGTAACACTTGAACAAGAAACCAAAAGAATATTCAAATTCAAGAAAAAGCTCACAACTGTCCTCTGAGCTCACCATCAATACAGAACCTCTGAGCTCCAACCCCTGACAAATCACAACTAACCCTAATCATAGTACAAACTAGATAGAACAACACCATCAACACCAACAATCCTATGAGCTGCAAACTGTACACCCTCGAAACCACAGCAAACCCACAAATCCCAACATTCGGACCCAATAAATATTACAAAATTGGGGATTCAGGGGTTAGAGTAGAGGCTTTTTTCGTACCCCAAAACAGGAAGAGAAACGTGGTATGGGATTGTGGAGGTCCCGGGAGCTTCAAGGAATTGGGTTGTTTGAGTGGAGTGCGTCCGTTTCTGGCGTGCATGTGAGGGGTTGGGTTACATCTCTGCCATGTGAAGATTTGGTGGAGGTAATTTAGAATTGTTTGTAGATGTGCGGCTTGTGTGTGAATTGGATGGATGGCGTCACAAGAGTGAGCTGTACACTCATCCCTCCCATAAGTTGTACCTTTCATAAGTTACTAGCAGTTGGCGCTTGCTTTGCAACGCATTAGTTCAACCATTTTAATGTAGTTTTTATGTCACAAAATATAAAAAAAGAAAGGTAACAGCAATCTACATAAGATATAAATATGTCTTTGAAACCTATTCATGAATTTTAATAATGTAATAGAATAGAATAGAAAAAAATAAATTAGATTTTAGATTTTTTGCATTTTAACATGGAATTTTAAAAATGTTATCAACGTCAAATTTGTAATCAAGAGTTCCAAATTTATTTTGGATAAACACAAATTGCAACACACAAATGCAAATTTCACACACCCACAAACTCAATTTACAATTACACTCTCAATTTCACACACCCACAAACTCAATTTGCAATCACTATCTCAAAACTTGCAATCTCACCTCAAAACTTGTAATTCCAATCTCCACAACTCAAATATGCAATTTTGCAACTCTAACTTTGTATGCCAACCTCCAAGATCACAACTCCAACTTCACAACTTTTTCACTCCAAGTTTACTACTCATAATTTACAATTCAATCTTTTAGTGTTTAACTCAAAAAATATTTTAAACATCAAATTTGTAATCAGGAGCACAAATTGCAACATACAAATGCAAAATTGTCACACCCAAAAACTCAAGCTAATGCTTTGCAACGCATTAGTCCAACCATTTTAATGTAGTTTTTATATTACAAACAATATAAAAAAAAGGTAACATGATTCACTATGCGGTAGGCTGCGCAATTTATTGCGTGGTTGACTGCACCATTCCTATAGTTCACTGCACGATTGACTGCACGATTGATCGCTGCATGGTTCACTGCACGGAATATGATTTTAGTAGTATGATAGTATGATGATGATTCCACTAACTTATTACCTCAGCCAACTATAAGGGCCGGTTTTATACTTGGGGCCAGATTGAAGGCCGGCCGGAACTCTCCAAGTTTCAACCAATAGGATCTTTCAATCTCTCAAAATCCAACCCAAGAGCTTTATACTTGGGGCCGGCCGGAACCACATTTCATCCTACGTGTCGCCTTAGGTGGCATGGTTTTGGCGCCAAACCATCCGGCCCCAAGGGAGCAATTGGGACGAGGTTTGAGGTGGCCCAAACTCCCATCTAGGGCCGGATTCGGTTCCCCCATTGGATCCTTCAAATCGCTACCGTCAGTTAATAAAAAAATTATTTATTATTTTATTATTTATTATTTATTTTGAAAAAAAAAATATTTCAATTTTTTAATTTTTTTTGAAAAAGTAAAAATACTCCTTCCTTTTGGATATACCCCCAAAAAGAGGGACTTGGTCAAACAAAGTAAATAAAACTCTTTTTTCCAATAGTCTAAGTAGGAAGAGGAATTAGAAGTTGCATATATATGAAAAAAAACTCTCTTTTATTTTTGACCTTTAAAAATAAGAGAAAAGGGGAAAGTTTTATGAAAATAGAAAAAATACTCTTATTTTATTATTTAAAAAAAATGTAGTAAGAAAGAAAACACATAAAGTAAATATATGAAACCTATTTTTCTTTAAACTAGGAAAGAAACAAAGACAGAAGCTTGACACATGAGCTTCTATAATTTATAGTTGAGCCTTATGAAAATCTAAGAATTTTTAAGACACTTAAAAATTGGAAATTCAGCCCTAGAATCCGGCCCCAACACTTTACATTGACTAGGGCCAAGATGATGAATTTGAAATCCGGCCCTAGAATCTGGCCTCAATGCTTTACATACTTGGGGCACAATGGAATATTGGGGCCGGATTGAAGGCCGGATTGAAGGCAAATCCGGCCGGCCTTCCATCCGACCCCAGGCCTAATGTAAACCGGCCCTTAACTTCAACTGACTTATAACGTCAACTAACGTAAAAACCTCTGGCTAAGTAAACCTCGCCTGAGTTAGAACTTCCGCAAAGTTATACCGCCTTGCCAAACACGGTTGCGTCCTCTAAACTCGTCGTGTCACTTGTGATTGTTTCCTTTGTCTCTTCGCTCGCTTCTCAGAGGTTTTGGAGAATGCTCACTGCCTCAAATTTGTTAGAATCGATTCTGTTCGTGTTGATTGGTTTTATTAGGATTTTGGTGGCAGGTGACATCACATCGCTCCGTGTTCACTAGATTTATTGAATATGATTGGAATAGGGGAACTGTGATTACTGTGCTCTGTGTAGAATCTTGTTTGCATTCAATTGACAGCTTTTAATCTGCTTTGAGATGCATTTGAAGTTGTAATATGGATATGTGTTTTGGTTTTCTCTTCGTTTGTCTGTGGAATTTTGTGGGTTTGTCGGTTTTGTTCTCAGTAACTTCTTAATCTGATTGCAGAGGCAAGTTGGAGTTGCTCTTTGAGTGGCAGAAGAAGTATGAAAGTGACATCTTCCCACCTGAAGCCAGAAATCAACGTTGTTTCACATGGTGCTCAAAATTCGCCGTCCAACATGGTGCTCAAAATTTGTCGTCCTACTTTGATGCTCAAAATTTGCTTATGATCAAATGGAATTTTTGGTGCTCAAATTTTGTTGTCCCAACTGATGCTCAAAATTGGCTTCTTGAACAACTGGACTTTTGTGTAGGGAATATTATTATCATGCCAAATGAAAATAAGAGAGTGGCTCCAATTTTAACCTCAAAATTTCCTTGACGATTTCACACCGTAACACTTTTAAAATGTTAATTTCAATGTAAATAGTGGAAAAGGAAACCAAAACTTTTATTTCTTATATAAATTGTATGATCTTAATCATGAAATCTTAAATCACATGTTCACAAAATTTCATAATCCTATACTACATGAATTGAAAGATTAGAGTGTTTAAAATAGAAAAAATGTTCATTTTCTTCCTTGCGTTGAGAGTGTTGGCACACTTTGATTTCACTTGATGTCAAATTTTTGCACTACACACGGTTTATAATTCATATCATTATAATGAACATCATATTAGTTCCTTTGACACCATCATTTAGAGGTAGAAAAGAGATAGCGTATTCAAAAAAATTGTACAAGGAGTAGAGATTTATTATTCCTTGATTACTTGCCAAGAGATTCATGACGTTTGTATTGTGGAGGCAAGTGAACTCTACGTAACCTGGGCGCTGCTCCGTTGATCACCTACGCATTGTTTAGCTGATTTATGCTTTACCTGAGCAATGCTTTGCTAATCTCCTCGGTTGCTTTGCCTTCTGTTGAACTCTGTTGCGAGGTGTCCTTTGCTGCGGCAATGTTCCTTTGCCCATTGCGGCAATGCTGCTCTCTCCCATTGACATTCATATCCGCTTGTCCGTCTCTTTTGCCAAATTTTGCAAGTGATCGCCAAAGGCTTTGGGTGGTAGCAAGTAAAATCTAGCAATACTTACCAACCTTCAGTAAAACCTTGGCTAACTTTATCCTCTACTAAGTTCTTACTACTTTCATCCACCACCACTGCTAGATTTGGCTATAATTTTATGGAGGAATGACATTGTCTAGTGAAAATGGTTGACTTAGACCTAAATTCGATTAGAGTATGAGAAATTTGCGTATATTTGTCTTCAAGAGAAAATAATTGGATGTAGCTTGTCAAATATGGAAAATATAGGACATTATATGATATTACCTTAAGAAAATTCCAAATATTCAATGAGGTGATTGCAACTAAGAAAATACTTAAATATACTTGGAATTTATTGGTTAGCAATGATTCATAGGTATTGGATAGATATTACAATATGTCTTAAAGTAGAATGAGACTTAGGTAAGGATACGAAAGAAGAGCTAAATAAAATATATGAGGATAGAGTGAGGGACAAAGAGGAGAGAAGACAATGTAAAATAAGCCATGCAAAGGGTGCTTTGTAAGAATAGTCATTCATCATGAAAGTGTAGCTCAAAGCATGAAAATTTATTTTCATGTAGCATCGTTGGCTACTTGCTTATTGGGTGCAAACTAAATTTCTATCATTTATAATTTTAATATGAGTTGAAGAATTGTTGTTTTCATAAAATTAGGTAGATGAAAGATATCTATTGTTTGTCTAGGGAATCAAAAACCAATTTGGTGAATAATTCTTCATTTACAAACAAATTTAAAAATTTCAAGAAAAAAAAACTGAGAAGTTGGACCATCCAAAAAATTGAGAGGAAAACGTAGAATGACATTGGTAGTAACTTATAAGGACATGATAGAAATAACCTACAAACCTTCTACTGCAAGTCACAACTTAGTTGGAAAGACAAAAAAATCCAACATATGGCCAAATTACACTTTAAAATGAAAACAAAGTCAACTAATGGCATGTAAAGTATACTTAAAAAGAGCTGAAATGGTGTGCGTCATGAGATCATGCACTAAGCTTCAAATAGCATTTTTGAAAAGATACAAGACTTAGTCCTTTAACCTGCAAAGGTAGATGGAAAGTCACTTATTGTATTGAAAAAACAAGGTCTTCATCACTACATGATGAAATGACAAGTATATATGAGAAACTTTTGCTTATATATTAGAGAACATATTAGAGAATATATTGTAAACAGATAGGGAACTATCACGGGACGTGGCATCGAGGCCTCTCCGCATGGTAGTGTTTTAGCATAGATTAGTTTGTTACTAATCTACGGATTTAGGAATGTACGGCGGCGCAACGCATTCATCCGTGGATGATTTCCATCCACGTAGGATTGTGTGTGTGTGTATAGCGCCCCACACGTCCTTGACTTGACGTCTTTGACAAGTCAAGCTTTGTAAGTGAGTTAATGAGTGTTTAATAATTACCTTTGCTAGTAAGTGATTGTTTATCATTAGTAAAGGCTTCGCATTCTCTTATACTACTTGCACTTGTTGATTCTCTCTTTGTGTAATGCAAGATGATTGACTACTGTTGTAATTTATTAGTTATCCACATCACAAAGATTTTTGTTCACTCACGGCTGTTACTTTTAACGTTTGTTATAACACGCTCGTGTTATTAATGACATCGATCCTGACGTTCGTGCGTTTTGCCAATATGTTGTCATTGACATTTGTCATGCTAGAGTTCATATTCACTTGAACATCCCTTTGTTTTTGCGGACGTGTTTCTAAACATGCACTTAAAAAACTACTCTTCTATGTGATGGTCTCTTTAACGTGGGATGAACGTGTGACAATGCCAATGGAGACGTGCAACACTGTTAGCTCTGATGTAAGAGATGAACATGCCATCAACGTGGCTTTCACATACCCGGTAACATAAATGGTGGTCAATCGTGAAACACTGTTGCTACATTCATCGCTAGCAGCAATACAAAGCATCCTATACATCTTTGTAGTCTACTAATTGAAGTATGACATAAAAAGTGTATCTCATCTAATGCGATAAAAAAAGTTAGATATTTTTAGTCACCTTTGACACAACCTGTGGAGGTTTGGATATAATAGTTGGCTTTGTTGTTGGGCCTCTGCTTTTGCTCCCTGAGCTGTTTGTTTTGTTGCCTTCGTAGCTTGTGAGGCCTTTGTAGTACATCGTGGGCGGGTTGATGGCTCACCCGGTGCTTCAATCTCGTCTCGCAAGAGTTCAATAGGATGACATTTTAGAGTGCATGCTTGAATCAATTCAAGAGCTCAATGAATTGAATGTTTTCAATTATATGGAAACACAACATCTACCATCCATATAGGCTAAGAAAGAACTTGGCTATAAAAATGAACGCATTTAGAAACCACAGTCACTTGTAAGGTAAATTAGAGGTACTGCCCCAACCCTCACTAAGTTCTAACATTACAAATTGTCATCTATGACGTCAAAAAAGACGTCAGGATTGACAGAAGACTGTCATGTCAAAGACTCTAGTCCTCTTTTTGTTGCTAGATAGGTTGAGATCTCCTGAGTCAAGCTGACGTAACTGATGTACTTCAATTTCAGACAAAATATAAATTAGAGTTTATGATGAGCACTTTACTAAAAAGTGGTATCAGACATTCATCAAGGAGATTGAGATCAAGTGACTTTGGTGGCGTAAGAGAGAGAGATTGCCAGAAGCGAGTTAAATAAGGCCTCTACTATCTACTCAAATTACCAAACAAATTCTCCAAACTGCAAATATCAAGTACTAAGCTTTGAGGCTAGGATTTACCACTTACGTTTCACTTGATGTCAAACTGAACAACACTGTGTCTACCTACCTGTTTCTTAAGACGTCAGTTGAAATGGAAACAATGTTACGAAATCAAAAATCAAAGAATGAACTCTCCCCATTGGAAAGGGTCTCACTTTGTGCAGACTTGTGTACACTCTTCTGAGCAAATTCTTCCTCCAAACCAACATGTAAACAACATCATACACTTCCCAACAAAACTATTAATTAGTGCTCAAAACCAACTCCACCACATCCACAAGGCATCACCTCCTACTACACAGTGCCGACAATAATGTTGTTGATCGAGATGAAGATCAACTTCACGAAGATTCCGATGAACCCCAATGCCCTTCAAATTGTCACCTTCAAGAGCTTTGCACGCACACAACCAACTTTAGAATCCATTTAAAAAATACATAAGTAGACAACACATGTTTGTCTGGAAACAATGGCTTTGTAAGCATCAGCGCACAAACATATTCCAAGACCTCGACCATCACCATCACAATGTGCACCAATTCCTCTCCTCCACCTTCTTTCTAAACGTCAAACTAAATTTGAGGTACTGTAGAGATTTTCCGCCTATCCTGTGACATCATAGAAAACACAGCATGTAACACCCTTGACGACACGAAAAACATGGTTTTCTTATAGTGTTTGGATTGAGTGAAGTCAATGATCACGAGCTATGAGAACCCGTCATTGGGTGATTGGAAGGGCTAATCTCATCGGCAACACAGACGAGCAGAAATTGAGACAAGCCATCGGGCGCTCACAAGAGGGTTGACCTTGGGCGAGAGGAGACTAGGCCACGTGGGCTTGGGAGCCGAGCATTTATTGAACAATACTTGTGAGCGAAGGGACAACTTACATTGGGAAGCGAGAGAGCTTTGTGGAGACACAATCGTGAGACTGCGGGGATGGGGCGAGCTACAAGGATAGTGGGCTTGAGCGCTATACGGGAAGATGCATGCGGTCAAAGGGACCACGATTAAAACGGGCGAGAGCCCATTTGCAGCAAAGCTCCAAAATCCAATGGTATTCATTCTTATGCCACGGACCTTTAATGCGTGAAGTTTTGAAGCAAATTTTAGATCATTCCTAAATTAAGCACTTCAAAAACTCAACTTTTGCAATTTTAGTTATTTTGCGATTCCGATTGAGAATTTAAGTTCGTGGAGGAAATACAAGAGTGGTTACTGGGGAATTTGCTTGTTTCCACAATTTTGAAAAATGACATTTTTATGTGGCTTTAAAAAAACATTAGTGTCTAAACTTTGGAGGTAATTTGCGTGACCAATTTGACTTGGATGTGAGTAAAATTAGAGCCTCTAATTGGTAATTTTGCCATTTAGTCCAATTTTAGTACTGGATAGGCCTATTAGCGCGTTAAATCATCCATTATGTCAATTGCATTGGGGGCATTTGCATTTCTTAACACCGCGGTCAACGTTCCACTACTTCTTAATATTAGACGTTAGAGGGAACACTTTCGAGTGTCTCTCTTTAAATTGCAGGTATTGCAATTTGGAACCATCCACTACAGGCGTATGCCAGTGGCTTTGTCCCTGTCCATTTTGTTTTTTTGTCGTTGAGGGAGAAGATCCAATTTTGATTTCTGGATTCTTGTGCGGTACCTCCCCCGTGCTACACCCTTGTTGCTGGTGTTTTCTGATGGCCCAATTTCTTGTTGTCCCTAGATTGTGATAGGATACCGTAGAGATGAAGTTGGGTTCATTGCCAGCAAGATCTTTTTATGTGGAGGGTTGTAGTTGGACCTGTGCTAGCCGGAGGTGATGGCTGGTGACCTTCAAAGTTTGGTGGTTTTATAGGTGCAGGTTGCCCGTTTGTACCCTTACCTTTTAGATGATACCCATAGATAGATTCCGTGGTGGTTTTTGTTTATGGTAAGTACCCAAAGTCAATTTTATCGCTCCCCCTCACCAGACTACTTAGAAAGTGCTTTCACCGTACACTTTGGGCTAGGGTCAAATACCGGCAAGGCTTTTGAGTCTATTTGAGCGTTGGATACTGACGATAGGCTTCGAGTCTGCGACTTGGGCACGTTGGATGACATGAAAGACGATCTCCGTCATGTCGTGCAAAACAAGTTTTCAAGATGGGCTAGAGGCATTTCCCTACCCGATTAGCGGCTCCAATTCCAGACCTGGATGAGAAGAAATCGCCGATAGATGCCGTTATTTAATGATAGGTATGCGTTTGAGCTCTTGTGCTAGCATTTAGAGCGGAGGCCCTTCAATCATTTGAGAGATGGATCAAGCAGCATGAGGCAGAGTTGCGCCTCGTTAAGGAGTACTGGCCCAACATGTGGAGTTGGTGACTGCGCTCAAGGAAGGAGCGGTTGCCTAACTCTAGACTTCTACCAAGGAGACCAATGTAGAAGAGATTTTCTTCAGTGAGGACTCTAGAGGAAGGGTGTTGCCATTGTGGATAAACAGGCTTCTATGGGGGCCATCTCTGGCTTGGTTATAGCCACACGAGCGGCATCAGTGGCGGTTAGCAATCCGCTAAGCTTTGATCCTCTAGCACAATTTATGGCGCACCTAGAGGTGGAGTACGGGAGGTTCATACATGATCAGATGCAATGCATGTAGGATTTCCACCGGAAGAAGGAGCATACCCTACGCACTATGTAACCCGGTTGGCGCAGTTGTCAGCAGAGGTTGGTGATATGTTCAAGAAGCGCCAATTGGTGAAGATCTTCATTTCAAAGCTCAATAAGCGGATGGTAGAGTTGAATAGTCCGCACCTTCTTTTTTGGTATCATGGCAAGGCTACTTTGGTGCAAGCGTTTACCGAGGTAGAAGCGCTTAATAGAGCGTTGTTCGTGAGCATTGCTACATATTTGATCACGGCGTTGATGGACGCTCCTAAAATCCAAGAAGCTTGTCACCGCGACCAGTAGCTTGGCAAAGACACAACCTAAAAAGGTTTTGCATTATTAATCTTGTGGGGAAGTTGGTCATACGAAAGGGGACTCAAATTGTTTCAAGAATAGGGGGCACGGCAAGCAAGGTCAAGTCTAAGACCGAGGCAACCAAGAGTAGCGACGAGGCTAGGGGCGAAGACAAGAAGATTGTGACATGTTCTCACTGTGGCAAGACTGGCCACATTGATGAGAACTTTTCTGCTTTTCACCTGGAGAAGGATCCAGGATCTTGAACTGGTGGATTGAATGCAACGAAGACAGTGCAGGCCAAACTGGCGGAGCTGAAAAAGTTGATGAGTGATGTAGGAGTCTAAAACTTCCACTTGGTGGCCCCTACAAAAAAAATTAGTTAAAATAGGATTTCTAGCCTTAATTAACTAGAAAAGTAGTTAGTATTGTGTGGAATTAGATTAGATAGCGGACGGTGAAAATAGAAAAATGCTTAAGTAGTTAATAAGGTTTATAGTGGTGATAAAACTGGATCTTAAAATCACTAGTTTAAGTCCCGGAAAACAATTTCAAAGAGTCCCAGAAGAGATCCTGGGATGTAATTCTAAAATCACCACTTAACCTAAACTAACTTGTTAAGCTTAGGAGGTAGTTAAAAGTAGTTTAGTCCTTCCTCTTTTCTAGACGCTAATTCTTGTTTGAAAGAATTAGTAGTTGGTTGCATGAGGAAAAGAAAAGACAAAAAAAAAGACAAAATAAATAAATTAAGATTAACAAATTAAAAAATTAAATTAAATTAAAAAATCATACCCAGGTATCAACATGGATATGATCTAGCCTGGGTACTAAGACCCAGGGTAGAGGCCGGGTTATAAACTCGACCCCCCCGGCCATGACCCGGGTGTCAACCCTGGGCATGAGCCGGGCCCTGACCCGGACAGCCTCGAGCAAGGACAGAGTAGCTTTGGCCATGAGGATAGCCCTGACCACAGAGAGAGCTCCGCCCGAGAGTCAACCGACTCCATCTGGCCAAACCGACCCCCACCGCTCTTTTTTCCAACCCTGACCCCACTTCACTCTACCGCATCACTCTCCTCCCCCCCCTTCTCCCAAAAATTCCCCGTCTTATAATTTTTTAATCTTTCTTTCACTCTCTCTCTCTTTCTCACTCCCTCTCGATCCTAGTTCTTCTTTCTCCATAATTTGGTCTTTTATTCTATAGAGATGGGGTTTTGAAGAAGAAGGATACAACAAGATTTTATAGTAAAGGAGGTGCAAGTTGGGGTTTGGAAGAGAAGATGTTTTCTTGGTGGTAGTGGAGATTCCTAGGGTTTGATCATTGTAGAGATTCCTAGGGTTTGGAGGTAGAGAAGATTTGTGGCCAAGGCGAGAAGATAAAAAAGACAAAGAAAAGAGGTAGCAAGTGCAAAAAGGAGTTGGAAAACAAAGGTGATTCTTGCCCATGTTGGATTTCTCTTATTTGTGCAAATTTCTTTGTCTGTAAGTCTTTTCCTCTCTTTTTCTACGGGGGTGACCCCCGGTAACATCCTCCTCGGTCTAGAGATAAAGTCCCCCAGTGGACTCTATCTAGATCATATTATGACTTAGTATACATGTGAGTCTACCTTGGTGTCATATTAATTGGTTTCTATTGTCTTAGCCTTGTGGCAAGTCTTTCTTTTAAGTTTTCTCCATCCTCCTATCCTTTTTAGGTCTTGCCCACATTTTCTATTTTTTCCTCGTCTTTTCGGTCAACCGGGATAACCTCTTCCTAAGTCTTTGTCTCCCAAGTTCTCCCCTTATAAGGATTTTATGTGACCTTGTGCCGTTAGTGTGTTGTTAGATATGTGAGATACTTACATCCACATATTCTAGCAAAGTGTTCCGTAGTAGTCCACTAGTTGACCGGTAGACTTGTGTTTCCGGGCCAGACCAGAGTTTGTAACAAGTTAATAAGGAGATTGGTGGAAGTACAAGCATTTCAAGGATTTTGTCTATCCTAGACAACATGGCTCTATCAGTGTCGATAACTCTTTCAAAGATTGATCTGAACAAGTGGAAGGGGACTACGATAGGTGAATAGTTGGAGGAGAACCTCATCCAAATGGAGTACAGAGGACTCTATGAGAAGCCGTGGGTATTCCAGAGAAGACATGCGGTGTCGGAGTTGCAGCCTCCGGGGACGTCCCGGGGAGCCTACCAGGCCAATCACCGGTCTTGTACCACGGATGTATGGCGTAAAGTGTACTCTCTACGTCAAGAAAGTGAGTGGATAGCCGGGGTCAATCGGGAGTTGCTAGAAGAACATGTATTGCATCCTTATAACTCATGGGAATGCTACCGGAGCGACCACTTCACGAATTACCGGTTGAGAAGGGCGGTTGAGTTTCTAAACCCAATCTTCCATCCCAACCGTCGTGAAAGGGTCACGGCCCAGTCGCCACCGCCTACATTGAAGCATTTTTCGAAGAATCCTCTCCAGATTAGAGATCTTTGTTGGTTGAAGCAATTCTGCCTCAAATTTGGGCAGTTCAACAAGGTGGAGGCTCCTAGACATTCTTGACCTTCTTTCTCATGCATTTGTATGAGCACGACTATTGTTTAGACTTGGATGAGAAAAAATGTGGAGATAAAGGATGTCTCCTTCAAATCATTCTCCTCGGGATCCTCTTCAACAACCGGAGACCCAGTTGGTGTTACCGGCAACTCCTCAAGATCCTCTTTGACAACCGCAGTCAAGGTCGGCGTTACCGGCAACTCGATGAGCAGCCTCTTCGTCTCAAGCAATTCCAAGTAAGGGGAGGACCTCCTGGTCTCACCGGGAGAAACCACCACAACACCCAAGGCATCCAAGAAACTCACTCTCGTGGAGAACATATCCAAGTTTACTTGGGAGGTGACGTGGGAGATCCAAGAGATGGAGATGGAGATGGAGTTAACGGAGGCAAGAAGTCTCCAAAGAGTACTCCGAAAGATCTTCAAAGTGGAGGACAACCGGGACATCTAACCGACGGCTCGGGAGAAGCTGGAGCTAGTAGCCAAGTTGAAGAGGGATCTCTGGGCCGATTAGAAGGAGATCCACAACTCAAAGGCTCAGTCCTAAGAGACTATCATGTTGTTGACCAAGAGGCTTGCCAAGCGACCAAGTACCACCACACCATTGCAAGACCAGAGTCCACCCCGGAAGAAGAGGAAATTGGTCTACGCTAAATCTCCCTCTTCGGAGGAGGATGATCCACCTACTCAAATACCGATGAGTGGGGTGGATTCCCCATCCTCGAAGGAGTGGGGCGTGAAGGTCTATGAGAGAAAACAAAGTCTCCCGATAAACTCTATCGGGAATGAATCGGTTGACCTCCCGTCTTCAACCCCGGAGTCCTTGGTGGAGTCCTTTGTGGCTATACTAATTGAGCTTAAGGAGACTCTGTATCTATCTATAGATACACCCAACCTTCCGATGGATATTCCTACTCTACCTGTAGACCTCCCGGTGGATATTCTCAATCCACTAGTAGACCTCCTGGTTGAAACATCCGACCTCTCCGTGGATTCTCTCGACCATGTGGGTACTTCTAGCCGTAGTAACAATCCCTATATGGATCAACCAGAAGAGTCTTCCGGTTGAGCCTTTGTTACATGTTATGTATTGTAGTTGATTTATCCCATCCGTTGATGGGATGTTGTTTTAAGTTGTTAGATTTAAACACTAGGGTGAGAGTAGTGATGTCGATGGGGCCCCATTGTACACCCGGTGGGTTTTCCATTGTGCACCCGGTGGGTTTTCCATTGTGCACCCAGTGGGTTTTCTGGTTACTTACTTTTGTTAGGGAACGGTTCACCGGTCCCGGGACCGGGAGTTTTCTGGTTTACCGGTCTACTGATAATCTGCCGGTGACTAGGCTATCCTTGATTTTAGGGTCCAGATGCCATTTTATCCTTTTGTGGATCTACTTTTAGAGGGTAGCTATTGGCTTTAGTGCACTTTCTAGATGCCATTTTCACCTTTTGGGGATCTAGTTTGGAGGGTAGTTAGTAGCCTTTGTGTACTTAAAGAGCCTTTAGCTATTGTGTTGAGTACTCTTCTGTGTGTTGATTTGCTCGTGTCTTGCCTTCATTGTTTGTGTCTAGAGTCTTTGTTGAGCTTGTGTAAGTAGTCCGGGAGAGAGTTGAGCCCTCGTAGTGTGTCTTTAATAGGTGAGCAAGGTTGTGATTTGTTGGGTATTGTGTGATTGAGTGTGAGTAGAGACTTCTCGAGGATGTAGGATATCCAGGTGGAGTAAGATCCGGGATCTATACTCCAAACCCTTCATCGGTAGGATCGGGAAGAGTTGCTTTACCAGATGGGATCCGGGAAGCCCATAGCTATTTATGATAGCATCTTTTAAGTGGGAAGTGTTTGGATTGGTGGGAGGAGGGGTGATATCCCCTCTCTTGGTACATTGGGAGAGATCCCGGCTAAGCTTTAGTTTGGAGAATTCCGGGGTTTTTACCTTTGTAGTGGACGAGTTCCAACGATCCCCGTGGAAGGTTTTCTTGCTCATATGATTTGCTTAGCACTAACTTGTTGTGAGCCTTGTATATTCTTTGTTTGATTCATTGGGTGTGGTTGTAGTTGGAACCGGGGCTTGCGGGACCGATTTACGAAGACAAGTTTTTGTTAGATTGTGAAGACCAGTAGACCGGCTACAACCTTTTTAACTCTTTCAAGGTGTAGAGTTAGATTGTGGATATTGAGGCCTCTAGACTGCGAGAACGGAGGGCAGTGACTTTTCGGGCATTGTAAAAACTTACTGAAAAACTACTCTGACGCTCAACAAAGTTAAAACTAAACACTTGTGGTTACTTGTTACCGGTTACTAAGGTATCGGGAAAGCCATCCTCTGGGATGTAGTGCAGTATTAAATGTGAAGTGCTGTTAAGATTTAAAGAGTTTGATGCACGATAAAAATCCCTGGAAACGATCTGATTAGGTGGGCTTGCTTAAGGTTAATTTCGGTTAACTTTGAGAATTACGAACGACTAGACTACGACATGTTTTTTGGCGCCGCTGTCGGGGATTTTTGGTTGTGTTGAACTTTTTATGTCTTGCATGTGATTGTTGATTTTTTTGGTAACCGGGACTTAACGAGGACTTTGGTGGTGACCGATATATCCTTGTTTGAATTACTCCGTTTGATCTTGATTTTTCATGTTATTTTCTTTGAATTCTTGTTCAATAAGCTGCAATTGTGGGTATTGACATGGGGGCTATCCTAGATTTGTTCTAGGTGCAATACATGAGAAGGGGTTTAAAGGATACAACGGGAGTAACGAGGTCTACAAAGATAAGTTCATTTGAAGGTGTGTCTAGCTGGTGTTCGTCCCGGGCATCTTCTCCGGAGGAACCTAGTTCAAGAGGAGAAGTCTCAAGACTTGGAGACCGGGAGGATCATACTGTGCAACAATTGAAAGTGGAGGAAATTGGCGATGCATCTGGAAGGGTAACCTTTCAATTTCCAAACCATCCTCCGGTAAGACTTAACCCCGGGTCGGAAGTTGCTAAAGAGAGTAACTACGGAGAGTCTATAGTTGATTTACCGATTGTTGATATCGGGAGCCAACGGAGATTTTCTAAACTTCTGATAATCTTGGAATCAGCTACTAACACTATGGCTCGGCCGGGAACCCAGTTAAAATATAATAAGTTTAGATCCAAGATGTCGATGAGTGGATGAAGAAGTTTAAGGTCACCATAGACGCCAACCAGGAGGATCCGGCAACCTGGTTGAGGATTTCTCCCAGTTTGCTAAGAGGTGAGGCTCTACTTTGGTTTGATGATGTAGACGCGGACGTGAAGAGTGATTGGGCGACATTGTCTGCCTTGTTCAAACGCACCTTCCAAGACTTGGGAGGTGACAACGGGATCACCAGAAGACTTGGAGATTACCGAATAGCCTTGCCAAAGCCATTCACGGGCGGGGAGTGAACGAGGCTTGGATGATCCATGGTCAGGTTTCTTTGTAGATTTGCTCAAACTCATTCAATGGTGGATTATCCACCAATCGACGCCACTGGGGTATATTTTTGAAAATGTCCCCCCATTGGGAAATACACGGAAGAAGGTGCATAAGGATGGAGCAAACATTCGTCACCTTCTTAGTCCCGCCACGAATATAGACGTTGTGGCCTTTGGCTCTTATGTCCATCGACCATGTTGGAATTAGACCAACATGGCATCATTAGTGACATTCACCTCTACACTTGCTCAAGTCCAACGGACCGTGCACTGTGAGGTCAACAACATCTTTGACGACCACCGTGCTTCCTTAAATGTTACCTAGGATGATGAGCCACCATTGGCAGTGGTAAACCACATTGGTTTCACTCAGGGGGCATTTCCCACGTTGATGTACTACTGGGCTCTTTTGCCTTTAGGATACACGGTCTAGGTATGGTTTGAAATTCTACTTCCCAAACTTACAGAAAGCCTTCTGTCTGTGAGAAATAACAAGGATGGGCTTTTTGACAAGCACCACGACCACACTGGATCTCTGTGAGGGCCAACATCCTTTAAACTTGTTGGGTCAAGCCTCTGACCTCAACACTCTTGTTTGAATTTGTGGCCTCTATTTTGCCGGTCGGTGCCGTTTGCATGACCATCCACGCATGCATAGGACAAACTCTCATGGTCAGGGGGCAAGTATGCTACATCTCCTAGAGATCAAAGAAGCAAAACATCTTTATTGTTTGAAGAGGCATACACCTAGAGTTGTCATACGGACGGGTTGAGGTGATCGGACGGGACAACCGGACGGGCGGTCTGGACCGGACGGACAGACGGTTCAGACGGATTGCGTAAAGTGCGCCCAATAATTTTTTGTAAGTAAGAAATCTTTACTGTGATGGCCAGGTCGCATTCGGACGTGTGACGCCACCGTGGCACTAGGGCGGGGACGTCTCCATGAGGGGCGTAGACGTCCCCGCCCCTCATATAGGCGTCCCCGCCCCTGCATCATTGAGCGGAGAGACCTAAATGTCTGGAAGAAAAATATGTTTATTACATTAAATTGATTCACGATATAACAATAATTCCATAATCTCATACTTCCAAACGAAGTAATATCGGCGCTAGTTATCTAAGAAACCTTTTTCTCTCCTAGCTTCTTCTATGAATTATCACAACTCTCTTGATTTTGCATACATATATGTCGTTACTTTTCTTGTCCTTTAATTATTCAAACGGTCCGATCTGTGCACTCCTTGGGTGGACTGGCCACCTATAACCGCATCTCGAAGGACGATATCATCATCATCTAGTGCCTCATCAGCTCCTTCATCGCTCTCATCTTCGGATTCTCCATTGCTACCATCCGTAGTCTAAAAGCCCTCTATTTCAGAGTTGTCATTGCGAAGCTCTACGGCTGTTTCACCATCGCAACGCGAGGGTCTGAATCTCTTTTGTCGATGTGCGTGAGGATCGTCGCCGTCGGAATTTATGGTCGGGCCGTTGGTAGGACGAACTGCTCGGTTCGGAACAACAAACGCCGGAGTTGTTGAAGAGCGTCCTGGAACATACGTGTCCAAAAACGGTTGTACAACCACGTCGGATCTCGTGCCCCTATTCCAAGGAGGGGACGTCTACGATGCCTTGAGGAGGATGCTTCGCAGTTGTTTCTTCCTTCACGACCTCTAGCCGCTCCACGGCCTCTAGACCCTCCACAAGCATTAGTCCTTCCACTGGGTTGTATATATTGACCCATTGGATGAAGAGGCGTCCTTGTAGCGGCCAAAGGGGGTCTGCCATTTCTGGTAGTAGTAGCGGAAGTGTTTAGACCCATTCCCTCAACGCCTACACTTTGTTGGAAAGGTCCATACATGGCATTCGCCGTTCTATGAGAAGAGGAATTCCAGGAAGGCGGCGTTGGTACATTTTGGTCATTGATAACCATAGGCAACACCACAACCGGAGATGGTTGTGGCTCAAGGTCCTCTGTGAATGCAAAAGCATCATCGGGGTCTATATATTCCCGGTCAAAACGTTGACATTGGTTAACAATCCTTTCATTTCTTCGAGTCGTCCCTACAATTGTTGTGTTTACAACGTTTGCGTTAGAGTCTCCTTGAACGACTCCAGTGCTATGAAATGATGCACCCATTCCAATAGGGCTCTCTTGGCCATACCGATTTTCAACCGATCCTTGGTTGTTTCGAGTCACAGTATTTACTGCATTCTCTCCCGCTCCGTTGTTGTCGGCATCTCCATTTCCACCTCCATAGTTTGATGGGAATTTGTCATCGTTGCAAACATTCCCGACATTGTCCCCCCCCCAATTTCAGGCTCTTCAAGGTTAGTCACATTTGGGATGTCGCTCTCTGAGGAAGTAGACAAAGGTTGCACTTCACGAATGCCCTCATTTTGGGGAAGATGAGGCAAACGACTACGACGAGGACTTTGATTCCAAGGTCCCCAACGACCTTGAGCCAATTCTTCTTCCACATCGTCATCATCTCCGTAATAGTTTCTCGTGTCCTCAAGGTGGTCGGCGCCTTCCGCCCAAAGATTAGGGTTTCCCTGATACTCCAGCGGAGTGCGGGGAGCTGCCATATTGTGCTCCTCCTCTTCCTCGGCTATCAACACATCAAATTCACGATTAGGTTCAACCACCGGGATCGGCCCCAGGGCATCTGGGTCGGAATCCTCCAAATGAATATTCGCATCGTACCATCGAACGGGATCGGCCCTTGGCCTTTGTTGAAGGCATCGGCTATTGGTATAAATATACGCCAATGATGCAGCCTTTTCTACCGCTAATTGATTTCGGCTCTTGTTGTGGACAAACGAGTACATACTCCAGTTTTGTTCGCAAGAGCTTGCTGAACACGTAAGGTCTAGAATACAAATAGCTATTTTAGACAATGCCTTGTCTGCGATCATGGCCCACCATTGGTGGAGTTGAAGCTTTGTCTGGCGGATGTCAGATGCCTCGGTAGGGCCATATGGTCATGTGCCCACCTCGTACCGTGTTAACTCATATTGGACGTCGTCATAAGAGATTTCCAATACCTCCATCATTTTGCGAACAACCCGATTCAATGCTCTTTGTGCAATTCCGTCAGCCCTAAGCGCCACATTATCCTTGAGGTACGGATTCAAAAGAGCCCCGGCGTAGTGAACATCGGTAGAAACCATTTGCCACCGGGCATCAAAAGATTGCCTAAGAGTGGATGCTATGTCAGCTCGTAGAGTAAAGGGTGATTTTCTCAAATTATGCATCACGAGCCACGCACGACCCATGGCTCGTTCGCGGCCATCAAACACACGCAATGCCTTCACAACATCCCTAGTCATGTGCATGTAATTCTGACATCGTTGCCAAAAGGCCACATCTTCGATGGTGAGCACCACATTACGCGCTGCGGTTGCTGCTTGCTCTCTATTCTGTCTATTCCGTAGGGTTGCAAAGTAGTTTTCAACACGGGGGTGGTATTTCAACTGCTCCAACACTCCTTTGAGTCTCACCAATCAATCCAACATAAGGAAATTACAAGCAAAACGGGTTTCAGTGGGCACTACAATATGCAGGTTTGGACTCAACTCACGAAGTGTCCCCATTGTCTCATGATGGTTTCTAATATATTTGCCCAATTTCTTTGCCCTCTCTATTAAATCTTTAAATTCTTGGACCTTCGCCGAATCTTCCAACATGAGATCCAATGCATGTGCCATGCACCCCTGCTTGTGAATGTGCGGGTATGTGAGAATAATATCATCCATCGCTCCAAGCCTGTTGGGAGCATTGTCTGTACAAATCTGTGTCACATTCTTGGAACCCACCTTGTCAATGTAAACTTTCACTTGGTCCGCTATGTACCGCATGGACTTCTTCTCACCACTGGTGTCTATGCTCCCCAAGAATACGTCACCAGTGGGGCACGACATCATTAAATTCATGAGGGGCCTCCGGTGGACATCATCCCAACCATCCGTCCATATCGACACCCCATAATTCTTGATTGCAAAACCAACTTTGGCTTCAATCTCTTTCTCAATTTGCAACCTCTTAGGTTCAATCAATCTAGTCCTCAACTAGTGATATGTAGGAGGAGTGTACTCAAACTTTGCCACGGATGTTGCCCTCATTGCATCGATGAACGCCTGATTTTGCGCCACATTAGCAGGCACATTCGCCTGATAGAAAAAGGTCGTCCACTTCTCATCAAGTTCCTTCCTCTTTGCAATGTTAAAAGCATCAAGCATCCGTTGTTGATGTAGTTGCCCAGATCTAGTGGAATTCGAGGCGGTAAGACCACCCGACACATGTGAAGGGTCGTTTCCTTCGAGAGATTAGGCACTCCTTCCCAAGGCCCACTTGTTACTCCACCCGCCACATTATTTTTAGCGTCGGATTGGCTTGAAGTGTCAGTAGTTGGTGCCCTCGATGGACCACTCGGACCTGAATCTCCGCCATACATGTCCCCGCCCGTCATTCGATGCGAAACAATGTTTCCACAATTGGCAAATCGACTTCGCACATAGGGAGGTAGGCTACGACAAATCGACCTCTCTGACTTGGCGCCATATCCAAAGTGAGCGAACGCATGCTCACGTTTGTAGCTAAAAGTATAGTTACAAAAAACACAACTCACTTTGCCCCCGTTGTCACCAAAATTGTACCAAGGTTCCCATTCTTTTGTTTGCTTCCTTTGACTTCCCATTGCATTCACGGCTTATGCCAAATAATGTGCAAGTCCCGTTTAAGCCAAAATCCGGGGCTAGTTATAGTATAGAATCAGGTGAAAATGTGAGGTCTGATAGCGCTGGTGCACTGCTTGAACCAATTTTTACATCACCTCAGCTGCACACCAATGCCGCCTGCCACCCAAGTAGACTCGCAAGGAGCTCAAACTAAATTGAGGTCCAAGGGATAGAGGCCAAGGTGACAAGCGTGAGGACAATCGGCCCTCCCCAAACCACTTATACACGAGCCAAGAACATGTGGGACCTGACGCGCCAAGGGCGGTGACGTCTCCGCCCCTTTCTGTGTAAGGGCGGAGACGTCTTTGCCCCTACCCGGGTAAGGGCGGGGTGGTCTCCCCAACCCAGGAGAAGGAGGCCTTTATGGCATTTCGGATGCTAAGGAACTCCTCTCCATGAAGAGGGTAAAGGTTTTAAAAAGAGGGTGCCTTATTTTAGGTTCCGACAAGATTGCGACGCACGTAAAATAAGAAGCATATTAAGTCTATGAAAAAGGCTAACTGAAAAGTACTACATTTGTACAGAGACGGCATGCTCCCCAATAATAAACACCTTTATTAGCTCCCATAAAGATCAAGTAGTGAATAGCATGGGAGCTATGCAAGTCCCCATCCATAACGGGTAGTATAAGCCTCGAGTAGAATGTAATGTGCAAGTTCTCTTAATAAATAATTTAAACAAAATTGCCCCACAAAAGCTAAGGAATGTACCAGATACCATTAAAGAAAAATTAAAAAATCAAGTAGTAAATATCATGGGAGCTATGCAAGTCCCCATCCATAAGGGTAGTATAAGCCTCCAGTAGAATGTAATGGGAAAGTTCTCTAAATAAATATTTTAAACACAATTGCCCCACAAAAGATTAGGAATGTACCACATACCATAAGAGATAAAAATAAATCAAGTAGTGAATAGCATGAAGACTATGCAATTCCCCATTCACAACAGGTTGTATAAGCCCCGAGTCGAATGTAATGTGCAAGTTCTCCAAATAAATAATTTAAACACAATTGCCTCACAAAAGATAAAGAATGTACCACATACCATTAATGAGAAAAAAAATCAAGTAGAGAATAGCATGGGAGCTATGCAAGTCCCTATCCATAATGGGTAGTATAAGCCTCGAGTAGAATGTAATGTGCAAGTTCTCTAAATAAATAATTTAAAGACCATTGCCCCACAAAATATTAGCAATGTACCACATATTATAAAAGAGAAGAAAAAATCAAGTAGTGAATAACATGGAAGCTATGGAAGTCCCCATCTATAACAGGTAGTATAAGCCCCGAGTAGAATGTAATATTCCGGTTTCCTACATAAATATTTCTAACAAAATTGCCCCACAAAAGATAAGGAATGAATCACAAACCATTAAAAAAAAATTCAAGTAGTCAATAGCATGGGAGCTATGCAAGTCCCTATAAATACCGCGTAGTATAAGCCTCCAGTAGAATGTAATGTGCAAGTTGCCTAAATAAAAAATTTAAACACAGTTTCCCCACAAAAGATAAGGAATGGGCCACATACCATTAAAGAAAATAATAAATCAAGTAGTGAATAGCATGAGAGCTATGCAAGTCCCCATCTATAACGGGTAATATAAGCCTCGAGTAGAATGTAATGTGCAAGTTCTCTAAATAAATATTTTAAAGACCATTGCCCCACAAAAGGTGAGGAATGTACCACATACCATTAATGACAAAAATAAATCAAGTCGTGAATAGCATGGGCGCTATGCAAGTCCCCATTCATAACGGGTAGTATAAGCCAGTAATAGAATGTAATGTCCAAGTTCTCTAAATAAATAATTTAAACACAATTGCCCCACAAAAGATTAGGAATGTACCACATACCATTAATGAAAAAAAGAAATCAAGTCGTGAATAGCATGGAAGCTATGCAAGTCCCCATCCATAAGGGGTCGTACAAGCCTCGAGTAGAAAGTAATGTGCAAGTTCTCTAAATAAATAGTTAAAACACAATTGCCCCACAAAAGAACACGAATGTACCTCATACCAATAAAGAAAAATAAAAGAATCAAGTAGTAAACATCATGGGAGCTATGCAAGTCCCCATCCATAACAGGTACTATAAGCATGGAGTAGAATGTAATGTGCATGTTCTCTAAATGAATAATTAAAACACAATTCTCGACAAAAGATAAGGAATGTACCACATACAATTAAAGAGAAAATTAAATCAAGTAGTCAATAGCATGGGAGCTATGCAAGTCCCCATCCATAACGGGTAGTATATGCCTGGAGTAGATTGTAATGTCTTAGTTCTCTAAATAAATAATTAAAACACAATTGCTGCACAAAAGATGAGGAATGTACCACATACCATTAATGAAAAAATAAATCTAGTACTGAATAGCACAAGAGCTATGCAAGTCCCCTTCCATAACAGGTTGTATATGCCTAGAGTAGAATGTTATGTGCATATTCTCTAAATAAATAATTTAAACACAATTGCCTCATAAAAGATAAGGAATGTCCCACATACCAATAATGGGAAAAAAAATAAGTTGTGAATAGCATGGGAGCTATGCAAGTCCCCATCCAAAACGGGTAGTATAAGCCTGGAGAAGAATGTAATTTGCAAGTTTTCTAAATAAATAATTTAAACACAATTGCTCCACAAAAGATCAGGAATGTACCACATACCATTAAAAAAATTAATAAATCAAGTAGTGAATACCATGGGAGCTATGCAAGTCCCTATCCATAACAGGTAGTAAAAGCCTCGAGAAGAATGTAATGTGCAAGTTCTGTAAATAAATAATTTAAACCTAGTTGCCCCACAAAATATAAGCAATGTACCACATATTATAAAACAAAAAAATGAATTAAGTAGTAAATAGCATGGGAGCTATGCAAGTCCCCATCCAAAACGGGTAGTATAAGCCTGGACAAGAATGTAATGTGCAAGTTTCCTAAATATATCATTTAAACACAATTGCCTCACAATCGATTATGAATGTACAACATATCATTAGAGAAAAAAATAAATCAAGTAGTGAATAACATGGGAGCTATGCAAGTCCCCATCCATAACGGGTGATATAAGCCTTGAGTAGAATGTAATGTGCAAGTTCTTTAAATAAATAATTTAATCACAATTGCCCTACAACAGAAAAGGAATGTACCACATATCGTTAAAGAAAAAACTAAATCAAGTAGTGAATAGCATGGGAGCTATGCAAGTCTCTATCTATATCGAGTAGTATAAGCTTCGAGTAGAATGTAATGTGCAAGTTCCCTAAATTAATGATTTAAACACAGGTTCCCCACAAAAGATTAGGAATGGACCACATACCATTAAAGAAAAGAATTAATCAAGTAGTGAATAGCATGGGAGCTAAGCAAGTTCCCATCCATAACGGGTAGTATAAGCCTCGAGTACAATGTAATGTGCAACTTCTCTAAATAAATAATTTAAACACAATTGCTCGACAAAAGATCAGGAATGTACCACATACCATTAAAAGAAATAATAAATCAAGTAGTGAATAGCGTGGAGCTATGCAAGTCCCCCACCATAACGGGTAGTATAAGCCTCGAGTAGAATGTAATGTGCAAGTTCTGTAAATAAATAATTTAAACCTAATTGCCCCACAAAATATAAGCAATGTACCACATATTATTAAAGAAAAAAATGAATTAGGTAGTGAATAGCATGGGAGCTAAACAAGTCCCCATCCATAACGGGTAGTATAAGCCTCGAGTAGAATGTAATGTGCAAGTTGTCTAAATAAATAATTTTAACCTATTTGTTCCACGAAAGATTAGGAATGTACCACATACCATGAAAGAAAAAAATAAATCAAGTAGTGAATAGCATGGGAGCTATGCAAGTCCCCATCCATAACAGGTAGTATAAGCCTCGTGAAGAATGTAATGTGCATGTTTCCTGAATAAATCGTTTAAACACAATTGCCTCTCAATTGATTACAAATGTACGACATACCGTTAACGAAGAAAATAAATCAAGTAGTGAATAGCATGGGAGCTATGCAAGTCCCCATCCATAACAGGTAGTATATGGCTCGAGTAGAATGTAATGTGCAAGTTCTCTAAATAAATAATCTAAAGACCATTGCCCTACTAAAGATTTGCAATGTACCACATACCATAAATAAAGAACATAAAATCAAGTAGTGAATAGCATGTGAGTTATGCAAGTCCCCATCCATATTTGGTAGTATAAGCCTCGAGTAGAATGTAATGTCCAAGTTCTCCAAATAAATAATTTAAACACATTTGCCTAACAAAAGATAAGGAATGTACCACATACCATCAAAGAAAAATAAAATCAAGTGGTGAATAGCATAGGAGCTATGGAATTACCCATCCCTAATTGGTAGTATTAGCCTGGTGTAGAATGTAATGTCCAAGTTCTCTAAATAAATAATTTTAAAACAATTGCCGCACAAAAGATTAGCAATGTACCTCATACCATTAATGAAGAATATAAAATTAAGTAGTGAATAGCATGTGAGCTATGCAAGTGCCCATCCATAACGGGTAGTATAAGCCTCGAGTAGAATGTAATGTGCAAGTTCTCTAAATAAATATTATAAACACAATTGCCTCACAAAAGATTAGGAATGGATCACATACCTTTAAAGAAAAAAATAAATCAAGTAGTGAATAGTATGGGAGCTATGCAAGTCCCCATCCATAAATGGTAGTATAAGCCTCGAGTAGAATGTAATAGCCAAGTTCTCTAAATAAATAATTTAAACACAATTGCCTCCTTAAAGATAAGGAATGTACCACATACCAATAATGAAAAAAATAAATCAAGTTGTGAATAGCATGGGAGCTATGCAAGTCCCCATTCATAACGGGTAGTATAAGCCTCGAGTAGAATGTAATGTGCAAGTTCTCTAAATAAATACTTTAAACACAATTGCCTCACAAAAGATAAGGAATGTACCACCTACCATTAAAGAAAACTATATATCAAGTAGTGAATAGCATGGAAGCTATGAAGGTCCCCATCCATAACGGGTACTATCAGTTTCGAGTAGAAAATAATGTGCAAATTCTCAAAATTTATAAGTTATACACAATTGCTCCACATATGATTAGGAATATACCTCATACCATGTAAGAAAAAAATAAATCAAGTAGTGAATAGCATAAGAGCTATGCAAGTCACATCGATAACGGGTAGTATAAGCCTTGAATAGAATGTAATTTGCAAATGCTGTTAATAAATATTTAAAACACAATTGCCTCACAAAAGATAAGGAATGGCCCACATACCATTAAAGAAATAATATATCAAATACTGAATAGAATGAAAGCTATGCAAGTCCCCACCCATAACGGGTAGTATAGGCCTCAAGTAGAATGTAATGTGCAAGTTCTCAAAATAAATAGTTCAAATACAATTGCCCCACAAAAGATAAGGCATGTACCACATACCAAGAAAGAAAATAATAAATCAAGTAGTGAATAGCATGGGAGCTATGGAAGTCCCCATCCATAACGCGTAGTATAAGCTTGGAGTAGAATGTAATGGAAAAGTTCTTTAAATAAATAATTTAAACACATATGCTCGACCAAAGATAAGGAATGTACCACATACCATTAAAGAAATAATTAAATCAAGTAGAGAAAAGCATGGGAGCTATGCAAGTCCCCATCCATAACGGGTAGAATGAGCCTCCAGTAGAATGTAATGTGCAAGTTCTCTAAATATATAATTCAAACACAATTGCCCCACAAAAAATTAGGAATGTACCTCATACCATTAAAGAAAAAAATATATCAAGTAGTGATTAGCATCGGAGCTATGCAAGTCCCCATCCATAACGGGTAGTATAAGTCTCGAGTAGAATGTAATGTGCTAGTTCTCTAAATACATAATATATAGAGCATTGCCCCACAAAAGATTAGTGATGCACCACATACCATTAATGATAAATATGAAATCAAGTAGTAAATAGCATGGGAGCTATGCAAGTCCCCATCCTTAACGGGTAGTATAAGCCTCGAGTAGAATGTAATGTGCAAATTCTCTAAATAAATAATATATAGAGCATTGCCCCACAAAAGATAAGGCATGTACCACATACCATTAAAGAAAATAATAAATCAAGTAGTGAATAGCATGGGAGCTATGCAAGTCCCCATCCATAATGAGTAGTATAAGCCTCGACTAGAATGTAATGGGCAAGTTCTTTAAATATATAATTTAAATAGAAATGCTCCACAATAGATTAGCAATGTACCACATACCATTAATGAAATAATTATATCAAGCAGTGAACAGCATGAAAGCTATGCAAGTCCTTATCCATAACAGGTAGTATAAGCCTTTAGTAGAAAGTAATGTGCAAATTCTCTAGATAAATAATTTAAACACAATTGCTCCACAAAAGATTAGGAATGTACCACATACCATTTAAGAAAAAAATAAATCAAGGAGTGAATAGCATGGGAGCTATGCAAGTCCCCATCCATAACGGGTCGTATAAGCCTCGAGTAGAATGTGATGTGCAAGTTCTCTAAATAAATAATTTTAACACACTTGCCTCACAAAAGATTAGGAATGGACCTCATACCTTTAAAGAAAAAAATAAATCAAGTAGTGCATAGTATGGGAGCTATGCAAGTCCCTATCTATAACGGGTAGTATACGCCTCGAGTAGAATGTAATGTGAAATTTCTCTAAATAATTAATTGAAACACAATTGCCTCACAAAAGATAAGGAATGTACCACATACCATTAAAGAAAAAAATAAATCAAGTATTGAATAGCATCGGAGCTATGGATGTCCCCATCCATAACGGGGAGTATAAACCTCAAGTAGAATGTAGTGTGCAATTTCTTTAAATAAATAATATATAGAGCATTGCCCCACAAAAGATTAGCAATGCACCACATACCATTAATGATAAATATAAAATCAAGTAGTGAATAGCATGGGAGCTATGCAAGTCCCCATCCATAACGAGTAGTATAAGCCTGGAGTAGAATGTAATGTGCAAGTTCTCTAAATATTTAATTCAAACACAATTGCCCCACAAAAGATTAGAAATGAACCACATACCATGAAAGAAAAAAATAAATCAAGTAGTGAATAGCATGGGAGCTATGCATGTCTCCATCCATAACGGGTAGTATAAGCCTCAAGTAGAATGTAATGTGCAAGTTCTTTAAATAAATAATATATAAAGCATTGCCCCACAAAAGATTAGAAATGTACCACATACCATGAAAGAAAAAAATAAATCAAGTAGTGAATAGTATCGGAGCTATGCAAGTCCCCATCCATAACGGGTAGTATAGGCGTCGAGTAGAATGTAATGTCCAAGTTCTCTAAATAAATAATTTATAGACCATTGCCCCACAAAAGAAAAGGAATGAACCACAAACCTTTGAAGAATAAAAAAATCAAGAAGTGTATAGCATGGGAGCTATCCAGGTCACCATCCATATTGGGTAGTATAAGCCTCGAGTAGAATGTAATGTGCAAGTTCTCTAAATATATAATTTAAACACAATTGCTCCACAAATGATTAGGAATGTACCACATACCATTAAAATAAAAATAAATCAAGTGGTGAATAGCATAAGAGCTATGCAAGTCCCCATCCATAACGGGTTGTATAAGCTCGGTGTAGAATGTAATGTGCAAGTTCTTCAAATAAATAATTTAAACACAATTGCCCCACAAAAGATTAGCAATGTACCACATATCATTCATGAAAAATATAAAATCAAGTAGTGAATAGCATGGGAGCTATGCAAGTCCCCAACCATATCGAGTAGTAAAAGCCGCGAGTAGAATGTAATGGGCAAGTTCTCTAAATAAATAATTTAAACACAAATGCTCCACAATGGATTAGGAATGTACCTCATATCATTAAAAAATATTATATCAAGTACTGAACAGCATGGGAGCTATGCAAGTCCCCATCCAAAACGGGTAGTATAAGCCTCGAGTAGAATGTAATGGGCAAGTTCTTTAAATAAATAATTTAAATACAAATGCTCCACAAATGATTAGGAATGTACCACATACCATTAAAAAAATAATTATATCAGGTAGTGAATAGCATGGGAGCTATGCAAGTCCCCATCTATAACGGGTAGTATAAGTCTCGAGTAGAAAGTAATGTGCAAATTCTCTAAATAAATAATTTAAACACAATTGCTCCACAAAAGATTAGGAATGTACCACATACCATTTAAGAGAATAATAAATCAAGGAGTGAATAGCATGGGAGATATGCAAGTCCCCATCCATAACGGGAAGTATAAGGCAGGAGTAGAATGTAATATGTAAGTTCTCTAAATAAATAATTCAAACACAATTGCCTCACAAAAGATTAGGAATGGACCACATACCATTAAAGAAAAAAAGAAATCAAGTAGTGAAAAGTATGGGAGCTATGCAAGTCCGCATCTATAACGGGTAGTATAAGCCTCGAGTAGAATGTAATGTGCAAGTTCTCTAAATATATAATTCAAACACAATTGCCCCCGAAAAGATATGGAATGTACCACATACCAGTAAAGAAAAAAAATAAATCAAAAAGTGAATAGCATCAGACCTATGCAAGTCCCCATCCAAAACGAGAAGTATAAGTTTCGGGTAGAATGTAATGTGCTAGTTCTCTAAATAAATAATTTAAACACAATTGCTCCACAAAAGATTAGGAATGTTCGACATACCATTTAAGAAATATATAAATCAAGTAGTGAATAGCATTGTAGGTATGCAAGTCCCCATCCATAATAGGTAGTATAAGCCTCGAGTAGAATGTAAGGTGCAGGTTCTCTAAATAAATAATTTAAACACAATTGTTTCACAAAAGATTAGGAATGTACCACATACAAATAACGAAAAAAATAAATCAAGTCGTGAATAGCATGGGAGCTATGCAAGTCCCCATCCATACTTGGTAGAATAAGCCTCGAGTAGAATGAAATAGCCAAGTTCTCTAGATAAATACTTTAAACACAATTGCCCCACAAAAGATTAGGAATGTACCACATACCATTTAAAAAATAAATAAATCAAGTAGTGAATAGCATGGGAGCTATGCAAGTCCCCATCTATAAGGGGTAGTATAAGCCTCAAGTAGAATGTAATGTCTTAGTTCTCTAAATAAATAATATAAACACAATTGCTCCACAAATCATAAGGAATGTACGACAGACCATTAAAAAAAATAATAAATCAAGTAGTGAATAGCATGGAAGCTATGCATGTCCCCATCCATAACGGGTAGTATAAGCCTTGAGTAGAATGTAATGTGCAAGTTTCCTAAATAAATAGTTTAAACACAATTGCGCCACAAAGGATTAGGAATGTACTACATACAATCAAAGAAAAAAATAAATCAAGTAGTGAATAGCATCGGAGCTTTGCAAGTCCCCATCCAGAACGGGTAGTATAAGCTCGGAGTAGAATGTAGTGTCCAAGTTCTCCAAATAAATAATTTAAACACAATCGCCGCACAAAAGATAAGGAATGTACCACATACCATTAAAGAAAAAAAATATATCAAGTAGTGAATAGCATGGGAGCTATGCAAGTCCCTATCCATAATGGGTAGTATAAGCCTTGAGTAGAATGTAATGTGCAAGTTCTCTAAATTAATAATTTAAACCTAATTGCCCCACAAAAGATTAGGAATGTACCACATACTATTAAAGAAAACAAATAAATCAAGTAGTGAATAGCATGGGAGCTATGCAAGTCCTCATCCATAGCGGGTAGTATATGCCTCGAGTAGAATGTAATGTCCTTGTTCTCTAAATATATAAGTTCAACACAATTGCCTCACAGAAGATAAGCAATGTACCACATACTATTATAGAAAAAAATATAATCAAGTTGTGAATAGCATAGGAGCTATGCAAGTCCCCATCCATAACGGGTAGTATTAGCATGGAGTAGAATGTACTGTACAAGTTCTCTAAACAAATAATTTAAACACAATTGCCCCACAAAGGATTAGGAATGTACCACATACCATTAAAGAAAAATAAATAAAAATCAAGTAGTGAATAGCATGGGAGCTATGCAAGTCCGCATCCATTACGGGTAGTATAAGCCTCGAGTTGAATGTAATGTCCATGTTCTTGAAATAATTTTTGTAAACACAATTGCCTGACAAAAGATTAGGAATGTACGACATACCATTAAAGAAAAAAATAAATCAAGTAGTGAATAGCACGGGAGCTATGCAAGTCCCCATCCATAACGGGTAGTATAAGCCTCAGTAGAATGTAATGTGCAAGTTCTCTTATTAAATAATTTAAACACAGTTGCCCCACAAGAGATTAGGAATGTACCACATACCATTTAAGAAAAAAATAAATGAAGTAGTGAATAGCATGGGAGGTATGCAAGTCCCCATCCATATCGGGTAGTATAAGCCTCGAGTAGAATGTAATGTCCAAGTTCTTTAAATAAATTGTACCATTACAATTAAAAAGAATATTTAAAATCATGTAATGTTTAGAGCAAAAGTATTGTTTACAAATTTTTTTTGCTATGTCCTTAACCCTTAAATACTCCTCGTGAGTAGTAACGTTGGTGAAGGGCTCGTTTGGTTCCCTCTGTCTATGACGTGCTTTTGCCTTTTCGCTCTTGACTTCGGTGTTGGTTCTGTTGGAGTCAGCATTTGAACTCTACGTGTCACTATCGTAGCTAGGTGTGTTGTCCATTACAGTCATGAACTTGCCCAATCCACCTTCCGGATACTTGCGCCATCTCATTGGAATTGTTCCATATTCTGGGCGAGGAATTTTTACCTTTCCTGGCATCGACTTCAAAGTGGACCAATCCACTCTCTTGCCCAACTTCACCTCCGCATGATCACCCCACGCAATGAAGAGATTTACTTTGTGCGTTTGACGAATGGGACGTCATACAACACTCGGTAAACTTGGATGCATCGGTTTTTAAACGCCGCGTTGACGCAATGTTTCAAGTTTGCCTTGTGGAAGCGCCGGTGATAGTTGTGTCGCTCCTCTGGGAAAGCCTTGTCGATGTGGCACCACTCGATGTAGTTCGCGCAATCATCAAAACTCCATGGCTCCACTACGTCCTCTTAACCTCGAAAAGCCAACTTCTCGGGATTACGAAGAACGTGCAACCGCTTCCGATGGGCGTTCCCCGCTTGTGCACGGGTCTTGTCTCGCTCCTCCTTGGCCAAATGTCCGGGTGAAGACATGGTGTGCACGTGTTCTCGCAAAATTCTGGCGTGGATGGATGAATGAGACCTTGCACGACGCCAACATCCAGCTCAATGAAGAGATGGTGGATAGGAGTATGCGAGGCGGGGACAAATGAGGAGTGCCTCCATTAAAATAGTAATCCGGTGGGGGCGGAGACGTCTCCGCCCTTACCCGGGCAAGGACAGAGACGTCCCTGCCCCTGCCTCGGTAGGGGCAGGGACGTCTCCGCCCCACCAGGGCAGGGGCGGGGACGTTTGCTTGTAAATTTGGGGGGCGGATTCGTCCCCTCAAAACTCATGAAGGAGGCGTTTGAGGCCATTCTTGCTTGGCCGAGGCACTTGTCATCTCCATAGGCGGGTGCACAATTAAATATGGGTGCATTATTTTTGGTTCTGACAAGATCCTAATGCACTTAAAATAACATGCAGATTATGTCTTTCCCTAGTTCTAGAGAAGAAGGCAAAATGGAAAGTACAACTTTTGTACTTCGACGGCATGCTCTCCAATAAGGACCACCTTTATTAGCTCCCTATTAGTTTTGGAGCAAACATAAGAGTGTAGAAAATTATTTCCTTTCAAATTTTTTAAAAAATTCCTTGTCTTTAGTGGAAAATGACGCTTCAACTCAAGTCAAAGATTTTCACCTATTGCCAAAAATAAAACGGACAAGGTACCAAAAACAAAAACGTCTTACCACATAAAACTTAGAGATTTTAACTTTTTATACTTTTGATTTTTTCCACAACAATATGTGGTGTAGACCTTCATATTGACCGTTTGGATCATCAATCTAAAACATATCAAGTATCTAAAAACTAAAATGTTAATTGCCCATTTTTGAGCTTCCACTACTAGCATAGTTGACTTGAATAAGCTACACCCTTTTTCTACCTCTAACAATTGGTGTATAAGGAACTAACATCATCCTAAACTACCATTAGTAATGGATTTAGGCCTTATCTAGTGCAAAAATTTGATACCAAGTAGTGAATAGCATGGGAGCGATGCAAGCCTTTCAATCCGTGTGGTTAAAATTTATGAAATTTTGTGGGGACATTAACAAAGAAGTATTTATTGAGATCCTACGGTTAGATGTAGAAATAAAAAGGTTTTCTCTCCATTCTTAGGCATTATACTATAGCCTCGCAGTTTTGAAGTGTTTTTGGTGCAAAAATGCCTTGGTCCTTCAGGGATTAAAAATGTTTGGAGGTTTAAAACTTGGTCCACACCATTTTTGTTTATACAAACACACAAATCCTTATGAGGCTTAAGTACATCCATAATCACACGGATTCACACCACTATTATCAAGTAGAATGTAGACACTTCTAATCATAGTTTTTTAGTATCAATAATGTAGTACGAAAATGGGAAAATACATTAAACGCTAAAGGATGAAGCATTGTAAGAAAAATGTCTCTTAGCACCGCAAAAACAAAAAATACACCTAGTCAATATTCATCGGGCTATTAGTAGTGCCACTCGCCCCTGCCTCGTTGTCGTGTGCCCCTACGTGCATAGGGAGGTCTTCATATGAGCCCAATACAAGTCTACGAGACGCCGATCGTGTTCTCCTTGCTGGTCCATCTTCATCCAATACGGCCCTTAGGATTTGGGATTGCATGAGCTGATCGAGCGCTTGCCGTGTCCTTGGACTGTGCACATCGAGCAAGAAGTCCATTCCGTCATTTCGGAAAATTTCTTTCCACTCTGATTCCGATAATTGCCTTAGTTCTTGCGGGTCCGGTTGGTCAACGTCGTGAGAAATGCGATCCCCGTTGTCGTCTGTGATGCGAACTCCGTCAACGGCCCACAACCATTGCCGTGGATGAGGTCCGAAACAAAATTGCTCCCCGTTCTCGTCCCAATGGCCATTAAAGCATTGGTAGAAGAAATTTTGTTTTCCTTGACCGTATTTGTCCTTTAACGGGATCAAATTCTTGCACACTTGGACAATCTGCTCCGGGTCCCTTTCCCAACCCCACTCGTTTGAGAGGTGCATCGTATCCAACGAGTGCATCTTCAGTTTCCAGCTCTACACCAAATCCTTTCTCCACATCTGTGAATGATCAGGAGCGTTCGTCACATTGAACTCCCAATGCGGGGGCATGTATGGAACCAATCCAAAAAGTTCGTACAATCGCTCGTGAAAATGGGCCTTGCACAATGAGCACCGCCGGCGTACAACCATCAAGCTAATCAAGCAAAATGGATGGTACAAGTGCTCACAAGTGCCTAGATGCATCCCACCTTCTGGACCAAATGGGTTTAGACAAATTCAGCAAGTCGTACCGTCGAATACGAAGCTCGAAGGTTGTGGCCACAATAACATGGGTTTGCCCCGATGATCGAGGGTAGATGAAACCTCCTTTTTGAAATCCCATTTGTAACGGGACCAATCGATGGTTGTTTGCCCACCAGCGGTTTTCACCATCGCCATTTCATCCATCTTGAAAAGATCATCTACGAGGGCCCACGATGTGAAACCAAACACCCTCTCCTGGTTGTTTTCGGTATAGTTGTTGTCGATTTTTTGGAATTCGGCCACCAATTGTCGGGACCGATCGACCGTGAAGACGCAGGCCAACTTCCATTGATAGTAATGTTCTACCAACACATCCAAGCGACTTTGTAGTCTTGAATTCTCTGCAAGCGCTTTAACGAGCTCTTTGCCGCCGTCACCTGCCGCACCCTCTTCTTTGTCGACCATAGCTTTGTTTGCGTTGGTAGGGGCCTCATCAAACGACAATGAATCGTCTTGGGTTGACACGTGTACAAGCCTTTCTTCCTCCCGTCGTGGATTCCGATCTTTTGTGGTCATTGTACTAGCTTGTAGGGCAAGTCGGAGCTCCTCCATATCACGTTGTTGCTTGTCAATAACAATGTTTTTATTATTGACTTCAACTCTCAACTTGCGAACCTCATCGCGCAATGACAATAGTTCCGTCGTCTTCCCTTCCAATTGGTTTAGCAAAGTTTGAATAGTGCTGGCATAAATAGCACCAGTAGAGGCTTCTAACATTCGATCAACAACCGCGGGGGATTGTACCTGAGCTACAACTTTATTAATGGTATCGTTAACGACTACGTTAACTGTCTATTCTGTCCTCCTTCGTTTGGTGCGCGCTTGTGTCCTTTGGCTCCTTGTGATTGGAACGTGGGATCCGTCAGAGTCTGTATCCGTGTTTGAGGGATCGGTCTCGTACGTGTCGACCGGTTCAGTCTTCGCCATCAATTTGCCCAATCTGCCTTCTGGATACCTCCGTGTCCCCATTGGAATCAATCCATTCGCCGGAGAAGGAACTTTTATGCTATCTCCCATGGCTTTCTAGGTGGACCAATCCACCCTCTTGCCCAATTTTACCTCCGCGTGGACACCTCGCGCAAGGAAGAGATTTACTTCATTGCGTTTGATATAAGGAATGTCGTACAAGACCTGGTATACTTCAATGCACCGATTTTTGAACGCCTCGTCAGTGCACTTCCATAAATTTGCCTTGCAAAAGCGTTGGTGATAATTGTGTCGATCCTCCAAGAAAGCCTTGTCGATATGGCACCACTCGATGAAGTTTGCGCAATCCTTAAAACTCCATGGCTTCGGAATATCTTCCCAACCTTTAAAAGCCAATTTAACAGGATTTTGAAGCACATGCAACCTCTTCTGCTGTTTGTTTCCCGATCGTAGTCGACTCTTGTCTCGTTCTTCTTTAATCATCCTTACCAGCGTGGCCATAGGTGGGGAAAATCTGAATAATGTATGTGATGCGAATGGATGAAGTCCTCACACGACGCCCACAACCAACTCAATTAAGAGGTGGATGAAGAGGGAGTATGTGAGGCGGGGACAATTAGGGGTGTGCATGATATTATATAGCCGATAGACGAAGCACTAGTCTAGGGTCCCCAAGCAGGGGCGGGAACGTCTCCGCCCCTGCCCGGGTTGGGCGGGGACGTCTTCGCAAAAAAACCCCAAACCACATAAATAGGGGACTTTTGTCCTTATTCTCTGCCAAGTCCACTCTCAGGCCTCAGGTGCCAGTTCGCTTAGCGGCCTGAACGTGAGTTTGGTGGGTGGTCGGGCATGGCCCATTTATTGCACCCAGACTCTTTGCGGTTTTTTTTAAAACCATCAACTTGGAATTTCGACCACGGTAGGGAGTTGACTATCACATATGGTGGGAGAAGGAAGTAGGTCGATGGAAAAGCGCCCCCAATTTATGGATTTGGATGATGTTGGTGAGACAGTGCTTCCGTCCACCAACACGGAGTTGACTTCGGGATCATTGAATCCATCGTCATCGAGCGGGAAGAGGCAGAAGAAGTCACCAAATCCGGACATGCCCCCGCACGAATACATGGTTGAATGTAGAGGGATTGCCGTCGAGTTTTACAACCGCCGAACGAGAGGGGCGTTGATGAGGAGCTATTTGAACCACAACGAAGAGGGATACCACAAGTTGACCGTTGACATGCTACATAAATTAATGTCAAACCTTGATAAATCTGAGAAATTTAATAATTTCTCAGATTATTGGTTGCTTTCGGAGTGGTTGGACACACAAGTGACCGCACTAACCACCAATATTGTTGCAAACTGGTGTAACGTCACGGGGAAGAAGGAGGATGAAAGCACCTGGAACCTGGAGGAGCGCGCACTAGTGGCGAAGATGAGGATGACCCAGGGCTTCGTTCAACAATACTCTTCTTCCCGTAAGAAGAAACTAGCTCCTTGGAAAGCGACTATTGAGGAGCAAATTTTGGCTCACTACGTCGGTGGAACTTTCAAGTGGCTTGAAAGTTGCGCTAAGGTTATTCCATTGCCAGGACAGAAAGCGGTGGGTGGCTATGGGGTTGTACGGAAGGTGATGATAACCAAATTGGAAAACATTCCAAGTTGGATTTTCTTCGCCGGAAAGACTCTGATCAACACCAACGAGAGGGAGAAGTGCCGAGACATCATCAACGAGGCTGAAGGGTGTCCGGTAGTGCATCCAGGGATCATTAGACTTGCGTACATCTACCCGAAAACTATGGAAGGATACACGCTCTAGTGGAATGGGGGATCTCTGGGGAGTTTTTGGTCCAAGTTTGACTCGAAAGTGGACGAAGCATTGCCGTTTGAACGGATTGAGATGCATCCGAATACCGGGTTGTCGATCGAAGAGCTTCGGCGGGTAAAAACTTCCCGCCAAAATTGAGTGAACCTCGCGCTATCGTTGCTTGTCATTGTGGGAAAATGCCACGACGCAAATTATATACACAATGACATCTCTGCATCGAATGTTTTGCTCCACTTTGATGAGTGGAAACCCGATACGGTGTACATTGGAATTTGCGATTGGGGGCTTTCTAGTCAGGTTGTGGAGAATGAGCCATCAAGATATGGTTTTGAATTCAAGGAGCAGGTTCAACAAGAGAGAGAGCGGCGACGATTTGTGGCACTAGAACTGTTTTATGTTTTTGGGCCGCGGGACTCCACTTACTCGCTTGAAGTCATGCAACGGTCACACCTCTACTCCAAGGCAACATATGCATTTGCGGTGGGTTGAATTTGTGAAATTTTTTGGAAAGAAGAGTGGGACACTTTGTATTTCACCACCAAAAACACAGAGCAATATGTAAACCTGAAGCTAAAATTTACAGCGTTGCAAAAACAACTGCTCGAAGAACGGTCTTCTGTACCAGATGTTTTAGACACATTAATGAAACCCCCCCACAACGGGACTATGCCTCTATGTTGTTACCGACAATAGTTTTTTGTTAATTAGCTGCATTAGTTTCGCATGTGGTGGTTAAGTAGGCAATACAGCATCTTCGTAGAAGAATATGTGTACTTGGCAATTGCCATACGTCTCATTTAATCAATATTGGATACGTCCAAATCTTACATTTTCAGTCCGAGATTTGCATTTGTTCAAGCACAAATAATTATTGATACACTGTTGATACACTAAATGTGCACAAGTGAAAGAAATAATTTTATTATTTTTACCAAAATTGACAAATAGTGTAGTAAGTGGCATTAGTATATGGTTATGTCACTACACTAAGTGCCTCATTTGCAATTGTTGTATGGGTTCACATTTAGTGTATACTACACTAAACATAAATTTTAATGTACCAACATACTGCAACTTTAATCACTATAATCTAACTCTACTAGTGCGGGGACGTCCTCGCCCCTGCACTAGTAGAGGCGGAGACGTCCCCGCCCCTTTATGGGCAGGGACGGGGACATCTCCGCCCCACCTCCTTCTTGGCATTAGTCCCCGTCCCTACTCAAACATGACCCTGTCCTACGTGGCAGTGATGTGGTGCCAACATGGCTGCCACGTCGCCTGTTTTTTACCTTGCTGGTAAGTCAACCCTGTATTGATTGTACGGACGGGCGAGAGCTCTACCGGACTTCCGTCCAGTATGACAACCCTACATACAACTGAGGAGCTTTGTACTCAGCGTGTCTTTGCAGCGTTGACCGAGGACTTTGGTTGAGAAGATGCCCGGGATATCTTTGCCCGTTTTTATCAGCACGAAACATGATTTTCAATAGATTTCGTTTATAAGTCAGGGAGCATGAATGCCCTCTCTGCTACTGAATAGCAATCACCGGCTGTGCCGGTACGTGATGAATCTTCTACGGTGGAGAAGGAGACCACGGGAATATTGATGATTGGCCATTGGATTTGGGGCCACAACTTACGGGTGCCGAGGTAAGGAGGATAGAAGCGTTTTTACGCTTGTATTGTACTTGTTTTGCCTTTAGTCGACATGATTTGGAGGAGTATAGAAGCAAGCCTATTGACATCCAGTTGGACGACGACCACCCAAATTTTCAATAATCGTACAAGCTCCGTCTTTCAGAGAAAGTTGGGGTTTAGTCTCGTTGTTGACCGCGAACTTGATTGAGCTCTCTATTTGCAAGTACGATTGTGCGACGGTAATGCCATCCAAAAAGGATATCTATGGCAACTAGATGGAGAAGCGGATGTGTGAGGATTATAGGCCGGTCAATCGCAAGACCAAGTCGGACTGGTATACCATGCCCACGCTGGAGGACTTGTTTGATGCGGTGGGCCACGCAAGTGTATTTTATACTCTAGATTTGAAGTCTAGTTATTACCATTTTCCATTGATGGTGGATGACCACATAAAGACTGCATTCTAAGGAGTTGATCAAGATAGGAGAGATCAACTCTGCTAGTGGAAGTTTCTTCAATTTGGCCTGAAGTACGCACCAACTGAGTTTCATAGGATGATGGACCGAATGTTGACCGGTTTAGTATTTGCCCGATGCTACATTTACGATGTTATCATTTTTAATAGCAGCCCATAGGAGCATGTGAGACATCTTTAGGCGATTTTTGAGAGGTTACGATAGTGGAAATTGTGCTTGTACCATGGCAAGTGCAAGTTCTTCCACAACTGGTTGGAATGGTTGGAACATATGATTGTTCCAAAGGATTTTAGCGTGCAAGAAGCCAACGTGGATGCGTTGTAGAAGATTCCTGTCCCAAGCAACCTGTCACGCCTGTGAGCTTCTCTTGGCTTAGCAAATTACTACCACGGGTTTGTCCAGAAATTTAGCTTGATTGCTAAGCTGTTGACTATTCTCACAAGATAGGATCAACCATGGACATGGAGACGAGAGAAATGGTAGACATTTGCTACTTTGAAGCTGTAGCTCAGTTCAGCGCGTGTGGTGCAATGTCTGGATGCTACACAATCCTTTCAATTGCACACAACCTAGAGTGATGTAGAATCAGGGGCAATATTGACTCAAAAAGATGATGAGCGTCGGAAGTACGTTGTGGCGTTTGCATCTAAGAGCAACAACAATGTAGAATCCAACTATTCATCCTATGAGGTGGAGGCTTTGGCCACGGTTTGGGCCATAGTACATTGTAGGCCCTATTTATATCGGCAGCGGTTTACGTTGGTGACCGACCATCAGCCTTAGAAGTGGCTCATGGAGGCTGACAAGCTTGCCAGGTGGGCTTTGTTGCTTAAGGATTATGACTTTGAGGTAGTACATCAGGCACGTATCAAGAACTTAGATGCGGATGGACTCTCTTGCAATCCAAGTCCTTCGGAGGATGGTTTGATTTGTGCCAAGTGGCATGGAGACTGTGATAGTGAGTTAGTCCCGAGGTGGCATGCAGCCGCTTACCTCATGTTGATGTCTAGCTCTACATCAATGTTGCCTGATTTGGCAACAGATGAGGAACCAGACAATGCCCAAGTTATTAGCAATGTATCAGAAGACGGTCCAATCTTGCACAAACTATAGCATGGGACACTTCTCCCAACTTTTTCTATTATGGAACATAATAGAGTTGGACACCAAATAGCAAGGTTTTTTTGGGAGAACGACCTTCTATTTCGGGTGTGGCCGGATGGGACTAGGCGCATAGTTTCCAGTCCAGATCAGAGGGCTTCATTGGTATGGCAAGTAGACAAAGGCCTAATACATTTTGGTGTGCAACGGACTCATTCGATGTTGCTTAGCCGATATTAGTGGACCGGCATGTGTCAGCAGGTCGCCACATTTGTTTCCCAATGTGAAGTATGTAATCACGATAAATCCAGCTTCAACACCTTGTCACCGTAGTTACAGCCTTTGCCCATAATGGGGCTAAGATACAAGTGATTTTGGACTTTGCTGGTCCACTTGTTGTGACTCCATGCAGAGTCAAGTATGTCTTGGTGATGGTGGAGCATTACAGCAAGTGCATTGAGCTTGAGGCTCTTCCGCAAACCTTTTTAGAGTTGGCCGCGATGGCATCTCCCGACTGGGTGTTGGCTCATTTTGGAGCCCTAGTTGAGGTTTTTACTAACCAAGGGCATGAGTTCCTTGGAGCTTTCGAAGCTTTGTGTACCAAGGCATTGATTGACCACCAGACCTCTTATTCGAATCACCTAAAAACGGACGGTTTCGCGGAGTGTGTGGTTCAGAGCGTAAAGTGGAGCCTACGGAAGAATGGATTGTATCAGGATGGCCACCGTGATTGGGATCTAATGATCCCATGGATTACCATGGGGTACCGGTTTAGCCGACTAGCTTCACTAGCTCTTTTTAGTCTGTATCATGTGTTGTACAAGCGAGTAAATTTTGTCAAGTTCTATAATTGAAAAGATGGCTCCGGTTGTAAATTTGGACAACCTAGAGGTGTGGGCCTTGTGTTTGTAGTATCGAGCAGAGTTCTTTAAGGAAGCTATGCCAATGGCCATGGAGAACTTGTCCATCGCTTAGCACCATGACACTTTACGGCACGCTCATATTCGTAGCAGTGCCTATAGACCTGAGCTACGATGTTTTTCCACAAAAAATTACTTTTATTTGCAGCGTGAGACGGCCACGACGTCGGACAATAAGGCACGACACACTATTCTTCATGAAACAATGTGTTGCCCTATGGCATTTTTTTGCTGGAAGGCTAGAATGGTCGAGAGTGTGGAGAGCACTCTAAAAACTGTATTTTCTGCCATTTATCCATTGATGGCTTTATTCATTCAGATCTAGAGTTGTGCCCGACGGCCTTCTGTGTTTTGTGTGTGGTGAGAAAAAAGGCGCCGCTACCATATTGTTTTGTGACCATTGCCAACGTGGTTGGCATATGACTTGCTTGATGGCGCCTCTTTCTACTCTGCCGTCCGGGGATTAGACTTGCCCTCGTTCTCGGAGGTCTTCAAGCCACGTTTCACCCGATAAAACAACTTGAATTCTTTATGGACTTGTCACAGTGTGGTACGTCGCCATCTAGCTGAAGTTCCTATTTTCGATTTAAGGAATGGCAACGTGAAAATTGACAAAGGGATTGGCAACAAAGTTGCCTATGGCCATTAAAGATGGAGCTAGCATTGCACCCGACCTACCCTCTCTTTGTTACTTATTCATTTGCTTATTGAATTGGCGACGAACGACATCTTCGACTGATGCGTACAACTGTTGCAGCGACATCATTGAGCGTTTAGTCTTGTTAGTTCTCTTTAGTCCTAGTTGAATAGAAGGTCTGTTTATCTGCTAGGGGGGGCACTTGAGGGTGGAATATATATATTTGTTTTACTGTATGTTTTTTGTTTATTTGATGTTGGATAGGACTCTTGATCTGTTGTGGCTATCGATCTTTCATTATACAACAATTGTCAGAGGACATGGCGTCGAGGGCTTCTACGTATCGTAGTGTTTTAGCATAGTTTATTTTGTTACTAATTTACAGGTTTAGGGACGTATGGTGGCGCATCGCATTCATCTGTAGATGATTTCCATCTAATTAGGGTTGTGTGTGTGTGCATATAGCGCCTCACAAGTCCTTGACTTGACATCTTTGTCAAGTCAATCTTTGTGAGTGAGTTAGAGAGTATTAGTGAGTTCGTTTGCTTATAAGTCATGTGATTTCATTAGTGAAGGCTCCACATTCTTCAATTACTACTTACACTCGTTGATTCTCCCTTCGTGGCGTGCGAGACGCTTGACTACTTAGTGATTTGCTATCTACTCCCTTGAAGGTGTATTACGTATACTTGATTTAGTGTATGTTTTTTGTTTATTTGATGTTGGTTAGGACTCTTAATCCGTTGTGGCTATTGATCTTTCTTTACATGACAACACCTTGAAAACACATTTTTCATAGCAAATGATTTTATTAAGGCATAAATAAAGAGAATATGTTGGAAATATATTAAAATAAGTATAGTGTGGATTGAGAATCAATAAATTATATATTATAAGGAACAACAATGAAATGAATTTAATGCAAAGTACAACCTCTGAAGGTTTAAGACTAGAAAGGTTTGTTTTAGAATCTTAAAGTAATTCTAGTATTTCTATTGTAGAAAACATAATGTCAAGTGTAGCAGTTGTAGAAATATTTCCTTTGACAAAGACCAATTGCTACTTGTAGTTGTGGACAAAGTCAAAATTGGGGTTGTAGGCAAAATTCTACTTGTTGTTCACGACCTTGATAAGGATTCACAACATGAGTGTTACAACAAATTATTAATTATTTTGTATTTTTCATTGATTTGTAATCTTGATATGGTTTTAAAAAAATTACTTTGCATTGGTTATTTGGAACTCTTTACATGATTTAATAAAAGTCTCGAATGTTCAAGAAATGATCACCATGGCATGAGTATACATTTATAATTATGAAACAATACATGAAAATAGTCCAAATGAAGGACTAATTTGTTGTTGCACTACAATAATGCCTTCATAGCAACAATGCACATGGTTCGAAACAAATCTATCCCATGTAAAAGAAAAACATAAATGCGGAATACAAACTAAGTGCCCATAGAAACTAAATGTCATAGTCGAGTCCACTTGACTTTATAGAGAATGACTTGACTTTATAGAGAATGAGCACAATCTTTGATTACATCACCCAAATCACAATCATAAAAGGTTAACCAGACATAAAATATTGTTGGCGTGGCAATTCATAATCCGTAATTGTTACTCCAATGTGATTGTTGTGATGTTCAGAAGTAGTATGATGTAGTATTGGAGAAAATACACTATATCAAGTATCACTATTGCAATTCACATCTATATACAAATGATCATACGAGCTTGTTAAGTGTCGCATATTTGTGAATTCATCATAAATTTGACATCCAAGATTATCCCAAAACACAACAATCCGTAGACAAGGTTAAGAAATGCCAATAGTCAATGGTAATAGTTCATTGTGGAGTATGCCTGACTAGTTGGAAGACTTTTGCCAACAACTTTTGATGTATAATAAACCAATAGCGGTTGGCATATACTACTACTTCCATGTATAATGCCATGCAATGACAAAAATATGCCATATATTACGATACACATTCCAAACACATTCGATAAGATTTGAGAGCATAGAAGCAATGAACAACATCTACACATGATTTATAATTATGAGATTGAACAAATCAAAATCTAAGATTCTTTGGTATTTATCAAATAAAAAAACTTGCCATATGATTTAATGGTTGCTTCAAGAGTAGTCTTTGCTGTATAAAAATCTCTTATTGTAAGCACTTCCGTCCTCCAACATCTTTTGAATGAAAAATGTGAGAACTTTGTAGCCCGTCAATAGAATATCCGATTGCCTTAACTACTCTCTTCCAATAAAAAGTAAATCAGTGGTGGTCAAATTAATAATACACTATAGAACTTTCAACATCCGCAATGACTCAATATCAAGCCTATGTGTGAAATATGATCCACTTCAAAATTTCACCCATGCAACAAAATTATGCATAGCACGTGAAATATTTTTGCTCTTTATACTACAAAATGTTTCTCATACCATAAGTGATAGGAAAAAATCCTTTGTCACAACCACCAATATATCATTTAAAGTACTATTTCCAATCAACATATTGGGCAAATGCATTGAAAATAAATCATCCGAGGAAGATGATTTCAAAATCAACTTGCCATGCTCATCTACGTTATCCATTGTAGTGGAAATATTGGACTAATGTGGATATTGAAAATACATCTTAGAAGACATGAAATGCCCTCATGATGCCTCGAATGATTTGCCACTTAGGACAACATGCATGTCTTCAATCACTTGGTAGGTTGTAATGTGGGTCAAAAGAACCGTTTGAAGTCCACCTATATCCAATAAAACCATTACAATTTCTAAGTTGGAAACTTGTTGCACACAACATGTGTTTGAAAGACGAAGGCTATCTCATGGACCTAGTAAAGGAAATACTAATATTGTACTATTCTAAGTTGCAATAAATTGTGATCTCATGGTATTTCTAATTAAAAGCTCTTTTACTAGATTCTTTTGGTTCCATGCGGACTTTGATCAAAGATCAAAAGCTCTCTTGCAAATTGTATCTTGTGAAGCATTGTTGCTCTTTTATTGTGAATATTCAAGTGATGAGCTACTCTTTGATTTTCTATTTATAAAGCATTGCATTCCATTCTAGTTCCAAACTATTTTTTCATATTTTCTTCAAACTCCTCTCTTTCGGTTTAGTGTCAATTAAGCTTCCGTATTGGTACCAAATCTTTTTAATAATACCAAGATCCTCTCATGTTGACTACCTTGGACTTTGTTAAGGCTAAAAACATTTGAATGATCATTTCTATTACTTCGGACAAGTAGAGGGTCCAATGGCGTGAGATTTAGCGATATATTTCTTATACTACACTCTACATGCTCTATGGCATTGGACTTGGATGACGCTCATGAACATATGGATGATCAAAACGAACAAACACTTATTTCGTTCAAGAGGAGCTTAAATCCCGCTTTGGCGGCAGAGGTGTCGCCATCAACAAGTCATCACGTATGGAATGATTAATCCAATAACTTAACTATAAACAATGAAATTGATACAAATTTTTTTTATAAAGATTGCAAAGTAGTAACTCAAAAAAGTTGGTAAGTTCTATATTTTTTGGTGAAAAGCTATAGACTTTGAGTAGAAATAACGCCACTCTTTCCCTAGAAATGCATTTTTGGGATAAAAACAAGTTAAAATTTTGGCGTGGATCACTCTACTTTTGTAAAATTCAAAATACGTCATGTATATTTTGATGTGAATTTTTTCTTATTGATATAATATTTTTTTATTTTTTTATTTTTTGAAATTATTTTGAATAAATGTAGATAAATATATATTTAAAAGCCAAAACATATACAACAACTTATGCACTAAAAGACTCAGGCCATCATCTCGCCTAGAGATCGATTTTTCACATTGTATAGTGCGCACCATGCGCAACACAGTTACCTTAGGCGCATTGAGTTTGTAGATTATAAATTGTGCACAAAATGTATCAAGTCTTTGAATCAATCACCATGGATTTCTATATATTGTTCCACTAAAGTAGAAATGATAAAATAGTGTCACAAACAAAAGATTTTGCAATTGTAAATGGGATATGTGAAAAAAACCTATGGTACAATCTGCACACATTAAATAAACAATGACGATCGCCGTTGTAATGTTCTCAAAGAGGTCTAATATTTACCAAAGTAAGTGCATTAGAAGCTTATCCATACATAGATATGATTAAAATTGTCATATCATTATATACTACCATGAATTTTAATATTGGTTTCTTATAATATTAAAATTCACTTGTACCAGAACATTTGCACTTTATCTAATACTACCATGCTGTGAAGTTAATGCAAATACTCTAAAAGAAACTAATGCACAAAATTAATTACTCAAAACAACATCATTGATGTTACACTGTTCATGCGAATGATAGCCATAGAAAGTATATTGCCAATGAAGAGTCAAAGGGGTTTAATAAACAGCCAAAATTCCTAGCCAATTGATTTTGCTTCAAATTTGTCAAAAATTCAACCCGATTATTCAAAATCTCTAAATTACAAAAAACAAACAATTCTTAGCATACAATGTGAGTAAGATGTACAAATTTGTAATAAAAAACATTAGAAATGCCAAAGTTACAAATTCCCAAAATGCGTTCATATAAAATCAATAAAAATTATAATACATACTTTATTTGAGCTTGCATCTTCTTTATTTGCAAGCGCTTTGACACTCACTCATATCACTTTTCAGCAAGTACTCAAGAACACTAATAACACAGATTATCCAAGAATGTTGAATACAAAAAATATTCAAGAATGCAAAATCCATGACCGTAGGATGCACATCCAATGAATGCAGAATCCAAGTTTAAAAGTGTCTCCTTGTACTTGTTTTTCACAAATGTTGTCGCTAATATGTGGCACTATGCTTTGACAAAGTGTCCTTGCATGATGCAGAATCCGATACTGAGGCTTGTAGGCAATGGACATGCGATTAACACAATAGATCTCAACAAGGGAAATCCAAAGGATCACAACCAGGGATTACAAGAACGAAAATCCAAAGAATCACAACGAGAGATTACATCAAGGGAAATCCAAAGGATCACAACAAGGGATCATGACGAGGGATATCCAAAGGATTACAACGAGGGATCACAACGATGGATCTCAACAGCGCAACAAGGAAGCGAGAGTAGGTTTGGTATGCGTTGAAGAGGAGGGAAGAACATAATAGCTGGAAAGAGAGCGGTAATGGCTCGTCATGAAGGCAAGGAGCGGGCTATGAAAATAGAAACACGAGAATATTGGATTTGTGGAGCTAAACAAAGCAACAACTATCAACAAGACGTAGAGTGTGCATGGACGTGGAAAAAAAACTTACCTAGGTGCAACAACACCATCAAAGTGGGCCTTTAGGATTGCATTATACTGCACGATAACTCGGCTAAAGTTGTAGATTTTTGCGTGCAAGCCATGCTACATAAGGTAGCACCAAAGGAAGTTGTGCTAAAATATATAAAGTTCAACAAAGTGGCGCCTATTATAGTATACATGATGTGTATGTATTGATGACCTACTTTATTATAGGGCAATCACAAAGGTATAAAGTTCATTACGCATTTTTACTTATAAATGTTTTAAAATTAAACCACCACTAGCCCCTTAATCAACACTAGTATCTCTTCTATTGTCCTTTTTTAGAATTAGTTTATATTGTGTTTCTTTTTAATTTGTCTACATACAAAATGGATGAATTTAAACACTACTATTCAATGTTATGTTTTTAATCTAGTTTTTTAGCTTGCTTAAAGTAAACTCATCAAAATAAAGGTGTCTTTAAATTCGACTTGTGCATGCACTTTAAGTTTGGCTAGCATTTGTTGCTAATGACTCATTAATCTTCTCATCTTTAGAATCTTAATTTCTTGTCATTACTAATTATTCTCATATAAGCTTTCGATATATCAAGTCCATATATCAAATTTGGACATTCAATATGTAAATGTGTAAGTTGGACATTCAAATGTAAATGAGACATTGAAATTATTAATATGAGTCTCAACAATAATGAATGTCATATGTAAATAGTTCTTGAGTTTTGAAGTCCATTATGGTCAAAGTCTAAATTTAGATTAAAGAATACCATGATCCAAAACTTGGAAGAATTTGCAAAATATGGCATAGAATGCTTTCGGAGATTCCTCATAAAATCAAAGATAGAATTAACTTTTGAAAGGAAGGAAATGAATCAAAGCAAGATTATAGGAAAAGAAAGGACGTCATGATGTAGCGTGTGAATTGAGGTCAACCGATGGAAAGATCCATTGATTGAATTCAATCTATGTAAATAGATAAGAGTTTGAGTTTCAAAAATGATATTTGGCACCTTGTTACTGATGAAGTACAAAGATGTAATAGAAGTTAATTACTTCAAAGTACTATATAAGAGTAGATCACATCATCAAAGATCAGATTTATGAAGAATGAAAAACAAAGGTTGGAGGATCTGCCAAAGTAGCGAAGTGATAACATACAAAAAATTTGTTGATGTTCAAAATTGAAGCGGCAGAAACCATGCCAATAGTGGAAGTGAGAAGAATAATGTTGAATGCATCATGCAATAAATAAAAAATGTAGCATGTAAGCAAAAACACAAGTATCTTTAAAGGACCAATTCGTTGTAGACAATTCATGGCACTGCCAAAATTATTTATACGTGTATATTAGATCTACCAAACATGTGAGATACGTTTGGTCGTAACTTGCATATGAGTAATAACAATCTTGGCAATATCCATTTTAACGTAGGTAAAGCAGTAATTACTTCATTGTTGCACTAAAACTTGTCTCTCCAAGTATAGTACACACGCCTACACGAAGCTTGGTCGTTCAAGTAGTTCAATTTGTTGTTTTTGTGAATGACACATTCTTGCTAGTCCTTTTCACAGATTTGCTTATAAACTATTGTAGAGTGTCTTAAAGGGTACACTTTGCAAATGGACTACCACAACATCGTTGAAAATTTCCTTCTTAACTCTACTCACAGTAAAGTGCAAAACCTTGGGCAACTTACACTTAAGATTTTTCTGCAAATAAAGTCAAAGAATAAGAATGATAAACGACAATATTGAAGTGAGTATTGGCATCAAAAAGTTCCTTGATCTCATTGGAGATGCTATTGCTTTCAATAAGAGGTCAGCACTAGCATCAAGCGGTTTGTTGATTCCTAACCATCAATTGCAATTTAAAATTTCATTGTAGATCTAGTTGTTTCTACGTGGTCAAAGGATCCTCCAATCACTAGTGGTAACCATGCACAAGGCCAAAGGGCCTACATTAATCAATTAAGGCAAGATTGAGAATATATCCTACAAAGAGCAATATCTTTGGATCTTTTCCTTGTCAAAGAAATAATGTTACCCTTTAAAACATATGGATGAAAATAACTCGCGTCGAGGCATTCCTTAATACTCAAACATAATTGTATACACACAATAATGAATGATTCAATTGGATGTTAAATCTTACATTGCAATAATAAATAAGTAGAGATATTGATGATGGTTAACATAAACAATCAAAATTTATGGCACAAACAGTGACATTAAAAAATCCTCCAAGATTGAGCAATCATTTTGATATCGCTCACATACAAGCTTAGTCCGCTCTTCGATAGAATAGAGCCTAATACCACCATAACATGCTAATCTTCTAGAAATAAACGCTTGGGCTTTGTGCCCACTAGAACCATATCAATTGAATCTTTTCATTGTGTAAAGGTACCTTACATTTGGTTCTTCATTTGAACAATTTGAATGATTTCTTTTTTATTCCTACTTCATTCTTAATATCTGTAAACAATGTCAAATTAGATGTCAAAATTTTGAGTCCCTAGCAAAACCATAGGGATTGTGAAGGGTGTAGTGGAGGGACATTGCTTATTGCAGCTATAGGGTATTTTGATGGCAAGTAGTAGTGAGGATGAGATTGTCTCTTTAGAGGATGCGTATCTACCAATGAAATTGTTGGAAGAGTTGCTGGAAAAAAAATGTTAGAGATGGAAAGAATGTTGGGGTTCCAATAGAGGAAAAGGCTTCGGAAGGCAACATCTTTGAACAATGTAGCGTGGAAGAAAGAAGTAGTATTTGATATGGAGGCTGAGTTTGATTTGAAGGAAGGATAGGAAAAACTTTTTTCCAAAGACAAGGCATTTGGGAGCCTTTCGGAATTTACTACCTTTCATTGATTGATCCATGATGTTATTACAAGAGTGAATGAATGACCACATGGTCCTATATATCGCACTACACATCACCAGATGGTATAAAAGATTTTTGATACCTAGTGGGGGTAGGGATCAAAGGAACAAATCATCTCATAATCAACCTAAAAAGGAAGAGTTGAATGATGTACAATAGCTACAATTAATTAGGTAGAGTTGTAAGCAATAACCAAAAAGGGCACCTACTTAATAATACCTCCTACCTTTATGTACCTCTTACTTTGACTATATAAATGCTTAGAAGTGCATTATAAGAACCAACACTTGAATTTCTTGTGACAAAAAACTAAGTGTCTTTTTATTAGTGAAGGAACAAACATCTTAAAATAGCTAGAATATTTCTTAAATAAAGTTTAAACAAGTTTCAAATCCATCGTTGAAAACAAATCCACCAAAATAAGAAAATGAAATGTATAAGTATCTTCTTGGTACCTAGGTTTTTGCATTCAAAATAGACTTGGTAAAATATAATTTACTAAAGTTCACAAATTGCAAAGCCACAATAGTAAGAAATGATTAAATCTCAAGAGTTACTGCAATGAATACTTACATGTTAATTATAGTTTGATTTCTTTAATCCCACCAAAAACTACTTTCTCAATTATATTCTTGGGCCTTTCACTTCACCACAACTATCATACTACTTCAAAAAATGGCTCAATATGTTGCTTTGTAGATCTAGCATAATCTCGTTGAAGCTAAAAGATGGTAAATGGATGAAGAAGTCAACGAAATTGGTTTTAAATTTATATAGCTCCAAGAAAATGAAGTAGACATGTTTGCAATGCAAGAATTGATTGTGTCCCTTAAATTCATCCATTTTCTTTGTAAAGGCTGTATACACATAATTTGGGAAAGAGCTCTCAATAATAGTTTACGTTCTTACTTTAGAGGGAAGACCTGAATTGAAGATGATGGTGCATCTGAAGCCAAGATGTGGAACCATCCTCAAGGAACGAATATATGCATTGATGGACTCGACAAATTTCATAGTCAATCTTTGTTTTTTGATGAGTACACCGGAAGTGCGCTTTACTGTCTTTTCATTCCTCATCCTATGATATTTATCAACATCTATAGATATAGGCTTAGAGCTGAGGTTTGAAGGTGGGCTTGCTATAGAAAATAGAGTGCTTGGAAAATTTGTTGCTTCTGTGAAAATTGAAAGCCAACCTCTTGGAGATCCACAATCTCGCTATGCGTGAGATTAGTGTTAGAATTGAAGAAATACTTGTAGTTTTTATAGAATTATAAATAGTTGAGATAAATCAAGAGGGGAAATAAAAGGGGAGAAAATTGAGGGAGGTGAAATTTTTTTGACGTAGTTCTACATGTATCGGCAAATGTTGTTACTAATAAGTACTCTAAGTGAAGGTCATTTGAACAAGGCAACATCTTACTCCAGACATTGTTTGGAATACCTAGTGTGTTTCTTATGCAATTTTTTCTCTCCTTCTATTTAGCTTCAATAAGTTGTGGACCACTCATGTTAGTTGAATGTGTAGAATTTTGGTGCAAATTGGTTTGGAGGAGATCTTTAGTCTTTTAAGTGTTGGAGGGGCAGAAGACCCAAGTTGGAGCACTAAAAGTGTACAAGAGTTGAGCCAAGGTTATTGAATTATTGGAGGTACACAAGAGTCAATTCAAGTTTGTTTAGGCATTGGAGTTGATTGAAAACGATCAAAGGAGTTTCTAAAGGCATTTGTGGTATACATTTAACTTTTAAAGTGTTCAAAATTGTGTGTACATATTTTTTTCCTTGTGATGGATATTGACCTTGTAGTATAAGGAGTACCATGGACTTATTTTCTTCATGATGGATATTGACTTTCACTCCTCCGAATGATTTTCTCATATTTTTTTCCTAATGATAAGTATCGACTTTCTAGTGCCTAGGACCAATGACTTATTTTTCATAGTTATCATCCTTGTCAAGGGTATTGGAGTGGAATTTGAGTGTTTGAATGAGGTGCAACGTAGCATACTTGCGTCTTAAAAGGATTGATGTGAGAATTTCAACCTTTGAAAGTTTATGATGGAGATGGGTTGGCTTCAATGGCCATTTGAGAGACTATGGATGACTTTGAGGAGCCCCACCCTTCGAGCCAACCCAAAATTCAAGAAGTACTATGATTTGCGTGTGAATGATAAAATGTCAATCATTGGGCTTAAATTGGTGGGCAATCAGTTTGTCCACATCAAAAGCTGCAAAGACACGGCGGAATTATCCTAAACCTTGTACCACATCTACAAGATCTAAGAGTTTGTCCAACATCCTCTTTATTTCTTGCAAGTTCTTCATAATTAAGATGCAAGAGGGAGAGGACTAGTTGAATTAAATCAACCAAGTAAAGGCATTTGTAGATCAAGTCATTTGCTTGATGTACCCGTGAGAGATAAGATGTGGTCATGACCTTGCTGCCCTTTTTTAAACACTTGATCACCACCTTAGAGACCTTACAGATAAAAGACTTCAACTTTGAGTTTGTGATGGTGTAGTTGATGCACAAAGTGTGTAAGCGCAAGGAGAAGAATATTGATGTCAATGATGCAACCTTGGAGTCAAGACAAAACATTTGGAGCAACTCATCTTTACACAACAGCCCAAGGTATGTTACTATTGTGGGGAATCCGGCTATATTGCTTGAAATTGCTTCAAGTTGAAGAAATTAGATCGAGACGACCCAATTCAAGAAGCGTAGAAGGAAAGAGCCAACAATGCCAAAGAAGACAACACCTACGCATTGGCTACTCACGATGGACCACATTCGAAGTCAATTTGCAAGTAGATCATGGATTTAGGAGCAACAAAGCACATAAGACCTTGTCGGAACCTACTTTTTAACTTGGTAGCTATTTAAATTAGTAGAAGTGTTAGGAAGATGTAGTTTTGGTAGTTTGATTAGTTAGTCTTTCTATATATTTACTTTGTATTAAAAGTATCGTAGTGCCTAGACAACCAAAATCTTAAACGATAAAAGTATTAAGGAGGGAATCTGGATATGAGGCAGTGGAACCGGATTCAAAGGATATATCCAGAATCGGAAGAAGATAATGATCACCGGTGATGATGAATAGTGAGCCGGGGAAGTATGCTCCAAACCTCTTTCTAGCTTGTGCTTGTGTCGTTTAGCAATTCTGGAAAGTAAGGGTTAGTAGCGAAAGGTGTGAGTGGTTAGAATCCGCAAGAAGGGTTGTGATCGTGTGCGGATTAGGGTTGGGATATCAGGTAGGAAGAGGATCCGGCTACGAAAGGTGTTCATTTGCAGGAGCCGGACGAAGAGGATAGTGCGGATGCGGATTCAAATGCGGATGCAAAAACCGGAAACCGGAAACCGGAAACCAGATGCAAAAACAGGAAATCGTAACTGGCTTCATGATTTGTGGATCTGATTCGTGATTTTCGGATCTGGTCGAGTTACCGTTAGAAGGTCAGCTAGCAGGCTGTCAGGGTGTGCCTTGGCATTTCCGACTTCAAGGCTTCAAGCCGCCTGCGTTTGATGTGGCGGCTATCATCCAGTGTCGGGATCAGTTTGCCGCCACATGCTACAAAACGTTTACGGAGTTGACAGAATCTTGGAAGAAGTTGAAGGAGGCTGAAGATCGAGCAAACGCGTCTGCCCAAGCCTTCATCGAGGTACGTGAAGCACTAGCATTTTCGGTTGACACGGTCAACCGGAGTCTACTTTTTACAGGTCAGCTGGAGAAGGAGGGCAAGCTGAACCGGGTGCAGATTATACGCTTCCTGCACGACCACGGCAAGAAGATGGAGAAGACATGGATTCGCATGGAGGAGTTGGTAGCCAACATCACCCCGGAAGGACCGGAGGACCGGAGCACCGAAGTACTGGAGGACCTAGCAGTTCCGGTCTGGATCCGGACATCCCCAGACGAACCCGGACCTTCAAGCGTACACCCGGAGGCTTCCGGGAAGCAGAAGGAGAACTTAACTCAGCCGGAGCCTATTACGCACGTGAACAGCAGTCCTATCGGCAATCCGAACACCGGTACCGGAAAGCACTGGACGGGTTTACTTCCGGAGGTAAGTCAGAACGAAACCCCTTCTCCCCTAAGACCGCAATCGACTCCTCCTTCATCAAGCCGGCGGAAGTCAACTCCCCCGCTTACGAGGCGTTTGGCGACCGATCCCCCCAGTCCCGGAGCCTAGCTCCAAGGCTTCGCTGAAGCTCCGGAGACCATTGTGGTGGATTCCACCTCCGAGCCAGCTCCACCGGCAACATCACAGGTTCCAACTTCCGGAGCCGGATCACAGGACATTCCGGCAGCTACTACACCACCGCATAGGAGGGTTGGCAAGACCACGGCAGAGACTTCCACGAGGCGTACCAGTCCTCGATTCAAGAGCGTTGGATCACCTCCTTAGATAGGTTAGATTTAGTAGTATTAGTAGCTTAGTGATTGGAATTAAGTAGCGATTAACGATGGGGCCCAGAGTTGCACCCGGCTACTTAATCCGGAAACTAAGGCTTCCGGAAACTTGTAAACACTTCCGAAATTTTGCGTACTTTTCGGATGTCTGGAATCCGGACCCGGGAAAATAGGATCTCAGATTCTCTTTTCCAGATTTTTTGGGATAAGATCCTTAACTTTAGGGATAAGATCCTCCGGATTTCTTGTAGATAGGATAAGCCTTAAATTAGGAATAGTTCTAGTACTTAGTAGATGGGTTTTGGAAAACTCATGGCCTTGTTTCTTTTCCTTTACGTTGAAATATATTTCAGAGCTTTCATTGGATTTGCTACCTAGTACTTGTGAAGAGAGTTATTTTACGTGTAAGGTTCAAGGTCCGTTACGGTAGTACATCTTTGTGCAAGTTTCTTTGGAGAAAGGGATGATTTGTGGTGCTAAGGAGTGAAACGGCTTGGGTCTTCAGCAGGGGAGTGTCCGGATTAACTGGAGGAGGTTGCAGAGGTGTTCCTGGTCATCTTCAGAGTCCGGAAGAACGAAGAGGGGAAGAGATATATTGCAGAGGTGTTCCTGGTAGTCTCTAGGGCACGGAATAGTCCGTGTGAACCCGGATTCCAGTCCCAAAACCGGAGTGTACCCCCACGATAGGAAAAACCTGCTATGTGAGTCTAGAAGGAGTCCTCCCAAGTAAAACTATATCACTATCTTTGAAGGGCTACAGAATTGCTACCGGAACGTCGTTGTAGTCCAGACGGACCTTTGTGTGACCGCATCCGGAAGGCCTTCCGGATGTCGTGAGAGTTACGTCTAGATTCAACACCACATCACCGGTTAGTAGATTAGGGGGGAGAGTGATTGTCCGGTCACTATAAACTCCGGGGCAATGGGTGTCTAGCCACTTTAAGTCACAAGGCAGTGGGGAATCCGGCCACTTACACAAAATAGGATCAGTGGCCTTCCGGTCACTCGTTTAAACCTTCCGGAAGCCGCTCTGAGGAGGAACAGAGGTAAATCAAACTACCCTCTTGCTTTCCGGAAATCATTTCCGGAAACAAATGTACATACCTTCCGGAAACTAGTTCCGGCAAGTTTTGTTTAAAGTCCGGAATCCGGAAGAATCCGGAACTATTACCACGTAGATTAACTAACCTAGGTGATGAATAGATTAGTGGTTTTGGGGATAATTTGAAAGGATAAATAGATCTCTGTGGGAACGAAATCGGAGTGGTTTACTTTGGACGTACTTAGTGACGATTGAGTGCATTCCGGAGGAATACTGACTCTACAAACTACGACACCCCATTCAAGAATGGTTGTGTAACCTTTGGAAGCCTGGATTGCAATGAAAAGGAGAGGTGAGGGATCCGGGTTTCCTTGAAATTCCGCGACAGGGGTAGAAACCGTAACTAGTCATAATCGGATCCAGATTCTCTAGGAATCATGTCGTTGTAGTAAACGAAGGGTTGGAATACCTCTTGGATGACCGGCAGTCCGACAGCGTCTCTTTAGTTGTGAGGAGGTAGACACCTCCCTAGTGCGTGTGCTTATCATGCATAGAAGTTGTTAGGTTTGATTATGGAGTCTTTTGCCACTCCAATCTACTAGGGAAGAGTTTTGTACACTGTCCCTCTCCAAATAGGACGCGTCCTCCGATAGCTAACTTCATGAGGGAAGACTAGAGCTGATTACTATTACATGTGGTTTGATATTCCGAGATTCGGATTCATAACCGGAAACATGAAGTGAAGAGAGGCAATCTGGATAACCGGAAAGGTGAGGTCATCAAATTGGGCCTAATTGATTAAAAAGAATAAGAGGAAGTATAGGAAGGAGTCATAATCGAATTGTCCTAACCTAGCTAGCTTCACTTGAATCCCTAGAACGATACACAAGTCACCACTTGGGATGTTTTGGGCACTTAAAACACTCAAGGGGATGCACTTGCAACAACCGTGTTCCGACAGACCTTGTAAGGCGTCATTCAAGGCTTAAGAGGTAATTGATTTATACAATGTACATTTGGGTCATAAGAGTATTGTAGAAGCCAATGGTATCAATTCTATTGTTGTGAAGGTATTGGTGAGAGGGCTTCTACACAGGGTTAGGATCATAGACGTCCTTCATGTGCCTAAGTTGCAAGCAAACTTGTAACAAGTAAAATGAAGGTGCAAGTCAATGTAGATGGATGCATATTGACGGCATCGAATGAAGATGTTATTGCGGTAGTACTTTGAATAGGCAACTTGTACCAAGTGGCCTTCATCAAAGTGTTTGAGACAGATGGAGCCAATGTGGCTCAATCATCAAAAAAAGTGGTCCATTGGAGCTTTGGCATCACCAACTTGGTCATTTGAAGTGAGAAGTGTGCATTTTACATGAAAGCATGGTAAGTGACATAACTCTTGGCAAAGATGAATCATCAATGTCATTTTGTGAAGAGTGCGTGCAAGGCAAGCAATATAGGGCACTATTTCCAAATGATGAAGCAATATGTGCAACAAAGCTTTGGGAGATTGTGCATTTGAATGTATGTGGCTCCATGAGGACCACTTCCATAGATGGTGAAAGGTATTTTGTGACCTTCATTGATGACTTTTTGAGGAGGGTGTGGATGTACATGTTGAAGACAAAAGGGGAATGCCTTGAGAAGTTAAAAGAGTCCAAGGCCTTTGCAAAGAAGCAACCGAAGCACAAAATCAAGGTGTTTCAGCAAACAATGGTGGAGAGTTCATATCTAAGGGCTTTTAGATGTCTCTTGAAGAAACACAACAATGCAAGGTATACGTTTAGACCATATATGCCAGAGAAAAATGGAGTTGTGGATCGTTCAAATCATACCATAGTGGAAATGGCGAGGAGCATGATCCATGCACAATGTGGCATGCTTGAATTTTGAACAAAAGCGGTGGGCAATGCAGTGAACATCCGCAATTGATGTCAAATAATAACTCTTGTCATCATCACATCACAAGAAGCATATTGATTCACGGGCACTAAGGCATATTGATTCATGTGCATTGAGAGGAAGATGATCATTAAGAGTTGTGATGTAGTATTTGCTAATGATAGTACTAAAAATGGTGATGGTTTGGAGATGAGTCCAAGTTGGGGTAGTGAGAGTCATAGCTTCTTTTGGTGGAAAAATCTTCCAAACCACCACCCTTGATGCTTGTGATGGTTATACGAAGAGAATTTTGTTGCCAAAGAGATAGGCCACACAAAGTTCAATTTGCTACCATTAGGCCACACAGAGTTTGAATTCTTCCTTGTACGATAGATTCGTTCACAAGTTGTTATTAATTACTAGTAAAGGCCTCAAAAGAAGGCTGTATATCTCATTCCAAGCATTGTTTGTGATACCTCATATGTATTATTTGCTTATGCAACCTATTTCCTATATCTATCAAACACCAATAATTAATGCCTACTATAATAGATCATACGTCCAAGAAAGTTGGCTAGTCTGCTCTCTTGAGTAATGTTGAACGCACTTGCGCTTAGTTTCTTTGCAGGCACCGTTAGATGTTGTTGTGGCAAAAGTAGACTTCCATGGATTTGTTAACATTTGTTTCTGTGCTATACCAAGTACCACCATAGATAACTCCGCGAGTTTGCCTTCCCATGTCTCACAATCTTTTCCTTGGATTTTTTCTTTGTGACCAACAAGACTTAGTCAAATTTGCCGGCAATCCTGAATTATGCCACCTGGTTGGAATAACAAGGATTTCTTGCACACATGTGATTGCACAAATTTCAACCACATAAATCGTATATAGTTGAAATTAGAAGCAATGGCTGTAATAGTTTTGCGTTGTCGTTTGATAATGGGCAGAAGATCTTTGGATGTCCTTAGCCGTCGAAAATAATACCAAGGATGAGAGAAGTTTACACTATCCGATCAACGCAATTCTTTGTTGGCACCTAGTGACAAGATGACCTTGCGTTTGTGTGAACCAAACACTAGTGTCATTCTCCCAATTATACCCATAAAAAATTGATAATTGTTTACCACTTATAGCAACGCTCGGACGTAGTCATTCTTAGTTACAACTTACATATACCCACCGTTGTTATACAAGTCTTGCTTCCACTTGCTGTGAATAGACTCCACAAGATTTTACTATGGCATCTTTGCAAGCTCATCTTTAAACAAGTTTTATAAATATCTATAAATATTTTGTACAATGATTTGGAAAAACAACAGAAGCAAGAATTTTAATGGAGGGTTGGTAGTACTAAGTAGGCAACAAAATAAAGAGAAAATTTATCCTTTCAAAAAAACTTCTTTGATCTTTGGAATCATTGACCTCAAGTCTAAACTTACATTTAGGTCTAAATATGCATAAGCCTTAGTTGGATTTTGGATCTTTTAAGCCTCAATCAATTTGGTTTACCCACTGGGCTGTTAGCTGCAATAATTATCCTAGTTTTATATGTGAATCCATCATTTGTAGATGAAGCATATTACTCTCAACATACTTAACCATATACTTAAGAAATGCAAAAAAATGATGAAGGATTGGCTATACTTGAAAGATCCAAGAATGATTCTCTTGATCTTATCACACATCAACTTTCTACAATATGGGGTAGCAATGGCCTCTAACAAGCAACAAAGATTACTTTTGTATAACAGCTCTAGCCATATAAATCCAAGTTTAAGTTCAAAAAAGACAATCCAACATTAAGGCAATAATTACCGTATTGCTCGTACTCATTCCTATTCGCTACTCCATTCAACACTGCTCTAACATTCAAACAACCACACCAAGAGAGAAGGAGACTTCCAATACTGCCCCAAAGATATTCTTTTGTCCTTTAACCCTAATGCCTCATTGGATAGATGACGGCTGATTGGGCAAGATGATCTCAAGAAATCAATCTCATCCATCCATCAAATTTTCACCCGCAAACTATAATATTTCACTAAAAAATACTACCTTGCTTCTTGTAATGTCTCTAATATCTAGTTAACAAAAGTCTGCATCATAAATTTTTTCCATTGACGATAGCCGTCACGCATGAACGCAAGCTAGTGATGAAGATGTTGAAATTCAAAATCAGAAACAAATCCAGAGGATGCCACCATGCTCTTATGGCAAGGTAAAGGTTTTTGCCCTTTTCCATAGTGCTTGCCTTCTTGTATAGTTGATATCATGCCTTATGTAGATAACGTCATAAACTCATGACTATGCTTCACCATTAATTGTGCCCGATAAAATTTAAAGGAACGTTTCTTGTCTACCATCAATTTGTCATTGAAATTACTATCGTAGACAACCTTTAGTGCATTCGAGTTGGCTTGACCACTATCTGCTATAAAACCTTTAACATGTGGCTTTAGAACTCCATGTTGAGCCATCTTAGCTTTTTGGTTCTTCTAGAAGACTTGTTGCGCTTTGATATCCTTCGATTGCATGTCACAACATGCAATGGTCATCACCCGGCAATGGATAGCATTGCATGCTATGGTTGTCCATTACTTGAAACTCTCATTGCATTAGCGGAAGTTGTTCTCAGTATTTTAAACGTATTTAGTGTGACCTCGCTAGAGCGTGTTTGAAGCAGTGTAAACATTATTCATGCATTCCTAGATCACGGCCCACTTGCATCCATTTCACTAGATCCACGTTAGAACCTGGTCCAAATTTTGACATTTTCAAGCCAAAAACCTTCTCTAAATCATCATTTGACCCATAAACATTATTTTTTGAACAAAAGCCTAGCTACTCTAGCCTCAAAGTTTTGTGCTGCTCTCCTAGACGTCTTGAGATATGAAATCAAAACCATTTTGTTCTTAATGCTTAGAGATCCCATATTTGAGTAGAACTTAGAAGTACACTAAAGTTACTCACTTTTTGGCAGTAACAAATATGCTGTATAGTATATTTGTTTTAAAGCCCTTTGAAAAATCATTGTTGATAAGCAATTTTCCATTGATAAAATCTAAAGAAATCATGGCCAATAAAAATGTTAGATCAACAAAAGATATCTTAAGCAAGGTGCTGATTTTTGGACTTTGTGTTGACATGATACATGTATTGTTTTCATTAGCTTTATCCATGAACAACATGGAGTATATTGCATTCTACAAAGGCTAAAAGTATGCTATATATACAACGTGGTTAATATGTTATATCAACGCACCAAAATCTTATTTTTGAAGAAAATAATGGAAAAAAAAATTAAAAATGGGAACACTATATGTGAGAAGATAGAGTTTTGTACGGTGTAGGAGGTCGGATAGAAATTAGGAGCAAAAATCAACATTAATCCAAAAGAAGTATATTCGTCCGCTTTGTAATACCTGTGACGAATACGTAGTAATGACGGATATACTTCTCTTGATTAAATCATAAGGCAAAATTCTAAAAATTCAAGAGCCCTGTAATGCTGAAGTCGTCAGCAATCACATTTCATCATTACAAGTTTGAAATCAAAGCCAAGTTGCACTTAGTAGCACGAAAATGAATTTGGCCCTACCACCCTCTCTAACAGGTTTTTCATTATTGCTTAGTCGACTATCATCCATCTTTGCACGAGTTTTTTTTTATCACTCATGAGAACAAACTTCTTGAAACTAATGACATTGTCAAATTTATCTTCTTCACACAATAAGACTACTATAGTGAGATACTAACAAGCTTTTAAGACTATGCAGCTTTTGGTTGTTGGAGGAGTTCTTTCATTTTGCTCTCCAATAAAACTATTGATGTTCTTAACCTCGCAATAGTCACCGATTTTAACGAGATGGTTGTCACTTCTAAAGTGAATGCAAAGACAAATGATGTTGTGCTTACGCGAAACATAGTAAATTACAACATTATATGACGCAAAGCACAAAAGAAGCGTGCTATAGATTTTGCAAAACAAGCATAGATCGCGTAGGAGGTATCTCACCTCTAATAAAAGGCTCAAGCGTAATTTCTCAAGTTTTGTCTTGTTAACTTCTGTCATGCAATGCATCTGCTCAAGGTTCTTACAGTCTTTGTTGTCAGAATACATATGTTTGACGCATTAAAAAGTTTCTGTGTAGGTCGTCGTTGTCATCATATTTGTTGTGAATGTCTTAGTTGAGACATAGCCTTCGTATTGTTTGTTTATGCCATGCATGGACTTTGCTTGAGTAGATGATAAGGTCGACTATGTAAGAGACAATTGGAATATTTTGTTAGCGTCAAACCTATGAATAAGATATTCCACATGTTCATGTTGAATTGTAGTATGGTCAAATGCCTTCAACGGACACTATTAGAATTCTAGGGGTAGAACAACTTTTGGAAACAAAATCCAGCTGGACTTGCAACCTCAACTCCAAAAAGGCCAAAATTTTGCATCAAAGCAAGCTTTGTTTCTAACAACAAGTCCGTCTATGTGGCATAGTTTTTGAGTAGTGAACATCGATGTTGGCCCACCATTACTACAAGTCCATTGACGTGGCAAACTTCCCATTTGTGAACTCCTTACGTGGTCTACCATGGCTACGACTCTAGCTACATAGCACATGAACCCTCTATAGAACTACATTGCAAGCCCAATATTGCTAATGTACCAAGTTCATTATCCCTTATGCATGCCTACTCATCACAAGGATGTTCTCTCTTTATTTTTCATCCGGATAGGCTGGAATAGATTCTATTCGTACTAATGAGTTTAAGAGTTATGTTATAGTAAAGCAACATCACTTTAACTATTTACTACAGTGCCATATTGATTACAATTGATAAAACTTAGGATTAATGTTGAAAGTTGTCCACATACTACGATATCCAATTTCAGCATCTACCATTTATGTGTTGTCAACATTTCTTTCATCTCTAGCTGTTTGTATGCTTAGATATTCAACATAGTTTGTGCAACCCTGATAACTTATGCATATGCCATTGTATACCTGACTTTGCAAGACTAATAAATAGTTATGGTATCTAATTTTTGAACAATGTCATTGTGGTCATCGAATATTGCAATATTAATATTACAATGGCTGCGGCTAATTGCCGCGGATAAGTAAAGTACCGGTAACTAAAGTTACTGTACTTAATTTTGGAGCTCCCCCCTTTTCCTGTGGAAAGTGAAGAAAATCCTTGATGTGTTTTTCTGAGCGTCGTTTTCACAATCCATCTCCGTCTTCTGTATGTACAGTTTGCATGTCTCATTTTTGTAATTCTCTTCCTCTGGTTTGGTGTACTAATGTTGATTTCTCTTGTTCGGATGTGATAATTTCCTTCTTTTGTATTCTTGTATTTCATGAATTTTTTTTTAATTAATTATTTATTTCATTAATAGTCTGTATGCATCATTTTTGAGTTTCTGTAGAACAACCACAATTTTCTCTTGTTGGCATGTTTCCAATTTTTGTATACGAAGAGCTTAACTTTAGCTTTGTCGGCATGTCAAAATCAGAATGCTCTGCACTTCTCTATCACAATGGGAGGCTGAGGCACTTCTCCAGATACTTGTTGCATTTAAGCACATCATTGGAGACGCACCAACAATTACGGTTCGTCTCTACGCTCTTTTTTCAATTATCAAGCTTTTAATGTTGGCATGTGTTTAACCCTTAAAGTTCAGTGGGGACCATATAGACAACCACTTATTCTACTCTTAATATACAAAACATGTACTTAAATTTAGCAAGATATAGACCTTTGGATTTAAGATTCTTCAACTAACATCTTTCATTTGAAGCTCATTTCAATGTCTAAATCTTACCATGATCGAATACGACACCATATATGTAGAATACATGACCATTTTCCAACTTCTCAAGCATATACTAGGTGCAATAATGATCTTAATTAAAATTGTCAATGAGTGTCATTGGATCATGTCAACACTATAACAACTTCTGTAACTATAGTATACATCAGTTTTTACACCTTTTCTCTCAAATACATTATAGAAAACACCGTATTGCAACCCAAATGTGCCTTCTCATACCTTTAAGGGTTGGATGTCCCTAGGTTTACAGTGGATCAAATAGAAACCCAAACTTTGCCTAATCAACAAATTCATTGTTCTTCTATGTGCTCCATTAATTCCCCACGGACTACAAGCTACACACTATTTTCCTTTAAATTGCATTGTACCATTTTCTTCTGGATGGAGTTTCAAGGATTATTGCTTTTCTTTGCAATTTTTTTTCCTTACCTTTTGCTCGTTGTGTAGAGCAAGTCCACTATATGATGGCCTCACTAGAGGCGTCTCCTTCTGTTCTTGCAAAACAAACATGAGGCTCGACTTTTGAAGACTACGAGTGCCTTCGATTGTGTCGTGCTTGGGTGGATGCTTCACAAAATCCAATGGTGGGTACTGGACAAAAGAAAGGAAGATTTTGGTTGGCAGTGGAGAAGTCCTTTGAGTAAAACGGCCCTTCCAATGCTTATGGAAGGACGCCACGCAACTTGGATCTAAGTGGGGTGATCTAAACAGGGATGTTACCAAGTTTGGAGCGTATTATTCACAAGTGGAGAATGTTAAGGAATCCGGCACAAATGAAGATTATCGCCTCCAAAAAGCTCAATATTTGTACCAGAAGCACTGCAAGGAAGCTAAAGGTAAGCCCTTCCGTCACTTAGAGTGTTGGAGGTATTTGCGCAACATCCTCAAGTGGAGAAATGAATACAAAGACAATACAAAGACATCATTGGGGAAGAGAAAGGCTACTGCCACATCTTTGTGTGAGCCCGAGTCCCAGCCTGTGGAGGAGGCCAAGTCTCCGGTAACTGGTATTTCTAGCTTTCCAAAGCGACCTATCGGTAGGAAGAAAGCTAAGGCTCTTGCCTTGGTGGATATGAAGACCAAATAGCTTGAAGTCGATTTTGCAAAAACCACGGCTGATATGGTGGCCGCAAATAGGGAAAAGATTGCGGTCTTGGAGAAGGGTGTGAATTTGCAGTTGTTCACCACGAATTTGAGCAACCTGAGCCTCGAAGCCGTCAAGTACATCACTCTACTATGTTCTGAAGCGTTGAAGAAGTTGAAAAGTTCTTTAACGCCACCGTGTACTCAACTCGGCAGCTCTTCCGCTGTAGAACGTGTTGTGTCGCCGCCACGCCCAATTGTTGACGTTGCAAGTGGTTTAGAACTTCAGGTACAATTTCTTCTCCTTTAATTTGAATGTGTATGTAGGCATTATCCACTTCTTATGAGTATGTCATTATCACTCCTATCTTTACATGTCTTTTACAGACTCCGGGGAGTGAATATGGTGTTACTTCCTCCATTGCCACTATAGTGGCTCCTTCACGCGCGGATGTGGAGGAAGGAGAACCTAGCTAGATGTAGGTGGACTTCCTGTAGTCATTGTTCTGTACTCTTCACTTCTTACGTGTCTTGCGGATTTAAAGTTTTTATCGTAGTGGTACAGTGACTCTAAGTTGAGGTGTTTTTTCCTTTACAAGCCGGGATCTAAGTCACTTCATTATGTGTATTTTACTTTATTATATGTTTTTTGGTGTTAACAAGGGTCGTATCTCAGTGAAACAATCTATTGAACTCATATTTTGAAGAATACTCTTTCTTGCTATCGCTTACGTGCTGCAATAGAGTTGATTTTAAAATCCCTTACAATACACCAACAAAGTCACGGACAGAACGTGTGATACTCATTTTCACCTACTATGTAAATCAATAATATTTCCCGATTTTTGGCACAAATTTCATGCAATCGTGTAATCATGTAAGATTTATCCAAAATGAAATGATGACCTAAATCCTTTCATAAGTATTGAATGGATTGTAATTGTTTTCAAAATAGTCTTTTCAATGCTTCTATGATCATGAATTTATGAACATTCAAAATTCAATTTATAGCCATTGAATATTGAAGTTTGAAAGCACATGTGTTGTGCAAAGTTCATTAACCGAAATTGAAGGAACGTCTTTGTCCCAAAGAATTCTCCACTTTTGCTACAACCTTCTTCAGGCATTAATAAATTTTTATACAAATACATATAAAGAAGTTACTGTACTAATTATAAAAAATCTATTTTTAAGAGAAATAAAAGATTTTCACATTGTGTTGGAAAAATACCCGAAAAACTTCATTTTCTCCACAAATATAGTAGGAATTTTGATATGATCTAATGTATATTCTTTAGAACCACAAGATGCGGTATACTTTCACAAAGTACCACAATGTGTTATAAAGTGAAAGACGGAAATCAAAGATCCAATAGTTTAATATAGCTACATTTCATCATCTTTCCTTTTGACCTTGAATCAATTCAAGTTGTTAATTACTTTTAAACAAAACACTCATTATATTTTTCTATTTGTACTTGCTACAAAGTCATAATATGACATTGGCATCTTGAAGAATCTCCATGGATCACCAGAGTCCATTGTTATGGGATTAAAGATTGTGACATTAACTTTGTAACTTTTACTTTGGAACTTTTACTTTGGAACATTTACTTTGGGACTTCTTATATGTGAGACTTTCACTTTAGATACACTATAAAGGTAAAGTAGGCCATCTTTGGAATATTTGTATTTTCCTTTGTTGTAGGGAAAATATATTACTTTAATGCAATATTTTTTCTTTTTCTTTGGTTTCAACGAGGTAAACTTCATTTTCATTTTTGGTTATGTTTTTCATTAATAATGTTGTCTTTGATTATATATTTTCTAATATTGTATCTTGTGCACCTTCCATGATATAATGCTTCTGAGATTTATTCCAAATGGAGAAATACCAAAAGTGGGTGGAGGATCGTCTCCCCTCTGATGACAAAGAGGAACAATTTCACGTTGTAAGTATGATCCATGAAGAACTAAAAAAAGGATATGAGGAGGAAGGTCGAGAGATTCTGGAGAGTATGCATGGTGGTTCTAAGCGAGGTAAAGCTTCTAACATCGACAGAAACTTTGCAATAGGGCACAATCAAATTTGGAATGACTACTTTGCGGATAGTCCAGTTTACGGCCTTGATATTTTCCGGCGTCGCTTCCGCATGGATAAGCCTTTGTTTCTCTAAATTCATGACGTAGTGCTGAATCATGATTTGTATTTCATGGAAAAAAAGGATGCAGTGAGGCCGCCAGGATTATCTTCTATTGAGAAGATAACGGCCGCATTACGCATCTTGAGCTATAGTATGGCAATAGACTCTATTGTTGAAGTATGTGCGCATTGCTGAGACAACAACTACGAAGTGCTTCAACAGGTTTGCTTTAGCGGTGGTTGAGATTTTTGGAGCACAATACCTACGGCATCCGACAGCCGCAGACATATTGCATCAACTGCAACTTAATGAGCTTCGAGGCTTTCGAGGAATGTTCGGCTCTTTTTATTGCATACATTGGATTTGGAAGAATTGTCCTACTGGTTGGCACGGACAATACCAAAACAAAGATGGAACAAGATCGGAAGTTATGGAGGCAATCACCTCTAGGAATCTCTGGTTTTGGCATGTGTTTATTAGTATGCCGGAGTCAAACAACGACATCAATGTTGTGGACAGAAGCCCTTTGATGACCAATTATGTGCGCGGGGAAGGTCTAAATGCAAGATTCATAATCAATGGACATGAGTACAACGCATGTTACCTTCTAGCAGATGGCATCTATCCAGATTGGGCAATCTTCCAAAAGACCATCAGTGATCCTCAAGGGGAAAAGAGGCAGTGGTACGCAAAGCAACAAGAGGCCGCAAGAAAGGATGTTGAGCGAGCCTTTGGAATATTACAAGCACGATGGGGAATCATTAAGAACCCATCACGATTATGGGACAAGGCTACAATGAAGAGCATATGGACATGTTGTGTAATTTTGCACAACATGATCATTGAAGATGAAGATTTAAAACCAGAGTTGAGTCAGGAATACCTCTTAGAATCTACAAGTGCGTCCGTAGAGCACGGAGGACACATAAAACAAGACAAACCCTTATCTTTTGACCAGTTTGCAAGAGGGTTGGTCAACATCCAAGATGAAGAGAAGCACTATCAAGTTTGTGACGACCTAATCAAGCACCTTTGGACGCTAAAGGGCAACACGTGAGCAATTTTGAACAATGTAAGTGAACACAAATATTTTCTTATTTTGACGAAGAATGTAAAAATTGGATATTGTTGCGGGGAGTACTATGTTTTTTACAAAAATGAAATTATAGCGTATATAGTTGAAAAAGGGAATAAATTTTTACAGTCTATGCGATAACTCATGTACAAGAGAGAATTTGAAAGGTATGCATGGGACAATATTTTTATAGCTCACAACAAATGGCCCGACTATTTGTATATTTTACTACGAATTAATTGGAACCTTTGAATGTAAAGTCCGAATTTTACAGAATTGGGTTTTTTGCCAAGCTAATGAAAAGTAGCCCATTCAATAAAAAATCTCATAAAAAAATGCATAGATTTGGGAACGTGATACCTTATCCAAACTACCTATATCCTCTAAGAAGACATTGGACATTGAGGGATTGATTGAATATGTTGTGATGATGGAATAACATGCCCCAAGGATGCAATTTAACACTCAAAGTTCCGAGAAAATACATTTGGGTTGCAACATTATGTTTTCTATGTATTTCACATGAAAGGTGTAAGAATAGATGTCTACAATAGTTACAAAAGTTTGTATTTGTGTAAAGCCCAATGCAATGACACATGACAATTGAAATTTAGATCATTTTTGCACTTACTACATGCTTGAAGAGTTGCAAATTGGTCATGTACTTAACATGTCTGGTGTTGTAGTTGAGCATGATAAAGTTGAGATATTGAAATGACCTCCAAATGCAAGATGTTTGTTGAAAAATCTTCCACCCTAAACCTATGCAGTGGCTAACTTCTTAGTACATTTGGTGTGTTAATTGTAAAATACCTAACCATATATATGGTCCCCCAGCCGCACTTTGAGGGTTAACATGTGCGATATTGTTCAGAACAGATATTGAATTTTAAATTTAAAAAACGGGAGTAAAAAAGTTATAAACGTGAGGATTTCAGTTTGTAGTTTCCTAAGAAAACATAAAGGTGAGTAAATAAAAAACTGAGTAAAAAAAAAAAGTAAAAAATGAATGTAGTCCCCGCCCGGCTGCGGCCCTCCACGGCCCACAACGACAAGGATGCGACATTCCTGTGACGAAGGCATGTGTGGCTTTTGTAGGCTTTTTAAAAAAAATTGAGTTCTGCAGTGCAGACGATGGGCCGCCTGCGTCACTTTGGGCCCAACTTTTCATTTGCTTTGACCGCCATATTTGACGATTTACTGGCCGCGCAATGGAGATGCTCTTCACATGAACTTTTTCAAACGATACTTCTCAAATCACTTGCCAAAATTATTGTTTCACTTTTGTTCTATATAATCACCATTATCATCTCTTTCATCTATCTTCGGATTGTGGTCGCAACACATTTTTTTTTATAGGTTCAACAGCTCCTTTTCATTTCTTCTTTTCACAGGTTCATAGCTTACGTTAATTAAAGGATTGGGCAAGGTAAAATGAGTCATGCTTGGTATTTTTATTGGAAAATCTACTAGCAACCTAAAAGTTACGTCCTTTTGGCCACATCCCCGCATAAAATTATACTTTGTGTAATAGGCCCGCCATATTATCTATAACCTTTTGGCTTAAGTTGATATCCACCAACCTTAGTAAAAGAATGTTCTTTACTCAATGCCTAAATGGCCCTAAGACTTGGCCTTTTTTTGTTGCAACATTGTGATCCATACGTTAGGACTCTAAACTAAAATGATTTTTTTAAATAAACATATGGGCTTGCTCAAACATTACCTTGTCCAATCCTTTCGTAACGTAAGCTTTTGATAAAAGTCCCTTTTGCATTTCTGGATCTCATTAGAATTTCTACATTATTAGAGCCTTTCAGACCAATAACTTTGCATACACTAAAGCTAATAACATAGAGTCCTCGTTGATGTAACCCTTAGCCATGCTAGACTCATGACATATTATTGCCTAACCCAATCTTTAAGCCTCTTAATCTATTCTTCTATTATTCATGTCCATGAGGCAAATTTTTCCTATATGCCATGTATATTTTTCAATTTAAGTACAGAGAATATCTACACTGAAATCCATTTGGTCCACATATTGGACAAACATTATAACCTTTACTAATTAATTCCAAGCATAACTTGTATCAGCTTCACTCCTGAACACACGTTGTTGATTGGGGATACATGTATTGCATTATACAGAGCACACTATAGCTATAATCCACAATTTTATTATATACTTTTTATTTGAAGATACTATTAATGTTAAAAAATATTGTATTAAACTATTCATGCTATGTCTAGAGTAACATTGCTCTCAGAATCAAATCGCTTCTTCCGACAAATGCCAACACATTATATGTTGAGATATCGTTAATCCATGGTTGATATAAGCCATCAATCAATGGCTCCAAGAAAATATGGATGTCTTTCACTTTTTGGGCCCTGTAGTTGTTCTTAGCTGGTTATGACATTGACGTCAAAGCCTCAATGTAAAATTCCAAGAAAATATGGATCAATCAATGGCTCCAAGTAAAATTGGCGATGTCAAATGATTGTAGAATTGTAACCACGTAAATTCACTCCATCCATAGCCAAGTGTATCATTTTTTTTATATCATATGTATCACTAACGTGTTTTTTGAACAAATCTTCAACGTATTTAAAAGCCAAACTCTTTGTAAGAACGTATTACACATCATCTTCAAACCTATTACAGTGACTGCCAAAACTGAGTATGAAATAGCTTAGTCTACCTTTGACCATTTATATTTTATGATTTACTGCATTTGATGCCAAATCAGTTGACAGCTCAAGTATGCATGCAAGTAAATGATGTGGCTACCAAATTACAAGTCCAACTATGCAAAATAATTTGAGAAAGATATAGATCACAGTAAATCAGCTCTTAAATTCAATTATGCTCACACTTGGATTACGCAATGATTGCTACAACTTTGACATGCACCAGTGGTTTTCTACGTCTGATTTTTTGTTGGGCATGCTTTTGGCCTTCACATTTTTAATTGTGTCCCTATTAAGTGCACATCATATATGCAACTTGAGGAAAAATGATTTTATTGAGGTCTCTCTTTTGTGCTAATGGATAGCAAATAGAAGAAGCTACTTTAGAGAAGTTGAAGAGGGGTGAAAGTACTAGAAATGTTGCTAGAGACTTACAAGCATTCCTAACTTGGGTTGCGCAATTTTATAAGCAACATTTAAAGAGTTGAGTGATGTGAATCCCAGTTTTTGTGGCAAGCTACAAGTGTACAATGCAGCTGATTGCAGGGCTTGTGTGAGAGAAACCACTAGAGGTGGCTTAGAAACTCCACACAAAGTTGGAAATTACTTGAAAGAAGAGCTTTATGTTGGTACGAGTGATAGTACTGTGAAGAGAGTGTTACGAAAAGCAAGTTTGAAATATAAAGTGAACCAAAAGAAACCAAAGCTCACACTTCTTTAGATTAAGGGATGATTAAAATTTGCTAGACGTCATTGCCATTGGATTGATGATGATTGTGATTGTGAAGTATTCACTAATGAAACAAAAATCAACCGATTTTGCTTTGATGGTCGCGGTTGGTGTTGGTTTTGTGATGGGCAGAGTATAAGTGTTGGAATAATGCTACAAGCTGTCAAGTTTGTAAAGAGGGAAGTAATAATGTGGGATTACATGACTTTGAATGGCCCTGGTATGATGTGTAGGATTGAGGGAAGAATGGATCAATAGATGTATAGAGAAATTTTAGAGCAAGAATTGATTCATATACTACAGGCATACAATTTAGATCATGCCAATTTAATTTTTCAACGCGATAATGACCCAAAACATACATCCAAGAGTGCATTCTTGGCTGGATTTGAAAGAATTCACTCTTTTGAAGTGGCCTGCGCAATCTCTAGACTTGAATCCGATCGAACACTTGTAGACAACTTTAAAACGTCAACTACACCAATATGAAGGAACTTCCAAAAGAATGTTAGAACTGTGGGAGCGAGTTGAGGATTGTTGGGCTTTAATTACTCCCAATACGTGTAAGAATTTGTATAGAAGCATGCCTAAGCACATTGCAGCTATTGTGGCTGCTAAAAGTAGCTGGACAAATTTGTAACTTTGTTCTAGCTAGTGTGAGCAAGACTAAGTTTTGGACTAAACTCACTTTACTTTTTTTTAACATGCATACTTGTGTGTAATAGACCTCAATTTCCATAGAAGTATGATTGATTGCAATGGTAATCCTATGCAATTTATCGTATCAATTTTGGTGCATCAAATTTTCTTACGTTGTTTGTTGAATTTCAATATGCTATGTTTGTACTCAGTTTTGGGAGCCACTGTATACTCATACTACTACATTTATTGGAAGAAAGAATGGCTACATTACAACGCTTATAACTATGGCGCTAGTGAAAAATAATGAAACTTTTTTCTAATGACATTTATTTTTCCAGATCCTCACACTATCTCAACAAGTCAATCCTCTCATTCAAGCACGTTTCAAACGTTGCATTATGTCCATAGTATAAAATGGCATTACAATGACAACAATTTATTGTCGTGTAACCTAGTCCACACTGTGAAGTTGAGCGCAACGCCGAGAGATTGTTGTGGTGAGTTGAGAGAGAGTTTAAAGAAGCGCTCGAGGTAGTCGGGAGTGGAGCGGTCGGGGTGTTTGCCGGAGAGCGCCTGAATGTCGGAGACCACGACTGGAAGATAGTGTTTGATCTCAGAAGAATTTGGAAGAGCGCGTTTGATTCACCAGTGGAGAGGAAACGAGGCTGGGGTTCAGGGTGACATCGGCAGAAACCGGCACGGCATAGGGGGGCGGCGTTTCGGCAAGTGACGAGGTAAGTGAAGTCTATGACAAGGAGAACAATAGGGTTTAGTATCACCGGATTTCGCATTTGCTACGAAGTGCGTAGAGAAGTCACGGGTGTAGGTTTGGTAGGCTCCATTAGGGTTCGATAAACTCGAATAGTACTGATGTTGTTAGTTGTTTGATCGGATTTGTAGGGTATAGGGTATAGGATTTTAGTGTACCTATATTCAATTTATAAGGGCTGTATATGAATATTTTATGTTGTGCTGTGATTCGTTCCGAGGAATTCTTGTCAATAAGATTTGGAGCTCAAATTTTAGGGCGTCTAAGTTACTGTAGAAATTGTACTGCTGAGTTGTGGAATTTTGATATATTGTAGAGCTGCTTGGGCGTTGTTGCAGAGCAGTTCATGGAGGCGGTGGGGAAATGGCTACTTCAGCAGGGTTGTCAAGTAGGACGTCGTGGCAGGGTATCCGGTACGTTGTCAATTTAGAACTGTTTATGCTCATTCTGTGCGGCCGTGTGGGGTTTCTTGTATTGTGTCAGTTTAGAATTGGTTCTTTTATTATCGATTGGGTGTATGACAATGTCAAACACTTGCATGAATATGAGAAACCTCAGAAATATCGTATTAGAATACAGAAGTGTGTTTGTCTTTAGTTGATTGGTTTTCTATTGTCCCGTAAATATTATTATAAATTTATCCATGTAGAAGCGTATGATTTAGATTTTCCCCTGAAGGTTTGAATGAATTTCTTCATATTGAGTCCTTCGATTCCGGTCCACTCTGAATGTGAAAAGAGTAATCCCTGTAGAATCGTTACATTTCGGCGTTTCATTGAATCATTTGTCCAAGTATACAAAAGATGGTAATGAATTTTTGCTTGATGGTATGATGATTCTTCCTAAATTTTGGAATAGAAAACTTGATGTTGCGGCCTTTGATGTTTGACCTCTTCTGAATGTGTCAGTTGAGTAATCCATGTAGAATCGTTCCATTTCGGCTTTTTATGAATCATATGTCAAAGTTTTCTGTGAATGGTTGTGAATTCATGCTTGATGGTCTTATGCAATTGTTGCAATTTAAAGCCGGCCACTCCGCAACTGGAGATCTTCGGTTGCTCCCTGAATTGGATCTTTCCGATGATTAGAAGTATTGATTAGGAGGAGTTTCCGGAGTTCCACTGATTTGCTGGAGATCACCACATGATTTCGTTGTCTCATGGAACTGAAAGCCCCTTCCATGATGTGGTGATTCTGGCACATAGCCGGAGATCTCCGGACGTTACGAGGCAGTAACACCATATTCATTAAAATGAGACAAAACGTGAAATTTGAGACTAGAAGCCTATTACTTCGGAAACAAATATCGTGAAAAATTGTAGCAAACGGAGGTATACATCATGTAACATACGAGAAACATCTCAAATCCAACAATAAACAACATGATCATTGCGACGCTCTAGAATTGCATTACACAAGACATACTATTAATAGATCATCATAGAGAATATAATTTTATCCATTGTTAAAGAGGAGTGAGTACAATGGAAAATAATAATACTAAAATTTTATTTTCATGACATCGTTCACCAGAATAGATAATCGCAAGCCAATTTCTACTTCTAGTAGTCTAGGATCTATTCTATCGTCTCTATAACAAAACATGGAAGAACTCTTGAAGCATATACAACTGTTCCTACTTAGCAGTACCTCCTTCACTAGAAGGAATCGTTGAACCACCTCCTCGTATCTGCAGAAGCAAAGCTTCCTGCGCTTTCACTTTTGCATACCCAATCATAATTTCCTTCCTCCGAGAATAGGGTTTATAGTAATCATCCACTTCCAAATAATTCACGGATTTCAGCAAAGGTGAATGACGTGATTGATGGCACTGACCACTATCAGCCACAGAATCACCACCTCCACTCAAGCATAGTGAATTCCGACAAAACTGTGAAGATGCGGATCTCAAAGATCTAGGCTTTAAACCGAGAGATTTAATATGCAATCCTATTGAACGTATGGGAGGATTACTAACTCCTACAATACCTTCAGATCTTGAACTAAGAAGCCGCCTCCGCTTAGCAGGGCTGGGAGAAGGCTGGACATGAATAGCTGAAGGCGGAATTATCAATTTGGAAGAGATAGGCTCAGACTCCTTCACCTGGTTTACACCAATTGCACCATTAATATAGAGCTGCCGTTTAAGAGTGCAATCGCAAATAGGCTCTACAGAAGAAGACATCCGCTTGAGTGGCGAAGGAGATGCCACACAAGGAATTTCGGCCCTCCGCTGAGGAGGGCTATCAACAACACCATCATCGACCTTCTGTGTAGAAAAGTCCTTGATAGCAGAGGCCGCATCGGTTGCAGTGCACATAAGAAACGACTTTGAATGGTGGGATTGGGAAAAACCTCCAAGAAGAGACCAAGAGTACTCTGAAAATGAGCCACAATTGGAGGGCGGTTTACTACGATAACAACAGCCACAACAATCCAACGCATGCTCGACCCGAGGATTAATATGAAACTAGGCCCGAAGGAATACAGTTTACCTTGAATCCAAACAAAAAACAGTAAGCTCGACCAGAGGCTAAACAAAAATACTGAAAACAATGATAAATCCTAGGACCGACCGAAAGATGAATAGAAGCACATAGGAAACGAAAAACACGAGACAATGCTTGTGAGTTACAAAAAAACTTGTTGAAGTTGTAAAATATTTATATATTCAGAATGTAAAAGGGTGTTAACAATATTGATACTAAATGCCTACTATAGTTACACAAAAAAGAAGCCCTTGAAACTATGAAGCCAATGAAGTAGAACCATGTGGAATTTTATACACAAAACCAACGTTCTTGTTTGAGAGCGCCATCCCATCTACAATATATTTCATAAAAGGACTATTACGCGCCAACGGTAGAACCCCTATGCGATTGTTATTAACATAATCATGTAATTGCCCAACAGGGCATTCGGAAACCAAACGTCGCAGCCAAGGTACAAGTTCCTGAGTAAGGAACTGGTCATCACAAGCCGCATGTCTCCACGGACAAAGAAAAATGGCATTTCCAATATGATTACGGACGCTGTTCTCCGGGCTGTCGTCGATGAGAAGGGTGTTGTCCGAATCTAGAACCATCGACTCAAGTCCGTGCCTAAATAAAGTTGATGACAGGGTTTTCAAAAAGATCATCTTGTTCGATTCATTATGATCCACCAAGAACTTATTGGGCGAGGTTTCAATTCTCTCCAACTCTCTAGACCAAGAACCAAAGTTGAAGAAGGCATGTCCGAAAAAAGATACTTTGAGATTTCAACTACGGTGGACTTCTTCATGGAGCTCCAGACGACAATATTGTTCGTAATGTTTTGGATGTCTGCTAGAAATGCACAAACTCCAGGGCGAGTATATACAACTTTCGGACCTGTGTACGCAAGGACGGTGCAAGAATATGTTGCCCGACTCTCTGAGCCTCTAGACAACCCAGGGGCATGCTATGTCTCGCACAGGACGCCATTAATATCCAGAACAATATTAAGTCACTTGTATAGCCGCCTCTTGAGGACAACAAACAAAATCTTGCGGAGAGAGTCCTGGGACATGATGAACATACACTAAAGTCAATGGAAATTACCTGATGAAATGCACAATGAGCAATATGCAAAGGATCTGTTACAGTTTGCATGATTCCTCCCCGACATAGCGACTTCTGTAAATCATTCCCAATCCGAGGCTTGAATGCAAGAGGTCGATGAACAATATCATCCAATCTCATCTGAGAAAACAATTGAAGAAAATATAATTGTTAAACAATTCGATAAATTATAAGCAATGTGCTTTTACAAATATGAACACTCCGCCTAATGTACATTAAAACTCATATGGATCCGATGCCTGCAGTCCAACACATCCATATAAGACCTATTGGAGACTATGAATAGGCATTCAAAAAATACACGACTGCAGCTCGTAAAATAGCCTGAAAAAAAAGAAAAAAAAGAGCTAGCCTACCTTATCAGAATGAGGTGCTTTGTTTCCACGTCGATCAGGTGATGGCTCGTAATCCACTCGATCCTCTTCCACCGTACAGACATCCTCAACCACCACAGGAACGTCGACAATGCGGGCCTCTACGTCGCACTCCTCAGACTATTAAAGGGGAGCACGGAGTGGAAGCAGTTTCTGGTGAAGGCAGAACTCCGGCGTATCCTCGGGTCGAGGATACTGTATAGGAGGGCTTCTGCTAGGAGGCGGCACCTTGGTAACATCCGTGTATGCAGGTGCTTTCCCAGGAATTGATTGCAGGTGATCAGTAGAGGAAGGTTGACGAACAGGAACAGACGGCGAGCTCTAAGGTAATCCAGCCGGAGGCTGCAAGGGAGTAGAGAGCCCTGAATATGAGTTATCTTCGACACGAGGATAACTCGTGTTCACAAGCACCTCAGAGGGAGGAGGACCAGATGTTGCCCCCAAATTCACAGGGCTCCTCAAGTACATCTGGGCCAGGTCTGCCTTCATTTGAAGCTGAAGCTCAGCCCTGATAGTCACCTCGATCCGCTCCTTCTCCAAAGCAAACTCCATCCTTTGCTTTTCAAGAGCAACCTCCATCTCTGCCTACCTGCGCTTGGACTCTTCCAAGCGGTCCAACATATCCTACTTGTCTCTCTCCTCCATTCGGCGTTCGTACGCCAGATGTTGATAAAAATCACCACGAGGGTTGTAATTCACAACCTTTCCAGGGGGTGCGGCTTCTCCAGCAGCGTTGATAAAGAAGTCGGAAGCCTCAATCAAAGTCTCTTACAAAGGACCTTCTTCTTTGGGAGTATCAACATTTGATGGGCCAGTCACCAGAGGTTTGTGGCCTTCGGCGTCACTGGAATCTGAAAGCAAGATGATGGCATTATGCCGATTCGTGCCCCCTAGAGCTTGTGGTGCCTCTTGAGATGGAGGCTCCAATACAGCAGAGGCGTTCCCTTGTGGACTAGGAATATTAGAGGAAGGAACCACACGAGGGAGCACCTCAACGTCGTCTCCAGAGGATGATGATACCGATGAATTGCCTTCATCATCAGCATATCGAGAAGATGGCCCAACCAAATAGGGTCCCAGGAATAAGAAGTTCACACCCATATTACTCCCATAAGTATCCAATTCTTGGGTATCGTCGTCGATATCTTCCGGGGGATTCAGCAGAGGAGGAGATCGGCGCGAGAGTGGAGGGTCGACATCCGCCGCAGGCACTTCGTCGATGCGGATTGAGTCCAGACGGATTCTAGTGCCAGAGAGATCGCTTCTTTTGCGGCTTGACGGACAAACACCAGAGGCTGCCCTGGCTCTAGGCCGATGAATGGGAGCTTCAATTCCAGATGTTGAGGCCGTTGCAGCTGCAGTCGCCGAAGTCCTCAGGGCAGAGCTTGTGCGAGCGGCAGCGGTCCTTGAGGGCCTGCGATCTGAAGTGTTCAAGGATGGTGCTGATTCGGAGCATCGGAATCCGGTGGAAGGGGGCTAGCATAGGCACAATCCATATGGAGGAAGTCGTTTAAGTCATACTTTTCAATTTTTTTCCTATTGTGTTTGTATAACATGTGATAGTCCTTGTCCACCAGACCGTAAAATGACGTTCCGAACATCTGCAAAAGACAAGACAAAACTAATGAGTTAAACACAAGAAATAAAGCAATCAAAAATTGAAAGCCTAGCATGAGAGTTATCCTTGATACGAGGATAAACAATTAATAATAAATACATGAAGAGGCATGATTGAGAACAATCGAATACAGAACAATGTGAATGGGAGATTCATCGGGATTATCCTCGACCCAAGGATAAACCAAGTAATGAAGGGGGTCAATTACCTTACTCGCCAGCACCGCTTGGAGCCACAGTAAACTCCAAAAACTCTACTCGCGGGCTTGCAGAAGGCTGATAGGATCTCAAGGTAGAACTCCATCCGCAACTCGTAGCTGTGAACTGCGAAGCATGCCTCCAAATACTTGTTTTTTCGGTGTAGTATGGAGTATCCACAATAGAGTAATTCAGATTAACCATCTTCAGTAGCGAAGGAGATGCAGGATGGTCGTCCCTTATGATGAATAGCAAGTAAATCTCAGAACACTTCGACCTCAATGTCCCCAGATTGAGTCCCTCGTATGCGGATGGCATGTACCTCGACTGAAGGCACACATATTTGGACATTCTTCTCTCCGCATACTTTTTAGCTTGCACCGCTCGTTGCTCCGAAGAGGTTATCTACACCCAAATAGTGAGAGAGTTTAAGGTGGGTTTGCTTCTCTACGTCTTCAAGGTCTTCAGAAACACAGAGAAGTAAGGCTCTTCGGATGAGTCCTCCTTGGAAGACCACCCGGGGACCTGTCAAAGGTCAAGGAGACCAAGGGACCACTCACTCTCCTCCGTAAGGGGATCAAAATATTCAAATAAGTCCATTTTCTCCCCATCAAAATCGCGAAGCTTTGATGGTCCAACAATTGGGTCGATGTGGCTTTTCATGTACAAAAATTTCCAAAAGAATGGAAACACGTTCGGAAAACTTCTCCACCAATTGAGATGCTCGCTTAAGCTTCCCAGCATTTGTAAGCCTCATGGAGAAGAACTCCTTGTCGGGCTGGACAAGGAGCATATTGTACGTCGCAGAAGACACGCAATATTCTTGCTTCCATGCTTTCCACACCTTGTCGTTTGTGGACCCGTTTGGCATCAAAAACTTCCAGGAAGGATCAATTGCGATCAATTCCTCAAAGACAATGCGCTTCCTCTTCCGACGATCTGCCCACTCCTCGTAGTGATAGCAGGACTCGTGAACCACACTTGTCCGCCGGAGCGTGACTTTTGGGTAACTATTTGGGCCTTCACTGTCAACCAGGTAGGTGAACAGGTCCCGTAAGTCCTTATCGGAGAGGTGGCCCAACCTCTTGAAAAATTCACGATGGATGGGAGAGGCTCTGAAACCTCTAGCCTCACTATACATGACCATTGTGTCTAGGTTGATGATCTCGCCTTTCGTGTGCTTTTTGAGAAAATCTTCCCACAACTTGAAAATGTCATCAGCCAATGTGATCACCTTGATCTCGTTCGTAATATCTGACGACTTGTTCACCTACTTCCCTTCCTTTGTGGGGTCGATGTTTTGGAAGTGGTTCATGTTAAGTTTGAAGACAACTGCAATACAAGAAACCCTTTACATGTCAAATGTTTAAACAATAACAATCAAAATGAAGAAGACATGCAGGAGGGTTAAAATGGAAGTTGTTTGGTATCAAGTAGTATCCTCGACTCGAGGATACAATGAGACTGAAAGCTTACCGTGTATTTCTCCTGGTCGAACACGACACCATTGCCTTCAGTGGCGCCCTCTCCTTGCTCGTAGCTCGATCGTCCGGAGTTCAGCCAAATTCTTCTGCAACTGAAGATCTGATTTTCCCAAGTCGACTGAGCATGGTCCAGGTAGTTGGTGTCGTTGTAGAATTTGAAAATCCTTCCAACTATAGAGGATCTGTTGACCAAATTACATACGCACCGCAATGCTGCAAAACTTTCTTTCGATTTTTCCCGCACTTTTCGATGTTTTGCAGACGCCTGGAGGCCTCTACGCTATGCTGTCCATTGATTAGCATGAACTTGCCATTTTTTATATTGTCCCACGAGGTTGGCTTGCGCTGAAGAGGCTCACCATCCTCATCGACTGGGCATACATAGATCTTCTGGCGTTGTTCAATTTCGCCAAGTTGCACGAGGAAGTCCATGGTGCTTAACACAGTGCCCTCCTCCATTCCCCGAATGACGTATTGGGCTTTTGCGACGATTCACTGCTCGATTCCAACTGAATATGTTGAACTATCAAACGGGAAGCATCCCTTGCATTCCTCCCAAAACATGCGTTGCGATTTGGTGACCGCCTCAAAATCCACCTACGGATCGTTTCAGGCTTTACTCGGAGTCGCAGCCTGCGTTACGGTCAAGGTGGAGCTTCCACCAGCAATGGACTTCCTCTTCTTTGAGGAGGGCTCTCCAGCGGTTGGAGTCGTTGTCCACGGCCTTCTTGGCGGAGCACGGCTGGAAGTTCTAAGTGCAAATGAACCCGATGGATTGGTTCCATTAGCACCAAGTTGGCGAGGTCGACGACCTGCCGTCGCTTTGACAGGAACCGGCCCAGCTTCAAATATTGTTGAAAGGTGTTGATGGATTCGAACTAATCGCCTATTGACCTTCACAACATCATCGTTTGTCCAGGGCAAGTACTTCTCAAAAGCCTCTTTTAGCGATCCCTGCCCGTTTCAAACAATACATTCGAGCAACTCCGAGAGGTCGAATTGCCCGTGATATAAACCCACTTTGACAACAATGGAGTGGTAGTGAGGAACATCAGCTCCGGCATCATCAAAAGCTTGAACTCCGAGCACAATACACTCCTTCTGTTGCTGCTCGACAAAAGTCACTCTCTTGTTTCGGTTCAGAAGCACATACAGGACTTTGTCACTGACTTTGATCGTTATCTGCACAAACTTCCCGGAATTTGATAACGACCATGTCCGCATTGTATTCCGAAATGCCCACAGTGTTCCATAGTTTTCCACCACGTCGTCAATGATGGGGGACGGATCAAACGGATTTTCAAACCTCTCGATAAAGAACTCCTCCGCTGAATAGTCGTAGTCGTCCCTAATATCCATTGGGTCATTTTCCATCTGCTGAATGCATGACCACACAGTAATTAAAAATAAATTTGTGGCCTATCCTCAAATTGAGGATAGATATTCTTCTGCATGACAAATACCACTAGATTATGAGTCTTGGTATCCTCGAGTTGAGGATAACTAAACATGAAAATGCTTGAAAGTCATGGATTCATGAATTTTTTATCCTCGATTCGAAGATATTTGTTTCTCGAGTCGTTGATTGTATCGTGATATGGAAGCCAGTTATTCTCGACTCAAGGATAAGCAAGGAATCATTTTTTACAATTATGGTTTTATTCATGATGCCAGGTATCGACGTATAACGGGAAAATATATTTTTCACATAAAATTTCTGTGACTGCTTAACAACAAGCATGATTTCGGGTCCTTAGTGCTTTTTATCATTGAATTCCAATGAGTTTATCCTCGGCTCGAGGATACTTTACTTCTTGTCATGGTTTTTCTCTTGTATTTATTCTCGGGTCCATGATAAATTGGTTGAAATTCAAACAAATATTAGTGAATTAGATGTCGTTTATATGACCAGTGAACCATGACAATAGTAAGCTTTGAATTTGATTGAAGTCGTTGTGCACAATCAATGTGTGGGGAAGCTTAATTAAATTAGGGTTTTGTTTCTAAAGCCTCAGAAAACCCTCGCACACCGACAACCGAAATCCTAGCTGAGACAGTCTAAACCTCCAAAACCTAAACAGTTGAAAATCTTTGCAAATCACTACCAAAACCCTGGCTTAAGTGAATCTAAATCCAGAAACTTTCAAACCCTAAGCATTGACAATCACGATCTCACGTGCACATAGACACATACCTAATGCTCACACACTCATCTATACTCACATACACACACCTCAAGCACCTCACACAAACACTCACACACACACGCGCTCACAGAGGAAGCGAGCGAAGAGAGAGGGAGAGAAAAGAGGAAGAGAATGACCTTGAAAAGAGCTCAAGGGAGAAAGGGAGAGAGAGAGAGAGAGCAAGCGAGAGGTATCACGCCGTCATTCACTCTTGGAAAAGTGAAGGGATTGGCGGCTTTTCAACATTTTCGCCTACTTTTGAGAACAAACTAAACCTAATTTTAAAGCGACGCGATGGATGAATGTCCAATTATTTTCAATTTAGAAACTATACCGAAAAGACACGTTGCTTCAGTTTACTTTTTGGTTAATGAATGTTCGTGAATTGGAATGAATATGGGACGCTTTCATCCGTCAATTTGATTGTACCTAGAATGATTTGAAAACTATCAACTTTGGCATACTCTTGCATGATGAAAATGTTTTCCTAATTAGTTTCTTTGAGTAATTCACAAGATTTTACTTGATATCAATGTATTTAGAATTTTTTTAATTTTGAAATCATTGTGAATCGTATTAATTTTTCATAACAATTGAATAGTAAATTTCAAATTCAAATAATTTTTAAATTGCAACTTTGTAAACATTTATTAGAGTCATTGTTCATCAAACTAGGACTCTTTGAGTGGATCTATATAAAACTACATTTATATGTCTTTCTTTGTTTTGACATGTGTTAACTTCATGTTGTAAATTGTAAATTTGTAATCAGTTATGATTATAAAGACATTGCACTTGATTTTTCAAAGTGGTCCACAAGTTGCATTTCAAATGTAAAGTTGCAATTGTCAATTAACAATTTCTTACAACTTATGATACACAATACAAACAAACCAAATCAATGAAATTTTATTTCAGTCGTTCTTAAAGAAAACTACATGTATTTGATTTACTATAGTTTTATATTAGCAATCCTAAGAAACACAATAATACTTGAGTCACAACATTAAAAAGCTATAAAGAACTACAGACACCATGATCCATGAATAGTTTTCAAATTCACATCATATTACACTATACAATTTAGTGGTTATAACAATTTTATACCATTTTCTAATTTTCAATACATTGCAATTGACTACCAATTATAATTGGAAAATTTATCCTTGAATCAAGGATAACCTTTAATTAGAAACTCATCAAATTGCATGAAATAGCACAAGATAGGTTCGACTTATTTTTAAAGATTGTGAACAAAATTAATCTTTTTTCCACTTCTTCGTCAACTTTGAAGAATAAATATGTGTGTGACATAAGTCCGGTGGACATGGACTTAGTGGTGGATCAACACTTTAATCACGCTGCCCTTCGAAGTGGAGTTCTTCTTCTTCTTGTGTGTGACATAATACATTTATCATCTTACTTTAAAATAATCAAAAGTTGATAAAAAATTGATTTTTTATCAATGAAATGAAGAAAGATTTAATGAATATACAATTTTTCAAAGACTAAATAAATTTTTCTTCAATTCTTATTTGAAAAAAATACTAAAACAAATTATATAGGTTAAAACTTTTAATATTCTAAGAGTTATTTTCTTTAAATGGATTATGATTTTATAAGGCTTATTCTATTTTAAAAATCAATTTTTCAAAACTAATTTAGCAGATTTTTGTTAATTTTTATTACTTTATTATATATGAAACCAAGTATGACTTTCGGTTTTTCATTCATTAGAAAATCCGATTTTGTCAAAACAAATCTCATTTTGTCTTATTCGGATTGGTCGCATTCCAAAATTGAAGTGACTCAAGAACCTACAAAGGTCACCATAAAAGTTGTGACAAAAATACATTGCTTTCCCGCCCAAAAATGCTGCTATTGGAAAAAGTCTTTCAAGTTTCCTGCCCACCTCCGATTTTTGTGTACCAAAGTCCATCACGACATTCTGACTTTCCCCTGGAAATACTCATTTCAAACTCTTCCCTCTGTGAAACTCTCTGTGCCTCGCCTCCGCTTCCACTTCTGTGCTTCACCTCTTGCCTCTGCTCAATACGATACTGAACTCGTTTTTATCGTTCTAGGTCCTTTTTTGAGACACAAGTGTTTTGGATAGTTTTTAGGGCATGAATGTAAGTGTCGTTGTATTTCTTATGTGGTTGTATTTCTTGCACGTTGGTTAAAATCATTTTCATTTTCTATTTGCTTGTGTCGTATAGGTCATTTCAATGTTTTCTCCTCTGCTTTCTGTGCAAGAGTATAGGTCTCCCCATCGCACGTTATTAAGTGTTATTGACCATTGAGCATTGCAGCGGTTCTTGTTCGCACATAAACTAAATCTCTATCTGTGACACTCCCCATATTACGGAATCACTGTACCACTGTTATCCTCAGATCGAGGATAACCTGAACTCACATAATCGAATCAAATTCATCATTTATGGGACATTACTTATGAGGTTTATTCTCGGCTCAAGAATAGAACTATTGAATCTTGGTGCATTCGAAATCACCAATTCCAAAGTGTAAAGTATTGTACAAATAAGGCGATTGACATTGAAATAGCACTTGTCCTCGACTCGAGGATAATGGATGCTGATTTGTTTGAATTCGATGAAATTATATTGAATAAATCATGAATTCATTAGCTGAATCAGGGTTTGATGTTTCATTACACTTGCCCAATATGGGTGGTATATCCTACCTGAGTGTTATCCTCGAGTCGAGGATATCAAAAGTATGATATTTAATAACTAGATCACTTAATTTATGATGGTTATTCTTGAATCAAGCATAACAGAGAACGAGTTAAATGTCATCTGAGATGCATGTTGAATGTAGATTGTCAGATTGTTTTAATTTATGTAAGGTGGTGACATGCCTATGTCATTCATGCACTTATGTGTTTCAGATATCATTTGTAAGTCTATCATCGGGTCGAGGATAACACACGGAGGCTTCATGTTGTTTGTTTTATTATCATAAAAAAGGATTTGTTCCTTGCAATTTCATATGTAAGGAGATATTTTAACAGATCCGGATTTGATAAATAAATTTTTGAATGTTGATCTTCGTTCGAAGTGTTGTGTATATTTGGTGTGTTTTCTCCGAGTTTGAATCATTAGTGTGTTGTTATACCTGACTGTGGTATTATTGAATGTTCCCCTAATTCAGTGTTGAAATATTCAATATCTAGAATTATCCTCGTGTCGAGGATAAGCATATCTTATTTGTGTCTATCTCCTCTCATAGGAGCCGTCCTTTACGAATATGCCGATTAACTGGATAACTAACCCTTTGTCCTTTTCATTGTGATATCTTGAAGATGGAAGAACGCTCATATGATGGTGTAGTCCGAGTTCCGCCTTCCTTACCTCCAGGTGTTGCTGCATGTAAGGGTATTCCTTGCGCGTCGTGGTTCTCAAAGCGCGTTATCCTTAAAAACACATCTGGGGCTGATGTTGGAATTGAACTTTGCCAGAGTGTTGATTCTAGATTTGTTTCTGAAACTGGTGGTCGTCCACTTGGAGATGATCATGTTGCTATTTCAATTGTTGAATGCTTAGACCATAATGAAATTCCATTGAATTGGATATTTGCACTCCTAGCATGGCCAACACGACAGGTCTTTCTTTGTAATGTGAGTTTGTATGACCAAGAGCAAACTAGCATTTACAATGCAGCTCTTAAAATACTTCTTACTTCACAATTGATCAACTTTGTTGCGAGCACCGTTTGTTGTCCAAGAAATTGTACCCAACAATTTTCACAATGTTCAATTTTTGTACTTCGCTCCCAAAATTACCGTGACATTGGAGGTGTTTTCTTTCAGAAACATGTTTGGCTTGATGTACATAGGCAGATCCACATGGATTCCAATGGCAACAATGTGGTGACCCTTGATGGAATTGATGTATGCCAAAATGCATGGTGTACTATCATGGGGGTTAGCCGAGCCACATTCTACCAGTACAAATGAGAGGCAAAGGATGGGATGCGGGCAGGGGCACACGGCAATATTGGTTCAAAGAAGCCCTGGATTCATACCCTAGAAGAAATTTCTACTCTGCATGAGACTACTAATAAGACTACTACACTTGGACTGGGGAGAAGGTGGTCTCCAAACACCTTCCTGCCTCGTTTCAATGGAATGCAGTGTTGCCCAAAGTGAATGAGGTGAATTAAAGATTTGGCTTCAAACCAATATCTTTGTCCGATCTTAGTCGAATTTGAAGCTCTAAATTTGAACAATACTCTCCGAAGAAGCCTAGTGACAACTTTGCTCACTGCGGCAGACGTGACCAACTCAAGCAATTAAATAAGGCTTGTACACGGAGGTCCTCTTCATACAAAATGTGGGAAGTCAAATTGTAGTTACATGAGGCCTCTCAATAGACTCATCGTAGTTTATAGTATGGAAACCAGAAGAACTCGGAAGAAAAACCTAATGAGGTTGTGTGCATCATCCATGATAAAATGGATCATAGCAAAACCGCATCTCCTTACTTTTCTCACAAGAATAAAGCAACACAGTCCTTCACGAAACTACATGTTGCCGTAACTGGAATGATTGCGCATGGACATGAAGATGTTCGTTATGCCCATCATAGTCTTGACATCTTCCCCACCGACTCGAACCACACTGTTGCATCTATTGCGAAGTTACTTCGGGACTTAGAGAGTCCACCGGTGTCTTCTTCTTGTGAATTATTTTCAAGAAGAAGAGCTTCTACTCTCTCTGAAACTGTGCTTGAGGATGCTAACGTGTGTCTTCGATCCCTTGCTGCTCCACTAGTTGAACCTATTCCTGCGAAACGATTACCACCAGTTCTCTAAATGCAGTTGGATAATGCCACAGGGGACAATAAAAATAAATTTGTGTTTGTTTTTTTTCCCTCCTCATTCATATGGATATTTTCTGTGAAGTGTATGTCAACTTCTTACTTGTTGGTCATACTCACAAGGATAATGACGCAATGTTTGGGAGATGGAGTTCCAAACTCAAGTCAAATAGCTATCCAACGATTCCACTCTTGATTTAATCATTCATAGATGTTGAGAAAATGCCAGTTATTCTACACCTCATTGAAGAGGTGCCCGATTTCAAGGGCTTTTTGGAAGGATATTTGTGCATTGGCAAAGAGGCCCTTACGGGCCACACGAAGGGCCAACAATTTAAGTTCTACAAGGGCTCAGATGGATTGCCAAAGATGCAGTACAAAATTCTTTGTATAGATAGGGAGTGGTTGCCGAAGGAGGATGGAGGAATTCTGTTGTGGAAAATGACGGCAGATGGTAGGTCAATTTTGCCTCGTGGACAGCCGCTTCGTCTCATTCCGCAACGTCATGAGAATTATGATGAGGTTCTAAAGGGTATCTTTGGGTTTCTAAGTCTTTGGGAATCTATGGCTAACGAGGATCTTTCGGGTGAATATAAGAGGAAGAACGAGAATATTATGTACTATTGGAGAGGTATTAAGGCTGCCCTCGAGGTGTCTTTGGAAGAATCGCCTCTCCTACAAGAGGGATTCTGGCCACAATCTAGATATGCTCCATCTATGGTGGATGAATATGAGATTGATGGGTCGTTGAGGGAGGAGTATGCAGAGGACCCTCCATTCATTGGACAACGACATCATTGTCCCCCTCCAACGTTTCGGGTTGGTAGGGATGTGTACGTAGGCTATGTACTTGCGGTGCGTTCTGTTGATGGGGATTTGCGCCCATTTTGGATTGCCTTGGCATTGACTAATCCACATCCGGATCGTGAACATTCTCATGAGATTAAAGTGCAGTACTTCAAACCTGCATCCCAAGGTCATGTGGACTAGGAAACGTACCAAGGGTGGGATTCTAATCATGGGAATAATTGGGTTGAAGAAACTGAATGTGAACCAATGTGGGTGTATACAGATTGCATTTTAACGGCTTGGAAGCCTAGGTTGCGTTGAAACACAAGCTCCTCTAGGTTAAGAATTCCAAAATCACAGGTGGACATAATCAAGGCATCTTTAGCTGAATATTAGATTTCAACGGAGTTTGTGGTTTTTGAGGACTGGAGTTATTTTACCAATATAAAATAGGGGGGTACACGTTCCTTTTTTTATTTTTTGTTCTTCCGGACTCGATATCCCAATAATTTATGTAGTGAACTTGTATCTATAGGATGGAATTGTAGACTTTGAATGTGCGCATAGCATATTTGTAGATAGAATTAGATTAGTGTTTGTAGTTCCATATAGTGATGTATTATGTTGCTTTCAATATTATACAATAGAGCCAGGAATTTTGTTACATCATTGATGTATAAATGGCGGTCCACATTGTGAGTGTCATTAATTGTACATTTATCCTTGATGCATCGATACTTTTTTTAATAGCAATTATTGAATGGATTGCTACAATACATGCTAATTTTTCAACTCTAGGTATTTCAACGACCTTGTTGTTTGGAAATAGTATAATCATCTAAAATTTGGTAATTATGTCTCTTTCAAATGAAAAAGGTATGCATTCTAGGTGGAATTTAAATGAGTGTATATGTGTATTTTAGTCCAATTTTGAACCCTACTTAGAAGGGTTATCAAATTTATTGTTGCTTCTATTTTCATGCAGTAATTTTATTCTCGCAATGATTTATTTTTGGATGTATTAGTTTTTCTTAGGTAATATGCTCCATATCTTGGTACATTTAAGATAACCTATTACCTTTACACACACAATTGAATATGATATTCAATTTCATACAAAATGAATTCAACAATCCATGATACGGCTAGATTATTTAGCACTTTTAGTCGAGATTGAGTCTCAATTTAATACATAGTCTCAAATTAATGAAATTATAAATTGACTAAAAGAAGACACCATGATAAATTGAGACTCCAAAATGTCTCATTTTAATGAATATGATGTCCAGTGGAGATACGCCTCAATGATGGTGTGAAGATTCGTGAACCTCAAATTTGGAGTCATGAACCGGAGATCTCCGGTTGCTGCCGAAGATGGATCCTACTGATCACTAGAGGCACTTTGTAGGACGACTCTTTGGAGTTACACTAATCAACTAGAGATATCCGGATACTTTCGCTGTCGTATGGAACTAAAACACCTTTTCATGTTGTTCTGATTCTGACACATAGCCCGAGATCTCCGGACATTTCAAGGGAATTGCGATACTGCCTGATGACGATGTGAGAATTTGGCTACCGAACTAGAGATCTGTGACTGTAGCGCGAGCTAGATATTTCAGGCGATTAGAGATCATAAGTACCACAAGTTCCTGTAGATTCACAAATCGGCCATAGATCTCTAATTGCTGTCACTGTGTCATGGAAGTGGAAGCGCCTTCCATGTATTCCTTTGCTGGAAACATAGCCGGAGATCTCCGGATACTACAAAGCTGACCGGATCTTATCTTCAAATTCTAACTATCGGTGTGCTATTTCATAACCTTCTTGCAAGGATTCATGGTCAACCACACTTCCGACGAAAAGACGTCCCGGGAAACTTCGGGCGTTTGAAAAGTACTCGCTTCCCGAGTTCGTCCAGAAAGGGATACACAATGTCGGCTACGTATACAGATGCCGTCCAAACATGACCGAGTGGGGCATTAAGCTAATTAAAATCCCTGAAGGAGCTTGGAAATTTGTCCCTGAGCTTAGGTTTCGTAGACGAGGACACCCCGACATTGCTCTCCAAGTTCTGGAGATGTAGGGTCTTGATGACGAGGTCTGTCTCCTTGTCATCCAGGAGAACACAGACTCTTCCACCGATGCTCTCATATATGGCTTGGTACCGGACACATCTAAGATTTTGGAAGCGTTGGTGGAGACCTGCATGAATGAGAACTTTCTATTCCCCCCTCCCACGGGTGATATTTGGATGCCATATTATGATATTATGGAGCAGTGGAAGTGGATGGCAGAAGTACAAGCAAATGCCACAAAGCCTTCTCCGGCCCCTACTCCCATACAGTCTCAGACTCTAACATCGGCATCAGGAAGAAAATGCAACACCACCTTTAAAACTTTGACCACTGATTCCTCATTGCAGACGAAGAAGAGGAAGAAAGAGAAGGCCGATGAGCCAAGCCTCACGATTGAAAAGTGCCTGAACTTCACATAGGCTGACCTCACGAGTATAAAGCGGACTGAAGTGGAAGCTATTGGCAAGGTTCTCGACGGCGCGTTCAAAAATGTTTACATACACAAAAATAAGCCGTTGACGGTAGAAGACTCTGTCACAATGAAGGATGTTCTGAAGCTTGTTCATTTCAACAACCTGCATAGGGCCCCCCTGGAGGATTAGAATACAGGGTTCTTCGAGACCAAGCCAACAAAGGAGGACTACGTGAGGGACACAACGCACTTCTACATTATTGGTGGTCTGCATACTATGGAGGCGCACAAAATTTTGGCACACAAATTGCCATATACGTGGACGCCCGAAGAGATCTCCGACTTCTTTGTCATCCCAGTTTGGACAAAATCGGACCCCAAAGACATGACCCTGCTACAACTCTTGCACGCTCTCAACCAAGATCTGACGGGTCTATGGAAGGAACAAAGTTTCACTGAGCAGCTGCAAACGTGCTGAGTGAAGAAGTATGAATTTGGAAAACCTACCCCCAAACTATATGGTCGTCCACAATCTGAGGAATTTTTGATAAGATTGAGTTCTCAACTTTAACAGTATTCCATTGATGCGCTATTTCTTCACAATAACCAAATCAATCAACCAAAGATCCTCGGATGCTCTCTTAGTGAGTTATATGTGATTGCACACGTTCCAATGGAAGGTAGTGCCTACGGATTTCACGCACCTCGATCGAACGGACTCCAAAGTTGCGAAGGTCCTTCTTCTATTCGAGATGGATGACGCGGTTGTCTAGAAATGGATCCGAATTGACAAGATTTACGTCGTACCATATTTGAACGGGAAAGACGGGCGACCCTGCTAAGTTGAAGCGGAAACCTCTGGTGCAAATCGACTTCAAGCCACTTTATAAAATGCGCTGAGGACCTCGACTATCTCGCGGACTTTGTGCTCGCAAAGAAGGTTTGTGTGAAGTCTTCCAAAGCGGTGACCAAGGTACTATGTTGGGGCAGGTCGAGAATCTCGAGTATGCTGCCAATCGAGAGAAGAGCATTTGAACAATGAAGAGTGAACTGATGTTGAAATACAAGAATCATCCCTTCTTTCAAATTCTACTGACGTTGTCCCATACTCAAAAGAGCAGTGGAACAATTTTGTGGTAGAGAAGAGTATTGGACAGGCCCAACTCGAGTCCTGGGTGGACGCTGCAAATCACTCGGCCAAGGGTAAAGCTTGGCTGAACGGCCGACTGAAGGCCATTAACAAGGAGACCGACGCCACCCCAGACGTCCTTATGTCTATTTGGAAACGACACATTCAAGATGCAGCTCCTTCCAGCGAAGCCACTTCTACCAATGACACGTCGTTGTTCGACTCCACATACACCTGCAGGGTTTTGCTAGACAACGGCGGCAAGGTCGCCGAGGTACTTATTATGCCGGACATACAAGCGTGGCGAAACGTCGAAGACCTCCACTTTTACATCTATTATCTCTATCGTGTGAAAGATTCAAAATGCCGTGCTCAGGTCGACCGCCTAACATTGCCATTTTTTTTCAAAAATTGCACTAAAAAACCACCAAAAAATGCTTCTATTGGCTATTCCTAAACTTAATGGCTAAAAAATGACCTACACTTCACTTAATGGAGAATATTGCACTTAAAAACAATGCAAAAAAATTCCAAGCATGCTCTTCAAAATAGTGCCACATGGTATTGGAGTTTAGAGTTGCTCGTAGTTTTACGATATTGTAAATAGTTAATCGAGATAGATTTTGGGGGAAAGTAAAAGGGGAGAAAATGGGGAGAAGTAGAAGAGCCACATCTTGCACATGGGAATGGCTAAGTCAAAGGATAAGGACTAGCCCACTTGCTTTGACTATACGAAGTCAAAGATAAGGTAGGAAAGTCAAGTGGGTGGTGGCAAAGTCTTAGGGGGCGGCCATGAGACCCATGTGGGATGAAGTCACTTGGAAGTTGTTGAAGAAGGCACTAGGAAGGTGCCAAACAAGTGGTATAAGTAAAGGCCTTCAAAAGAAGGCAATATCTCACTCCAACCATTATTTGCAAATACCTTGAGAGTATATTCTATCTTGTGCAACCATCTCTCTACTTCTTCTAACTTCAATACATGGAGTATTAAAAATTGTTTTAAAAAACCGGCCTTCAATGATTATCTGGCGTCTTCAGTACCAGTGTTGTTGCCTTTGAGGACAAATTCCCCTTTGAGGAAATCAATGTCCTCAAAAGGTAGGATTGCTATTTTGCGTGCCCAGAGCGGTGAGCTTTGAGTGGTGAGCATTCCATCGCGAGCGCAAAGCGCAAAAAGTGAGTTAGTTTAGGATTAAAAAGGCGATTAAGTAAAATATTTAAGCCATTTACTAAAATTAGTAATAAAGATGGTCTTTTTACTATAGAATAGGTAGCAGGATTCACGTGTAGTAGAGGTTTATTTTGGTGGAACATATACCTTTGGTGGAGGAAAGTTCAGGGTAATGAATAGAAGGGCCTATCACCGTGGTACTTTGGTACGTTCATTGATCACAAAATATAATTTATGTGGTTTTGAATGAAAAGGACAAGGAAAGATAGAGCATTAGATATTGGGAGGAAGGTCGGGTAGTAACTAGATGAGGGACATGTAGAAAGAGTTTAGAAAGAGGGACAGTAGGTGTGGCATTACTACGGAGAGGGTTGTGGGTGTGAGCCGCCAAAACGGCTCCCGATGATGAATGGACCGCACATCAATTGTGTTAGGTTCAACTAGTAGCTGAAGTGGGTAATCCAATAGGATTAACCCATGATTTTTGATCAATATGGCTAAATGGCCTTTCCATTCACTAATTCCTTAAATAGGAGCCACTTTATGGCAACCACGGATTTTATTAAGTTAACCAAAAAATAATTAGGAAGGAAAAAATGAAGAGAAGATTAGGAAAAAAACAAAAAAACAATAGAAAAGAAAGAGAAATAGAAGTGGTGGAGAAGAAATTACCTCCTACCGAGTCGGGGGCCGCAATTGGCCACGGTGAAGAAACCAGGGGAAAAATAGGAGAAGAAGAAGAATGATGGTGAGGAGAAGGAAAAAAGAAGGAGGCTTAAAAAGCCCTTAAAAAAGTAGAAAAAAGGGGTCCAAAAGAAGTGGGAAAAAACCCTCACCATCACTTGGTAAATTAATCCTAACCCCAAGCAAGGGGAGTTCAATTTAGGTAGATTAGTTAGATTTAGCATCCTTGAATTTAGCGTAATAGCTCACTTATTGGAGGTCATGCACACCCATGTGGCATGGGGTCAAAGTTTAGATTTAGATATTCCTTGGTTAGTGGGACACCCACTTTTGTTAAATGCAAGGGTGGCACGGGATTAGTAGTCATAGGGTTAATAGGCTTTGTAAGAAGGGGTCATTAATGGAAGAAGGCCAAAGGCGGCGGGGAACTTCTTGGAGAACTCAAGGAGAACAAAGGTTGGGGGGTTACCCCCTGGAGGGGTCGCATTCGGTTAGTGTGCAAGGAGGTAGGAAAAAGAGAGAACAGGGAGAGGAAGAGAAACGAGAGAGAGGGAATCGTGGGAAGGAGAGCCGGAAGCCCCGGCCACTAGGAGTGTGAGTTAGAATAGGCAGAACACGAAGATCACGAAGAGCAGAACGCGAAGAGGACGAGCTGACAAAGAGAAGAACACGAAGATCACGAAGAGCAGAACACGAAGATCACGAAGAGCAGAACACGAAGAGGACGAGCTGACAAAGAGAAGAACACGAAGATCACGAAGAGCAGAACACGAAGAGGACGAGCTGACAAAGAGAAGAACACGAAGATCACGAAGAGCAGAACACGAAGATCACGAAGAGCAGAACACGAAGAGGACGAGCTGACGAAGAGAAGAACACGAAGATCACGAAGAGCAGAACACGAAGATCACGAAGAGCAGAACACGAAGATCACGAAGAGCAGAACACGAAGAGGACGAGCTGACGAAGAGCAGAACACGAAGATCATGAAGAGCAGAACACAAAGATCACGAAGAGCAGAACACGAGGAGGACGAGCTGACGAAGAGCAGAACACGAAGATCTGAAGGAAGGAGGGTGAATTGCATCAAACCAGGGAGCCTCTCCTTTCCCCCGGCTAGTAGTCAATTCCTTGTGCATAAGGGAACCCTAATTTTTTTCTAGTCTCACACATCACGCAGAAGCGCTGTCAAAATTTCACTAGAATTAGGGTTACAATCAACTCAACTCAACCAAGTGATTAATCTACAAGAATAAGAGAACGCAGCTGGAGGCTCATGCGTAGCTTAGTGTTAAGGTGGAGTTAATCATGTGAAGCATATGTGGCGTGCACGTGAATGGTTGGTTACAATTTTTGAGTAAACATGTATGTTGAAGGTGCACTGCTGGTCGCTGGCTGTGAGGTCCAGGGTCAAGTCAAATGATTAATTGAAGGCTGCCATCATGTTAAGCACAAAAAACTAATAAGCGTAATAAAAGCAACTATGCGAAACGGAGTTATGGTCAAGGAGATAAATGGTATTATAAGTCTGTAGGAAATATGGGGGCCTGTCTGCTGCCGACTGATTCCAGGGTCACACCCAAGCCTGGAGCTGACCTTTAAGGGTTTAATCAAGTTTGTGATGCTGAATCAAAGCCATGTGAGTTGAAAACGTTGGATTTGGAGCTCTAGAGCAAAAGTTACCTCCGTTCAAAGGTGGGTGCAATTAAAAGGCTGGATTTAGTCACCACCTCACTAATCAACCACAAGGAACCTAAGTAAGCATGAGATGTGTCACCAGGCTCGTATAAATTGTGTGTGAATGGGCTGAGGATTGGTTACACAAGGAACTGGGCCCCGTATTAGGATCTTGTGTTCAAGATAAGCCACCCTTTAGGGGCGGTTTATTTGGCTCACAGTGGGTGTGCGAAAGATTAGAACAAAGGGGGAGGCAGAGTTAATAAGGCTTTAGGGAGACAACCATACCAAAGGGAGGGATAGGATTTAGGATATAGAGGTTTTAAAAATAGAGAACGTCACGGTTTCATGGGGAGAAAAAGGCTAGGTTTAGGCATAGAATGAGGAAGATGCAGTCTCGAGAGCGAAAATAAGAGAGAGTGGTTGGGATAGTTAGAACCAATTGGACGGAGACTGAGGTGGACAAGGAGAGGGTTAAAAATGATGGTCGGCAGTATCAAAATACCTCAATGACTGTGGAGCGAGAACAAGATCATAAATGAACTACGGGGGTGGCTTTTTAAGTCACACTGCCTTTTCATAATATTAGGGGAGGGCAATACAAGCACAAAGTACATAGATGAATATTGTGCACCAAAGTATTTAAGGAGTAGAACTTGCAAAACTTGTTAAAACTCATTTCAACTGAAGCCAGGAGCATGCATGAAGACATAAGTCGTAGTCTAGTAGTTCATAATTCTAAAAAACAACTAAAATTAACCTTAAGCAAGCCCACCTAACAAGATTGTTTCGAGGGATTTTTATTGTGTATCAAACTTTCTAAATCTAAGGACAATTCATACTCAATACCTCACCACATCCAGGAGGATGGCTTCCCCGGTATCTTAATACTCAGTAAGAAGTAACAGCACTTGTTTAATTTAAACTTTGTTGAACGTTAGAGTTGTTTTCCGGTAAGTTTTTACGGTGTGCGGGAAGTCACTACACTCCGTTCTCACAGTCCAAAGGCCACAATCTCCACAATCTAATTCTACACCATGAAAGAGTTAAAAGGTTGCAGCTAGTTCACCGGCCTTCACAATCAACCGGAAAATAGTTCCGATAAACCGGTCCGCAAAGCCGGATTCCAATTACAACCACACGCAATGAATCAAACAAGGAAGATACAAGAATCACAACAGTCTAATGCTAAGTAGTTCACATAAGCAAGACAACCTTCCTCGAAGATCAAGGGATCTCATCCATTGTAAGGTAGAAAATTAGGAATACTCCAGACTCGGGCTTAACCGCAATCTCTCCTAGTGTACCAAGACGGGAGATGTCACCCCTCCTCACCAATCCAAATATTTTCCATTAAAGGAATGCTATCATGAATAGCAATGGGCTTCCCGGATCCCCATCCGATAAGCAGCTCTATCGGGTCCAACCAGTCTAGGCTTTGAAGTAGATCCCAAATCTTACTCCACCATTTAGCCCAGATATCCTACTCTCTCCAGAAGCCTTAGCTCATATTCAACCACATAATATTCAACAAACCACAACCTTGCACATTCTAGCAAAGACCCACTAGGAGGACTCAACGCCATCCCTCTCTACTCACACAAGCTCAACAATGACTCTAGACACAAGCAACGAAGGCAAGACACAAGCAAAGCAACAAAGAGAAGAGTACTTAAACCAAGAGTCCAAGGCTCCTTAAGTACACAAAGCCACTAACTACCTTCCAAAAACTACATCCCCTAAAGGTGGAAAACGGCATTAAGATCCTAGAATTGAGGATTGCCTAGTCACCGGCGGATTACCGGCTTGACTGGTAAACCGGAAGACTCCCGGTCCGAGATCGGTAAAAAATTCCTTAACAAAAGTAGGTAGTCCGAAAAATCACTCTAGTGGTGGTGATCGGGTGCACAATGGGGCCCCATTGACATCACTACTTCCACACTATCTTTAATTTACCGCACCTAACAACATCCTATCATTAGATAGGATAAATCCACAATAACACATAACATATAATATAAGCTCATCTGGAAGACTTATCCAGAAGAGTGGACTTATCTTCTGGTAGATCCATGGAGGGATTGACTGGAAGATTGGGAGTATCCACAGGTACATAGTCAAGAGAATCCACTGGAAGGTTGGAAGTCTCAACCGGAAGGTCTATCGGTAGATTGGGAGTATATACCGGTATATTGGGAGTATCCATCGATACATGAGAAGTCTCCACCGGATCAACAAACATAGCTACCGAAGACTCAATCAAAGAATCTGTTTGTGAGAAAGAAAGATCAACCGGTTCCTTTCCAAGAGGATTGACCAGGAGACCTCGTTGCCTCTTACAGACTTTCACACCCCACTCCTTGGAAGATAGAGAATCCGCTTTATTTATTAGACATTGAGTGGGTAGATCAACATCTATTGAAGAAAGAGAATTGATATAGACAAACCTTCTCTTCTTCAAGGTTGGGCTCCAGACTTGCATTGGTATGGCGGCACTTGTCTGTCCAGCAAGCAACTTGATAGTGCCACCATAGTCTCTTGTGCCTTGACCTTCGAGTCGAGGTGCTCCTTCAAGGATGTCCGGAGATCCTTCTTCACCTTGGTCAACAGTTCTCGGCCCTCCCGGACTGTAGCTAAAATGTCTCCGGTGTTTTCTACTCCAAACACCTTCCGGAGAGCCCTCTACAGACTCCTTCCGTCCAGAAGCTCCATCTCCATTTGTTGGATATCTAGGGTCACATCTCGGGAGAACTTGGCTATATTCTCTACTAGTGTGAGATTCTTAGATGGCCGGGGTGGTGGTGGTGGATTTTTCCAGTGAGACCGAGATGACCTATTCTCATTCAAGAGTGACCGGGATGATGACGCCTCTCGTCGGTTTGCCGGTAGCGCCAACCATATCTCAGTATGTTGGAGAAAGGCCGGGAAGCATTGTCCTGGGAAGCCATCTTCTGCCTCCAACTTCTCTTTTCTTCTAGTTCCAAACAGTCATAATACTCATACAAATGCATGAGGTATGGAGTCAAGAAGGTCTTGGAACATCCACCTTATTGAATTTCCCGGAGTTGTGGCAAAATTGCTTCTTCCAACAAAAACCTCCAGTCCAGGAAGGAATCCTCGAAGAATGCCTGAATATAGGTTGTAGCCAGCGGCGCCATGATTCTTTCATGTTGATTGGGGTGGAAGATTGGGTTTAAAAACTCAACTACCCTTCCCAACCGGTTGTTTGTGAATTGATCACTCCGGTAGCACTCCGATACGTCGTAGGAATTTGATAAGTGCTTATCCAGCAACTCCCGGTTGACCCCGGATATCCATCCCTCCTCTTCTTGAAAAGAATACACTTACGCCATACTTCTGTAGTCCATGTTCAGGGGGTTTGACCGGTAGACTCCCCGGAGTGTCCCAGGAGGTAACAACTGTGCAACCGCAAATCGCTTATGGAAGACCCACAGTTTCTCGTATAATTCCATGCAACCCATCAAGGTGAGGTCTTCCTCCAATTCTCCTCCTTGCTTTGTCCCCTCCCACTTATTAGGATCGATCTTGGAAAGCTTCAATGTCCCAGTGGAGTCAGGTTGTCCGGAATGGACTAACTTCGAGATGTGCTTGTACTTCCATCAATCACCCTACCAACTTATCGCAATTTTTGGTCCGGCTCAGAAATAACAAGCATGTCGGGAACCGATGTACTTACTTCAAAGCACTTTTCTAGATTAATGTGGATGTAGGCATCTCACATATCTAGTAACACAACTAACGAAACAACATAACATTTAGCCACTTCAAGCAAAAGAGATGAATTGGGAGAACAAGAATTTTAGAGGGGGATTTTCTAAGAGACCGGAGAGACCGGAGAGACCGGGAATAAGATGGAAAAATTAGGCAAGACTTAGGAAAAGGGGAAGAATAGGAAAAACACAAAAGAAGACTTGCCACAAGGCCGGGATAATGGAAAACAAATGATGGGACAAAAAATAGACGCACAAATAGCAAGAACTCAAGATCTAGGATGTATGAGGTCTAAGTAGAGTCTACCAAAAGACTTTTCTTTAGACCGGAAAGAAGACCGGAATTCACCCCGTGAAAAGGAAAATGAGAAGAGATCTACCAAACGAGGAAGATGTACAAACAAGAAAAACCCATCAATTGGCAAGAATCACCTTGTTTACAATTCTTGCCACCTCCTTGTTGCACCCGCAACCTCCTTGAAATCGTGGTTTAGTCTCTGAATCTTCTCGCCGCGGCTGTGAATCTCCTTGCACCGCCTCCACTCCCTGTAATCTCCACCTTGTTATGTCTAAAACCTCCTCCACCACAATCTTCCACCAACCCTATGTTGTGTAAAGAAAGATCGATAACCACAACAGATCGAGAATCCTAACCAACATCAAATGAACAAAAAACATACACTAAAACAAGTATGTGTAATACACCCTCAAGGAACAAGTATGAAATCACTCACGTAGTCAAGCGTCTTGTACTCCACGAAAGGAGAATCAACAAGTGAAAGTAGTACACAAGAATGCAGAGCCTTCACTAATGATAAACAATCACTTACAAGCAAGGTAATCACTAACACTCTCTAACTCACTCACAAAGCTTGACTTGACAAAGACGTCAAGTTAAGGACGTGTGCGGCATTATACGCACATGCATACAACCCTAAGTGGATGAAAATCATCCACGGATGAATGCGGTGCGCCGCCATGTGTCCCTAAATACCTGTAGATTAGTAGAAACTAATATATGCCAAAAATACAATACGGAGAGGCCCTCGACGCCACGTACCGTGACAACTGTCGTATAAAGAAATATTGATAACCACAACAAATTGAGAGTTCTAACCAACATCAAACGAACAAAAAATATACACTTAAACAAGTATACGTAGTACTTCTTCAAGTGCCCCGCTTAGCAGATAAATAGACCTTCTATCCAGCTAGGACCAATTAGCATTTACAAGACTAAACGCCACGGTAATGTGGCTGCAACAACTGTACACATCCAGTCAAAGATATTGCCCGTCGTTGAATCAATAAGCATATGAAGAAGTATTTAAGAGAGGGTAAGTCAGGTGCAATGTGAGCCCCATCTTTAATTGCCTTAGGAACTTTTGTTGTCAATCCCTTGGTCAATCTCCACGTTGTCTATCCCTGAATCAAAACCAAGAAATCCAATTGGATGGCAACTCACCAACAATGACAAGTCCATGAGGAATTCTAGCCATTTCATCGGGTGAAACGTGGCTTGAAGACCTCTGACAACGAGGGAAAGTCCAATTTCCGAACGGTAGAGTAGAAAGAGGCGGCGTCAGGGAAGCCATATGCCAACCACGCTGGCAATGGTCACAAAGCAACATGGTAGCCTCTCGCCCACGACTGTGTTCCCTCGCTCTTGCCCACGACTGTGCTCCTTTGCTCTCGCAGTACCATTGTGCTCCCTCGCTCTCATAGTATGACTCTGCTTCCTTGCACTCATATGATACAACTGTGCACCCTCACTCTCGGAGTAAGATTGTGCTCCCTTGCTAGTGGAATCGCTGCTGCTGTTGTTGGAACCCCTGTAGCTGCTGGGACCGCTGTTGTTGCTAGTACCCCTACTGTTGCTGGTATCCTTGCTGTTGTTGTTATTCGGCTGTTGCTGGTACCCGGCTGATACCCAGATTTAGCTCGGGTATCATTTTTTTTTAAAATTTAAATTTAATTTCTTTTTTCTTTTTTATCTTTTTCATTCATATTAATTTAAACCCCTATTCTTTTGAATAAGAATTTAAGTATCTAACAAACACTAAGCTAAAGAAAAGAACCTAAACAATTAAAAAAAAACTACAATTAGTCTATTCATCTTAGGAAAGCTTTGACTAATTAATTTAGCCCAAGTGGTGATTGGGATCCTTTTCCCGGAGATTCTTCTCGGACATTCTTTTTGGGTTTTACCGGGCATAAAACTTGATGGTTTTAAGGCCCGATTTTATGACCGTTATAACACTAATTTACTACTTAAGCATTCACCTACTTTCACTTATTACTATATAACCTACTCTTATGTAGGAAATTGGCGAATAGTCAGCATATACTTAGAAACCTTGGAAATGCTTCTAGACTCCAAGGTCACAATGTAGCCCAGAGCTATAGGCGGAACCATCAGAATCTTGCAGATCTTACCAACCACGGAGAGGGCATAAGCGCAATTATTATGGTGTTTCGTAGTTGGAGCTGCAGGATTTTGCCGAATGTTCTTCCCGTACCTTTTGGAGGGGTGATCCGCAGGGTTGGAGGGAGGATGGTAATTGGCCAAATGCATTGTTACACCTCCAAAGAACTTTCTAGGAGATAACTTGACGCGCTCTACTAGTCTGAATCCGACATTTTCAAAAGCGAGAATCTCTTTTTTGTTCACATTTGTGCCCATCTTGAATGGCCTAACATTTAGGATAGATGGCTTGGAGAGAACCCACTTTTGTTGTGTGCCTTTGACGCAACGTTCAATGTCACCATTCCAGAAGAAGAATTGCATTTTTTCCAACCTATTCTTTTTATAACTGTCCATCATCCCAGTGTAAGTCAGGGCAGGTGTACTTTGGCCGTCCTACACAATCTTTGCCAGCCACTTCTTTTTAGAGATGGCATGTTTTACAAAGCATGCTTTTGCTAATGTCCTCGGTAGCCTTGCAATATGCCATTGCGTCTCATTGTAGACAGTCTCTTGAACAGATTTGATGTGCTTCACTTTAGTGGATGTCTTAGGTAACTTTTGTAGAAGATCTTCTGCTACTAAAGGCCCATGTCCGGTATGAGTTGGAAGTTCTTCTTTACAAAGGCCAACAATATTTGGATCTAGTCGACGGACCTTGACTCGTAGGCAAGAGATGTTGATCTTGTTAGGGTGATGTGAGTAAAATTCTGAACAGAATGGGAGATCGGCTTTCGCTTTAGAGATATAAAAACTTCTTCACCTTCAAAGTGAGGATCGCGAGTGCAAAAGTTAGCACCAGGCATGTTCGCATAGGCGTCATGAAGGACCTTCAAATTCCCAGAGCATTGTGCTATGCAACGGGCGGTACGCAGACAAAGTTCTTCTTTCTCAGGACCTATACCCGGCTTCTCACCGTTCAGAAATTGGTAGTAGGCAACAACTTGCATGAATGCTTGGACCATGTCCGCAACATAGAGATCATTCCCCCTTTTGCCTGATTGTTCCAACCATTTGTTGTGCACCGACTCAGCCAAATTACATGTCGGCATCTTGGCTAGTTCATCTTCAGATAGTTCTTGCAAAGAAACACATATGTTAAAGTAAGTTCTAGGGAGGAATTGATTGAGTGAAAAAAATAGAACTCAAAGAACTACAAGTAACTACAAAGAATAATTCAATTAGACAGATATGGCAGCCTAAAAGTGAGTGGTACCGATGTCGGCACTTCTCCGACAGTGAATTGATATCAGATAAAATCTTAGCATATAAAGCAGTGGACTGAACTCGCACCGCTCAAGGCTAAGTCAATAGAAATGTAGAAACAGTACTTGAGCAATACCAATGTCGACAGTCCAACCACTGTTAAAAATCTATGAATGAATAGCAAGCATGTAATGCGGGCACGTACTAGTTCCATAAAGCTGCCCCACTGACGGTATTTGAAATGCCAGAATGCTAGCCACAACTTGAGTCTTGGTAGCCCTTCATTTGTTGTTGCTCCAGCGGACAACCACCATGCCCAAATTGCGAAGTACCTACTATGTGCTTCCTCTAAGTAGATGAAATTCTTATATTCCTTGCAAAGATGACAATGTTGGTCCTGCAAGTCTGCTCTTATATCCGCCTACGTATGCTTCTCGAGCGACTGCATCCAGTGGAAAAGGTAGGTCCTCTCTCGATTAAGCATTGGAATTGTGTAGTCACCAATGCCGTACACAATACAAGCTGCAATCCAGTTTGCTTGTGCACTGTTGGCCATGAATCCTTTGAAATTTAGATTTGGAATGCCATGCCTACTTGTAACTGCATTCAAGTTTTTCTAGAACCCTGTTGAGCTGCCACATCCTTAGACTGCATGTTGCAAACAACAATAGTTATGATATGACAGTAAGTTGAATCGTACAATGGCATGCCATGGTGGTCCAAGATTTTACGTGGTTGACATAGTCAAATACCATCCAAGCGTCCTCTAAGTCACCCCCTATTTGCATCCGCTTGACTAGATCAACTCCACTCTGAAGACCAACCTCCGCAATCTTAAAAATGAAGATCTTATCGGAATGTCCCCAAAAAACAGTTCTCCCGGACAAAGGCCCAATTACTAGAGCCTCTCAATTTGGTGATGTTGTCCATTACTCCAAAACGACGGAGATATTGAAAAGTGGTCACTTTGTTCCAAATACTAGGGGTAAGACATCTACTTGAATTTGTCAAAGACAAGGACTAGTTCCTCAATTGCAAGGGTCTTTCTAGCAACACCTTCCGGGTAGTGCAATAATTCACCGAGATAGTCCTTGGTCGCCTCTAGGACAATGGCTGAGATTGTTGTAGATGGAGTCTATTCCACCTGTTCGCTAATTAGGGAACATTCCACTCTGTAATTCCCCTTTTTCACTGCATGGCTATGGAAACCAAGATGCACGCAAAGGACGTGTCATATCGGAGTTTCCATGAACATAGTAGATCCTAACAGAGCAACTTCCAATGCATGTTGGTTGAACCTGACATATTGAGCAGACGACAGTAGAATGAGGGGGAGGGTCACAATCAAGAACAAAGGATGACAAGGCGATAACCTCCCATTTAGTTATATTCAAAGGTGACATATGGTGGGGTCGTCTCAAATAGTCGCAAGAACTATTGTTACACTGAAGGTGCCCTAAAGAGGCCGACGTACTAAACCTCAGGTGGAACTCGGATTAGATATGCGTTGTGATTGTTCTAGTCGATGCGTGGCCGTCATCTCTCTTATCCATTCCGTGCAGGTGACCAACCTTGCGTGACGGCGGATACTTCTCCATTGGTGGTAGTTCATATATGACATTGCCATCAAAGTTAGAAGGGAGATATTCCACATTCATTATAGGAATCAAATCGTAATTTCATTTGCTAAGTCCTCACTCTGGACCCCGGGTTGTCCTAAGTTGGTAGAGGCATTGGATGATGCTGTCAACAAGTAGTAGTGGAGGTTTAAAACTAGCCGGATGGGGACAAGAAGAGGGAGCGCAGTGACAAGCAGTTAGAGTACAATCAGGCACAAGAGAACTAGTATCTAGGATGGATGGCTATAGTCGTTATCGGAATCATTGCTAGAATGAACTACAAGATTATTTTGAGGCTCTAGTTTTACCTTCTGGAGCAATGGGGTGACAATGGTAGCACTCATAGATCTTTTAGGAGTTTAAGTATTTGATGACTAGTATCAGATGAATTTTCCATATACACGATAAATTCCAAGTTTTTACAACCAAACTTCACCATCAGCACGACTGCATGACGACACAGCAAGCCTTGTCACCAGCCAGCCTCGAAATAGAGGACTAATTGTGGCCAATCATCGCCGTTGATCTCATTTGAGATGATCCTTGCCCTTGAATTTAAACACCAAGGTATATGCGATATATCCAAAGGAAATGAGTGAACCCATATCAACGAGGGAGACCATTAAACTATTGATTCATCAATCCTAAGCGCCGTGTGGGCGTAGGTGGCTATTTGGCCTACCGACCAAGGGACATGACCTTGGCACCCAGATCAACGGTCCACAATCAGTGCAGGAGATCGACGACGATGATTGGCCATAGCCAGTCCTCAATTTCGAGGTTGTTTGGTTACTTGGCTCAGCAACTTTATGTGTAACCTCGTTGGTGACAAGGTCAGATACATCCTTATCTACATGCAAACTGCTTTCTATGATGTGAATCCGCGAAGATAATCGTGAACTACTAATCGTGGCGTGGCCACCCTCTCCCACATCAAAGGTGATGGGCACAGTTTGCCCATCACCATGGATAACAACAGTGTCATTGTGCTCGCCTTGCATGCTTGCCATTCTGAACACAATAGAAGCAGAAACATATGACACAAAACAAGTGGGTGGTGAGACGAGGCAGAGGGGATGGAAGCTTAGATGGGCCCCATTAATGTACAACTAATGAACCTCCTGCAGGCACTGACCAAAATATAGGGTCAGGGCGCCTTTTCCAAGGTGGAACCGATATTCGAGGCCGTTGATTGTATCTACTGAGTATCCTACTTGATAGAGTTGAAAAGGTTGATGTACTTCTCCATTAGAAGTGATAGAGTTCCTAATACCAAGGAACTTTATATATAAATTTCAACCACCAACAAGGATGAATTGAAGAGAAATGCATAATAGTGGCGGAGAATCTGATTTTGTACGTGTGTCTTGAGTCTTGTATGTTTTCATCAATGACAATGTCATTAAATGATCTGTTTAGCAACATTGTAGTTTAAATTTTGTTTTAGCGTGGCTATAAATACACACACATCTTTGGTCACCTAACTTGTAAGGAGTTAATGAAAGATGTAGAGCTTCTGGTTAAGGAGGAAGCCTATTTGCAGAGAATGAAGAACAAGCAAGTTCAGTAGCATGCCAAAGAAGCGAAAATGACAAGCTATGTACTTTACAAACTCCAGGCAGCTGAAGAGATCTAGGCAGATGAAGGGATTAAGATCCAACTCTAGGATTCAGGCTGCTGGAGAGACGGTGAGAGTGCTCACGTTTCCAGAGCAAAAATCATTGATTCCAAAATCGGAAGGTGAATCATCACCCAATTTGGAGAGTAAAGCGGAGAACGGCATGGATAGTGGGCATCTTGACTCATTAAGCCCAATGGTTAGCGAGAGTAGAAGCACCGGAGGAGGTTGTGATGGGGGAGCACCACAAGGACCGATACAATAAGATCCACAAGACACATGTGGTACAACGTTTTCATCAGCTTTTGATCACTTTAACCTTTATCATGAGATCAATTGTTGGTGCTAGAAATAGGGGAATTCATTTTAATAGATGACCTAGCCAATCGATAAAGAAAGAACTTGTGCATTCATGTGCATTAGGATTCACTTTAAACCAATAGTTGTTCCAAAAATTTGGGAGTAAACCTCATGTATAGTCAGACCTCGATAAGTGTTAGGAGTTGGGAGTATACTTTTAGTTAACACTTGGACACTAGTAACACATAACACTTATAGACGGTGATGCCAATGATTTGTAACACTTATAAAAAATAACACTTAAAAGAATTAAAAAGGTAAATACATAACATTTATAGAAAAAATGGATGAAATTACAAAGTATTGATTTATTATTCATCTAATTCCGTTGAAAGAATGAATCAATAGTACTTTGGCAAGTTTATGGTACATGCCAAGATTCTACTTCCTTTTCTAGTGCTGCAATATTCCTAATAGATAACATGGTGTCATTAGGTCTTTGCTCCAAAAACCTCTTCAAAGTTTGAAGAGCACTACCTACATCTTTAAAGCCTACAACTTCTTCTACTATATCGTGAGGATTAGCTTCATCAGGATCACTATCTTCGTGTTCACTACCTTGTTGTTGAGATGGAAGCATTTCAATAATTTCTTCATCAGTGGGCTAATAAGGGTTATTCAAATCAAACTCAAGCTCATAATTTAAATACTCTTGAACATTCATCTTAGGGGTCTCAGTCTCAGAAGATATCAAACTAAATTGTTCCAATACAGCAGCAACCTTGTCTACCTCTTTCCTTTGCTGCTCTTGAAGGACTTCATTTTCTACAAGAACTGAAAGAATTCCTGTGTGTCTCCAACAATTTTGAATTGTTGATGGAGTCACTTCGTTACGCTAAGTCTTCTCAAGCATGGTCACAGCTTGATACACATGAATCGCAAAACTCTTGCCAGTTGAAATACAATCTATTTGATGTTGAATTAGTAACTTCCTGTATTGAGCTTTGAATGATGCAATGATCTCTGCATCCATAGGCTCGAAACGACTAGTTGTATTTGGAGGCAAAAACTCTAATCCTATCACTGTCAATCTTGAACCTATATTAAGCATTTGATGACCAGAAAAATTATCCACCAACAAAAGTATTTTTTCTTTCTGGGCACTTACCATCCTCCTCTCAAAATATAACATAAATAGTTCAAAAATCTGTGTTGTCATCCATGCTTTTTTATTAGCATGCCATTGTATACCTAGATTTTCTGGATTTAGAATGTGCCTGCTTGTAAAAGCCCGAGGCTTCAAATATTGATTGATAACCAATGGAAGAAGAATGATGCTTCCATCAGCATTTGCAGTAAGTGCCACTATGATGCGCTCTTTCTGTTTTTTTTCCAAATAATCTTTTTGTAGCTAATGTACAATTTGGTTCCAACCTGTAAAAAATACCAGATTCATCCATATTGAAAACATCACAACTCCTATATTGAGATACAAGTGTTTTGATGTCTTCCATTTTCTTTAAAACCTCTACAGACAAGTCAGTTGATGCGTCCTCTCCATGACGAGTATAGCCCTTGATATTATCTCTTCTTGAAATTTTGCACCCATCCATGAGAAAATTGAAGCTCTTTCTCGTTAGTACCCTTAGGAAGTAATGCGTAAAATCTCTTTGCAGCAGCCGCTACAAGGTCATCAGATAAAACTACATTACATTCCTGCATTGTTGTAAACCAAGTAAAAGTGGCTTCCTCCACTTCTAGGCATTGAGACTTTCGTAAGCGCTTGGAATCACCAAGGTGCCCAACGTCAAGTCCACTAAAGTGTTCTTTTTGCTTTACTATTCTTCCAACATTCATCTTAGATGCGTTTACTTGAAAGTGTGCATTGGCCCACGCAGTTAATGCTCCATTGGCAATCTTTCCTCCAGTAGCTAAAACAGTCTCACGATACTGAATAATCTCTTGTTTTTGCTCTAACGTGAACTCATGACCCTTTGCCATTGCAAACTGTAGGAAATTTACTTTAACAATATATCTTCTATCAATGAATTTGCAATATAAAAGAAAACTCTAACATCATATATTCTATGAATGAGTTCACAACACAAATAATAATTCTATAGCCTTCATCCCCTTCTTATAATCTTAGTTGCCCTGCCTAGTTGCCTTTTATTTTCAAGGTTATAAACTTAAAAGTACACTTATCTTTTACATTTAGGAGCTTAAAAATATATGATCTATTAGTTTATGAACTTAAAAATACATCTACCTATCAGTTTGAACTTTGTTTCTAGAATGGACATCTAGAGTCACTTTGCAACTAGAAACTATTACTTTACCTCAAAATGATCTCCCCCCAAGCGATGGCTATTACGAAAAGCCTTTTTTTGGAAACTTATCACTTACCAAGGTAAAATTAACAAAGTCGGGAGCGCGACATTGCGTAATACTTAACACATAACACTTACTAGTCTTAATTTTAAGAAAGCGGAAATCTCTGTAACACATATAGAGTTTTAACACTTATCGAGGTAACACTTATGGAGGTCTGACTGTTACAATTGCGTGCTAAAGTGAGCGAGGTGGTGGTTGTTGGTTTTCGGAGAATATTGCGTAGCGAATGACATCCCAGTGAATGAAGTTTTTGGGCCCTTCCTTCGCGACCATCGCCGCGAGCTCCTTGTTCCTAAGGATTGTATCCTTCCACTTCTTCTTTGCAGTTTCCTTCTGCAATTGTGCGTCCGCTAGTTTAGCTGCCTTGGTTGCAATCTTTATTGCCTGCTCTGTTGCCCTTGCCTTGGCCTTCTCGGAAAGCTCGGGCTCTTCCGTCATTGAAACATGAAAGCTGATTGCAGCAACTGTTCCAAATTGCAAAGCCAAGGCCTCACAAGACTTCCGGTGCTCCACTTTGTACAACCCATTGTCCTATAACGCGGTCTGTACAAAGTTGTTGACAAACAAAAGAGCTGACCTGAAAAGGGGATCAACAAAAAAATAGATGACTCTATATCAAAGTATGGGGTTTTGATATGTAGTGATGGTTGGGACAATGTTTAGAATTAGACATTGCTACACATTGTCCAGACAGGAACAAAAAATGATGTTTTCCATGGCACCAATGAGATATTGGAGAATTATATGGACCACTTCTACGCTGCTTCTCAAATCCAACCGTTTCTGCAAACAATTGGGCTCCAAAATGTTGTTCAAGTATGCACGGACAATGCTCCAATCATGGCAAGTGCATACCGTGACATCATGCAAACAATTATCCATCACTATGTTCAAAGATGCGCTGGTTGTTGCTAGGATCATTGATTCAAGGATTGGGAAAAAAAAATTTGGGCGAAAAGGACCATGACGAAGGCTAGGGTTATTTGCTTATTCTTCAAGAACCACCATGCATTACAAGCAATCTTCCGAAGGCTATCACTAAGTCTTGCTATATATATGCCCAATCAGACACAATTTGCAACAAACTTTATCATAATTAAACACCTTTTCCATTTTTGCGAGGCCCTAGAGAGAATGGTTGTTGATGACGCATGGCTTGCTTTCATGCTAGAGTTTCAGACAAAAGCCCTAGCTATACATACAAAAGGCTTATTTGCGAGGCAGGTGTACGTTTTGACAAATTTGGGATACTTGTGTGAATTTTGAATACATGTTGTTGCGGGTGGTAAGTACCCTTTGTGTATTTGACGGCAATACTCATGCTGTGGGTGTTGCATGCAAGGTTATGCATGATTTGAAAATCCATGTTCAAGGGTTGGCCAATGCCCGGTTCCAATTGAAGCAAGAATTGACAACTCGAGCATAAAATGCCTTCAATGCAAGGTGGGGGCTTATGCTTAATGACCTTCATTGTGTGGAAGCTAAATCCTTCTTTGCAAGGATGGGCCTCTTTGCATGAGAATGAACATTCAAGACCAAATTTGAATCAAGTCCTTTGAAAGCTAATTACAAGTGCGGAAGATTTTGGGAGGGTACTCAACCTCTACCAAGATTTTATTGAAAACACAGGGACATTTGCAGATTCCATGGATCCAAATGTTCTTAATGTATTTCTCCATAAATGATGGAATGCAATGGGAGGTGGCACAAAGGCTTTGTAGATAATGACAAGATGCATATTTTCTCAAGTATGATCTACATCGAGATGCGTACGCAATCGGAGCATATACTCCTATGTACACAACAAGTCCTGCAATCGCTTTACAAATAGTCAGATGGAAGACCTTGTGTACATTTACACAAATTCTAGGCTCCTAAGGCATCAAAGGGGAACGAGGGTTGGTAAGTGGCTTGAGTTAAAATAGAGACACCGAATTTTGATCAGCCATCTAATTCTTATTTGTAGAGTATGCATGGAATAGTGCATAAAAATGAGAAATGCATGAAATTGTGCATGAAGTGACCCAAAACCAATAACTCAAAATCTGAAAACTCTAGTCATTATCGGCATTGGGTCATGAGGTGTACAATTTTTGGTTGTTCCACCTCAATTGAGCTCTCATTGGTGGCCTTGCCTTGAAAGTCGAACAAGGCCGATCAGCATTAGGTACCTCCATGAGTTGGTTATCCATGGCTTGTCATCTCTTTTTATTCACTCTCACTTATTGGCATTGGACAAAGGAGGGCACCAAATCTCACCTACTCTACAGTTTGATTACGGGCTCTGGTGGTTTTTGGGCTTTTTAAATTCTATATTAATTGCAAATCTTTGAAATTAAATTTGAAAAAATATTTGTTGAATTTCATTCCTAATTTCGCATTTTTCTACATAAACATTTTTGACATACAATGTCATTTGAGTCCCCAACTGGCTTAAGTGATCGGAATTGGGTGCCTCTACCTTAAATGGTGTGCATTCTGATGATGAAAGAAATGGGGAAGATCCAGATGATGCAAATGAGGAAGGATGTTATCCCATGGGGAATGACAAATTTGATAATCTTGACATGGACGACAAAATTTGGATTTATGTAGTGGAGATTCTAACGGTGGCAAAAGTAGTGGCCATTGTGTAGGCGTTGACATGTAGGACTTGAATGGTCAAAACTTCGATAATGACGATATACGTGGAGATATACAAGTTTTTGAATTCAAGGAAGGCGAGCCACCACAACATGTTCAAGGTCCATCAAACTCGGGTGGAGATGATGATTGGCCGTCCTTTGGATAACTTTGTGTTGTTCAAGGACTTTGGCGTGACCACAAAGGTGCAATAACTACACGGGCGATTGGTGCTTCATTGGTAGCCCTTCAAATGATTGTCCTAACAATGGATAGGGACGAAATTGTTGTCAAGCCAACAAGCTTAGTAGGTTCAACTTTTAACCGTTCTAAGGTAACCTCTCACTTGTCGAAATGAATGAGGCCACGTTGTACAAAGGGGTGGAAAGGGCTCTAGAATAGTTTCAAGAGGAATGGCTTCTTCTTTAGATGCAGACCTCAACGCGGTTGCCAATGTACGTATAGCTCTCCGACACTGTAAAGAAGATTCTACTAGAACCCAAGTAATAGTGGACGGCGGAGGACTACACGAGGGTTGAAGAGACGTTAAAGAAATCAAGGAATAGCAATGTTATTTATTGGTGAAGATTACGACCCATTAGACGAAAGACCCAATTTGGATGATGATGGATTATATGACATTGAGGGATCCTGTCCAACAAGGAGGTTGGTCAACTCGAGACGACAACTTGCAATTGAGAAGTGGTGGTGCTCTATCCGACGATTAAAAGAGCACGGACGAGTCTGATGTGGATCCACGATGCATAGAAGAAAACCACCATACAGTTCGAGTGCGGACTTAAGCCTTAGTGGGATGTCTTAAATTTCTCAATACACGTACAACGAGGTCTATTTATATTATTTTTACATGTAATTTGTAGCAAGTGATTATTTTAGATGTTTAAGGTGTACATTGCTAGATTATGTGGTAGTATATTTTAATGATTTGGTGTTGTTCTTAACCATTTGGATTTGCAATTGTTGTTTACTATTTTTTTGTCTTTTATGATTATAGAGCTTTATCTACGTATGTTTTTAGAGATTTTTATAATTCCATATTTTTTATTTGATATTCATATTAAGATGTGGGATAATCGATCATTTTAACCATTTGGATCATCCTTCCTTATTTCTTTTTTTCCATCCCTATATAATCTATGAGTTGTAAGCTCTGTTTTTTTCTTGGAGGTCTTCAAAATTGTCAATTTTTCAATGTTTGACACATTGTCACACATTATCAAGCACATACCAACAAAACCTCTTCTTTTCCATATAAAACTTAATGGTCTTCGTGTGTATTTTTTTAATTCTATTTTCCTAAATTTTGAGAGGTTTTCTTTGTATTGGCCATTTGGATTCTCATTCTTCAACCTCGAGTTCGTGCACCATTGTTTTAAATTAGTTTAGTAACATATTGTCTCCAATGCACTACAATGACAAAAATGAGAAGCAACAACTTCTTGATGAGGTGGTCCCACATCTGGCACACTGCACAATACTTGCACAGGTCAAGGACCGGCATGAACATTGGCACTTTCTTGAGGATCTTGCATGGAAACCCGCTCTACATGGCAGCCTCAATGTCCATGTTTTAGCAGTACCAAAACCACCATATTGTCAATTCAACCTCGTCCCTCTACTTTCTAAGCGTATATGTTGTATGTCGTGACCATTGAACTAGGAACTTAATGTTTTGAATGTGGAGCTAGAAAACTAGAAGCTATGGAAGTCAGAGCATTAGAGACCTTCGTGCACACGAGCACGACACTTGAAACATGGCAGTATATTAGATGATGAAAAATGCTTCGTGCATTCAACAATAGAGATAGTAAAGAGAGGGTTGTTATAGAACAAATTTGAGCAAATTGAACACACGCCTAGTAGTTGGAATCAATTTGCAAAGATTAATGCGTAGAAATGGTTGCTTAGTAAATGTATACAAGTAAATTCTTGAAGTGATTAGCAATTTTTGATGTGATGTGAGGAGTAGAATTACAATGTTTGAGGTGCTTTGATGGGATGTGAGGAGCTTTATGTGCTGGTAGACAAGGTGTTGCCAATGGTATATACCTCTTTGTGTGTTCGGCGGCAATTCTCATGCTATGTGCATTGCATGGTAGGTTATACATGATTTGTTAATAAATGATTTAGTCTTGTTGTCAACCATTTGGTGTCAAATTTGTTATTTCCTATTTTTCCATCTTTGTATGATTATAGAGCTTTACCTACATATGTTTTTAGAGATGTTAATAATTCAAAAATTTTGATACGTTGTTCATACTAAGTTGTGGAGTAACCAAAAATTTTACCATTCGGATTGTCAATCTTCATTTCTTATTTTTCCATCCTCATATGATCTTTGAGCTCTTCGCTCTATGTTATTTTTAGAGATCTTCAAATTTGCCAATTTTTAGAATTTTGGCACATTGTCAGACACTATCAAGCACATACCAAAAAAATCTTTTCTTTCCTACGTAATACTTAGAGGTCAGCATATTTTTATTTTTTTAATTTGTTCCTAAAAGATGTGTGGTTTTATTATTGGACATTTTGATTCACTTTCTTTAAAGTCATTATTTTGAATATTTTATATCAACCTAAAATTAAAAAGTCCGCCCATGGTTAAATTTACAAATGTGGGCACGGATTAGGCGCGGATGGGGCACAGACTAGGAGCAGACATGGCTTGTAGTTCGGAGTTGCGGATGGAGACTACAGATGCTTCGCGAATGAGGCGTGGATGGGGCGTGGATGGAGAGCAGACTAGGGAGCAAACTGGGATGCGGACATGGCGTGTAGAAATTTACAAAGGGTCGTAAACGATTTCGTACGGGCCGCAGATAAGCCCGGAACCGTTGCGGACAGAGCTTGGATGAATGACATTGGCTAGGACGTAAATGGGAGGGTGAGGTAAAACAACAATACCTTTTCTTACTTTCTCAGGCGCTCTAACACACTTGCCTTCTCGTTGAGGGCGGATGTGCGGGATTTCCAAGTAGAAAAGTGGTCCTTTTGAGGGGACGCTGCTATTTTGCGTGGGCAAAGCGATGAGCATTGGTTTGTGAGGGCCGAGTGCAAAAAGTTGTGGCTATTTGATAAAAGTAAGAATAAAAGTGAACGTAAAATAAAAGGGGAAGTTAAATGTAAAGGTAAAGTGCAAGGATATGGCCCCATAGCCGTGGATTTTGGTGCTATGAAAGAAATTTTGTTGGCGTACAACTGTACCAGTTGGAGCTTTAATTCAAAATAGAGGAGTCATCGGTTACAAATGTATGTAATAATATACTATGCCCGTAAAAGGGTCAATGTACTAAATTATGTACTAAGTACCCTATGGCCGTGGAAGGGACAATGTACTACCTTATGTAGTACATTCCCTTATGGCCTTGGAAGGCTCAATGTACTAGATCATTTTGTAAGTATCCTATGGCCGTGTAAGTCTCAACTTCTTCATCATGTATAGGTGCACATAAATAGTTCAGGTTTAGGTGGTAGTAAGACAATAATGGATAAAGAAATAACTCATTCAAATTTTGAAGGATTGATCTAAAGTATTATACATATAATAGTGAAGAAGAATTGATTTCTACAATATTTGTTGGTGAAGTAATTCAATCGAAACAGCAAACAAACCATGATTTGGTATAAAGGACTAGGGTTCTCATTTCTATTATTATGATAAAATATTAACCTCATACAAGCTAAGTCAAATTCAGGCCATAGATGGAAACCAAAATCAGCATGAAATAATTTAAAAGTTTAGACAAACGAAAAAAAAAAATCACTACCACTATAGTAGAACACCAAATCTGTGTGGATAGAAAAATTAGCAGTAAATCCAAGAAGATCAATTTCTCCTTGCGGAAAAATATTGATTTTGGACAGGTTCTGAAGAAGTTCTTGGAATTTTGAAAAGAATATAAATACGGGTTCCTTTGTTGCGGAAAATTTTCATTTCATTTTTAGACATACAGGCAAAGAGTTCTGGAGCTTGAAACATACAAAGACTTTATTCTTTCTGCAAATGGACAGGGTCCAACTGAGATGAATTATGCCAATAGAGAATTGACAAGTGTACTTTTTCTAGTCAGGTAGAAGTGAAGGAAAGTACTTGGCAACTGATATTGTTGAAACTTATAAACGCAAAGAAATTAAGGAAATATCTCAACCAGATAAATATATATCTCTATTGATAGATGAGTCCAAATATTTCAATTCACAGTTATAAAGAAATACTTGGAATTCGTCTATTTGGAAAGGTCCATGTGTTTCTAAGAAACAATTAGTAGTGCACATGAGAGTGTAATGTGAATGAAGATGAACACTCATAACCAACGGTTTAGAGACTGGATAGAGTAATGTTCGAAGCCAAACAAAGTTATAATGTTGTCTAATCAGAAAGGAAATTGAATAGCTCGGATCAATTGGAGGTACAAACTATACCCCGGAAGTGTCAGACGATGAAGAGAACAGAAGGACCTCGACGTCGGCCTCCGCGTCAAGGACGAGTGCTCCCGGCTTTGTGACTGCAGCAATGAGCATCTGGATAAATGTAGCATCTTTATCTAGGGCGCCGCTCCAAGGAATATTGCTGTTCAATGTTTGGAACTCAGAAGCTGTAAAATTAAAGAGCAAATCCGAATCCGCAACTCCTAGGCCAACTTTAGCAAGATCCTCATCCACTGCAATTGTGAAGCAGTCCAAATCCATCAGATCGTTCAAGAAGAGCCAATTCCGAAATCTCCTAATCTGTAAGCGAAAATTAGTTCAGGTCAACAGGATAGTGAATATGCAGAAGCAAACAACCCTAACGAGAGTCATGGTACTGAATTACTGGATGTAACCTGCATTGAGGAATTGATTGACGAGGAAGGGAGGTAATTGATTCCCCACCGTTCTCTGTGAAGTTCAAAATGGTAGCTCTTCGTGTATGCAAGAACTTTAGTGCAAATGTGGGGGACATCCGGGAATATCACCAGCAATCTTCCCTCAGTGTGAAGGAAATGCTCAGAAAACTCAAAAAGTGTCCACATCTTGCTCAGAATACTCGTTCCAAGCAGGAACAACAGAGCAATCCAAGGATACATTGGGAATCACTAGGCCATCCTAGATAACCTCAAAGATGAGGTCAAAACCACTGTGAAGGCAAAATTTTGATAGAGCTGAGCAAAAATTCCAGTCTTCAGCTGTACAATTGCACATGCAATGAATTAGAGCAGGTTATCAAACAGTAATATAAAATTTGCAAGACGAACGGAGAGCAAACAGAGGCCATCAACTTTAGGTAGATACCGCCGAAACTATTGGAAAAGCGACCGAAGTTCAGATATTCAAAATATCATAAACGAGAAGAGTATGGATGATTACACATAATACAAAATTGTTGAGCCCAGTCAGTCTAGGATGATAGTCCGGCAGCATCTCCATCATCCTCGAAATTGAAGTGTTGGCTACAAAGACCAGGGACGGGCTCGGTGAAGCTGACAATGAGGACAACTTCTCAAACAAAACTTCTTACTTTAGTTTTTGTGTTGTAAGGAATAGAGGACTGAAACATTCACTCGCAATAGTCGAAGGAGATGCCTGGTTAATGGCAACTCTTTGTGCAGGAGTGGATTGAGCCATTGCTTCAAGAACATCCATGTCACAATCGATGATGGGCGAGGTCACCGCTACCTTCCTTGAAATAGTCTCAATAGCATCAAATTGGCCATCATCTGTGTGTCGCCCAGCATAGCAGCTAGGATGGCAACTGTTACAACATCGGCCGCAGCTTTCGCCTTCACAACATTAGCCTCCGCTACAACTTTCTTCTTTGCAACATCCTCCTCCTGAACTTTCCACTTGGAGCCCCTTGTTTTCTTTGCCTCAGTATTTGTGGCAGTGGTTTTGACAACTACTTTGATACCAACCAAGTCTGGATGGATACTATTCCGTACGTCAATGTCAAAGGAAGGAGGCTTGGTTAATAGACAGTCAATATACCACCCACATTTCATCCAATGCTCTTCCTTCCATTTAACAGCGATGGCGTCGGTAATCACGCAGTTCTCAACATTCTTGTCAAGAAAGCTAGTGAAAAAAGCTGGAGACTTAGTCGTAGCCTTCCACAGGCACAAGATGTACAAAAAATACCTATACAGCACCCGAGAAACGGCTTCTGATAAGCCGACCTGCTGTTCCGGAGGGAAATTCTTGTGAACGCCCTTCCCCGAGAACTCATCCTCGAATGCCAAGTCCCACAGCTACACACGCATTTCCTCGATGTAATCCACAATCGACGGAATTGGAATTTCTCCTGCTGGATGAAAGTCGATAGTGACATCTTGTTCATGCAATATTGCCTTAAACAACGCCACCACTTCATTTGATAATTGCAAGAGAGGCTATGATCAGCAGTGAATTGTTCAAAATCGCCATATATGAGCAAGAGATATGTGGAAGGGAAGTACCTGCGACCACCAAGTAGCCTTATGCAGTCACTCTGGGAATGCATAGTCAGCAAACTTGAATTTGGGAAACCGAACAGCGTCTTGCAAAGATGCAGGCTTGTTACAGCGTTCGAGCCACTTGACCTTCATTGAAGTGTCCATGGCCGAAGTGGCAAGATACCATAACTTCTCCTGGGACAATTCTAGATCATCCTCCATGCTCTCATAATGCTTGCGAACTTGTTCAAGAAAGAGGGGTGAATGCTTGGGTCCGCAATGGGGAGCTGTTTCTTTAGTTCGGAGGATGTCTCCTTCACTCTGTTTCTTTAGTTCGGAGGATGTTTCCTTCTTCACTCTGTCAACAGCTCTCCCAATGGCCTCGTGCAGTTTCCCAGAAGACCATTTGCTCAACTTCTCTGGATACCTCTCCTTGAATTCCCTTGGGGCGTGCGCCACAACGTCACCAAGTTCTTGCTGACGAGGGGAATTATCACAACAAGATTAGAACCAAAATCATACTGATACCATTCCAAACCAGGCACACTGAATTGCCTCAGCACACCGAAGTGACTCAAAAAAAATTACAAGAAATAATGCAAGTGGCACAAGAAACTACAAGAAATAATGCAAGTCCCATAAGAAATAATGCAAGAGGCACCCTCCTCAGGAGTGCCGATGTCGGCACTCCTTTTGAGTGTTCCGAGACCCTCGGGTCTGTGCACTCCCCAAAACGAGTGCCAACATCGGCACTCCCAAGCGGGGTTGTCCTCGTATTAGGGAAGGCACTCCCTAGCGGAGTCATCCTCTCGAGCGGAGTCGACCTCGGGAGTGCCGATAACTGCACTCCCTCCTGGATGCACATTCAGTGACCGATGGAGTCAATAAGTCAATGAATAGCAATCGAGCAAACAAATCACATCGTCAAAGTTGTACCTGATACATGACGCCAACTAAAGCATCTAACGTGAGTGTATACCACGACCGGTGCTTCGACTTCTGCTTCTTCTCAGAGTCATTTAGCTCGTCTTTTGAAACAAGTTTCTCAAAGTATGTGAGTGGCTGGGCGACAATACTTTGAATTCGGTATAGTTTGTGCACGAGATTCATCTTCACGTGACATATCTGGTTTCGCCTGAAGAACGTGAATCTGTTTACAAGAAAACAAGATTACCGAATGTGAGGTGGGAGAAAGTAATGAGTCATACCAGATTAATTGATGAAGTGCTGTGAGAAGTAGTCCAACTTGGCCATCAATTTCCAACACAATTGACTCCACTGCGTAATGCCAACTTGGGTCATTGTAATGGTCTCTGTTGATGATTGGCATCCACGCTGCAAGCCGATGGTTTCCGTCCCAGACGTGAAGCATTTTTCCAGAAAACTGTTTCCACTCTTCCACCTTCTGCAACTCCGCTTCAAAAGCTTTGTTTACCTTAATCCAAATGGGCTCCAATTTTCAGTATCCTCACGGGTTACGTCGTGATATCTGCCCTCGTCATCCTGAAGAGCGACGTAAAATACACCATGCCCGTCCATGTAGCCAGTGCTGACAAAATGAGCGCCAAGTGCCATCTCATCATTCTTCAGGTGTGGCCTCACTGCTGCCAGTGACTTCATCCGGCATAATGGAATTGATAGCTTTGACTTGCTCCATGGCTTCAAACAAAGCTTGTCCAACACAACGTTCGTATTGACTGACTCTTTCACAACCATTGCATCCATCGCCTTAAGAAGTTCCTCCGCAGACATCTGGGTTGTGTCTTCTGCCTCGAGCTCCACCATTCGAGCGACCTCGCCAAGAGTACCTGCCCCGTCTCCAACACTGAAGTTCCCTGCAAAAGATCATGATCACATCCTTTGAAATCCAAATATCAAATCAAGGAAGTCGAATAATCGATATCATACCTGTTGCACTGATTTCGGGTTGCGACGACTCCTGTTGCTCGGTGGGCAGATCAACCTCGGGCTCGCGACCATCCGGAGACTCTGCTGAATAAAAATTCAGAACCATTCATTTCACATATCAAGAATACCGAGTCTAATTTCAAGAATACCGAGCCAGCGATTCAGGTTTTGCAAGAGTTCAGTTTTTGCCGCAGTTTCTGCATCAGTTTCAGTCTCGCCGGGCAGTATTTCAAGCAGAGTTTTAAGTTCGCGGCCAGACTGATGTTTTGCCGATGTTGGCGGTGATGATTTCCGCATGCATCGCCGACGTCATGCACACATAATAAAGCACAGCCGATGTCGGCACTCATCATTTGCGGCACTTGTTTTTGCATTGCCGATGTGGGCAGTGGTTGAGCTCTATTTGATTCCTGATTTCCTAGCGTCGATGAAATCCAATGCCGACATCGGCACAAATCCCACACGAAACCAATTCCATGATTCTGATTTTCCATGCTCAACTCTTCCGATTCCAGAGTTCCATAGTCGGCCCAAGTTGCGCTTTGGAGGACAATCCACGCGATGACAAGTATCACTAAACCTGCTCCGCATCCCGCAACGCCAACTGAATGGAACGTTTCTCCGGTTCTAGTGTCTCCATTCTGACACAAGTTAGAATTTGCCTCGTCGTTCAACAGTCAGCGTTTTTGAGAGGGGATCAAGTTCGACACGGTCTGCTCCCTCACAGATATGCACCAAATCCCTCAAAATGCTATCCCTCGCAAATAAGCTGTTCTTCTAAAAAGACCCTCACGGCTTGCTTCCGATCGCTTGTCACAGGCCTCGGTGGCTACCTCCTCAAGCTAAGTTCAAGCTAGGTTCACTTCCTGTAACAGCGCTGTCTAACGGGAGTGTTGACAAGTCTCACCAATCACTCGCGAATCCACAATCGTAATTCCACAAAAACGCGTCACACTCGCGAATCAAGTAATTAGCACGTATCCACTCCCGCGAATCCACACTCGCGAATCAACATAAACGCCAATGAAAACAATTTTTGAAATCTTACCTTCTATCGCTGCGCGGGCCAGCGTTACTTCTCTGGGAATGTTCTGATCGTCTTCTATCATCTTGCGGGGGTTCTGATTCGGTGGACTGGGACTCCAGTGCTCCTCCTGCAAGTGCCGAGAACGGTCATCTGCAAGTGCACAAGCAACAAAAACCCTAATCGTGTCAGTTTCGCGAGCCCTCGAACTGCTCCATCAACGAAACAAAAAATAAAAATCGGGATCCTCGTGTGAAGTGGAAGGATAAAAATCCAAACTTAATAAAACTTTCATAATCTATATCTATAAAAGAATACAGGATGAGAAATCTGTCTGATGAATGAACGCCCGGATGAAAACGGCACGTCAAACTAGTGGGGTACACATGCTCTCCGGACACAACATTTTTTTGTGTTGAGTCCTTTCTTCCCAGTCCTAAGAATTTGTTCCTAAGAATTTTGTATGCATAGGAATACAAGGATATCTACCTTAAGTCCATGAAATCCACATTTTGAGAATTCATACATCTAACCTCATATTCATAAGTTTTATAGGGATGCAAATTCTTTAATTTCATAGTGCACAAAAATATATGTGCAAAGAGTATCTTTTGGTGTATTTCAACCATGTTTGAACTTCGATACCAATATATGAACTGGAATATTTGTACGTAGCAATTAATAGGCCCATGGAATATTAAATTTTTAGAAAGTATCATAAGAAGTTTAGGTTTACTAAATAGGGGTAAGCGTTAGGTAGCAGGAGTCCACTTAGTACAAGAATGAAGAATCAATTTAGACAGCGAGCTGTATAATATACATCGGTTCTAATTTGTTCTATTTCAAGATGTGGCATATTTCAATGTTCTATATCGTTGGAATACCCTTTCTTAGTAATGTTTTACAAAAGAAGGCGTCTTTGTTATTCCTAAGCATCTGTCTCTTTTACAATAGTCTTAATTATGCTACCCAATGACTTTGTTATTTGAAATTGGTGTATATGGACTTCACATCATATCTTTTATGATGGTACACAAAATTGAGTTTGTGCATTGCAAATATTTGACACCAAAGGACTTCAACGTTTTCTAATCTTCTAGATATAGGAAATGAAAATAAACGTTGCTTGAAATTTGGGTATTTTATTATACTTCATAGTAAAAGGTCTTGTAAATAAACATGGGAATCTTAATTTATTTATGCTTCAAAAGAAGAAGAAGAAGAAGAAGAAGAAGAAGAAGAAGAAGAAGAAGAAGAAGAAGAAGAAGAAGAAGAAGAAGAAGAAGAAGAAGAAGAAGAAGAAGAAGAAGAAGAAGAAGAAGAAGAAGAAGAAGAAGAAGAAGAAGAAGAAGAAGAAGAAGAAGAAGAAGAAGAAGAAGAAGAAGAAGAAGAAGAAGAAGAAGAAGAAGAAGAAGAAGAAGAAGAAGAAGAAGAAGAAGAAGAAGAAGAAGAAGAAGAAGAAGAAGAAGAAGAAGAAGAAGAAGAAGAACGCCGGTCTCCGAAGGAGCCGGCGTGAATAAAGTGTCTGTTCGTTCCACTACTAAGACCATGCCCACCGGACAAGGAATTAGTAAACTGGAACTACTTCCCCCTCTCGAGGGTAGACACTATGTAACAGGTGACCAAATACCAATCAAGCACACAAACAACCAACGTAACAACAAACTAAGCAAGTCGCCAAAACCACAAAACCAACAAGTCAGGATAAATCTGGACGGAGAAGCATTTAAGGGGGGTCTTGTATATCGGGGAGGGCTTGGTTATTTTCAATTTTACATTTATGTAGCAAAATGGACATGGCATGTTGGATAGCTATGGTGTTAATGTTTTTAAAGGAGGTTTTAATTGTTTCAATGGATATCTTGAAGGTGTCTTCTAGGATTTTCATAGAAGGTATAAACGTGGTGGCCCTAGCGCCGGATGTGATTACCATAAGGGGGTCGACATTCCATCCAAGGGCGATGATGTCGTCAATAAGGGGCTGGTATTTGTCTATTTTATTTTGGATTGTTTCTGGGGAAAACTTATCGTTGCAATATGTGAATTCAATGAATTGAATGGTGTAATCTTGGTTGATGCTATCTGGTGGTGGGTCATTGTATGGTAAACCTTTAACACAAAGGATGTCTGGTTTAAGCCTAGCGTTGCAATGACATCTTTGGGTTATACACGAGTATGGGAGTAGCCAAAGGGGGACTGTATTCTCTTGTGGATTATTATTATAGGTGCCGGCGTTCATTAGTATAGAACATCTCGATTTATTGGAGGAGGTGATTAGTTTTCGGACTTCCCATACCGCTTTGTTATGTCTTTTAACAATTAGGGAGTGTATGTGGTGGTTTTGGCATTTGAGTAGAACATGTAGCCATGTGTCGGGGTCCGTTGAGGGGCATATGGGGCATGTTATGGATGGAAATCTTTCTATTCCAAAGAATAGTTGTTTACGGGCGTTTCCCATGTATTGACCAGTACGGAATTTTACAAGGCATGTTATTTGTGAATCGGTGATGATGGGATTTTTCCAAAAGTTTGTAGAGAGTTCATTATCTATGTCGTTATTGTTAGTCCATTTTTCTATGTTAGGAATATTTTCTGAGATTGTGTCAAGGTTGTTGTAGAGGTCTTGTTTTTTGAGATATTTGCCCAAAAATCTAATTGGGCCTTTGTCAGGGGTATCTTCTTTGGAAGGCCATTCTTCTTTTTGAAAGTAGTATGGGGTAGCATGGGCATGCTCGTGTGGGTCTTTGGCATTTTTGTGTGTTTTTTCTCGGCCTTCTTTTGCTAATTTTTCTGCTTGTTCGTTGCCATCAATGTTGGCATGGGCTCTCACTTTATGGAGGGTTGTGATTTGTGTACGGTTCTGTAACATTTGGACCATTGATGTTAATATGATTTGATCGGGGTGGCTATTATGAAGGGTAGGGTGTGCTATTTGAGTGTTTAGTAGATAAAGTGCATTTATACAGTCGGTGAATATATGTGCGGGTTCATTGTTGTATTTCGTTGTGATGATTTGTAGTGTTTTGTGTATGGCCATGAGTTCTGCTCTGAGGATATTTTGTAATCCATGGAGTCTTTTGGCTAGTTGGATTTCCTTAATAGAATTATATATACCATAGCTAGCTTTTTCTCTGCGCCAGGAGCCCGGGCTAATTTGTTCGGGTGGTTTAAAGGAGCCATCAGTGTAATAGCTGTGTTCGGGGTTAAATTTTTTTGTGGTATGAGTTGGGTAGTCTGGAAGAGGGGGAGGTGTGACGGAGTAGTTTATTGTGTTGTTGACATAGTTTAGTTTTGAACATTTTTTACTTTTGTTTACAGATGTTTGTGTGGGTGTTGGTGTGGCCAGTTTTGTGTATGGTCGTTGTATGTCTAGATTGTCTGTTATGGAGGTTAGTTCCGCAATTTGTTTGAGGGAGCCAAGGGTTTGATTTTGATGATGGACGCATAGTATTTGTAATGTAGATGGTTCGATTCGGGGTTTTTTTAGCTCGGGTGGAATAGTAGGTTCTTCGTATGGTATTGTGTGTGCTTCAAATAATGTAATGATATGGGAATCTGGAAATGGGTTTGAATGTGGGTTGTTGTTTTGGTACCAAGTGTTGTTCGGTGTGATGATAATTGTATTTGTGTTATTTGGATCTTGTTTGGCAGCAAGTCGGGCCCATTGTATTGTTTGTTCCATATCTTTCTCGTTATGGGGGTGAGCTATACCATTGCCGATCCATTTATAGTCAAAGGCCTTTCCTAGAGATCCGAATATCTTGTCTCTTTCATAAGGTGAGTAGAATTTTTTTAGTTTGGTAGAACATGTGACCGGAGAAGAAAAATATGATTGTTCAATGTTAAAGGATGAGATTAGTGAGTCTAAAATGGAAGTGGGTATTGTGTATTGTGCGTTTTTTAGGGGGTTAGTTTTTGGTATTCGGTATTTATACCTTTGGTATAACCAGATTAGTTCGGTTTGAAAGGGTTGGGTCGTTGGTTCGATGTTTGTGGGGGTTTGTAATTTTGTATTGTATTGATTCCATAGCCATTGGAGTCGAGTAATGGGGATGGTGTGTAAGTGTCGGCCATTTTCTTCATATAGATGTGCTTGATCGTTATCTATTAGAATTGTGTTTGAGGATGTAAGGATATCTTTTTCAGGGTTGCATTCTGTTGTGTAAATGTTTAAAAGTGGAATAATTATGGGTGGTGTTACAGATCTTGAGTCTGCAAGTTGTTCTTGTGGGTGGTGGGCTTGGATGATTTCTGAGTATGTTTTGTTTTGGGTATTTTGGTAGTATTGTTTTAGTTTTTCGGTGTTATGTGTGGAAGTATTGGTGTCGTGTCTTGGGAATAGGTCTCTTTGGGGGAGCCATTTGTTGTATGTGTTATCATTGTATTGCCATTGACATAAATATTTTGTGTAGGTGTTTTGTATGTTATTTGTGTCTATGTATTGGATATGTTTATGGCGTATGATGTTATTAATGGGATATGTGGTGGGGTTTTTGGGGATGAATGTTGGGGGGTGGGGATGGTGTATATGCGGGGGGTTAGGGGGGTTGATTGGTGTGAGAATATTTCTTGGGATGATGCTATTGTTGAGGGTGATGAATAGATCCTTAAGTATATACGAGTATGGGTGTATGTTACAAGTAGTATGACATGTGGTGGGGCATGTTGGGTGGCAAAATAACTGTTTAGCAATACTTAGGGCACTTTTTAATAATTTGGTTGGGGTGAAGTGGTAGGTTTTGAAGTCTTCATTATTCATGATGTGTGTGCCATTGGGTAGAGTAATTTGGGTTAGTTCAAAAATATTTTTTGAGAGGAATTTTTGTAGAAATTTTTAGGAGAGTTGGGCATTGAGTGTGTTGTGGTTTAGTGTTTCTTGTCGCCATAGTATTTCAAGTGTTGTAGGGTTAATGAGGAAGTTTGGGAGTGTGCTTCTAAGGTGGACTTCAGCTATATGTTTTAATAAGAAGAATGTTCGTGTTATTGGTGATCTTATACAGTCGCTTTTTTTAATTCTGGGTATGTTTTCAGCGCCACCGTATTGGGCAAGGATGTAATGAGTTAATCCATTATAAATTTTTCCAAGTCTACCTTTATCGTTTAAGGCATTTTGTAGTTGTTCGCCTATACATCGGAGGTATGCGTTTTTTAGGGAGAAAGCTTCAAGTCCAAATAGGTTATGTGGAAGTTGTGTTATTGCGTTTGACATACATTTTGGTAATCCACATATGGTTTTTTGTATAGCGATTATTTTTTGGTCAAGTTTTTTGATGGCTGGCATAGAGTATGGTACACAATAAAAACTGTATGCCACACCTGGGCGTAGTACGGTATCAACCATTTTTATTTTTTGTTTCATGGTGGCCGGACATGTTGTTAGTTCTTTGCATTGTTTGATGAGCTTTGTGGTTGTAGTGTGTATTTGGATTTTCCATTTTAGTGAGGGAACAAGATTTGTACCTAGGTATGTGTATGGTTCGTTTTGGTGTAGTATAGGGATTGGTTGGTTGCGGTAGTTGATGTTAGAGGTTTGCATTAGGGCTTTGAAAGTGGTAGGGCTCAATTTAGATTTGTTTGGGCATCCGGTAGCGGCACATTTTGGGACTCCCACATCCATGCCAGCCCATTTGCAATATCTATCAATTTTATTGAGTTGTATTTGGATTGATTTGATTTTGTTTGTTATGGTGGCTAGGTCATCCGCATATGCGGCGGAATTTATTGTGACTTGTGATGTGCCGAAAGTATATCCGTTATTTCCTCTTTCTAGCCATCTAAGTAGTGGTTCTAAAAATATAATGAATAGGTATGGGCTGAGGGTGTCCCCTTGTATAGTTCCTCTTTGGATGGGTATAGGCTTTGTTTTTCCAAAGTGTTCCCCGGTGTAGCAAGTCGATGATTGAGAATAGATGTTACCAACAAGTGTAGTTGTCTCTTTTGGGTAACCAAGATCCGTCATTGTTGCTAGAAGTCGGGCATGGTCAATTGAGCCAAAGGCATTCTTGAAGTCCACGTATAGTATGTATATATCTTGGTTAGTAAATTTTGCGTCTTCTAGTGCGGCTATTATGGTTTGTATTTGTCGTGCGGTACTTCTCTCTGCTCTAAATCCTTCTTGACTATCATGTAGGATTTTGAATTTTTCGCCGTATGAGGATCATATGGAGGTGAGTGTACTGGTGAAGAGTTTATATATTGTGTTAGCTAGTACAATTGGTCTATGGTTGGGTAGCATGGACGGGTCGCCTTTTTTGTATAATAAAATTGTTGTACTCGATTTCCATGAGTTTGGTATTTGTTTTTGTTTGTAACAATGAGAGAAGAATAGGAATAATAGTTTATGGAATCTTGGGGGCATATTTTTGAGTATTGAGTTTGGTATGCGGTCTGGGCCTGGGGCTTTATTATTACCAAGGTTTTGAAGGCATGTATCGTATGTGGCTCTGTTAAGGTATTTATGAAGTGGAATTTCAGGTTCGCCCCGTTTGTCAAGGGTATAACCATCCAGGTCGTGCCATGGGTATTGGCGTATTGCACATGTACATTCTATTGTATGTTGTGGCTGGTAATTACATGTTGGTACTGTTGGTCTGTTGATTTTTGTTTGTTGGTTAAATATTTCATTCGCAATGTCTTCAGGACTAGTTAAAATATTATTATATTGGTTTGTGATACACTCCATTGGTGGGGATTCAAAGTTTTTAAAGCCTTTTTTGTTAATTTTTTTTGGGCTGATTTCGTATAGTTGTCTATATTTTGAGATGGCTTTTTTAATGTTTTCTTTGTTGAATTTTGTGATTACTTTCCGGGCTTGTATGTTGGCATTTTTTGCGATTAGCGCGATGTCTTTTATCCATATATCGTGGGGAAGGTCCGGAGGCGGCGGGGTAGGGATTTGGATGTGTTGTATATTTAGTAGTTCATTGTATATGGGGTGGTTGCGCCATTGAGGGTTGTTTTTTACAATTCTAATGGTTTTGCGTATGGTATGGTATGTGGTTAAGTGTTGTTTCCAAGTTTTAGAGAGTTTGCGGGGTAGGTACCCGCCTTGTTGAGAAGTTCTGTTTGTCATTTGAGGTATTGGGTGTGCTCTACAAGTTTGTTCTAATGTATCAGAGATTTTATTGATGAGGTTGTCTAGGGTGTGGCATGCTTCTTGCCATTGTGTTTGTATTAATTGACTATTATTTTCAAGAGTATTTATGAGGGAGTCTATTTGAACGAAGTTTTCTTCGAAGAGTTTTGTGTTGAATTTTTCTATGTTGGTTTTTGGAATAGGGTTAAGTATGCGTATAGTGTCTTTGTTTAGGATTGTAGGAGTTCTCCTAATTAGCATGTTATTTGGGATGTGCAATTGTACGGGTGAGTGGTCCGAGTTGAGAATAATATCTTTGTTTGTTGTGGAGGTGCATTGTGTATTGTTGTTTGTATTTATATAGAATCCATCTATTAGACTCCAATCACTATAATTATAGCCACCTTGTCTAGAGAATTGTGTATCAGTATTGATGTAAGTGAAGTTTAAGTTTTCTGTGAAGCGACGCCACTGGTAATCAATGTTTTGAGGGGGTGTGTGATGGTTTCCATTTTGGCGACCAATTAGCGCTATGTCTCTGTTGAAGTCTCCACATAATAGGTATGTATGATTAGGATTTTTATTAATTTGGGATGTAATATTGTTTTGTATGTCTAAGAGAAATCTAGTTCCTTCGGGATGGGATGGCATATACATGTGAAAGATTAACCATGGTTGTAGTAGGTGATTAGTGATTTTAATTATTTGGATGTAAGGTGATATGTGCATTGGGGTAGGGATTTTGTTTATGTTGCCTGGGAATGTATAGTTTTTGTGTATTAATGTAAGGAGGCCACCGCGGCCTGGTGTGTATGGTCGTTGTTGTTGCATGCATCTCGTAAGTGCATGTGTATTGTTAAAGATGAGTTTATAGTTTTGGAATATATTTTGTATATATTTTGTAGATTTTGTGGCAGTTAGTTTTGTTTCTTCTATAACTATGAGGGCCGGTGGTGTGTCTGTGCTTCTGATTAAGGTTTGTAAGCTAGGAAGAGCAGTGTTTAGTGAGGAGGCATTCCATGTGATTATGTATGTATTTTCTTGGTTTGCTCTAATGTTTTGATTTAAAGGAGAGATGTAGGGAGGAGGTGGGGGTGGGTGGGTGTATTTTGGTATAGGGTCTAGACATTTTAGTGATTCATTTATAAGGTTGTTAGGAAGGTAAGGGAATTTTAGTTTTATTGTATCATTTGAAGGTGGTGTGTTTTGATTATGTATGAAGTCATATAGTCTTTTATGTATTGAGATCTCATGGTTTATGATATTTTGGTTGTCTACCAGGAATTTAGTGTAAGGGTGTGGAGTGTAAATGTGTCGTTCTGGTGGGTTTTGTAAGTTTAGTAAAGTTTGTAGAAGTGTATTGGTCCATGTAATTGCATTCAAATTTTGTGGATTTAGAAGATGGTTACATTCATCTTTGTTTGGATGAGTAGTGATTATTAGTCCATATAGAATGTGGGGTGGTGGATGCGTATTTTTTAGTTGTATGTATTGGACAATGTTTGGGTGGGAAGTGTTGTATATGTGGTGTAGTGTATGTGTTTTTTAATAGAGGTGCAAAGGATTTTGCAATGTGTACATATTCTGGTTGGAGTTTTATGGTATTTGGTATGAAGTATATTTTGGCATTTTTTTTATGTGTTCGGGGGTGTCTTTTTAGTATATTTGGCATGGGTCCGGGGTTGGTTTCTATGTCTCCTCCTAGAAGTAGTAAGAGTTTGTTATATTTATGTTTAGTGTTGTGTTTTAATTTTTTTGTTTTTTGAATACTAGTTTTTTTAGGCTTTGTTATGTTATTAAGGTCTTGTTTGTTTGGGGGGATGTGGATGTTCATGTTATGTATGTGGGAAATGAATTTTTTGGTATTGATTTCTATAGTGGGTGTATTTGAGTTTATTTTTAACTTTTTTTGTGCCCATGTGTTTATTTGTTTAGTGGTTGTTATTTTATTAGTGGTGTATAGGTGAGTGTATTTTTGTTTGTATATTTTTGTGGTTGTGTTTAGTTTTGTATGTATGTGTTTGTTATTGTGTGTAAAAATAAAAATATTTGTATATGAGTTTATTTGGTATTTGCAGGGGTATTTAAGTCATTGTTGTGGCGATGATTAATAGTTTTTTTTTCTTGTGCGAGGCGGGGTGTATTTTTAGTTCGTTTGGCATAGGTCTTGGGTTTGTTTCTATGTCTCCTACAATTAGTATTAGTATTTTGTAGTAGGTGGGTTTTTTGGAATTTTTTTTTGGAATTTTTTGTTTTTGAGTGTGACTTTGGTGTTTTATTTTTTGTTTATTTGTTTGTATGTATTCGTCTTTGTATGTGTGTATGTATATGTTTATTTGATGTTGTGTGGTTGCCTTTGCATTTGTTTGTGGATATGTAGTTGTGTTTGGTTTTGTGTTAGCATTCATGCTTAGTATTGGTATTTTGTAGTGGGTACCTCCGGGACCGGCGTTCTTCTTCTTTTTCTTTTTCTTCTTCTTCTTCTTTTTGTATTGGGTAGATTTTTTTTTGTTTTGTTTTAGAGTTTTTTGTTTTTGTATGTGGCTTTGATTTTTTATTTTTTGGTTGTTTACTTGTATGTCCCTTCCATTTATTATGAGTAGTTTGTAGGAGGAGGGTTTTCTTTTGTTATGTTTTAGAATTGTTTGTTTTTGTGTATGGTTTAGGTATTTTATTTTGTGTGTTTTTAATTGTATGCATTCGTTTTTGTATATGTGTGTGTATGTGTTTTTTTAATGGTATGTACTTGTTTTTGTATATGTGTGTGTATGTATATTTATGTTTGGTTTTATATTAGTATTTATGTATGTGTGTATAATAGTGTATGTCTCGATTTTAGGATTCAAATTAGTATTGGGATTGATATTTGTAATCGTCTTAGTATTTGTATTAGTATCCGTACCAATATTTGTATCCATACTAGTATTTGTATTCGTATCAGTATTTGTATCCGTATCATTATCTGTATTCGTATCATCTTCCCTATCCATATCAGTATTTGTATTTGTTTCAGTATTTGTATTCGTATTCGTATCAGTGTGCATATCCGTATCTGTATCCGTATATATATTCGTATCAATATTTGTACCAGGTGTTTTTGTACAAGATAGTGTGTATTTGATATACTTTATGTATTTATTTTTAATACAAAATGGGAGTAGAGTAGATGTATTGAGGTATGTATAGCCTAAGGGGTAGATTGCTATGTATACGGCCCTATATTTTCTATTGTATTGTGTCATATAGACTACTTTGTCTACCTTGTACAATACTATGTATTCTTCTATGCATATACTTTTGTAAAGTATCAAGTATTCTACCTCATATTGTCTTCTATTGTATTGTTTATAGCATGTGTGGGTCTTGCGAAGAAGAGGGTATGGTATGTGTATTATACCTTTGGCCTTGCGGTCTTTAGTCTTCACATGTTTGACTTCCCATCTTCAATTCTTGGCGTGGTCATAACCTTGGTGATGGCTTGCAAGGATACAAGGGCCGTGCTCATAGACTCTTGGATGGTGATCATATGGGCTTTCAACTCCTCGTGTTTCTTGTCCGCATACTCTCTTGTCTCTAGTCTTAGTTTCTTGTTGTTTTCTTCTACCTTGGACTCCACAATGGCAATGATGTCGTTCTTCGTGAGGGAGTTTGTTGGTTCTTCTATCTTGAAGGCCTCCACGGTATTAACCATGGCTTCGTTAACATCATGGAATCCAAACTCCGCAATTTGCTCCTTGGTGGGTGGCTCAACTCCGTCAAGGCTTCTTCGGTGTGGTGCAAAATCCACGTAGTGCCCTTCCATCTTGATAACTTTGCCTACAAACTTTCTATAGATTATAGGGTTAATGCAATGAACATTAGCACTACCATTGAGCCTAACCCCATCATCTCGGTGGAACCAAATGTGAGTGGCATTACCTTCTCCCATGATTTTGTGAATTGCTTTACTAGTGTCTATTATGTTCAAACGAATAGGTAGGGGGGATAGGGTTAGGGTAATGGCATCCTTCTTTGCCTTACTCTCACGGTTGGTGCCATTTGATAAAGTTCCACCGTTGCTCGTTGCTTGCAAAAGTTCGTGGTTGGTTGCCACTTTGTGGAGCTTGATTTTGGCCGCTTGTTGTGGAGTTGGTGCAATAATGAAGGCATGGGATTCTTCTTTGAGTTTCTGCACACTTGTTCCTTCAAACTCAAGCCCACGGTTAAAGCTATTATAAAGGATTTCCACATAAAGGTCATTAGCGGTCATGCCTTTAAGAGATTCACTTTTGATCTTAATAGAGAGGTTAGAGTTTTTTGAAATATCATGGTATGCTTTACAAACTTTGCCAAGAGCATATTGTTAGCCTAGTTTTAAGATAAAAGGTCTAAGACCCTTGAGAAGTCCAATGCCATCTATCTCGGGTTTATGCAAGTGCAATTTAATTACACCCGCCCACACTCCCTTCTTCCCCGCATTTTTAAAGCTCATACAAAGGATGGAGATAGGGTCAATTACCTTTTTGCCGACTTCAATCTCCATGAATTTTAACCTGTCAATCACCAAAGCTTTCACCTTGTCGTGCATAAGTACAAGGTTAGCTAATTCAAAATGTATTGAAACATGGAAGTCAAGGGCAAGGCCGGTAACCTCATTAACCGGTATGTCGAACGGAATTTGTGTTACATTAAGGTGTTGACCCACAGCTCCTTCTCTTGTGCAAGGGTATAGGGTTTGAGGAATTTTTGGGAATGCCGGCATTGCTAGGGTGATATCTTTGGCCTCCATCTCTTTGATTCCTCTAGTGATTATGTCGGGTATGGATTCATCAAAGGTTAGTGGCTCAAGTCCCCTCTTCTTGGCCATATCTTCCATCACTTGAAATCCTAGCCAAAATTTGGAGGAGATCTCGGGGTCAAGAGTGTGCACCATACCTACATTATTGGAGCTCTTCTTTTTCTTGTTGGAGGGGGATTCTTCATCTTGGCTTGTTGTGGAGGCAGTACTCGGGGATCTTTTAAGTGTCTCACCGGTTGCTTCCACCTCCATGGCGTCACCGTACATGAGAGTGCGTCTACTGCCCCACTCGTCCATATATGTGCTCGCCTGCGAGGAAGGGTCACTAGTGGGATGAGGGGGATCTTTTTTGGAGTTGGGGGGGTCGCTGGTTGGTTTTAGGAGGTTGCTACAAGGTGCTGGGATGATGTTGGGATGAATTGGGGGGTCGCTGGGCGAATGTGCAAGGCCACTATGGGGATATATGGGGCCGCAACGGGTTTGTGCAAGGTCGTTTTTGGTTTTTAGGGGGTTGATATGGTTTGTGTGAGGTCGCAGTAAGGGATTTCAGGGTCGCTACCCAACTTTGTCAGGTCGCTATGTAGTATTCTAAGGTCTAGGAGGTCGATATGGGAAGTGGTAGAGTCGTTACTCAGGTTTGCTAGGTCGCAGGGAGGGTTCCTGGGGTTGTTAAGGGGGGGTAGCAGGGTCGCTAACGGGGTCTACTAGGTCGCAGGGGGGGTTCCCGAGGTCAGTGAAGGGGGTAGCAAGGTCGCTACTAAGGATCGCTAGATCGTAAAGGGGGTTTGCAGGGTCAGTGCTGAGAACCACTAGGTCGTAGGGAGGATATGCAGGGTCGCTACTCGAGTTCGCTGGGTCGCAGGGAGGATATGCAGGGTCGCTACTCAAGTTCGCTGGGTCGCTATGCTCATTTTCCAGGTTGCTAATTCGGCTTTGGGGTGTCGCAGGGGTTTTGGAGGAGAGGGGTTCTGGGCGTTTATTGTAGGGAGAGTTACGAGGAGCGGCTGTGGCTGGTGAGAGTGTCTCGGGGCAGGGAGGGGTTTGGGGATTCGGTACTAGTTCTGGGGGAGCACAGTCGGGGTTAGGGAGAGGTGAAGAACAGGGTAGAGGTGAAGAATAGGGGAGAGGTGAAGAACAGCGGAGAGGTGAAGAACAGCGGAGAGGTGAAGAACAGGGGAGAGGTGAAGAATAGGGGAGAGGTGGGAGGGGGGAGGGGGTTAGTAAGGAGATGGGAGAGTTGGGCAGTGACTGAGGGGCGGGGAGTCTGTTTCGGTCTGTGATGAGTGATGGGGGTGGTGAGTGCGTTTGAGGCAGGGGGAGGGAGGGGGACAGTGGGAGGTTTGAGAGGTCTGCAGCGAGGAGGGACAGTGGGAGGGGATGATGGGAGGGTGGGGGTGAGAGGGGAGAGGGGTACGTAGCCGTGGGTGTATGGAGGTGGGGTTGTGCAGGTGCTAGGATTTGGGGAGGGTTGGGTCGGGGTTCCTGAGAACTGTTCGGGTGTCTGTATGTATCAATGTGCCTGGGGCTCGGGTAAGGGAGGTTATGATCTGTGTGTATCTCTAGTGTGTGGGGAGGGGGAAGGTTAGAGTTTATTGTGATCTGTGTGTGTCGTGGGGAGGGGTTGGGTTGTGTCGTGGGGATCTCGTGGTGCTGATGATTTTTTGGTTTTTCTACTGTGATTCTACAAAAAAATAGGTAGCGCTTCCGCGTGGGATGTGAAGATCTGATCCATGAGTTGTTGGAGGAGATGTGCGGGGAGGAGGTAGAACTATGTCCTGTGGAGTTGTGTCTACTTAGTAGTGTGTGTGGGATGGGGGATGGATGTACATGGATTCGTCTAAGTGTTGTGGCTTGTATAGGTGCTGTGATAGTTGTGGTATGTCTAGATGCGCGGATCATGATACTAAGTGGGAAGGAGGTAGAGGTTTGTGGGATGGGGATAGATCTGTGAGTGCAATAAATAAAAAAATGATACTGGAGGTGGGTGAGAAATGTACCTGGGTCTGGTAGGGCTGATCTACGTGTCTGCTTGTGCAGATCTAGCGACCTTTGTAATGTGCTCCACTCCTTTGTGGGGGAGGCTGCTGCTCCACTTCCTCTAGGGGCAGCTCCGCAGTGTGATGTTTGCTTCGCCGTAGGGGAGGTTGCTCCTGTTCCGCGTTCTCTCAAGGCCTTACTGCTGCGTGTTGTAATCGTTGTCACCGTAGGGATTACTACTGCTCCACTCCTTCTGAGTGCAGATTTGCTACTGCTGCTTTTGGACCTTTCAATAAAGCATATTAATGTGTGTTCATAGCTACGTAATACATAAATGAAATCTAATTCTAATAACAACAATTTGTAAGAGATGGGAGGGTAAGGTATAGCTTGTGATGGCGGATTGGAGCTGCGTTGCAGCAGTACTGGATGCTGTCTTTGCTCAATCTTGAAACTCAGGTTCCTGGGTTGGGGAAGGGGAGGCTTAATGAGTGGGTTTCTGGATCTATTCCCAATATTCCAGATCTGGGATGGATCGCTCTCTGTAAACTAATTGCTTGCAGATTTGGTCCCAACACTAAGTTCCCCGCTTCAGAGCATACTTTGCACAAATCTGCCCACACTTAGGACCTTTCCCAGCTTCCCTCCTCAGATCTGGTGTTTGAGCCCTCCAACACGTCTACCTTGCATCTCAGAACCCTCACCTAACACCATAGATCCACTCACTACGAGGGCTCTCAATAGGGCTAGCCACCCCCTATCGCTCGTAGTTTGCAGCTCACAGGCTAAGTCCCCCACCTCCCCTCACCAGAAATTACGGAGCTCACGCACTACTCATTCTCTCCAACCTTTATGCTTCATATATCTTTGCATTTATAAAAAGCATTTTTAAATTGTTTTTAGAAAAAAGAAACTGAGGAATTTTAGAGCTTACATTACAAATAGGAAGAGAATATTTATTTTTAAAATAGAATATAGAACTGTTCGTATTGGCATTCATAAATATGATAATGTGCATGAGTACAGAAATGACAAGCAATACATTTAAATTGTACCTAATATAATAGATTTGAAAGAATAAAACACTATGAACAATGTGGTTTTATTTGAACTTGAATAAACGTAGAAACCCTAAAACCCTAAAGCTAAACTGCACTAGGTAATAGAACACATTGAAATTTGATTGAATTGCTATTTTTGGAAAATAATAGAAAAATACATCAAAGAGTAACAGAGTTTTAGATCCCTCCATATTTTTACAATCTTGGTTTAGGGTATATAATAAATTATACTCTCAAAGAAAAATGTTTCAAAAAATATTTGCCATGACCATGTAGAAGTGCATACAAATGTACATGAGAGGCAAAACGTAAAACCTAACTCCTAAAATGCGAACCATAAACTAAAAACCCTAAATCCTACACCCTAAATTCGTAAATGGAAGCCCTAGACCCTAGATTGTAGAGCATAGGCCATACATAGTATACCCTACACTTCAACCTATTTATATGATGTTCTCCATTTAAGCAAATTTTTAAAATTTTCCCGCCAAAATTTTGGAAGATTGCAAAATGGGTCCAAAAATGTTTTTTGACATTCATGTTCCCGCTTATTTTTCAAAATTGCAAGTCCCGCCGTTTGCGACTTCGTCACCTCAACAGCTGAACGAACTTTCTTTCTCTCTCTGTTTCATGTTGCTCGTGCTTGCTTGGAGCGTTCACGGTTGTTCGTCAATACTGAAGTCAACCATCATGCCTCCGCATAGTTGAAGAATGCAGCTGCTTCACGTTGCGGGGACCACTTTCAATCTCTCTCTCACACAGTCCTAAACGACACCGTCTTCTCTACTTTGTGAGGTACAGTATCCATTTTTCTTTCAGCACAGTGGGTACTATTCGTGTGATACATACATAGGGTTTCAATTTCATGTTTCAATGACTATGTTCATCCCATTTAGTTAGGATTTTGGGTGTTCAATTTGAGGGTTCTTTTGCCATTGGAAACCAGTGTCTCCGTGTTGTATAGACGAAGTTGTCAGAGTGGAGTGATTGAGGTGACAAAAACGACTCCGTTTTTATTGCCGTGTTTTTCGGGAACCATTATGATCTTACAGTTTAGCTCGAGTCGAGCTAAACTGTGAGCATGAATAATATCTTACATGTATGATCTCTAACTGTAACAAGTGAGAAACTTTATATCACTCACAGTTTTGGTCGACTTGAGCTAAATTGTCTGCCTTTATATACGATAGTTTAGGTCGAGTCGACTTAAACTATCACATCATAAGATTCGTTATAACACACCAAAATAACGCATCAAATGATGCGAGACAGTTTAGGTCGAGTCACCCTAAACTGTCGCAGCTCTTAAGATGTAACAATTTAGGTCGAGTCGACCTAAACTGTCATGTATCATTCGATGGTCAATGAGTATTTCACGGTATATTGTCGATGATCTTTCGATTCAAGTATATTTGAAGTAAAATTTGGTGTAACAAATTGAGATTACAAAATTGGTTCTGGACGTATAATAATTTCAATTTTACAGATGCCTTGCTTAAATATTCAGTTTTACAGTTTAGGTGGTCTCGGCCTAAATTGTCACAATACATTCCGAACTAGATGTCGAATGTATGATCAAGCCTATTTAACAAAATAATATGAACTCATCCAAAACTTGAATCAATACTATTGTGTGAATGAAATTTCTATCATCTCTATTTAAATGAACTTAAATTAGGATCTTCATCTCCTTCCGACAATATTAATAGATAATTTCATGACTGTTTTGGTATGCAAAAATTGTGCGTCAGAGTAAACTCGTCACTACGTTTGCTAGTACTGATTTCATGATCATCACATTTTTTTAGTACAGTTTAGCTCAAGTCGATCGAAATTGCCTTAGTTTTTTAATTGCTATTCTAACCGTTCCTTCTTCTCTGTTTCATGTTGCCCAACTGCATTGCAGAATGTCATCTTCCTCGGATAAAGACTTAAACCGCGATGGGCCTGTCAACCCGGACATTCCCGATTTTGACGTCATTCCTTGGAGGCACTGGGTAGGGAAGATCGTCGTCCTCCATAATGCCCGCGGTATCGCAATAGCTTTTGGACTCGTTCGGAATTTTAGGCTTACTGTGATTATAGATATCTTGGCTCCTCTCTATGACTCTCAGGTTGCTATTCAAGTTTCCACCTCGTTCGATAATAATGAAGCTCCTCAGGATTGGATTTACTCATTCAAATCATGGCCTATAGTTGATGTTTTCCTTAATGGGGTTAGTCTTCATCATCACAACCAACGAGATGTTTTTAATATGTGGATAGCTGAAAGTGAACGACCTCTAGGTATTAGCAGTCGTCCCTACAATTCTAGGTCGAGGAATCCCGCTTGAGTTGACTCCCGCAATGCTCACTTTCTGATGACATCCGATTCCATCAATGCCATTGCAAGTAATACTTGCTCTAGTGAGAATTGTGTGCAGCTCTACCCTAGGGAGAAAATCACGATTTTGCGTACTCGGATGTATGACAATACGTCAGTGCATTTTAAAAATCATGTCAAACTCGATGTTCATAGGCAACTTCATAGAGACATTGCTGGTGACAAGTATCACTCTCAGAAGAAGCTCACGTAACCTGGGACTCAAGCATCACTGCTGTGGGAAAAAAAACTGAGTGGTCACCTTGATTCAACATTAGCTCATCGGAACTTATACTACCTTAATAGATTTAGATCGAAATCATCACCAAACGAGGTTGTTACTATCATGCATGATAAGAGAGACCACTCTAAAACTGCTTCGCCAATTTTTTCACATAGAACAAAACCCCAGATGGTCTTATGAAACTCCCCGTGGCAGTTATTGGAATGCTTGCCCATGGTCATGGTGACGAGCGGTATGCTCATTATGGCCTTGATTTATATTCCCATGATGCCAATTTCACTGTTGGTTCATTTGCTAAGCTACTAAGAGATTTAGAGGGTCCTCTAAAATCAACATCTCGAGAACTCTTTCAGGAATTAAGTTCCAATCCGTTGTATGCAGCGGTACTGCAAGGTTCCGAGATTTGTTTGGAAGAGCTTGGAGGTGCTCTAGAAAATCCTACTTTAGCTCGGCCTTTGCCTCCAATTCTGAATGTCCAGATGGACAATGCAATAGGCGATAATAAGAACATATTTGTTTTCTGTTTTTGGTCTCTACTTGTTGCAAAACGTATTTTCCGCGAGGTGTATGTAAATTTCATGCTAGTTCGTCACACCCACGATGATATAGATGTATTGTTTGGTCGTTGGAGCATGGCTTTGAGGAAGGAAAGTTATCCGACCATTCCTCTTCTAATGAGATCGTTCATGAAGAATGAAAGGGTTCCCACAATCCCGCATCTTATTCAAGAGGTTCCCGACTTTAAGAGTTTTATTGCTAGCTCGATTGCGGAAGGAAGTGAAGCCCTACAAGGTCATACAAAAGCTCATCAGTTCAAGTTTTATCTAGATTCCAATGGATGCCCAGTGATGAAGTATCAAATGCTTTGTCACCATGACGATTGGCTCCCAAAAGAAGGTGGGAGAATTAAGCTGTGGAAGGAGGACTCAGAAGGGGCGTTGTTGTGGCCTCGTGGAGAACCAATTGCCTTAAAGCCATCGGTGATGCGTAATCTTCTTGAGATTGAGAAGGGCTTGTCGGGATGCATTAGTCATTGGGAGCAGTTATCGCGAGAAGATTTATGAGGTGAATACCGAAGGCGTTACGATCCTCTAGCTTGCTATTGGAGCGGTGTGAGGGATGCTTTAAGACTTCCAATGGACACACCGATCTTTTTGCAGGATGGGTTTTGGCCAACATCGCGTGTCGGGCATGGTGTTGAAGATGAGTTTACTGAGGATGGTGATGTTCGCGAACAGTTTGGCAAAGATGACCGTTTCGTGGGCCAGAGGGGCGACTGCCCCGTCCCTTCATTTCGGGTTGGTCGTGATCTTTTTGCTGGGTATTTTATTGCTTTGCGGCCTTGCGATGGAGACGAGCGTTTGGTCTAGATTGCTCCGACGTTGTCAGATCCAAACTCTAACCCGGAATGACCGAATTGTGTGAAGATTCAATTCTTCCGCCCTATTTCATGCAATCATGATGTTCTTAAATTCTATATTGGATGGGATTCTAATCGCGGTCTTCTGTGGAAATTTGATAAAAGTGTGGCAGAAACTTGGGAGAGCACCAATTCTATTTTGATGGCTTGGGAATCTCGAGTCAAAATCGATGGTAGTTAGTGTACAACAAAAATACCACAAAGCCAGGTCATAATCATCAAGGACTCCTTAAGGGAGTAGTTGGGTCCAAATCGTAGGCTATGGCATTGGACTAATAGCTTCGATGGCTTAGAATGTCGGATTATTTTGAAGTATTTCATGTGCTTTGTTCATTTCGAACATGGTTCATTGAAATTTTACTTGATTTTGTTAATACTTTATTTAGAGTATATGACTCAGCGCACTTTAGGTCGATTCAAGTAGAAGTGTATGCTATATATTAGTTATGTTCACTATTTCTATGTTGGGCTCATATCGTCCATTGAGATGTAAATTATTGCATATGACATTGAATTGCAATCTGTTGGCTGCAGTATCAATTTGGGTTGCGGTACGTGATTCTTTTACAAAGTATTCATTCGTCTGTCATTTTGTTTCATTCTTGCTAAACTGGGATAAATGCTTCATGCTAGTTGGTAATTATTTTACGATGTAATTGTTGGCCAATCATTTGAGCTAAACATGGCGTTTGGTATTTGTGGAGAATGTAAAATTCTTGGAATTAATGTATTTAGTGATTTACATCACCTCTCAATATAATGGAAACTATTATAAAAGGAAATGATATTCTTTTTTACTATAATGTTGACATGAGTATTTTAGTTCTAATGCCCGAAAAAAATATTTTGAGAGACTCTCAATCTCCCAATATAACAAATATGGTATTGGTAGTCCATTGTAGGCCCACGGCATGTCTGACAATAAACGAGGAGGTTGCTGCTAGTCAATTGGATAGTAGTGATAGTTCTTTGGACAACAGTGATTCCGATGACTCTCAAGAGGAGGATTAGTGGTTCTCTTTCTTTGCGTTATTGTTTTTTTTTCTCATCATCCTATGAGTTGTTGACATCATCATTGTTATTGCGTATGATATGTGTTTTGTAAATAAGAACAATCATAGTTGTCCAGGTATGTCATCACAACCAAATTAGGGGTCTTAATAATGAGTCAAAATTAGGAATCTAAATTCAACGTCCATCAAATGTCCGTTGTATACGGCATTCACAGCATCCCTCCAATACACATACTAGGTCCGTATTGCAACTGTATAGTAACAAATTGTATTAATCTGAACTTGAATTCGTGTTTTATATTCACCTCCAAGCATGAGCCATGTATCGCTAGATACAAATATTTTATCCCCATTATCTGACATGATCATATGACCTTTGCATACAAAAAACGCAGTTATTTTCTAATAGAGTTTGCAATTTTGAATTACTACTTTATGCCAACTTTGACGTGCTTCAATTCTTATTATACTAGTAATAGTAGGTAGAGGTATCTACCTCTAATTGTTATAAGTGGGATCCTAGAAGGTGGATTTAGAGTCCAATTCATTATTGACAGACATTTTATTTGAGCTACATCTGGAGTTGTAAGTTGTAGTTGTCTACGAAGCCAAGCTTCTTGTGGCACTTTATTGGGTTGACAAGTGGAGAATTATACTCTCTGCCTAATTATTGTACCTTGAGGTTGATATAAGAGAACTATTGGTTATGGTATTTTGTTTATTGTTGTTCTTATGTTTTCAATCCATTTGCAATGCTAGGTTTTGATATGGATGCCCCTTTATAGGCAACGGCGCCGACACCTTTATTTCAACGCGTGCACGGTTAAATGCACTCTCCTTTTGGCAATGTGGAAGACGTACTTTTTGCTACTAGATGGGACTCGTACAAATCCACTATGATTTGATGCCCTTCTACTATCTTCCAAGCAATGCGTTTCAGAGTCACATCTAAGGTGATCTAGCGACTTGTCGATAGTACACCTATTGGAGCATCCTTGCGAGTGGCTTGATGGAGGGTTGAGACAAAGTTTTCTAATGGAAAGTTGCGAGAACAATTGAGTAATAATAGGAGTTGAAGGAATCTCCAATCTTACGGCTTAGATAGACTCATTGAGAAGTTCCATAATCTCACAACACTCCGTCGATGCAATGTTGCTGCAAATCCATGGCCTTCTGATAACTTAGCGTTGTGGTATCAAGCACCTCTCAAATCTCAGTCACTTTGGACCATCAGCCTTTGAAATGGTTTGGACCATCAGCCTTTGAAGTGGCTTATAGAGTCTGACAAGCTTAGTAGCAAGCTTGCGAGGTAGGCTTTGTTGCTTCAGAAGTATGACTTTGAGGTTGTACATTGAGTCAGCATTACAAACTTGGATGTGGATGGTCTATCATGTAATCCAAGTCCTGAGGAAGAGGATTTGACTAGTGCTAGGTGGCATGGGGACTGTGACAGGGAGTGAGTCCTGGGATGTCATGCAGCAACTTATCCTACGTTGATGTCTCGCTACGCATTGACGTTGCCTGATTTGGCAACAGATGAGGAACCGGACAGGGCTCAAGTTGAAAGCGATGTGTAGGAAGGCAGTCCAGTCTTGTACAAGCTGCAACATGGGCACTTCCCCCACCTCTTTCTATGATGGAGCGTGATAGAGTTGGGCACGGAATAGCAAGATTCCATTGGGAGAACGGATTTCTATTTTGGGTGTAGCCAGATGAGACTAGGCGCTTAGTTCCAAAGCCAAATCAAAAGGCTTCGTTGGTACGGCATATACACAAAGACCTAGGACATTTTGGTGTGCGACGGACTCATTCTATGTTGCGCAGTCGATACTGGTGGACTAGCATGTACCAACAAGTCGCCACGTATGTTTCTTTGTGTGAAGTATGTGATCGGGTTAGATCCAGCTTCAACACCTTATCACCCCAATTGCAGCCCTTGCCTATAATGGGGCTAGAATAACAGAGATCTTTGGACTTTGCTCGTCCACTTGTCGTGACTCCACGCGGAGCCAAGTATGTCTTCTGGTGACGGTGGAGCATTTTAGCAAGTGGATTGAGCTCGTGGTTCCTTCGCAGAACTCTTCACAGTTGGCGGCCATGGCATTCCTCAACCGGGTGTTGGCTCCTTTTGGAGCCCCACCTGAGATTTTGACTCACTAGGGACGTAAGTTCCTTGGGGCTTTCGAAGCTTTGTGTACCAAGGCTTTGATTAACCATCTAACCACTTCTTGGGATCATCCGAAAGCAAACGGTTTGGCGGAGCGTGTGGTCAAGACCATGAAAGAGGGCCTACAAAAATATAGATTACTTCAGGGTGGCCACCATGATTGGAATCTGATGATACCATGGATTGCCATGGGATACAGGTTTAACCGCCAGGCTTCAGTAGCTACTTTCAATTTGTATTAATTTTTGTACAGGCGGGAGTCAACTTTACCGAGTTTTGTTCGGGAAAATAAAGCTGCGGTTGTGGATTTGGAGGATCGAGAGGTGTGGGCCCAATGTCTACGGTATCCAACGAAGTTTTTCAAGCACGCTATGGCCATGGCCATGGAGAACTTGTCCATCGCTCAACACCGTGACACCTTACGGTACGCTCATATTCATAGCGGTGCCTATCAACCTTAGCTACGACGTTTCTCCTTGGGGGATTACGTTTAATTGCAGCGTAAAGCGCCCACAACATTGGACGTCAAGGTTTGAGCGCACCATTCTTCGCGTAAAGGATGTGTTGCCCAGTGGCATCTTGCTGCTAGAAGGCAAAGGTAGCTGGGAGTGTTGGGAGCACTCTAAAAATTGTGCTCCATGCCATTAATCCATTGATGGCTCCGTTTATCCAAAGTTGGCAGTTGTGCCCAACGGCCTTCTATGTTTTGTGTGTGGTGAGAAGAAAGGCGTCGCTATCATGCTACTTTGTGACCATTGTGAGTGTGGTCTGCAAATGGCTAGCTTGACGCCACCTCTTTCTACTCTACTGCTCAGAGATTGGACATGTCATCATTGTCGAAGGTCTTTGAGCCACGTTTCACCCGATGAAGCGGCTTGAATTCTTCGTCGACTTGTCACCGTAGGTGCGTTGGCATCTAATTGGACTTCTTATTTTCGATTTTGTAATAGGCAACGTGGAGATTGACCAAGGGATTGACAACAAAGTTGCCTAAGGCAATTAAAGATGGGGCTCACATTGCACCCAACTTACCCTCTCTTTGTTACTTCTTTATATGCTTATTGATTCGGCGACGGGCAATATCTTTGATTGGATGCGTACAGTTGTTGCAGCCACATTACCGTAGCGTTTAGTCTTGTAAATGGTAATTGGTTCAACTTGGATAGAGGGTCTCTTTATCCGCTAAGGGAGGCACTTGAAGGTATACTATGTATACTCGTTTTAGTGTATGTTTTTTGTTTGTTTGATGTTGGTTAGGACTCTCAATTTGTTGTGGATATCGATCTTTCTTTATACGACATTTGTCACGGTACGTGGCGTCGAGGGCCTCTCCGTATTGTAGTTTTGGCATATATTAGTTTGCTACTAATCTACGGGTATTTAGGGACGAATGGCAGCGCACCGCATTCATCCGTGGATGATTTTCATCCACTTAGGGTTGTATGCATGTGCGTATAGCGCCGCACACGTCCTTGACTTAATGTCTTTGTCAAGTCAAGCTTTGTGAGTGAGTTTGAAAGTGTTAGCGATTATCTTTTGCTTGTATGTGATAGTTTATTGTGGGAGTATGAAACTCCGACTTGGTTGCCTTTACCAAAAATATTAGTTAAATTGCAATTTTTAGTCTTAGATAACCTGAAAAATAGTTGGTATTACGTACAAGTAGGTTGTATAATAATTAGTGAAAGTCAATGAATGCTTAACTAGTTAATTAGTGTTAAAGTGGTAATAAAATCGAGCCTTAAAACTATCAAAGTTGTGCGCGGAAAGACCTAGAAAGAATGCTCAAGAAAGATCTATGTCACAAATGTCTAATTCACTACTTAAGACTAAACTAACCAGTCAAAGTCTACATCAACTACATAGTATACTTAGTAGTGTTAGTAAATGGGTAGTAACTTGGAAAAATGAGCACTTAATTTGATATGAAGAAAAAGACAAAAAAATATAAATAAAAAATTAAATTTTAATTTTAATTATAAAAAAAGTACATACCCGGGTATCAACCCGGCTATGGTTCAGGTACCCGGGGTACCTGGGTATTACCCAGGCAGCAGCCAGCCCCGGCCTCCACCCGATCTCGAGCATAAGCAACCGCCCAACCGGGCATCAACCCCAGCCAGCGGCCACCAATCACCTCCCCAACAAGACTCCCTCGCCACCCTAACCCAGACCCTTCCTCGCCACCCCGACCCTAGCCGACTCCCTCCCAATTCTCTTCTCCCCTCCCGACCCCTCTCCATTTCTCCCTCTCCCTCGTCCCTCCTGCCTTCCAATTTTTTTTTTCTCTCTCTCTTTTTCTCTCTCTTAGGAGTTGGGGTTTAGAGCAAGAAGAAGTGGAAGAAGAAGTGTAAGAAGAAGAGTGGTGGCACCTAGGATTTGAAGCGTCAAACCTAGGGTTTGGTGGTGGAGGAGGCTTTTTGACAACGATGGTGGAGATTCCTAGGCGTAGAAGTGGTGCAAGGAGATTCATAGCCGCGGCGAGATGATTCAAGAGACAAGATCGCAATTTCAAGGAGGTTGTGGGCGCCACAAGGAGGTAGCAAGAAGTTGTGGAAAAAGTGATTCTTGCCAAATATTGGATTTTTCTTGTTTGTGCAAACTTTCTTGTTTTTTAAGTCTCTTCGCTCTTTTTCTCCCGGAGTGACCTCCGATTACCTCCTCTTCGGTCTAGAGAAAAGTCTACCGGTAGAATCTATCTAGACCTTGTATGTCCTAGATCATGGTTTCTTGCACTTGTGAGTCTATCCTTGTGTCCCATCGTTTGTTTTCCATTGTCTCCGCCTTGTGGAAAAGTCTTCTTTTATGTTATCTCCACTCTTCCCTCATCTCTAGGTCTTGTCTAATTTTCCTATCTTTTTCTCGGTCTTCTCGGTCAACCGGGAAACCTCCTTCCAACTTCTTGTTTTCCAAGTCATTTCCTTGAAGGGGTCAATTGTGATGTTGTTTCGCTTGTCGTGTTACTAGATAGTGCAATACCTACATCCACGTTAGTCTAGTAAAGTGTTCCACAGAAAGTACATGGATTGTTCAATATACCTATGTTTTCTGGACCGGACCGGAGGTTGTGATAAGTTGATAGTGAGATTGGTGTGAATACAAGGCACACCCCGGAGTAAGTCCATCCCAAACAACAAGACTCCACCAGTAACACAGACGCTTTTCAAAATTGACCCAAATAGGTGGGCGGGAATTGCAAAAGGAGAATACTTTGAGGAAGGTGGTTGAGTTTTTAAACTCAATCTTCCGGTTAATCCTTCCATGGATCTACCGAGAGATAATCCCACTCTTCCGGATGGGTCTTCCGGTTGAACCTTTGATCTATGTTATGTGTTATTGTTGATCTATCCTATCGGTTGATGGGATGTTAAAGTTGCTAGATTCAAACACTAGGGTGAGAGTAGTGATGTCGATGGGGCCCCATTGCGCACCCGGCCACTACCACTTGAGTGATTTCTCCGGCTGCTTACTTTCACTAGGAAATTTTTTACCGGTCTCGGACTAGGAGCCTTCTGATTTACCGATCTATCGGTAATCCGCCGATGACTAGGCTGCCCTTGATTTTAGGATCTAGATGCCAATTTGTCCTTTTGAGGATCTAGTTTTAGAGGATAGCTATTGACTTTTGTGCCCTCTCTAGAAGCTAGATGCCATTTTCACCTTTCGAGGATCTAGTTTTGGAGTGTAGCTAGTAGTCTTTGTGTACTTAAAGAGCCTTGGGTTCTTGGATTCAGTACTCTTCTCTTTATTTCTTTGCTTGTATCTTGCCGTCATTGCTTGTGACTGGAGTCTTTTATTGAGCTTGTGTAAGTAGAGGTGGAGAGGGTTGAGTCCTCCTAGTGAGTCTTTGCTAGGATGTGCAAGGTTGTATGCCTGTTAAATAATATCTCTCTTGGTACACCAAGAGAGATCCCGGCTAAGCCTGAGTTTGGAATATTCCGGGATTTCTACCCATACACTGGATGAGTTTCGGCAATCCTCGTGGATGGTTGTCTTGCTTATGTGATTTGCTTAGCATTCGATTGTTGTAATTCTTCTATCTTTTTTGTTTGATTCATTAGATGTGGTTGTAGTTGGAACCCAACTTTGTGTGCCTAGTTTACCAGGACTATTTTCCGGTAGATTGTGAAGGCCTGTAAACTAGCTGCAACTTTATAACTCTTTCAAGGTGTAGAGTTAGATTGTGGATATTGTGGCCTCTGGACTGCGAGAACGAAGGGCAGTGACTTTCCGGGCACTGTAAAAACTTAACAGAAAACTACTCTGACGTTCAACGGAGTTTAAACTAAACACTTGTAGATACTTGTTACCAGTCACTACACTACTAGGAAAACAATGGAAATATGACTACGGCCATATGACTACAAGCTCCTTTTGGTTGGAATGCAGTCATCAGTAACCACTTTGATGACTAAAATGGCTGTAGTCATCACATGACTATGATTCTAGTCATATTTTCTGGGGACCTCAATGGGAACTGCGTAGGAAACGTATTCTTCCTATTGATTTTCGCGTGGGCAGCCATATGACTAGAATTAGTCGTTATGTGACTACAATTTCAGGCAGCAATATGACTATATATAGTCGTTATTTGACTATGCTTTTGGGCAGCCAATTGTAAGAGGGTTTTAGAGTGGGGCCTTTAGGATTTTAATTCAAATTTATATACTTTTGTTTATGTTTGATCTATTCTTTCAATTTGACTTTTCTTTCTTCAATTTACACTCTTTTTTGGAATTTATTTCGTTCCTTTAAGGTTTTAATCTTCTCTATATTGTAATTTTTTTTCTAATTTCGTTTTCTTTCTTTATTCAAATTTCGATTATCTTTTTCATGTTTTTTCTCTACTCTATTTTTTCTTCATTCCATATTTTCTTCCTCTTTCATTTTGTTCTGCCTTTCTACAGTTTCTTTTATTTTTTAATTGTTTTAGTTACTCCTATTTTCATCTTTTATCACTTATTTCCTTCTCTCTCCTTCATTTCAGTTTTTTTTCTCTATCTTCTTTGCCTTTGTTTCTTATTTTTTCTTTTCTCTCCCATCTAATATTTTATTTATTTATTTTTACTTTTTTTCCTTCTTCCTCTTATCTATTTTTTCATCTTTCTTGTATTCTTCTTCTCTCTCTCGTCTCTCCCTCATCTTTTTATTTTCATTTTTGCTCTTTTTTCCCTTCTCTTATTTATTTATTTATTTATTTATTTATTTGTTTATTTATTTATTTATTTATTGATTTATTGATTGATTGATTGATTGATTTATTGATTTATTGATTGGTTTATTGATTGATTGATTGATTGATTTATTTATTTATTTATTTATTTATTTATTTATTTATTTATTTATTTATTTATTTATTTATTTATTTATTTATTTATTTATTAATTTATTAATTTATTTATTTATTTATTTATTAATTTATTTATTTATTAATTTATTTATTTATTTATTTATTTATTTATTTATTTATTAATTTATTTATTTATTTATTTATTAATTTATTTATTTATTTATTTATTTATTTATTTATTTATTAATTTATTTATTTATTAATTTATTTATTTATTAATTTATTTATTTATTTATTTATTTATTTATTTATTTATTTATTTATTTATTTATTTATTTATTTATTTATTTATTTATTTATTTATTTATTTATTTATTTATTTATTTATTTATTTATTTATTTATTTATTTATTTATTTATTAATTAATTAAATAATTAAATAATTAATTAATTAATTAAATAAATAATTAATTAATTAATTAATTTATTTATTTATTTATTTATTTATTTATTTATTTATTTATTTATTTATTTATTTATTTATTTATTTATTTATTTATTTATTTATTTATTTATTTATTTATTTATTTATTTATTTATTTATTTATTTATTTATTTATTTATTTATTTATTTATTTATTTATTTATTTATTTATTTATTTATTTATTTATTTATTTATTTATTTATTTATTTATTTATTTATTTATTTATTTATTTATTTATTTATTTATTTATTTATTTATTTATTTATTTATTTATTTATTTATTTAGTTTTTAGTTTTTAGTTTTTTAAGATTGTTATTATTATTTTTTCTTTTTTTCTTTTTTTTTCAAATCTTACTTCTCTTATTTTATTTTTCTTTTGACAAAGTTGTAAATAGAATTAGTGTTGCACAAGTTTAGGGTTGAATTAAAGACGTTAGACTTGGAGGTAAGTCCAATTGTTTTATGGCAATGCTTCTGGCTTCCATTTATTTTTTCTAACATCATAGTTTTTTTTTAGTGAATTCTCAATTGATTTAGTTATCACAATTATATCAATTTCTTCAATTGAGAACACAAAACCATAACTTTTGTAAATTTATAACAATCAAATTTAGGAAAGATTGAAATATTTTGTTCTTGAAGTTCAAGGGCTAAGAGCTTGCAATCAATTTGTTTCTATTTTTGGTTTTTAAAGAGGGAGTTTTTTACTATATTAACTATAAATTACTATCATGATTAGATTCATTTAAAAAATGTTATAAAATTAAAAGAATTAACTTGCTTTATCAAGGGGTATTTTATGACAGTTTTGACCAAAAAAATGGTTGTTTCTTGAGGGATTAATGTCAAAGGAAGTGAACCCAGCATCCATTTGTTGTATTTAGGTCAAGTACTCATTTACAAAAATCTTCTAAATCCTCAACTCGGTCATAGATGCATTTTTTAGGAAGCATCCAAATATGTACAATTAGGTAAAGATGAAATACATGAATACATGTTGCAAGGGATTAATTATTTTTTAGCACTACAAAAGATTCAAAACAATAGAGATCCAACATTAGCATAAGGAAGTATACAAAATTTAATCCAAATGTACTAGAGACTAATCAAAACTTGAAAAGTCTGGAGAAGAAATTCTTCACTATACAGAGTTGGAAATAAAATTAGATATACTACATACTTTTTGCCAAGAATATCTAATATTATACACTCTACACTAATCATATAAAAGATTAAAAGACCTAGAACTTCCATCTAATTACACAATAAAGTAAATAGTTGACTACTAATAGTTATCATTGCAGTAAGCAATCAAAAATATAGTCATTAATCAAGGAGATGTGACTAGAATTAGTTATACATATTGAACAACTATGACTAAATGTAGTCATTATCTTTGTAAATTGATGACTATATTCAGTCATCAAGAAGAGAAAACCCAAACTCTGATATCGCCGCCACCTAAACCCTAAACCTAGGACCGCCATTGTAGTTGCCATCGCCATTTACTACCACGTTGGAGTTTGAGCAACTTCCTACCATCAGTGCTTCTAGAGTCTTCAGTGTTTTGGAGTTGGGTGGTGTCTTGTGGTAATGTAGTGCGTGGCAGTATTGGAATGAGGAGGTTGGATTAGTGTGTGAATTGTAGTGTTGGGTGGCTGTGAGGTGGTGGAGGCGAAGGATGTTGATGGAGGGATGTTTTGATTATTGCTAATGTGAGTCATTGGATGCAAAGCTGGACGGCTAAATCCAAAGAATGGCGTGAGCGATCGCAAGATTTTGGGTAGGCCTAGGCATGTATGCTGGCGAACACTATGGAGTGGAGGTTTTGGGTATGAACATGATGGTTTTGTGGGTATGGAGTTGTAGTGTGGATTTTGTGAGGTGGGGTAGAAAGTGGTATTGGATCTGCGGTAGGTATTCATGATCTTGTTAATGGAGTGTAGGTGGTGAAATAGAAAGTGTTTTCTAAGTTGTAGTTGTGATGTACAGGTGAAGAGGATGGCAATTACAAGCAACTATCGATCGAGGGCAGTTTAAGAAGCGGTAGAGTTTAGTTGTGAGACCTTTGTGTACAGGGCATGCATGTCTATTGAATTAATCAGTGATGGAGGTGTTGTATGTTTAGAATGAGTTGATTGGAGTTTCTTTTTTTCCTAGTAGTGGGGGCCAGATTGCATGGGGCCACAATTCCAAAAGGTTGTGTCTCCGTGGAGGTGCAGAAGAGCAACAACGACGACTACATTCTGTACTCCAGCGTAGATTTAGATGACCCTCCCATCACGAAGATGGGACAGGCAATAAATAGCTTTATACAATGGCCCACACAATTCTTAAAGCATCCATTGTAATCATCAATGTCTATTAGCAGACTATACTTAGTCACTTATACTCATGAACGTTTTGATTCTCATTACTATATGTAGTCATTAGCTGTAGTCAGATTTTTGAAAGCAACGACTATTCATAGTCAGATTATATGCATTTTTGACCCAAAATAAAGCTTTTATTCGGTCATATCATTGGGCGGATACTTGAATGTATGTGAACTTCTGACTACCAGTCGCTTGTTGTTACATATGACTAAGTCCAGTCATCCATGACTAGAATACACAGACATCATATCTCAAACAGCTACTAGCGGATGTGAATGACTGACGAACCTTCACCAATATCTAAACCGAAAGAATGACTAATTCTAGTCATCACAACCATATTATCCAACTACTGGTAGTCATATTATGACATCATTAAATTCCAATATTTTAGTCATGTACTTGAAGAAGCTGACTAAATGTAGTCAGTTGGTTCTGACTATCCTTAGTCGTATACATATATACATATATGACTATTATTAGTCATGGAGTTGAATAGGCTGACTAAATTTGCGCAGATGGTTCTGATTAGTCTTAGTCACATACATATGACTAAATATAGTCACATTTATCGGGTTGCCCAGAATTGAGGTCCCAAAAATCTTTTGGGAACGCGCCTGTGGGAAGGCGTGCTCGCAGATCTGACTACAGAATTTGACTTGTCCGTTATGATTGGATTGAGGTCTAAAATTGGTAGTAGTCATCACCCAGTCATATGTCGTTTTCTAGTCATAAAACCCAGTCATATTTCCACTGCTTTCCTAGTAGTGCTATGGTACCGGGGAAGCCATCCTCCGAGGTGTGCTGAGGTATAAAGTGTGAAGTGGTGTTAAGATTTGGAGAGTTTGACGCACGATAAAAATCCCTAGAAACGATATGGTTAGGTGGGCTTGCTTAAGGTTAATTTCGGTTAACTTTGGAAATTACAAACCACTAGTCTACGATATTTATCATTAGTAAAGGCTCCGCATTTTCCTATACTACTTGCACTCGTTGATTCTCCCTTTGATGAGTGCGAGACGCTTGACTACCCTAGTGATTCACTACTTTTTCCTTGAGGATGTATTACATATACCTCTTTTAGTTTATGTTTTTCGTTTATTTGATGTTGATTAAGACTCTCGATCTGTTGTGGTTATGGATCTTCCTTTACACGACACCTTAGATATCCAAATCAATCATATGAGGTAATTTTTTGGCATCTATAAAAAATGTTAATGTCATGTAACACCTCATTTTCTTGATTTGGGCTATTTTTGCGAGAGCTTTGGCCATTTCAAAGTTCTGAATGAAAACAAGACTTGGTTGCCCGCGTCCTTATGACTCCGCCATGACGTCTGTGCCCTGACGTCCTTGTCGTGCCAATATTCTTATTACAAATTTTTGGGTGGCCATTACTTATCCATTAATGATTCAAATTTTTCATATGAGGTATTTTTGGCATCTTGGAAGAATGTAGATGTCAAAAACACCTCATATGCTTGATTTAGACTATTTTTGAGTGAATTATAGCCATTTCAAGGTTTCAAATGAGACAAAGACTTAGCGCTCCGCGCCCTCATGTCCTTGCCCTAATGTTCTTGCCTTCACGTCCCTACCGTGACGTCTATACCCAAACGTCCCCGCCCCGCCCCGCCCAATATTCTTATCATCAAACTTTGGATGGCCATAACTTACTCATTAATGATCCAAATCAATGACATGAGGTGTTTTTTTTTGCATCTATCGAAAATGCAAATATTAAAAGACGAATCATGTGCTTGATGTGGACTATTTTTGAATGAGTTATGGCCATTTTAAAGTTTTAAATAAGGAGAAGACTTAGTTGTCCGTGCCCTAACTTCCTCGCTTGGATGTCATTACCCAAACGTCGTCTCGGCTATGACGCCCCTGCCTTGTCGTCCCTGCTTCACCTAATATTCTTATCATCAATCTTCCGATAGCCATAACTTACTCATTAATGATCCAAATCAATCATATAAGGCATATCATTTTGCATCTACTGAATTTTCTAATGTCAAAAAACACCTCATATGCTTGTTTTGGACTATTTTTGAATGAGTTATGGCCATTTCAAAGTTCAAAATGAAGGGAAGACTTGGTTTTCTGCGCCTGGACGTCCCCGCTCTAATGTCCTTGCCCTCACGTTCGTGCCTTGAAGGTTGTCTCTCGCTTAATGCTTGCAAACCTTGGCTTGGGCCTTCCCAAGGCCATTTCTTTCTTCCAAAGATTGAAGGAGCCATTAATAGCAGCCTGCAGGTGGTTTTTTTCTTCACTGCAACATGATCTTGACATTCTCTAGTAATAACAACAATTTTTTTTTGCCAATATGTGGAAAGGAACTCTATATATGAGGTATTACATTGGAGGTCGTACTTCCTTCTCCTCTCCATTAGATTTTATTTTTTGGTTGTCTTCCACTACAAGTTTCCCCCTCCCTCTACCTCCATACCTTGATCATTTAATTGAATGTCTTTCATTCTCATCCCTTACTGCGTCCGTTCCTATTGATTTGATTATTTTGTTGTCTTTTACTACCACTTTGTCCTTCCTTCTACCTCCCTACTATGCTTATTTAATTAAATGTCTTTCATTCTCATCCCTTACTCCCTTTCCCCCATTAGGCTTTATAATTTTGTTGTCTTCCACTACCACTTCTCTCATCTTTCTAAATAAATCTAAAGGGGGGTGGAAGTAAGGGATGGAAATGAAACACAAATAATTAAATTAGCATATTATGGAGGTAGAAGGAAGGTGGAAGTGGTAGTGAAAGACATTAAAATAATAAAATCTAATAGGGGGATGGAAGGAAGGGATAGGAATGAAAGACATTTAATTAAATGATCAAGGTATGGAGGAAGAGGCAAGTGAGAAGTGGTAGTGTAAGACAACCAGATAATTATATCTCGTGGGGAGGGAAAGGAAGTACGACCTCCCAAGTAATCCTTCAAATATAGAGTTCCTTCCCACATATTGGCAAAGACAAAATCGTTGTCATGAATGGAAAATGTCTAGATCTTGTCGGATTTCAAAATAATAGCCACACCTACTATTAATGGCTTTTTAATCCTTGGAAGAAAAGAATGGCCTTGGCAAGGCCAAAGCTAAGTTTTGCAAGCATTAAGTGAGGGACTACCTTTAAGGCAGGGACAATAGGGCCGGGACAACCAAGTCTTGTTCTCATTCAAAACCTTGAAATGGCCATAATTTGCTAATAAATAGTCCAAATTAAGCATATGAGGTGTTTTTTGACATCTATATATTTGTGTAAATGCCACAAAATACCTCATGATTGATTTGGATCATTAATGAGTAAGTTATGGCCATCCAAAGATTGGTCATAAGAAAATTGGGGGGGGCAGGTATCCAAGGGCGGAGACGCCATCGCGGTCATGTGTGGAGCCAAGAACGTTGAGGAAGGGGAGTTGTTGACGTCATCTTGGAATAGTGTGACGTCCCTATCCCACCAAGACGTTCTTGCCTAACATTCTACGTAGCAGTCACGTAACGCCAACGTCGCAGTCCGGTGGACAATAGGATAATCCTTGTCGCCAATTTTTTACCTTATCAAAGAGTCAACTATGTTTGATCCTATCAGGCAGGCCGGGACTTCTATCATTCAACGCGAACAAATCGGACATTTGTTTGGAATGACAACCCCAGTGCTAGATACAAGAGACTTGCATTTTTCCCTTTGTCGTTGGTGGGGATATATATGGTATAGGAGGAAATGGACGCGTTGGGCCTATCTCTTTCAGTGATTTTTCAATCTACTTCCACTACTTGTTGATGTAAGCCTCCATCCATGACTCTTTTGTCCTGAAAAAATGCATTAATCCTCTTTGGTATAGGGGTTGGACTAGTTTTTGCAAAATCTTAAGAATATAAGGACTCCACAACATTAGTTTACCATTTAAATGGAATTATTTTGTTAAGCTACCGATCTACTACCAGCTAGAGAACTTTGATTGTTTGTTTTAAAAATATTTCTTTTTGCGGTTGAAAACTTGGACGTAGTGCTAACTTCAATTGGAGATTTCTAGATATTTCTCAGGATTTACTAAAAAAACTTTATATAGTATCAGGATTAGTCAAAGATCTTTGGAAATATTTGACAGAGAATATCTTGAGATCTCCCATTCACTTTTCTCTTTAGGATTATCCAAAGATCTCCGGATGGATCTCGTATATATAACCGAAATCTTTGGCTACCGCATCTCTTCAGGATCATCCAAAGATCTTCGGTTGAAGTTGATATTGAATTTTTGGAAATATTTGGTCCACCCGTCACTCAAGGATTATCTAGAGATTTCCGAATGAATCTGATAGAGAGTATATGGATATTTTGGTTCACGCGTCTCTTCAAGATTATCCGGAGATCTCCGGATGAATCTGATAGGGAATATCTACAGCTTTCCGGCTTACGCATATCTCCACGATTATCCTAAACCACAAACCCTGAGCTCTAAACCGTACACCACATACTGTCAACAACGACACAATATAACAAAATAACCAATGTACGGCTCATTTACATTGTATTTGGCTAGGACGGAGGTTACAAAGATGTTTTGACCAAAGGATTCATTGTTGCAAATTTAATTCAATTGGTATGTGCTATGGATCTTGCTCTCAAACACAACAAATAGCGTCAAATACTTAAGATACAACCATTGCACTAATTGCAATGTTCATAACATTCAGCAAAGGCATCGACACAACCCTTACATTGTTGAAATGTGGACAATGTATTGACCAAGATTGTTAGTTTAAAGAAATGACATGATGTACAGTGGGGTACCAATCAAAATGTCGTTTTTGAATTCGCAGTGAGAAATATTTCAATACTGCCAACTTTGAAAGCCTCCTGAGAGCTCAAAAATTTGTATTTTACCACGAATTTTTTACCAAAGAATTATCTTTAAGTTAATTACATGTATACCAAATTTCAAGGCCAAAACATTCACCAAAAAAAATTTATTCAAAATCTACCAACATTGGTAGCTGTGGAAATTTTTTCACTGCTGCCAACTTTGACAGCCTCCCAAAGATTGAATTTTATTTGTTTTTGCCATGAAATTCTTGGAAAAAAAACCTCTTTTTGTTAATAACACATGATAAAAATTTCAAGGCCAAAAGATTAATACAAAAAAAGAAATCCACAATCTACCAACATGTGTAGTTGTGGGAAACAATGGGGGAAACCATTTCATTGCTACCAACTTTGACACCCTCCCAATGGTTGAGAAATTGTCTACTTACCATGAAATTTTTGGCACAACATGATCTTTATGATAACAACATTCATGCCAAATTTCAAGGTCAAAAAATTTATACAAAAAAAAACATTTACAATCTATCAGTGTGTGTAGTTGTGAGATACCTTTTATTAAAGACATTGAAATTGTTGAAGTATGTCAGACAATCATGCTTCTAGATTGAAATTCTCCAGATGATGCAATCTCTAATCATAAATGCTTCTCAAAAAAATAAAGGATAGCCAAATTTGCTGCAGGGCAAAGTCACAACTTGTTTTTATGCCCAAAGAGAGACATTCTGCTAAGGATTTTGTTGAAGTGTCTACGATGTCGAGTTGCTTTATTTTATGAGTAGAGTGCCACAGGGATTGCTCATGGAAGATGGCGCACCTGTCCATCGTAGCAAAGTATGTGAAGAATGGAGACAAACACACCTTTTGGAGAAGCTCGATTGGCCTGCAAATTCTCCCGATCTCAATCCAATAGAGAACCTTTGGAAGATTTTGAAAGATGCTGTACAACATGGCCCAATATGTCCAAAAAATTTAGATGACTTGAAGGTAGTTATTGAAAGAGAGTGGAGGTTAATCAATGGTACAAAGCTCCTTTAACTATGTCATTCTATGCCCTTTAGGTTACAAGCAGTGATTGAGGCAAATGGAGGACATACACGTTGGTAGATTGTAAATATTTTTTTTTGTATAAAATTTTTTTGACCTTGAAATTTGGCATGAATGTTGTTATCATAAAGATCATGTTGTGCCAAAAATTTCATGGTAAGTAGACAATTTCTCAACCATTGGGAGGGTGTCAAAGTTGGTAGCAATGAAATGGTTTCCCCCATTGTTTCCCACAACTACACATGTTGGTAGATTGTGGATTTCTTTTTTTGTATTAATCTTTTGGCCTTGAAATTTTTATCATGTGTTATTAACAAAAAGAGGTTTTTTTTCCAAGAATTTCATGGCAAAAACAAATAAAATTCAATCTTTGGGAGGCTGTCAAAGTTGGCAGCAGTGAAAAAATTTCCACAGCTACCAATGTTGGTAGATTTTGAATAACTTTTTTTTGGTGAATTTTTTGGCCTTGAAATTTGGCATGCATGTAATTAACTTAAAGATAATTCTTTGGTAAAAAATTCGTGGTAAAATACAAATTTTTGAGCTCTCAGGAGGCTTTCAAAGTTGGCAGTACTGGAATATTTCTCACTGCAAATTCGAAAACGACATTTTGATTGGTACCCCACTGTACACCCTAAACTGTGAATTGGCTCACCACAATTGAAAATGGAAATTGCCGTAATTTGGTTCACTACGACTGAAATCACGACAAATATTGTTCAAATAGAAAACAAGAACAACTTGCTAATAAAACCCTAAATAGACAAAAGAAATGACCCGAAGAAAACCTTCCAGATGTAGGACATTTTTGAGATGATGTCGATCAGAACAAAAATAGGGAAAGCTAAAACCAAGACAAGATAAGGAAACAGAGAAGAAATAAACTCTAACGTTGGAAAGAAGAAGGGAAATACTTACCTTGACAATTCAGGAGAAGCTTCGCAACCCGACTTTGTGACGATTTCTACAAACACGCTCACTGCAACCCTTAACGACCTCAACGCGGACCTCGATACTCAACCCCGGCGCCCCACCCTCCATTGTTGCCGCTCCACCTAAACCCTCCAATTGTGCTGAAGTTGTGTCAAGCCAGTCGCATTTCAACCTCGACGCTCCTCTTGGACGCTCCACCTTGAACATTCCTTCTCGTGCCTCCAGAGAAACCAAAAACCCGTGAGAAAAAAAGAATCAGCTTGGAGGTCGTGTTGGACTCCCTATGGGAGTGACGGCTGATCATGATCAAGGGATAATAAGGCACCATGAGAACCTCACATCACGTACGTCCATCATGTCAAATCAGCATCTAAGACCTAGTTAACCTAGGCTTACATGCATGCCAATGTCCTATTGATACCCAGGTAAACTGGTAAATTAACTACATATTAAAAAGCACAAGTAATCAAATGTACTTAAATAAAAGCCACCTAAAACCATCTTCTATTTTTATATCAATAATTTAAAACATTTGGTCCTTTTAAACAATCACTTTATCTTTTGGACATTGTGCCTTTTAATTTACATGTGACTTTTAGGAGAGTACTTTGATTGCAGCCTCTCATTGAAATTTTGATAGTTGTTTCATTTTACTAAAATATGTAATACCCTCATTGATTTATTTGGATAAAAAATCAAATTATTTGGAGAAATCGAAACTCATTAAGAGTGGTAACATATAACACTTACGAATTTTGAAGGGGCTACTTAGTGACATTCATATTTTCATCTACATCGATGATTTTCATCTATTTTTATCAATCATGCTAATATCCATCCAAAATAGTAGCATTAAAACTCAAAGTTACATTTTAACCAACCAATTTTACTGCCTTGCACTGTATTGTTTTACAGCCCATACTCCTCTTTTCTACCTTAACAAGAATCCGAACACTTAACAAAGGAGGGGAAGACGCACGTTACAACACTAATTAACATAATATAACACCCACTAGTCTTAGCAAGTATTTTGTTTAGTGTAGGAGTATAATTTTCATATACAAACCTTCTACTTGCAATTGATTTTTAATTGTCCCTCACAACCTCATCTACTCTCCCTCTCAATTATGTATATATATAATTGTCCCTCATTTAGACCTCATCTAATACTATGAGTCCTACTTTATATTTTTTTAATGGCCTTCAACACCTCATCTACTCTGACTCCTTCTACTTTATACATATATTTGATTGTCCCTCACCACCTCCTCTGATTAAAGAAGCTCTTGTATCATCAAGAGATTTCTTAAATCATTGAGATGTGAACAATGGTCTTTATTTTTGGACTTTGCATAATTTAGACATAATTAAATTATTTATACTATTAAATTAAATACATAGTATTATCATGAGCTCAAATAAATAAATTATTATTTATAAGTATAAATTTGGCAGCCCAAATCCTAAACCCTAAACCCGAAAGTATCAGTAACACGGAAGCTCAACCTGATTATAGAAGCTCTTGTGTTTATAATGCAAATGTTGATGGTGAACACGGTGAGTTCTAAACCTAGAACACCTTATATCATACTATATTTTGCAAAATATTAGTGACACCGACTAGCAATAGATGTCTACATAATTAATTTAATTCCAATGACTATCGTACTCAAAATATCATGATTGTTCTAGAATATGATTTTGTTAATCATACAAGCCTTGCAATTTCATGAGTGCAATGTAGCCTAGGTCGTGGGCACATTGAAGAATACACACCTTCATTATGCTATACAACAAGTTGTTCACTATAAGAAACCCATGTTTTTTTTAACACAGTGAAAAACATGCCTGAACGTCAAAAGTAACATGTTGTTGCGTCAATGTTGATGTCACCTAAAATCCGTGAAGATGAACAGGCCAAAAACGTCAAAAAATTTGTCGTAACATGGTTGTCAACCTCTTGACATCCAACTTAACGTGGCCTGAAATGTGTGGGAAAAGGTTCCATGTGGAGGAGGGCCCATGTCCACATCAGCTATGTTTTCCTTTGGGCAGCGCCATGCCGGATTTTTTTCATCCAACTCCATTTTGAGCGGGCAGTGACGTGGAATTTAAGAATTGCTAACTTGGACCCCAAGAATTATAACGTGGACAATCCACGTCAGCTGACGTCATGCTTTTAGAGCATTTTTTGTCCCCGCAAGGCTGTTAGTTTTGACGTTCGTTTTGACATGCTCGTGTTGTTCATGACATCAATCTTGACGTTGGCGCGTTCTGCCTATATGTTGTCATTGACCTTTTTCATGCTGGAGATCATGTTCACTTCAACATCTAGCATGTTCTTCTGGACGTTTTTCTAAACATGTTTCTAAAAAACTGTTATTCTACGCGATGTGCTCTATAACGTGGGATGAACGTGTGACAGTGTTAGTGAAGACGTCAAGTATTTGTCAGCCGTGACGTGATGATGAACATGCCATCAACGTGGCTTTCTCATTTCAAGTATCATAGATGGTAGTCAAGCATGGAACATCGTTGCTACATTTGTTGCCTGTAGCAGCACAAAGCATCCTATATATCCTTCTGTTCTACCAATCCAAATATGACATACGAAACCTGCCTAATCTAACACAATCAAAAATAAACTTGGACTATACCACCTAACAGTGCGACATTATTCCAAAACAGAAATGGTTGTAGGCAGAACATAAACATAACCTTGCAGAGGTAGGCAGAAGAAGAAGTTACCCCAACTACGACGTCCGCCCAAAATACTGTGCAGGAGAACAACAGTTGGTGGTTCCGGTGCTGCACGGTCTCGCAACTCACTTCACCGTGCCTGATTCCAACATTTTCAAACAATCTTACTTGCCTAGTGATAGCCAAATTTTGGTGCTGTTTCTACAACCAAATTTTAGTGCTATTTTTTCAGCCAAACTAGCTTACTTCAAGTCCAACTTCCAAAACAAGAAACCATGAGATAAGATGCAAGGAGCAATACGTACCAAGGCACCTTGAACAAGCTCATAGGCCTGCAAAGACATCCACCCGACAGAATCCTCAGTCAAAGACACATCGGTGTTGTTCAGATACTCTAATAATTAATAACTTGTAAGGCAAAGATACCTAGAATTTTACTCTCTTTGATATTTCAAATAAGTAATATCAGCCCTAAATCATTTTAAATATCTAATCAGCTCTCCTAAGATCCACAGGTGTCAGGGACCAAACTCAGAACAAGGATTGAAGTCAAGAGAGAGAACTAACTTGATATTAGAACAAGAACTAGAACAAGAACAAGGTACAAGAAGGCCTTGGCTAGACCACAAGAGTGAGTTGTCGAGACTGAAGACACCTTCAGCCTCGACTCCTATTTATACTGTTGGCGTAAGGCCCTTATGGAAGCTTCTCGAGCGACTTCCACACAAGCTAAGAAGCTTCTCCAGTAACTTCTTAAGAACTACGAAGCTTCTCTAACAACTTCCTATAAGAAGCTTCTCCAGTAACTTCTTAAAAGCTACAAAGCTTCTCTAACAGCTTTCTAGAGTCTCCTAGAGTCTTCTAAGGTTTTCTAGAACCTTCTATAGTCTTCTAGAATCTTCTAGAGTCTTCCAGGATCTTCTAGAGTCTTCCAGAACCTTCTGGAGTCTTCCTAGAGTCTTTCCTAGAGTCTTTTAGAATCTTCTAGAGTCTTCTAAGACTTTCTAACGGGTCTTCTAAAGTATGTCCGTGACATTATCCCCTCCTTTAGCATCGAGGTCTCCGAGAAGTCTGGGTTGTTGCGAGCCTACCATCGTAAAAAGTTGAAAATTTGTCGCATACAATCTGCGATAAATTCCAATTGTCGTTCTCAAGGTAGGTGGTTCATTGGTCCTTGCAGCCATCGGTAGTGTCCAACGCCTTCGACTTCCGACCAAGCATGAACTTCAGTGTATTCATTGTGGAACTGTCCTGCAAAAACTCCCTCGGCAATATTGTCGTAGGCAGGCTCTACTTCAAACACAATCACCAGAGACATGTTACTCGGTATCCTTCGTCGTCTTCGTGGTGCAGGTGGTTATTCATCTCGAGGTTGTCTTTGCGGTGTGGGTGGCTCTTTGTCTCGAGGTCGTCTTTGTGAGCTACTAGGCTGAGATAACATGACTGGCATAATATCTATCTCCTGGCTCTCCATAACGTAGAGACTAAACAAGCCAATAACAAAGAAAACAAACTATAGACATAAAACAATGAACTTTAGCGGCAATTTATACTTTCTAACCACCGATTCACGGGTTCCTTCCTCCCCTACTTTGTAAGGTCAAGAGCCGTCAAGAAGAAGTTATTGCTGGAAAGGCTTTGGCTTATCAGGATAGCACTGATGAAACTCCTGGACTTTATGCGGCGCATTATCCAGATTTTCCGTTGGTTCCCACGTTCGCTTGTTGATATCATAGCCGTGCCAATGAATAAAATATTCCAACTTGCCATGTTTATGGCGAGAATCAAGAATTTTTTCCACCTCATATTCCACATGATTATTGATTTCAATGGAAGGTGGTACCGATTGTCGTCTTCCAGGAATGGATGATTCCTTGTAAGGCTCTAGAAGGGAAACATGAAAAAATCGATGTACCTTCATTGTAGATGGTAACTCTAGATGGAATGCCACTGGATTGATTTTCTTCTCGATGACAAATGGGCCCAATCGCCGGCAGTCCAACTTATCACAAGGCTGGTTGGTCTTGATATTCCGTCAAAGAAGCCATACTTTATCTCCAACGTGGAAAGGCGGTGCTTGAGTCCAAAATTTATCTGCAGATGCCTTGTAAGAATCTTGGGGCATTTGTAGTTGAAGCTTCAAAGTATTTTGAAGCTGTAATAGTTGATTCGCAAAGTCTTCAGCCGCTGGATTGTTAGTGGTTGGCGAAGTCAGCAAATCAAGTTTCGGATGATAGCCATAATTGGAAAAAAATGGCGTTTGTTGAGTTGAAGCATGGAGAGTATTGTTATATGCAAACTTTGCGAGCGATAGATATGCCGTCCAGTCGTCTTGCTGATAGTTGATGTTGCATCGTAAATATTGCTCTAAGACTTGATTAACCCGTTCCGTTAAGCCGTCGGTTTGAGGATGGAAAGCTGAAGAAAGCTTGATATCCACCTTCAATATAGCAAAAAGAGATCTCCAGAACTTTGATACAAACTGTGTACCTCGATCGGATACGATGTCGTTTGGTAGGCCGTGATACCGGTAAACGTTATCAAGAAAAAGTTTTGCCGTGTCTTCGCTTGATGATGTCTTCTTACAAGGAATAAAGTGTGCCATCTTTGTAAGTCGATCGACCACAACAAAGATGTTATCAAAATAATTTGATAGCAGCAAATCCGTAATGAAGTCCATATAAACTGAAGACCATGGTCGACGCGGAATAGACAAAGGTTGTAGAAGACCATAAGGGCGATGCCGATGATTCTTTGACCTTGAACAAATGTCACAAGAGGTGACAAAATTCTTCACATCCTTCCACTTCTTGGGCCACCAGAAATCTTGGGAAATAAATTCTAATGTCTTGTTGAATCGAAAATGTCCCGCAGCTGAAAAGTCGTGACAAGATTGAAGAACTCGGAATCGTACATGCCCTTTTGGGATATATAGTCTCTCTTCATAGTACAAAAGATCGCCTTCTATCTTGATATTGCCATTATTGGCACGTTGTTTGATATCAAGAGCTATAGAATCTTCAATGGTCGCTGCACGTACCTGGTTGAGGAAGTCAGCATCAATTGACACAAACGCAGCGGAAAGCTGAAAGTGCTCAGGCTACAACAATGTTGTACATTGTTGATAAAATGTTGCTTCTTCGGCCCGTGGCGTAAGATACGATCTCCTCGATAGTGCATCTGATAGACCTTGTTGCTTACCAGGTCGATAAGTGATAACAAAGTCGAATCGAGATAGCGACATACTCCATCGAGCTTGACGATGATTCAAAACCCGGGCGGACATGAAATACTCCAAGTTCTTGTGATCTGTATATACAGTCACCGGATGCGCCGCTCCTTCAAGAAAGAGGCACCACTCTTGAAAGGAATCCACAATAGCAAGAAGTTCCTTGTCGTGGATCTCATAGTTAATCTCGGCAGCAGAAAACTTACGAGAATAGAACGCAACTGGATGGAGCTTCTCGCCTTCACTCATTTGTAAAAGTACAGCTCCAGAGCAAAATCTGAAGCATCAGTTTCCAAATAGAAAGCCTTTGTAAAGTCCGGATGTACCAAGATTGGAGCCGTGGTAAATGTCGTTTCAAGATCTTGAAACGCTTTCTCTGCTAAAGGCCCCCATTCAAGCTTGTCTTTACAAGTCAAGTGAGTGAGAGGAGCAGCTATTCGAGAGTAATTCTTGATAAAGACTCGATAAAAATTAGCAAATCCAAGAAAACATTGTACGCCTCTAACAGTCTTTGGAACTTCCCAGCACATGATTGTTTCCACCTTCTTGGGATCCATCTTCAAGCCCTCCGTAGTTGCAATGTATCCTAGAAATTCCGTCTGAGGTTAGTGAAACATACACTTCTCAAGTTTGGCATAGAGTCCCCGCTTGCGCAATTTTTTGAGGACCAAACGAACGTGTTTCTCGTGCTCGTCTTAGTTCTTAGAAAATATCAAAATATCATCTAAATAAATGACAACGAAATTGTCTAGGTGTTCTCGAAAAATGTCATTCATCATGTGTTGAAAAACTGCCGGAGCGTTGGTAAGACCAAAAGGCATGACATTATATTCAAAATGGCCATACCTCGTACGGAAGGTTGTCTTCCATTCGTCTCCTACCTTGATTCGCACAAGGTTGTAAGTTCCCCTTAGATCAATCTTTGTAAAGATCTTGGCGCTCCAAGTTGTTCAAGAAGATTGGAGATGAAAGGTAGCGGATAGCGATTCTTCTTTGTTACCTTGTTGAGACCTCGATAGTCTACGCACATTCGTAAAGAACCATATTTCTTCTTTACAAATAAGATGGGTGCTCCCGCCGGTGACTTTGAGTGCCGAATGAAATTCTTGGCTAGATTCGTGTCAATGTGTTGACGTAACTCCGTCAACTCTGTTTGCGATAAATTATAAATTGGGCCAAAAGGTGGTTGCGCACCTTCTTGTAAGTCTATGGCACAATCATATAGTCGGTGCTCCGGTAGCATGTCGGCATTCTTCTTCAGAAACACATCTTCAAAATCTTTATATTGCTCTGGTATACTTGTTGCAAGAGTCTTTTTCTCGCAAATTAGAGTCGCATAGATAACAAATAGAGTATTCTCCTTCGACGATCTCATGAATGTTCTTGCTCCAATAAATAAGGGTTTCTTGATTGTTGATTTTTTAACATGTTTTTTCTTGGAACGTTCTGTAGAGAATATCATCTTCCGCAACTTCCAATCTATAGATGGGTTATGCTTTTCTAACCATGAAAGGCCAAGAATGACAGGATTTGACGGGGTTCTAATGATATTGAAAATAATACGGCTATTATGGCTTGCAAATGTCACTTCTATAGGTATTGATTCATGAGTGACACTTCTAGAGGACAAAGGTCGTCCATCTATTACTTCTACATGAATAGGTTTGGATTTCTGTATAAGAGGAATATTGTGATCTTTAGCAAAGTCTTTATCTAAAAAACAAGCTAAGGCTCCTGAATCTAATAAAGCTAAGGTTTTGAGGTTTTGAGGGTCTAAAGACAAGGAGATTGTAAAACAACGGGCAGGTTGAGCGGAAAGATAGGAACCTAATTGTTGTTGTGTAATTGAACTGTCCAGCCGTACAGTTCCTATTGTGGCTGGGCATTTTCGTTTTCCCGAATGATTGCGCCTCCGATTTTGATGATGCGTCGATTCTGCTTCTTCGGACAATTTCCAGCCTTGTGACCTTCGTCACCGCAATACAAGCATAATCATTTCTCCATACGACGCTTCTTTTCTTCTAGAGTAAGGGATTTAAATTATACGGCATCAATTTGCATGTCTTCTACATCCGAATGTGAATTCAGACTGCTAGTCGACATGGTTGGAGCGTGGCGGGTCGTATCTTGTCTTAATGAAGTCCAGGAGCGTTGATCTTGGCGCCATTGAAACAATCTATTATCGTACTTCACGGCTTGACTAATGGCTTCATTCAATGTTCGTGGGTCAGAAAGAGTCAATAGTAAATCCTTCACATGGTCTCGTAAATCCCAATAGAACTGACTAATCAAGACTTCTTCGTCCCAGTTGATGTCGCACGCTAATTGCCTGAAATCTGATGCATAGATTGATGTCGAACGTGCTCTTTGTCGTAGTGATCGAATCTTTGTTGTAGCCCATCGTGCTTTGTCATGTTCTCCAAATGCTTCCGCAAATGCCTCCAAAAATGTTTCAAAGTTGTTCAAAATTGATGAGCCTTTCTCAAACAATGGAGCAAACCATGATAAAGCTTGCCCTGTAAGTAAGGTTCCAACCAATCCAACACGCGATTCTTCCGTTGGATAGCGTTCAGGCTACAAAACTGTTATTAATCGAATTTGATTGATGAATCCTCGAAACTTAGAGCGTGTACCATCAAACTTATCTGGAAGGCTGATTCGAGGCTCCTTTTGTCGTTGAATAGGTGGGCCTTGTCGAACCATACGCGAGCTTGCTTCTTCCGGTGTAGAACTGCAAAGTTGGTGAACTCCAACTTGAGCTGTCCTAGATGCGCCATCGTTATGAATTCTTGCAATAACTCCTTCAATCTTCGCAATTCTAGTTGATAAAGCTGCGAGAGCATTCATGATTGTGTCTAACTTGGACTCGAAAGTTTCAGCCATACTGATATCTTGACTTCCAACCATTCTGAAAGAAAAAAAATGAATCTAAAGAAACACAATATTGGTCTAAAAGAGGGTAATCCGCAACCTTTAAAAGGCCTTAATACTTTTAAGGAGAGGGGTGATCCATTCTCTCACAAAAAATAAAGTTCCAATATTGTGAAGAAAGAAATATCAGTTTAGAAGAAGGTAATCCACAACTCCTAATACGTTAGTGCACCTTGCAAGAAGAGGGGTGATCCACTATCTCCAAGAAGAGTCTAACTCTCATATTGAAGATGAAGTTAGTCTTGACAAACTGTCAGGGACCGAACTCAGAACAAGGATTGAAGTCAAGAGAGAGAACTAACTTGATATTAGAACAAGAATTAGAACAAGAACAAGGTACAAGAAGGCCTCCGCTAGACCACAAGAGTGAGTTGTCGAGACTGAAGGCACCTTCAGCCTCGACTCTTATTTATACTGTTGGCGTAAGACCCTTATGGAAGCTTCTCGAGCGACTTCCACAAAAGCTAAGAAGCTTCTTCAGTAACTTCTTAAGAACTACGAAGCTTCTCTAACAACTTTCTAAATTCTCCTAGAGTCTTCTAAGGTTTTCTAGAACCTTCTATAGTCTTCTAGAATCTTCTAGAGTCTTCCAAGATCTTCTAGAGCCTTCCAGAACCTTTTGGAGTCTTCCTAGAGTCTTTTAGAATCTTCTAGAGTCTTCTAAGGCTTTCTAACGTGTCTTCTAAAGTATGTCTGTGACAACAAGTCAACATGACCTCTCTCAAAGGGGCTAAGTTCTTACTTGAGTTTAGAAACCATCAACCTCGTCTATTCCAATTGAGAGACCACCGACCTCTTCTTTTGATTTAATAGCTATCAAGCCTGTACAAATAGTAGCATTGTAAACTTGGTATAATCACACACATACTTGCTCATACATCAATGTGTGTGCCATAAGGAGAGCATCACGATTCTTCAACTCACCAGTGCCTTGTTTAACTAATCCGTTGGTGGAGCTCTGGTGGCAAGCGGCCTCTCCTCCGTCAACGTCGCCTGCACTGACGTGCTCCCCCTCCTGAGAAGCCCCGCCGCCTCGGGTGACGACCATGCACAGCCAAGGAACTTACTCTACCACATGCCAGACCCAATGAGCACCAACCATCGACAACCATCTCCCACACCCAAACATTGCGATTCCATCTCTCCCTCAATTGACCAATTGGGCAATGTGAAATCTCACCTCAGGGCGGGCGCGTAGCAGGAAGGCGTCGCCGAAGCGTGCGGAGAAGGACGCGACGTGCGACGAGGTGCGCGCGTGCATGAGCATTATCGCCTTGGCCATGGCGGCGTGATGGGTGAAATGCAAGCAGGCAGTTAGGCGAGAAGATGTGACAAGAGGACGAGAAACCTCATCAGCTACCTTACCTCAGAGGAAACACAGGATGCGAATTCAAAGGCGGTGCCTTGGGGCTGCGACGAAGGTGCGTGGTGAAGGTGGTGGTTGGCGATGGTGCCTGGATCGAGGACTCCAGTGCGCCCCGCTGCTAGTGTTTGACCACTCACTACCAGCTCGTCCCAAGGCCCCAGAGCCGGATTCAATGGGAACGACCACCACAACGACAACAATTTCGGCAGTACGGAATGAAAGTGCAATGTTGTGCACATGGTAGACGGCGCCGATCGATTCCGACACGGGCTTGACGAATGATAGGCGCGGCGTTGCGCATTGGCTAGGCAGCTAGCTGTTTCTGGTGGGGTGGATTTACATCTTCCTTGCGTAGGGTGCGTGGTTGTGTGTGGCCTGGGTCGCCATTCATTCCTCCGCGCTCGGCCCTCCACTCCCACTCGATTTTATCACCGCCTGCGGATGCGTGACCAGTGGCCATTTCGCTTTCTCAACGTCCTCCAACGTCGTCCCTACTAACCAACGTTTTATGAAAAAAAATTATTCATTTTTGGACACGTCAAGTTTGTTCTACTTGACCTGAGTTTGTTCTACTTGACCTAAGTTTGTTCTACTTGACACCCAAGTTTGTTCTATTTGATACCCAAGTTTGTTCTACTTGACACCCAAGTTTGTTCTACCGGAAAATGTAGATGCGAAAAAAACACCCCAGATGCCCAATTCGGACGAATTATGGGTAAGAATGGCCATTCAAAATTTATAGTTGAGTTGAAGAAGAAAAACTGTGGGAAAATTATAGAGAGAATGCAAGAGTAAGGTGGGAGTGTAAATAGAGTTGGGAATGTGAAGAAGTCAACGAGGAAAATAATTGCATGATGGTTGGGAGGGAATGTGAAGAAGTCAAGGGAATGTGATTAATTGGGAGTATCATAAAGACATTGGCGGCTAACACTAATTTTAAAGTCCAAAATTTATGGTCTTAGAAGGACCTCCTCATTTTGTGCATTGCTTGACATAGATATAAACTTTGGAAATTCCTCTTTTGAGCTAAAATGTAAAATTTTACAAAACATCAAAGAACTTAACCCCTAAAGGACCAAGTGTCAAAAATGGGCTTTTTGAAATTTTGCTCAGGTTCCTATGGTGTCAATTTCCAACATTCTTCTTTGAAATATTTACTATAGAAAGACATTACCAAGACCTTAGTGGGAAAACAATTTTTTCCTAAATTGGACATTTGATGAAAAAGTTATAGGGTTTTGAATTTTAAATGGGGAGGGCGGGCACCTCGGGCACCTCCAAAAACTCTTGATAGGACACTCTATTGAATGTGAGATTTTCAATACTCGCAAGTAATATTATTTCCCTTCATATTGTCAAAAAAAAGTTCTTTTCTTTAGTGAAAAATAGCATACCAACCCAAGTCAAACATTTTCACACATTGTCACTCATTGTCGAGCAAGGTACCAAAAATACTTCTTCTTTTCCACATAAAACCTAGAGATCTTCATATTTTTCACTTTTTATTTTTTCCACAACAATATGTAATGTAAACCTTCTTATTAACCATTCGGATTATCAATCGAAAACATATTAAGTTCAAAAAAAATTAAAGTGTGAATTAACAAATTTTGAGCCTCCACTCCTTGCACACTTGTTTTGAATATGCTACACCCCGTCTCTACCTCTAAAAATTGGTGTGTTAGGAGCTAACATCATGCTTAACAAGATGGTAATAGATTTAGACCTTGTGTAGTGAAAAATTTTGACACCAAGTGAAGTCAAAGTCTGCTGATCCACTAAACGCAGGGAAGAAAATGAACCATTTGCTTGACTTCAAACACTATAATCTTTCAATCCGTGCGGTCAAAGTTTATGAAATTTTGTACATGATTTACTTAATAATCCTTTATTGAGATCCTACGATCAGAATTAAAAATCAAAGTTTTTGTAACCTTCTTTATTCATTGCACTAGAATCCATCAATTTTGAAGTGTTTTTGGTATAAAACTGTCACAGTACCTTAGGGGTTAAGTCATATTATTGTATAAAATATTTTATACTCAATAGAGAGGTATACGTAATTGCCTAATATTCAAAATAATTGTTTTATGCAATATGATTTTTTTCAAAATATTTGACGTAAATATGAAATTTTTGCCTAAAAGGCTTGTAGAGTTCCTCATCTTTCAAAAATATTTCAAAAAATTATACTTCAAATTGATCTTATACAAGCCTATACAAATTGTCGAAAGTCTTTCTTATTCCACAACATTTTTATTGATGGTTTTGTTGATTCTAAAATAGCTATGGTGCCATTTGGGCTTCTATATTAAGTGTGTGTAGTGAGCAAAAATCATGGCTACCATATTATTGTGTAACTAATGCCAAATTTGTAGATAACATATGGCATGTTTGACAATACTTATTTGTATTATTTATTCAAAGGAATAGATTTCATTTCATTATTGATAGTCTTTTTACCATGTATCATCGTTTGGATTGTCAAAGATTTGTTTAATTAATGGAAAATAGTTGCTATTCAATGATTTAAATTTAGCATAAATTAACTATGGAATTAAATACTAAAAAGTGTCAAAACCAATTGATGGCATGGCCACATTACACATTCCCTATAGTCTTTGTCATGTCTTTAATCCTTTATGTAAAACATCATCTATTACATCCATAGATTCTACATCATCCATAGCCATCTCGGCGTTAATGGATTAAAGGTTTGTTTGGCCTATCTTGTTACCATGTCATGAACTTAGAAGAAGAACGCCGGTTCTCATAGGAGGCCGGCGTGGATAAAGTGTCCGTTCATTCCACCACTAAGTCCATGCCCACCGGGCATAGTTTAGCAGTATGGAACTACTTCCCCCTCTCGAGGGTGGACACTATGTATCAGTAACCATGGACTTAGATGTATATAGTAGTTGCAACAACATTACAATATCAATCATCATTGATTACATATGTATTGTGATCTTAGTTGCTTGCCGAGGCTTCAACGTAGTTAATTAGGTCTTTAAAAATGTCTATATTATGCACTTGAACTATTGTGTATGAGAAGCTTTCTTTATACAACAAAATTGAATTCACATGAATGTGATTATATTATGCATATCTATACTTGTGCTTTTGCAAAAAAAACCAATTGTAATTCATCGTAATATGAAAAATGCATGTACTGTACATAAAGTCTATTTCTTCTATCTTATAGATTTTACTTTTATGATTACTTATTATATCAATAATTTTTTTTAAATGTATCTTTTCTTTAATGCATAAGGCTCTTTGATATATGATAGAAAAAGTTTGTTTTATACAAATTTAAAAGCAATTTCTTGATTCTATTTAAACTATATTGAAGATGAATTCAATTTGAGAAGAATTGAGCATCATGTCACATAATAATTCATTAAAAGACTAAATGATAAAGATTGAGGACAACAAGAATAAGATTATAATAGATGATTTCACAGTTGGTACGATTTTGGTTTTTTGGTTTTTGAATTTTCAATGAAAATGAATAATTTCATTTCTTTGAGAGCTAAAATTTATTATATAATTGTACTTATATAGGGCCGACATGCCAACCATGCCTTGCATTATAGACTTTAAATTAAAAAGGTCAAAAGAATAAAATCCATGTGAAATCAATGAGAATATCTTGAGGATGGAATGAAATGATGGTCTTATTTGTATTTGATTTTTGAATTTTCAAGTCTCCATACACGGGAAGTGTAGTTCAACGTTTCCCAATTATTTCTTCGCTCGGTTTCAATTTTAAAACACCCACTAAACTCTCACACTTTTGATTTTTTGTACAGTGTCTCAAATGTTTGAAAGAATTGAAGTGTTTTTCAACTATTTCTTATGCTTTTTATTTAATCTTTTCATTTTTGCCAAAACCAAACACCACTTAGTCATTCTTCATTTCTTTTCTTTCCCTCTTGCAATTTTCAAAGAAGCTAGCCTAAGACCAATTCATCCATTTAATTCTCGTTATTTTTTGAGGGCACCATGTTGTCATTCACATTTGTCATCAAATTCTTAAAACAATCCATCAACTTTAAACCTTTTTTTTTATTCACTCTTTTCAATTTTCTTCAACCAACCAGAAGACCACTTTCACCTTCCCCTTTTTTTAACATGTCTTGTAATTTTTAGAACAACCTTACAGTGTGCTCGTCCAACCATAATTTTTGTTAACCACTCTTACGAGTTTGAAACACCCAAAGCCACCCACACATTTTTGTTTTTTTTTGTTTTTCCACTTTTGCAAGTTTTAAACAATCGCTAAAACCTTTGCTAGTAAAAAAATTAATGTAAACAATGAATTAATGGAATTGCTTTATTGACAAGCATGTTGTGTGATATAATTCAAATTATTGAGGAAATAATCCCATATATATGTAATCAACTTCAAAATATTATGTATACAAAATATATGTAACATGTGCATTTAAGTTGAGCCACTAACATATTTTTAGTTTCATGTGTTCCTCAAAGTCCATTAAACAATTTATTCACTATAAAGAAAGCCAAAGTTTCCACACAAACAAGTTTGGCCTATCTATGTAGACGAGCTGTCCGTTTTCTCAGTTTTTGGCTTTTGGGCACCGGGCTGCAATCATCCTACAGTAATAATAAACGCAGTGGCTGACGTGGACATCCCGCGTTTTCTATAATGTGGCCATGTTCTTTTTGACGTCATCCAAAACGAGTCTGTCAACAGTGACATCAACGCGTTTTGTCTTTAACATGGACGCGTTTTATGGAACGTCAAACTAAATTCGAGGTACTGCGGGATTTTTTACTAACGCCTGACATCACAGAAAACATGAGACGTAACAGCCTTGATGACACCAAAAACATGGTTTTCTTATAGTGGTTGGAATGTATATGCGTCCTCAAGATCCCATTCAAATATCGGCGTCTCTATTTTCCCACCAACAATTGAAGATGAGTTGGACAAGAGCCTCAATGAACTCAGAGTCTAGTCTTTTTGCATTGGCTGTTTGGAATCTTGAGGGAGCGGAGCGCGTTTTAGAGAGCCTTCGCATGCTCAAATTTGTGGCGGACACCTCAAACCTCTTGTTTGTTAATCAATTCCACATATGTTTGCCCTCTTGTACCATTGATTTTGTATATTTTGACATTTGACTTTTCACTTTCTTATAAGCATGACATTCATACATTGATCTCTAATCGACGCATTCTGAGGAGCGATGGAGTTTTGTGTTGCATTTATAACTCTTGGTTGTTAAAATTGGTGCTTTATTCTGCACTTGCAAATTTTTGGTCTTCACCATTAGGGACGTAGGAAGAAAGCCCTAATTTATACACATCAAATTTGACTACATATAGTTGTATGTAAGCTTCGTTCATAATGTGCTTAGACTAAAGCTGAGTTTGGTTCTATTGAGTAGGGCGGCAATAACTTTACCAGTTGCTCTCTCACTACAAAAAAACCAGCCCAATGTGACTGGATGTGACTAAACGCATATGACTGCGTAGTCACCTCAGTCATTGGTTTAGTCTAAAATCAGTCCTAAGAGGGTCCAGTCATGCACTAGTCATATATGTAGTCATATTTTTGAAGACCTGGGTGGGAACGGCTACGGGAACGGGACATATGTACTCCTGCCCGGTTCCCAGAGTCATGCTTTGAGTGCTTACTATGTGTAGTCATAGTAATGTAGTCATATGGTAAGGGTAATTGGTTTATGTATGACTTATTGTAGTAAGAGAGTTGGTTTGGGTGACTAAACGTAGTCATGTAGTAAATGACCTGACTAGTAGTAGTCATATATGTCAATCAGATGATTTTGAAGTCCTCTACTCGTTGGCTCAATAGGTGAGTGTTGTGAAATTGGAGTAGGTCCATAATCTCCACTTACATAATAACTTCCCTGTTTAACACTACTATGTTTGCGCGCCAACATTCTAGGATGTCATTTTAGGGCACCATTCTAGAAACACTTTTAAATACACCTTCAAAAATTAGTAACTAATTTGCAAGAGAGTCCAAAAATCATGATTCCACTTGCTCTATCTTCCTACTTGCTCTATCTTTCCACTTGCTCTATCTTCCTACTTGCTCTATCTTCCCACTTGCTTTCCAGATGCACGAAATTGCCTTGTAGGCTTAATAAAAATAGAATCACACTTGAATCTACCATGCAGGTTGATATGCTCTGTGACTGCCTCCAGTCACATGCACCAAAGAGCTAACTATTGAACACGTTATGTGTTGAAGGATTCTCACTCCTTACCGTCACATGAACCAAAATCATGACTAACCTTGGTCAACAGAAAGCATTGGATTGAGTGTTTTAGTGCACAGTCCTACTCAATTTCTAAGAGTACGCGTTTCATAAATGATCACCTCGTCCAGACTGAAAACAACACTCATGTTTCCAAGCTCTTTAGGTGTCGTTCCAGTTAAGTCAGGTATCAACCAACTCCCTGCACTGCCCAACAAAGAGAAATTTACATCAGAAGCAAAAATCTCAAATGCTAACATTCAAATCTTGCAAGAGGAAGCTTCTCTACAGCACTGATGCTGAAATTCTATTCTAAAGGGTACCTCTCATTGAGAATGATGTTCTATTAATCAAAAGCTTCCTTCAGGTTGTGATTGGCCAAAAAGCCCGCCTTTGCAATCCGCCTTTGCCTCTGGAAATGGATACCGTCACCTGCAGCCTTGGTGTAAAACAACAACATCAAGTAAGCCCTTAAGGACCTGGGACTAATTCAAAACTCATAAATCTATCACATTCTAAACCATAATGGATCAAGGAAACCGTACAAGCAATCCACGTACAGGCGTTTTAGCGTAGTGGTGCTACTCTCTATCAAACTCGCATTAACCCCTAAAGTGGAAAGCCCTCAAAACTGCCAAAAACCCTCAAAACTGCCCTCTTTCAATGCAAGGTGAAAATTTTTAACTTTTGACAAATTTTCGAGTATGTAACCGTAAGATCTAGTACCTAACTTGTACATGTACATGCATATTGAATCTTAGATTCAAATTCCTCTCCATTTGTGAGATCGTAATGTTCAAAGTTGAAAAAAAAGATTTTTTCCTTGTTGTAGAATGGAAAACTAATGTTTTGGGGGCCAAAAAACCAATTTTGAAAGGAAATTTGACATGAGGCTCTTCAAATTCTTGTTTCTATGTCAGTAAGGAATATGTCCATATAATTTTTACCCTCATAGGACCTATAAAACCTAAAGAAATGCTTAATTTTTCACATGGAGGTATGCTGAAATACAAATACAAATGCCCATTTTCAACAATTAAAAAGGCATGCAAAATTATCGGATTGAAAATCCAAACGGTGAGATCATGCTTTACTACCTCTTTTACATGTACGAAAAACAAAATTTGAAAAAGAGTAAAATCTCAATTTTTGGTGAATTTTTGAAGTTACTGCGATCTAATTGATTTTGGGCAGATTTTGAGAATAAATGAGCATATACCGCAGTTTTGGGCAGATTTCAGCATGCCCTAACAGTGTTTTCAAACTTTGACCGTGAATATCTCCTAAAGTATGTGGAATTTTGAAGCATGAATGGTGTCATTTTAAAGGTATGGGAAAACTCTACAACCTTCTGGTCGATTTCGACTTTAGGGGTTAAGTTTTCGAATTGACGGTGGTGGCGGAATCGTAGCCCAGAAACTTCAAAATCGGCAGGAGAACTTGCGCAAGAACTCCCTCAAGCTACACGAGCTCGGAGTCCCGCTGTTGGCAGCATCTTTGAGAGAGTCGTCAACCACCGAAGCGGGGGAGGAGAGGGGAAGACCGCGACGAAGAGCACTCCCAGCGCCGGCGCCAGCAGCCTCGAAAACTGCCCCGGGTACGAAACCCTAAACCCTAACTTTGTCCATTGTATGCACTGGCCATTGACGATTGGTTAGCGTACCTCCCCCCTCGCAATCGCGTACAAAACCCTACAGCCATCCGACCTGCAGCCATTCCAGGTGCTTCGCAATTGCGGTCCTCCTAACCTCCGCAATTTGTTCTGACTTCTTGATTGCTTGAACTGCAGCGATGGTGGGGAACTGGTGCGTCGGAGTTCGCGACATAAACAACCACCACCAAAAGCTGGAAGGTCACGCAAGCGGGGGAAGAAGCAGAAAGACGCGCTCTGCAAGGAATCAAAGGAAACCGTGAGGAGCGTGAAGAGCAGCTCCGACGAGTGGCACAGCGAAGAGGAGAAAACGGAGAGCACTGACATCGAGAATGATGACGAGCGTGGCAATGGCGATGATGAGGTCTCGCCAGTAGGAGTGCAAAAGCCCCTTCGAGGCAAGCAAAAATCTCAGGTGAGTGTACTAACTGAGTATTGGGATTTTTTAACATGTTGATGGGTGCACAATTTTCGCTTGCAAACATCAAACTACCTGGATTCGTTGGGATTTATGCTTCCATCAAAGTACCTTGAATCGGTGTTTGCTTGCCTTGCAACTCCAGTCATCTTTCAAAGCTCTGTGACTGCTCATAGTCACATGAACGAGATTTGTGACTACAAAACTAGTATAGAGCCCAACAAATCTATACCCTGCAGGTTTCCTTTGCTTCTTGCTTCGTTCCAGGACTGCTTCTCGCTCATCATGTTTACCCAGAACCTGGTGCTACCTGCTGCTAGCATGCACATTCTCTCATGTACAGAGGTGCCACCCCCGCGCCTTGTTTTACTGTACATTACTGATGTGTTGGAGATTACATTCTTCTTTTGAGGAGATGCCCATTTTTGTTAGTTCTCTAGTTTTGCATGTTACAAAATGGCAGTTTTCAATCTTCAACATCTCGCAAATGGTGAAGATCACGAACTGGTGTGTGTTTTATGATAGAGAATGCTCAATCTCAAATAGCATGAGATCGATAAATATCATGTGATCGATGCATTTGGAGGTAGTATGAGTAAGTTTAACATCACGAGAGAGTGCTAATGTAGAGGATACGTGGCTCATATTCTGTAGCTTGAAACTGTTGCAACATTTTCTTGAAACTGTAGCTCATCTTCTGTTTCCTTGCTTGAAACTGCAGTAACGATGCAATAAAGAAACTGAATTCATAGTAGGTGTTTGAATTTATGGCATGGATTTTGTGTTTGCTTGACCTGAAACTGCAGTCATGTTTCCAAGGTCTGTGACTTCTCTTAGTCACATGAACGAGAATTCTGACCACAAAACTAGTATGAAGCTCAAGTTTTTTGACTGATGTTGTTTTCTGCTTCTTGGCTTGTTACATAACTCCATTTCATTCATATTGTTTGTGATTCATTTTTGTGGAACGTAGCCCTGTTCGTGATTAATTTTTTTGGAACTGTAGTCATTGTTGGAACTTCGAGACATCTTAAGTAGCATGTTTGCTTCATTATGCTTGAAATCGCATTGGGGTGATTGCCACATCGTCATGGTTGCCCAGAAACTGTAGTCATGTTCCAGAGGTCTATGACTGCTCGTAGTCATACGAACAACAATTCTGACTACTGAAATCGTATCATGCTCAAGATGTAAGACAGATGCTGGTTTCTGCTTCCAGTTCTTGTTACATGACTCCTTGTTGTTCTTACTGTTTGTGATGCATCATGCAGCACCTACAGATTCCCATTGTCACCCCCGCGAAGGCAGCAAGTGAAAAGCGCAGCTCCAACTCAGAGTCCACCGGCTCCGACACTTCACAAAAGGCAGATGACGTACAGGAAAGTATCCTGGCACTACAGGTACGAATAGCATTTTGATGTGTGTTGTGCCTTGGTTCTTGCAACATTCAATGTGTCTAGGATTTTGTGACTGTTTGTAGTCATTGATATGGAACGAGTGACCAAGCTTTACAAGATGCAGTCATGAATCTGGAATACGTGATCAATATTAGTAATGTAGTTAGAATATGTGACTTCTCACAATCACCAGTTTTGAATATATTACTATTCATAGTCATAGAATTTGAATAAGTGACTAGAATGGTAAAGAAGGTGTGGCATTGTTAAACGGAATCACAAACATTGCTCATGATTGAAAGCAATGACTGAGAGGATCCCTATTGACGTGTTGCCTCTGTACTTAATAGGGATTGCAGGAAGCAGGGGAGTGCGAATTGCAACCTGCAGATCCGAATAAGGCAGTGGAGATTCCTGCAGTAGGTGATGTGAAGGACTCACAGACAACAGGAACTTTGAACAACCCTGCAGGAGGCACTTTAGATTGTGGTGCAGTGACCGTGGTAGAGGCAGGAGGACGTGCCGCAGTTGTGTACTCAACTCGAAATTTGAGGGCTTCTAAGCCTGCAAAGGAGGACACTCGCACCAAGAAGAAAATGCGTTTGACAGAGGTTGAGAAGCTGAAGAAAGACCACGATGACACAAAGAAGCAAAGGGCAGTCCGGGGGAGCAAAGAGAAAGCTGAAAAGAGCAAGGAAGGCAACATTGAGAATCAGCAGAACGCAAAAGGGAAGAGGAAGAGAAACATGAACGCACAGGGGAGTGAACATGTATGTGTAGTCAACCTTGTATTTTCACATTTTTATTTCTGAAAGCACCAATTCAGTCCCAGCTGATCCCTGTTTTGTGTATTTTTTTACTTTTATAGGTTGTACAAGAAACCTCCGACCCCGAGTTGAAGAAGGGTGACCCTGTGAGACCGAAGAAAAATGTGAACGCACCAATGAGCTCAGCTGGAAGTGCCATGAGCTACATCTTGGAATGTTGTATCTTAGTTCTGTAGAAATTCAGTATGCCAAGTTTGTGACTGTTTTTAGTCATTCATATGGAACGAGTGACCATGCTTGACTAGAGACAGTCATGAAGTTGGAATATGTGACTGAGATTAGTAATGACGTTAGAATACGTGACTTCTCACAGTCATAGAATTTAAATAAGTGCCATGAGCCTTGGAGAAGTACATCTTTGTATCAAGGCAGCAATTCAGTCCCAACTAATCCTTGTATTGTGTGTATTTTTTTTTAATATAGGCTGTACAAGAAGGGGAGGACCCAGAGTTCAAGAAGGGTGACCCTGTGAGACTCAATGGACTTGAAGAAGGGGAGGAGGATAAAGTTGTGGCATTCCGGAAAGTGCAGAATGTAGCTGGGGCTTCTCTACACGGGAAAACCATAATTGCAGGTACAGTGTCTGTAGAAGTGCTAAAAAGCCTAGATGACGACTACAGTTTATTTGACGACTACAGTCACCACCACAATACTATGTGTAGTGATAAAACCGTTGATGTGATCACTAATATCTCACTACAATTCGTCATAGCATTCAAAAGCTATTTCAATATTTGTGACTATGGGTAGTCTAATAGAAGTGACTCCAAAGAGTCCTATTCTCCAAACTCAATGTATGACTCAATGCGTGCAAGATCTCATTACTATGCGCACTGATAAAACCAATCATGTATTAACTGATACCTCACTACATTTAGTCATACCATTTGGAAGATATTTGAGTATTTGTGACTAGGGGTTGCCAAATAGATGCGACTCCAAAGAGTCACGTTCTCCCACTCAATGAATGACTCAATTTAGTCACCATCTCACTACTATGCGTAGTGATAAAACCAGTATTATGTTGACTTATACCTCACTAGAAATAGTCATTCATTCAATCACTATTTACATATGGATGACTACGTGTAGTCATACATATATGACTATATAGAGTCATATGGACCCAAGTCCCACTGTAAGTCCCGTTTTGAGGTCCCAAAACACTGTGGGAACGCAGTATTGGGAACAAGAAGTGTCCCATATGACCCCTAGTCAGATTGTTCGAAGCGACTAAGTCAAAATGACTAGAAATAGTGCTAGTCACATTTTGGTTTATGCCCAACTGTAGTCATAAAACCTACTCACATTGGGCTGGTTTTCTTGTAGTGTCTTCTTGCAGAAATTCGATCCAATTATTTCTAAACGAACTATAGAACATTATCCGGTGATCTCTAGACATCTACATCTGCCACAATCCGCTTGTTTATTTGACCTTGCCCAATGTGACGACACAAAGTTATCCTACGACTGAAATTTCTTGAGTTTCTGGAGCGTAAACAAACATCCGGAGATCTCTAAATAAGTCTTGAGTAGTTGCACTTCCATCTGAATTGCATTGACATCTACGCAACCCGAGATCTCTTGATAAGTGTTAGTCAATTGCGCTTCCATCTGCATCGTAATGACAACCAGGTATCCAAAGACCTCCGGATACTACAACTAGACATACTCTCTCTAAAGTTTTGTGCTACAATCTGGAGATCTCCGGTTGCAGCAACGAAGTATGTCTAACTGTAATTTGTGGGAGCGTTATTAAGTCAACCGTACCATGGTCGCACTTGAGTATCATGAAGACAAAAATGAGCATTTTGTGGAAGACGATGAACCATCTCAGGAGTCCACAAGAAGTTCGGATCTTCTACAAACCGGGATGTCAATGAAGCTATTGAGTCTCGGATTTGGAGAAGTTGGAGTAGGTAGTGTAGTTGAGATACACCCAGTGAAACAATGGCTAGAAGTCGACATACCATTTGGTTCGACAAGATTTATATTATTGAGACCTACGAACGCCAGCGACAAAAGATTTACCACTAGTATCCTACGAACGCGGCTACGATACAATTTTTGAGACTCTCCAGTGGACTATCTTGTGGAGAACGACAAATGTTATGATTCCATCAAAGAGATCTTCAGGCGGATGATTTAGCGTTTGTACCTCAAAAGCACCGGATAAGACTTAAAGTGCAGAGGTTCAACAAACTAGGGTACTATTGTCCTCCGAAAGGATCATGGCCGTACTTCCAAAGGATCATTTCCGCAGTGGGTGGTTAGGTGAAGATCACATTGGAATTATGGTCCTCGATGTTTTATTGAAAGACACCAAGACAATTATGAGTCATGAAGCGTGGCCTATTCTGGAATGTTGTTTCTTTTTAGGCAAGTCATTGAAGAACACAATAGACCAGTTTCCTTCATGCCCTTTTCAACAAGATTTAGAGGCTCATTTGGAGGGTCGGCTGAAGGAGCCATACCGCTTTATTTCCCAACATCAGGACCAAAATAAGAGGACTCCCTCTACACCATGAAGAGTGCAAATGGTGAATTCAAAAGGTGAACTCGGAAAGGTGTTGTGCAAGAAATTGTTGCCAACATTTTCTTTAATCTCAAACTTTAGTTGTAAGCAAAAATTCTAAAAGAAATTGTTTGAGGATAGAAAGGAGTATGGGTTCTTAGTCGGTAGGTAGATGCACTCTATTGATGGCGACCGGTAGAAGAAATATGTCACTTTCTTAAGATCAAAGGTCTGCGCAGTAGCATGGTACACCATCCACGTTATTCCAAAATCTACGTTTCACACTTTGAAGGATGGTTTTAAAAAAGGAGTTCCTTATGCAACTCATGGAAACAGAGGGATGAAGGGATTACGTCTAGCAAGAGTTCAATCCATGGGGTCAATGACGTCCATTATTTATAAAAACGCGGATCAAATGCCTCGTGAAATGCGGGGTGTTGGATGAACACTCTAACGTTCTTACCAGCAGGAAATAATTTTATTTAAATTTGTACTAGTGTCAATGAGGTATTGTCTCCTTCCATTGGTTTATAATTTTAATTTTAATTAAACATCCGGGTATTTCCGGGTCTCAATCTTTTAATGTCTGTGAAACCCAATCGGAGATCTTTGGATGTACATTTGCTCACATTGATGATGAAAAAAGAGAACACGTATTGTTGATCCTCAAATGAAATCTACTTGTAATCACTCCGTGTATTAGTCATGTCTTATTTGGTTCATGTAATTTGCAAACAAATGACTCCTACGGACTCCCGCTTGTAAGTTAGTCCTCAGTTAGTAGGATCAAAAAGAAATTGTTCGGCAATGTTGCTATCAAGCCTTTTGGAAGCACATTCACTAAATGCAGTGCTTGCAATGAATTCACCCAATTCTTATTGAGGACTCCAAAGCGAACCCTGGCTTATGCACTAGGCTCCCCGACCCGTCGCATCTTAATCTATTTTTGCAGCACGAGAACTCTACAAATACAAACAAGAACCAATACTTGATGGTGTTCTTGTCATTGCCAACTGCTTGAGGTGTACTGAAGAGGATTTAGGTCGATTTTGTAGTGGTAGGACATACGCATGAAGATATTGATGCTTACTTCACTCATCTATCAAAAAAACTCAAGAAGACTCGTACATATATTCTTGTCGATTTCATGATAGCGTTCATGAAGTCACAAAAACTATCATTCATGCCCGAAGTTATCCAAGAGGTCGCTAACTATAAATTCTACGTCAAAAAATACCAATGCAGCTGTGGGCATGTCAAGTTGGACTAGGTGATATGCTCCTTTTCAAGTTTTATGTGACAATGATGGTAAACCTATCATGAAGTTCAAATAATCTGTCATTGACATTGAGTGGCTACCAACGAGCACACCTTCAATAGTATTGTGGAAGTTAGATGAAAATAGTTGTCCAATGCTGCCTACGGGAACTATAAAGCATGTCTCGTTCAAGCTAATGTGGGGAAGTGAGGAGCAAGATTCGAGAGGAAACCAAGATGTTGCTAGAGACAAGGCAAGGAAAGCCTCAGAGAACAAAAACTTCATCAATGTCGGGCTCCAAAAGTACGTCGACTACTAGACATCAAGATTGTCTAAGTGCGCAAGATATGCATAATCGATCTGACCTTACCTGGACTACTGGAAAAACGTCATAGTCGAGCTGAACAAGTGACTTCTAGAGACACGGTCTGAATTGGTTTAAGGATTACGGCCATATCATGATTGGAGAGTCCCCTGCGAGGGAGGTGACCATCCTCTGGAACGCCTTCTACCATCAATAGATGTCACTCCAGAAGATGAGGAACTAGAACCTTACAACGGACCGAGGAATGAAGCGCCCAAGTCTAGTTTCAATCCTTGGCAAGACATTCGAGAGAGGTCATGGATTTAAGTAAGACCTAATAATCCAAGGATCTACTCTGTATGGCACAGAAGAGTTGTTTTTGATGTCAATAGAGTGGAAGGGAGTGATAACTACAGGAACTTTCTCATGCAATACTGGGAACCAAACAACAGGTAGACGAGTCACAAGAAAAAATACAAAGGTTGTTTGGAAGCTCCATGGGATCAGACAAGAATAAACTTGAATGGATATCTGTCAATTGTATGTTGTTTGCGACTTGGTCAAAAGTTCTATCTCAGAGGATGAGGACCACTCCGCAAGCAATGAAGGAGGCTGCAATTGTGAACTTGAACTAAGCAAACGTCGTCAATCCTTGAAGCTATATCTTTCAACTAGCTATTTACAATCATTACATTGTTATACCATCAAGAGATACCTATGTTGTTATTGGAATATCCAAACATCTTCAGATGGGTTTCATATGATCCCATACTCTTCAATTAACAACTTTGTAGCTACAATATAGTAGTTGAGACTCTCTAGCGGATCAACCTGTTGACAACAACATATGTTATGATTTCATCCAAAGATGTACGGATAATTCAACGTTTGTACCTCCAGAGCATTGGGTAGGACTAGAAGTGGTGTGGTTTGATAGAGTGAAGGTACAACTCTCCTCAAGAAGTATCATAGCAGCACTCTTACGGGAAAAATACCATAGTGAATGGTTAGGTGAAAATGACGTTGGACTTAAGGTGCTCGATGTCTTTGTCAGAGACACTGAGACAATCAAAGTCACTAAGACTCTCCAACGGACTATCTAGTAGAGAATGGCACATGTTAGGATGGGACTCTGAATTTCAGCAAAGATAACGTCCTCGACCCAATGTATAGCTTCTACTAGGATATCTCCAAATGGAAGCCATGCCTTTACGTAGTATCCAAGAATGCTCCGGACTGTATAAATGTAGATAGTGTAATTCAACACAAAATATGTAGCTGTACATAGGAAGGAGAGTCGTGAACCTCCATAGGTCCTTCTTCTCTGGCCTCTTGCACAAATATGTACTTTCTATCATATCATACTTATCATTTGATTGGTATTATACACATTGTTACTTCATGTTATCATGTTGTCAATCACGACTATGTGCATTTTAATTTTGTTGTCAATGTTTTACTCACTACGTTTTGTTTATATTGCCAAGTTTGCAACGTTAAACTTGAATTTTGTTCATTGCATTCACGAGCATGAAATGATTTCTCATTGACATACCACATGATCATTAGGAAATCTCATAATGATGCCGTTGAAATTTGCTAAGCCAAAACTTCATTTTCTACGAATAAGTTTCTTTAGAACCACAAAAACCCTTCATCCTTATTTTTGGACTCTGCAAAGTCCAAATATAGTTAAATTCTACTTCTTTCAACAAAACTTTTGATGATACTTCATCTATTGTTTATTTGATTCTATACAAAGATGTTCCAAACTTTATACAAATTAAAACCAAATTTGTGTATATGATATGAGATTCAACATTCACAAAACATAGAAGAGTCTCTTGACAATTTTCAATCAAAGCCTTAATATTTTAGTTTCCTTATTATGTATTTAATCATGCATAGTATTTGTAGGTTTAAATTATGTTTAAATATATTGATGTATTTGGAAATGTATCTCACGTTTATAAACATTCTACTACTCCAAATCAAGATGTGATTGTTGCAAATCATCCAAATAATGTATGTGTTGATTTGAACTTCAAAATTCTCAATCTAATTCCTCACAATTTCATGCAAATTGAGATACAATAAGGTAGAGGCACCCAATTCCAATCGGCCACTCAATTCCGATTGGCCACCCAATTCGGATTAGTAGAGTATGCGTGGAATGGTGCTTGAAAATGGTAAATGCATGAAATGGTGCATGAAAATGGTAAATACATAAAATGGTGCATGAAGCGACCTAAAATCCAATAACTCAAAATTTAAAAACCCTGGTCATTATCGGCATTGGATTACGAAGTGTGCAATTTTGGGTTGCTCCACCTCAATTAAGCTCTCATTGGTGGCCTTGCCTCAAAAGTTGAACGAGGCCAATCGGCATTGGGTACCTCCATGAGTTGGGTATCCATAGCATGTCTTCTCTCTTTTACTCACTCTCATTTATTGGCATTGGGCAAAGGAGGGCACCAAATCTCACCTACTCTATAGTTTGAATATGGGCTCTGGAGGTTTTTGGGCTTTTAAATTCTATATCAATTCCAAATCTTTGAGTTTAAACTTGAAAAAATATTTGTTGAGTTTCTTTCCTAATTCCGCATCTTTCTACACAAATGTTTTTGACATACAATGTCATTTGAGTCCCCAACTGGAATTTAGTGTCTCCACCTTACTCCCAGTGATCTGGTCGCGTAGGCACTAAAGGGTTAACTAACTTCAATCTGATATGACGGATCACAGTAACCTAAATGCAATTTAAAATTAGCTTTGAAGCTTGGATCCATTATCACAACAACCACACTGCGGACTAATCTCATCTTCCATACTTAGCATTTGTGATTAAATATGCAGTATTAAATCTTGCAAAGAATTCTTAGGTCCTCTTGTTATGTCAATAGCACCGATGAGAAGTCACACACTCCTTGCAATTCTTACAGATTTGTGCATACTGAAAAAATTTCCTTCATGTCACACTCCCAAAAGCTGCTTATATTATGACATTAAGTTTCATCAGCAATGAGTCCTTATGATGGATAAGAATCCCCACTGATGTAATTTGCAACTAATATACATTTTCACAAATGGCCTCACCCTGACTACATCTCAGAAGTGGTTATCCTTTGTGTTGATATTGCGTACCTTCAGTCAAAGTCGTGAACACTGGAGGATGGAAAATTCAAGTGCAAAAACATGGTTTTCTGTTATGATTGGAGCAGTAGTTGGGGCTGGCTTAGCCACAGCATCAGCATATTTGTTGCACATGAAAATTTTGGAGCAGATGAAGACACACTTGGAGTTGGAGGAACTAAATAGGAGAAAGGTCAGACATGCAAAAAGGATGGCCAGGCTTCACAATTGCTTTCATCAAGATACTGCCACTTCTAATTCACAGGCAGATTCTGTTCCAGCTGCAGGTGAGTGCCAGGGTCTTCTTTCATCCCTATCTCCATTCCCATTAAACATAGAAAAGGAAGATTCTTGTGTTGTCATCAATGACATGCCCACATGGCTCCCAAGTGTTCAAACCGAACTAGATGGTATAAGTATTAGTACCACCAAACATTTGCTTTCATGAAAGATCCACTTACTTCTCAACCAAAAGACTCACTGTATATAAGCAATAGTGTTGAAAGTAGATTTGTAGAACCACTAACTAATTTAACTCTCTTTCAGCCACTCTAATCCACTTTCGTCATCTTGAAGTATCTGAACTCAAAAGTGGGACTAATTCAAATATCATTACATTTGGTGTTCCATGAAATAGAAAGAAACAAATGTCCTTCATCGAATTATAAATGTAATTTCCGAAGCTTCATGTAGTCTTCTTTATATCACAGTAGTATTTTGGGTGATTTTTTTTTTGTCATTTAAGAAAATGATTAAAAACTAGTATTAACATTTGATTTTCCTTACATTGGATTATTTTTAATCATTACAATTATACAACCAATTTTCCTGATGAGACCATCTAATTAGCATGCATTTTTCTGAAACATGACATTTTCTACATTATGAGGTTTATACTGTAGAACATATGTAAGTATTTCCAAATGCATTTTATCTTTAACACTTAAGGTTGCACTATTCATGAACCGTGGATTCAATCACGAATATGGATAAATTCTAGGACGCAAACTTTAAGTGCAATGTTTATGGATTTCTAAAAGTTAAGAATTTCACGTCTAAATTTGTGCTGGTTAAAAGTATTTTCAAGATATTGAACATTCAAACAAGATATAAAATCACCACATTAGTTTTTCTTGGACATGCAATTCATAAGTTATTCTATGCCCTTCAACTATCTTTTATATCTTTTTAGAATAAAGAATATTGTACTTTCCTTCAAAACTTTCATGTAAAAACCTTATTAGAAGAAGGATCAAATCTTAGCACTACACTAAAGATGGCATTTAGTGCAATGGTACGAATAGTGTAATTACCCTAGTACACTATTCATGAACAAGTTGGCAATTAGTGTTAGCCGCCATTGTCATTTATAATAACCCTCAATCATCCACCTACCTTAGTACACTATTTCTAAAACAATTAACAATTAGTTTTAGTCCCCAATCATCCACCTACCAGTATACACTATATAAAACAATTGATAATTAGTTTTGATTCCCAATAAACCACCTATCGTAACACTTAAATTGGTTAAGAATTCATAAAATATTATTAAAAGAATATTAAAATAAAATAAAACTATGTTAAAATACTATTAAAATAACATTAAAATAATAATAAATTAATATTCATTATATATAAATAATGAATATTTAATATTTAAACAATATGTGATGTATGCTTATTTAATACTTCATTAGCATGTAAATAATATTTAAATATGTAAATGATAATTTATGAATAATTTATGAGTATACAATGAATATTTAATAAATATTTAACACATGTTTTATGACTATTTATGAATATTTTTGACTATTTAATAAATATGTAAGTAATGTTTACTTTGTATTTCATGAATATGTACTAAATATTTAATGAATATTTGATGAATATTTAATTAATATTTGATTCACATTCACTTAATATGTAGTTAATATTTAAATGATATTTAGTTAGTTTTTAATATAAATTTAATAAAAATTTACCTGGTATTTAGTTGATATTTAATTAATACGTAATTGATATTTAATGAGTATTTGTGAATATTTCATGAATATAGACTGTATATCATGATTTTTATAAATATTTTAATAACTTAAAAATATAATAGAATACTTTTGTATATTTGTAAGTTTTTTGAATATTTAATTTTGATATATATTCATTTATCATGATCCATGATTATTTAATTTTATTTTTTTTACGAATTTCATGATTTAATATATATTATTTTAGTATCCAATATTCTACTTAACGGACATTTTGTTGTATGTTTGTTTATTTAATATTTATTTAGTTTTTATTTATTTTATATCTATGTTTTTTTAATTTTCCTATATATCTTTCTTCTCTCACTTTCCTTTGAATTCCAATTTCTTATATTTCTGATCTTATATTTGCAAATTCATTTCCTTCCATATCCACGTTATATTTTTTCCAATCATTTTTTTGCAATTTTTTTTTTTTTTTCAATGCACTCGTAACCTTCTTTACTTTGATGCTCAAAATGTGCATGTAATCATTTTCTATGTTTCATACTCTAAATGTCCACATGTATAAAAACCTAAGTTCCACTATTTACTAGAATCGGCATTTAGTGTAGTAGTTGACATTTAGTATATAGTTTTGTCACTACACTAATTGTAAAGTTGACAATTAGTGTATGGGTTCACATTTAGTGTCCACAACACTAAATGCCATCTTTAGTGTAGTGGACACACTGTCAAGGAAAATCTTCTTCTTCTATATGTAGATTCAAAAGTTAGAAGTTTTACTCTTCTTTTTTTTTGATGTTTCAAATTATTCACATGAAAAAACCTACCTTGCACATATATTTAGGCACATACAGACTGAATTTTAGGATTCTGTAATATTGCTGTTACCATGATGTTATTTGGGTGCAGGCATTGGTGAACTGGCCTGTTATCCTTCAACACCTTGGCAATGCCAGGCATCCCCATTTCTTTGTCATGTGGCTGTCATTCGGCCTACCACTTCCAAATCTCCTATTTTTGGAGACATGGAAGGATCTGATGAAGAGGACCATGTGCTCGGAAATGAGGATGAACAAAATTATATTATGGACGAAGTCATGGGTTTGGCTGGAGTAGATGGTGCGGCCAATGCAGATTGCACTGAACATGGGGATGCAAATAAATTTGTAGGAGATGGCATGGTCAGGTTGGCTTGTGGAAATAACTTGATGCACTCAGAACCCACCATGTTACGCCAAAGGCTTAAGGTATCTCTAACCCAAACATATGATATTGGTACTTCTTTGTTTTTTCATCTCTATCAAAATGTCACAAATGAATCAAAAATGATACTGGGAAGATTTGTAGGCCAAACAGTGAGTGTAAAGAGAAAATTGTAATTCATATTGAGCTTACACAACATGAGGTTTCTCTTTTCTTAATTACATCACTAAAGTTCATGAGATTCATAATTTTACTAGTTGACCCCATTGTCCCCAATGGAGCATGGACATTCCCTAGTTAAATCCCCATCATACTCCCCCAATGAAGTCCCCATTTGAATCCACGTAGTCTTGCCATGTGACTTACCACTGTAGCCAAAATTGTACTAGATGCTTCACCTACTATTGCTTTAATCATGATGAAAAAAGAAAGAGTAATTTTCAACCTCATTCAAAATACCTTCATTATGTGCACTATGCAGGAAGATGAGCCTACAGCAAGGATTTGGTCCACTACAACTGATGTAAATGTTAACACTAGAGCACCTACAGATATATCCCTTGCAAATAAGGTACGACTGCATACAATAGCTGGGGATATCCATAGCATACATAAACCCGATCCAGTAGTGGCAGACATTCTACGGAAAGAACCTGAACAAGAGAAATTTATGAGACTTGTAGTCTCACCAAGCGGTAATCATCTTAGCATCCACATCTATCATAAAATTGATCATCTCATATGGGAAAGCAAAATATTACATATATGAACCCATGATTAAATTCATGGCATACATTCTTTGTAAACAAACTCACTCTTTGCGGAGCAGAAATTCCCTCAATGGAAGAAGAAGAAGTGTGTACATTGATGCAAGAATGTTTGGGTATGCGTTTGAAGTACATCTTCCAAGAAAGCTTGCACCCTTGGAAGGGAGCTAGATGTATGGAAGATGCAATTGAAGAAGGAACGTCTATTTCTGATCCTGATCCATTCCAGTATGTTCCAGAAGCCGCTTCACCTGTATGTGTGTACTGTTGCCTGAATTTTCTTCATTTCTTGCAAATAATTTTATCTTTAATTAGAAATTACGTTAGACCAATTTTTAAAAAGGCAACAAGATTTTGAATATTGTAGCTTCTAATTTTGTCATCCAAATGGTCAATACTACCTGAATAGATCCAAGTAAGGATTGTGCTCAGAATGAAAGATTTCAAAAACTTATGGCTTCTCTCTTGGATTCATTATTCCTCCCTTGTCACTTGCAAAGGCAATCAAAACTAGCTAGATGTGGAGCTTAGAAAGCACCATTCTCCGGTCTACATAAAATATTCAGAAGAAAATAATAAGATGCATGATATATTTATCAAATGTTTAGGTTATGGTTATTATTTTAGGAATCACAATTCAAAGCAAAAGTGGTTACATTACACTTTAGATGCTAAAAGAAAAAATTTGCTTATCTATCTGTTCTCTTCTATCTTCTATCTTCTATCTATATGATATATGTAAATATATATATATATATATATATATAAATATAATAGTAGATAAGCTTGACTACATGCGATCACAAAACCAATTCCACTATGTAAATAGATAGATATTATATGTATATAATAGAAAAACTAGTAAAAAATCTTGTTGTCCCCAATGGGGCAATATATAGTATCAATAAGTAAAAATATAAAATAAAGCTTCAAGGAAAAGGCATAAAAACCTTCACATAACGTAGATAAGGTTGATTGCATGCGGTCATGGAAACCGATTCTATTTTGTATATACTAGAGTGTTACCTATGTCCTCTCCGGACACAACATTTTTTTGTGTTGAGTCCCCACCTCCCCGTCCACTAGCCCTTTCCCTCCAATCCATCGCCCCCCCCCCTCCCGTCCTTGTCCCCGCGTCTCCCGTCCCCCGTCCCCCGTCTCCCGTCCCCGTCCCCGTCCTTTTATCCAAAACCCTAACTTTTAGCTTTTCATTTTATCCAAAACCCTAACTTTTAGCTTTTCATCGGCGCGTCGTTTTTCATCGACGCGTTCATCCATTCGACGCATTCTTCATCCTGTATTCTTTTATAGATATAGATAGATACTAGTGAATCTTGTATCCTCCAGACACAACTTATATTGTTTTGAATTGAGTTCCACTTCCTTCTAAAAACTTAATGTTTATATATTTTTTGAACTATTAAAAAAGTATCAAAGCAAAAGCATAAAATAAAAGCCTGAAAGTAAAAGCATGAAAATCTTCCCGAAACATAAATAAGCTTGATTGCACCCACAAAAACCAATCCTATTATGTATGTAGAAGACTATGGAACCCTTGTCGTCCCTAACGGACCAAGTGCAAGTATATCCACTCTATATTATAAAAGAGCAAGGCCAATAACTGGACCAATACCTAGGCATCCCAAAATGCGCCATGTGATGATATCCGGGTCACTTTTACTTTATGTACTTATAAAATCCGGGTATATAAATAATAGGCATATGTTTATTGTATTAAAGACTATCATTGGGGACAATGGGAAATTCACTAGGTAAAGAACTCATCATTTTTCAAAACTGTTTTTTTTATGACTACGTACTAATTTACAATATTTAGATAAGAAAGCGTTTACTAATCTTTGTTCTGGACAGCACATTTACAAAATGGTGGATGGTGTTATGCGTGTTTATGCTTGTGAAAAAGGTAAATTTTTGTCATATATTATTGATATTAATATTTTTACAAAATATTAATTATATTAGGAACTAAGTCTTTCTATTTTTACATTAGAGTTCTATCCTAAACTATTATTTAACCGATTGTAAGCAGAAAACATTGAACTTTTTCCTGTGAATGATGCTACAACATTTTTTACCGATATGCATCGCATCTTAAGAATAATAGCCCTTGGAAATGTAAGAACAATATGCCACCGTCGATTGAAGCTTTTGGAGCAAGTAAGTAAAAGGATAAGAAAATCAATCCAATTTATTTGCAATCTACTGGACACTCTACCAACAAATGATCCCAGTTGATAAAGAGTTAACATGTTTTTGTAAATTTCAAATTCCAAATAATTAATACTAAATTTAAATATCCACAAACATAACATTTTAAAATCTAGCATACTTTCCTCATTCAGAAGTTCAGTCTGCATTTAATGCTAAATGCTGACCGTGAATTTTTAGCACAAAAGAGTGCTCCCCACAGGGACTTCTATAATGTAAGAAAAGTTGACACCCACGTGCACCACACATCTTGTATGAATCAAAAACATCTTTTGCGATTTATCAAATCAAAGCTACGAAGGGATTCTGATGGAGAGAAGGAAAAAGATGTAAGATTTCTGGCTTTCATTTTTCAGCTTCTTGTAATGATTTAGCTTGATTTACATTGTTCAGGGCCTGTTTACACCAAAAAAAAAAACCATTTGATTCGAGTCCAAGGAAATGAACAGTTTACATTGATATTTGCAATCGGTGTTGCTCTCAGATTTACATGAGAAAGAACTTGGGTAGTACACTAAAAGTTTCATTTAGTGTAGTGGACACTAAATACGAACCCATACACTAATTGTCAACTACGCAATTAGTGTAGTGACAAAATAGTACACTAAATGTGAACTACTACACTATTTGTGAACTTTTGTAAAGATTGGAATATTAACTTTTTTACTTGTGCACGTTTAGTGCATTGAAAGTAGAAGAGAATTATGTGTACAAAAAGGTGAAGAAGAGAAAAAATAAAACTCACAAAGAAAAAATTGGAAAAAACAACAATTGGGAAAAAACAACAATTAGGAAAAAACAACAATTTGGGAAAACAACAAATAGGAAAAAACAACATTTTTGCGAAAACAACAATTAGGAAAAAACAATTAGGAAAAAACAACATTTTTGTAAAAAACAAGAACTAGGGAAAAACATCAATTTGGGGGAAAAAGACAACTTACCTTTTGAAAAGGTAAACTTTTGTAAAAATAAGTTTTTCCAAATGTAAACATTTGAAAAAGTAAAGATTTGAAAAAGTAAACGTTTGAAAAGTAAACTTGGAAAAAAGTAAAATTTTGAAAAAGTAAAGTTTTGAAAAAGTAAATGTTTGGAAAAGTAAAATTTGAAAAAGTAAACTTTTTAGTAATCTCTTGAAAAAGTAAGCTTTTAAAAAATTAAATTTCCATAAAGTGTACTCCGATAAACTTTGAAAAAGTAAACTTTGATAAAGTAAAATTTGAAAAAGTAATCTTTGAAAAAGTAAATTTTGATCGAATAATCTTTTGAGAAAGTACACTTGTTTGCAATTAGTACACTATTTGTCAACTTGTTCGCAATTAGTGTACTAAGGTAAGTACACTATTCGTGCCATTACACTAAATGAAACTTTTAGTGTAGCCCATATGTATGGAAATAATGGAAACAAAATATAGTTAGATTTTGACTTCTTCAGCTCAACCCCTAAGAGCCCAAGTGTATGTGGGGCGTTCGTTATGGATTTTGGGCATGTACCCTTGAGTGGAAAAAATACTCCGATTCATATGAAAATTTAACATTGCATTGTCCTTGATGAAATCTATGTGGGGAACTTTTCAAATCTGATTTTGGACTTTCGGTTCAAAATTTATTTGCCTTCGAAGGTCAAAATGGGGAGTCTCGACTGTAGGGGCAACCATATCAACCAATGCAATTTTGAGGAGAAAAATGGGCCAGATTTTTGGGATAGAAAGGGTGAGGAGAGGAGTCCAGACTTCTATGCACAAAGTTGAAGTGGAAAAAGCTTTGAAAATTATTAAAAGAGATATTAAAATATTTTTTAAAATAACAAACAACTAGCGTCCTGCGTGAGAAGCGAGCCTGCCAAGATTTTTTATTTATTTTAAGTTTTTCAAAATTTTCCTCCAGCTGGGAGGGTTGTCGATAGTGGGTGGCCAATTCTTTTTCCTTTCTTTGTAAATTTTTTATATTGATTGTTTTTAAAATTTAAAACAATTCCACCGACCTCCACTATAGCACCGCGAGCCCGTGGAGGTCAAATAAGGAAGATTTGTTTATTTCATTTTTATTGAATGCTTTGAAGACTCTTCTTGTATTCAAGTCTAACCCATGAGGACCCTTACTTCAAGTGGAGTGGATGAATGACGTGGCCCTTTATTTTGTGAAGTGTCCCTAATCTTAAGCACAGCCCTTTCCCATAATGCTTTATTTATTCCACATCTTCATGAAAATTATTGATTTTACTATTTTTAGTCGTTTAAAAAAATAAAATTAGTAAAATAAATAAATTGAAAGTTTCCACCATTGGGATTCTCAAATGCAACAACTTGTATGAAACAAAAAGTTTCATATCAATTATGTAGTAATTGTCATCATTTTGTACCCCCTTTCACTAAAGTATATATTTCTATCTCTATTACCCCTTGAATTGACCTCAAATTTTGCACACAAATAGCTAACAACATATAAGTCATATTGGTAAAAGATTTGATCACATTTCAATGTAAAAACTAGAAGATATGCCTAGTCAAAGTAGGCTGACTTTGCTAGGCAAGGGGGGAAATACTTTTCTTTGCACTTCAAACGCTATAATCTTCACATCCGTGCGGTGGATTGCAACCAAATTTGTTTTGTAAGTTCATATATATGTCTATTTTAAGATTGTACGGTGTAAAGTCCAAAATTAGACTTTAATATTAGATTTTGTTGCCACTTAATGATGATGGCAATTCGGAGTGTTTCAGGAGGGAAAATGCCTTGGGCTTTTAGGGGTCAAAGGGACTACTACTTAGAAAGGTCATAAGTTAACCATCCCATAGACAAAAAAGAATAATTGTACATGAATTTTTCCAATTATGCATGTATTTTAAATTAAAGATGGCTCAGTTGGATAAACTACATGATATTTTTTTATCCTAATGCACAAAAAGCATGATTCATTTCTTTATTTTCACCCAAATTTTGGGCCACAAACCATGTGTACCTTAACCCAAAGAGCCCAAGCCATTTTCCCTCAAAAAAACACTCCAAAAATGCCACTATCAACAAGTGGCAATATAATCTAATTAGAAGTACAATTTCAGACCTCTAACTGTAAGATCTTAAACACGACTTCTCTATGAACTTACCATGTATTTTGGCTACAATCGGCAACATGGATTTGAAGATTAAAACATTTGAAGTCAAGACAATGGTTCATTTATTTCCCTATGTTGAGTGAATCAATAGACTCTGACTACACTTGGTGTCAAATTTTTTATAGGAATTCTTTTATAGATACAAAAGTGTAAAAGTCAACGTTTTTTTTCTGAAAAAATGACTTCTCTGCGAAGTGGAAATTTTCCAACATTGGATGGTATTCTTGCAATAGTTTTGAAGAAAATAATGTGAAGACTCAATCAACCCCTGAAAGACAACAGACCTTCAGGGGGACTACTTGAGTTTCAATTGCATCCCTTAATCTCAAATTTTGGCAAGATTTTTTATTTAATTTTTAAAATTTAATCCAAAAGGTACCATGACAGTTTCACACCAAAAAACACTTCAAAATTGTTGGATTCTAGTGCAATGAATAAAGAAGGAACAAAAACTTTGATTTCTAGTTTTGAAAAAACACTTCAAAATTGTTGGATTCTAGTGCAATGAATAAAGAAGGAACAAAAACTTTGATTTCTAGTTTTGATTGTAGGAACTTAAATACAACTTATTAAGTAACATACTCCCAAATATTCATAAACTTTGACGGCATGGATTGAAAGATTCTAGTGTTTTATGTCAAACAAATAGTTCATTTTCTTTCATGTGTTCAGTGGATCACCAAACTTTGACTTCACTTGGTGCCAAATTTTTGCACTACACAAGGTCTAAATCCATTACCATCTTGTTAAGCATGATGTTAGTTCCTTTCACACCAAATTTTAGAGGTAGAGGACAGGTGTGGCATATTCAAAACAATTGTGCAAGGAGTAGACGTTCAAAAATTTCCAATTCACGTCTCAATTTTTTGACAATTTAATATCTTTTAGATTGATAATCGAAATGGTCGAATAAGTATATTTACACTACACATTGTTGTGAAACAAAACAAAAGTAAAAAATATGAAGATCTCTAAGTTTTAAGTGAAAAAGAAGAAGTTTTTTTGGTACCTTGCCCAACAATGTGTAACAAGGTGTGGAAATGTTTGACTTGGATTAATATGCTATTTCTCACTAAAGACAAGAACTTTTTTTTGACAATATGAAGGGAAAAATTTGACTTCCTAGTATTGAAAATCTCACATTCAATAGAGTGTCCTATTAAAACTTTTTGGAGGTGCCCAAAATGCCCGCTCTCCTCATTTGAAATTCAAAACCCTATAACTTTTTCATTATATGGCGGATTTAGGAAGAAATTGTTTTTACACTAAGGTCTTGGTAATTAATTTTTATAGTAAAAATTTCAAAGAGGAATGTTGGGAATTGACACCATGGGAACCTGACCAAACTTTCAAAAAGCCCATTTTTGACACTTGGTCCTTTAGGGGTTAATAACCAACTTCTTAATAGCTTTCCGTTCACATTTTTCTGGGTAGAAATGTGGCTTATGGTTTAAAAGACACAAATATTTTTCAATGACATATACAAATAGTGTAGAGGTTTAGTGTGGCATATAACAAATATTGTAAGAGAACTTTATTTGATTCTAAAGTCAATAAAAATTTGAGTCTTCGTCCATTTTTAAACTTTTAATTTAAAAAAAAAACCTCTTGGAAAGGAATTGGAATTCTTTGCATCTATCAATTTTTTTTTGAAATTCAGAATATGAGAAGGATATGATACATGCAAAACTTGTTGCTCTATTGTTGGTTGACAACAAATAGTCGCATTGCAAGATTTTCAAGAACATCTTTTGCTCCTCTCCTACTTCAAAAATTTGGTTCACATGAATTTTACATGATCCTTCTAAAGTTAAAATAATAAATTCACGTCAAAGTGCAAAAACTTGCGATAGGTGATGGTCGAAGTTTGTTAGGTGTTTTGTATGACCTCCAGACAAAGAAGAACGAGAAGAGGAGGAAGAAGAGGAGGAAGAGGAAGAAGAAGACGAAGAAGAAGAAGAAGAAGAGGACGAAGAAGAAGAAGAAGAAGAAGAAGAAGAAGAAGAAGAAGAAGAAGAAGAAGAAGAAGAAGAAGAAGAAGAAGAAGAAGAAGAAGAAGAAGAAGAAGAAGAAGAAGAAGAAGAAGAAGAAGAAGAAGAAGAAGAAGAAGAAGAAGAAGAAGAAGAAGAAGAAGAAGAAGAAGAAGAAGAAGAAGAAGAAGAAGAAGAAGAAGAAGAAGAAGAAGAAGAAGAAGAAGAAGAAGAAGAAGAAGAAGAAGAAGAAGAAGAAGAAGAAGAAGAAGAAGAAGAAGAAGAAGAAGAAGAAGAAGAAGAAGAAGAAGAAGAAGAAGAAGAAGAAGAAGAAGAAGAGTTTTTTGCTACCAAGGATAACATATCTTGAACAATGTACCACTTGTTTTGTGAGACTGAAGCGCATATATCCTGATGTAAAGAGGCCCTTATAAAAAAATAATTTAAATCATGTTGTTTTGGAAACTATGTTTTCCAATTAGTGCTCAATTTTGGACTATTAAATGTGATGTTTAAGGACTTGCAACTACTGATATGATGTGTCATGTGCATCCAATTGAATATTTAAGGATCCATTTCATCGTTAATTGTTGTTATGTGAATAAGTCTTAAGTCAAGGTGGAGTTACTTGAAAATGTCCTGTGAAATTTATAAAAGTTATATATGATGAAGCTTCACAGATAAAAAGATTGAAAACCTTCAGTCAAAATTCAATTAACCAATTTAAATTTCAACTAGTGATATGTTGTTTAGACCGTGCGATGCTTTTAGGCTAACCCATGGGATGTGTAATCGTCAGTTTAATACAAAATGTATCTCGATATCATTCAAAATCATGTTTACTAAATTCATTAAATTTTTTGATGATAAATAGGTGGTTATCTGTCGAGATGGAAAATATTTAACGTTAAGAGAAGTATTTGAAAGTTTAGATTTAACTGGGTAAGATTAACGTAGGAAACTATCTGTGATATTTCTTATTCAATTGACAAGTAAATCTATAAAGGACCTAATGAGTATACTTTTTAATCTATTTTGGTATTATGTAAAACAAATATCAGCTGCATTACATCAGTTTTTAAAATGTAGTTCAGAACATGCATATTGTTAATCAATATATAACATAAAGAAAATTTAATATGTATGACAACAGTTACGATCTAAATGTAGACTTATTGGATGTTCATGTGGACAAAAACACATTTCATCGTTTTGATAAGTTTAACTTGAAATACAACCCTTGTGGCCAAAGTAGATTGAGAGAAATTTTTCTCAAACAAGACAATCTTATTCAAGGTTGTCCTCCCATCTATTTCATATTGGAGAGAGAATAAAGATGGAAATATGATGGATCATACTTTATTAAAGTTCTAACAAACTTAAGCATATTAAATATATCAATTACTTGAGTTTTGATTTGTGAGGACATCAATTATAATTTAATGTCACAATTCATAAATTTAATATAGTTTTTTGATAAGCAGGCCGATACTTAGCTGAATTAACAAGTCAAGTTTTTCTTGATATTGAGAATAGCAAATATCAAGTAAGTAATATCTAATTCTAAACTAAGTTGAACACAAATCCTTACATGATATTATATATCTTATAGAGTAGCAATACAAGATAGTAGATTCAATGCATATAAATGACATATGATCAACACAATTTACCTTTACCTTTACACTCGTGCACAGCTAGAATTTTTTTCGAAGACGTTAAAAAAGATTGCAATTTTTTGTGCATGGCCATCTGCCATGGCTACAACAATTGGATATATAACAAAATCATTTTGATTTGACCTCAGATGGCCGAATATAGAATATCTATATATGGTAGAAAAGAAAGTGAATGGGATCAATTAGCCACTTGGATTGTAACCAATAGACTTCAAAGTGATAATGTGACATGGTTAATTCAGGTCCAAGTGATTCTTCAATGTGTTTAATTGTAATCACAAACCCTAAGTGTGGTATATTTATTTGCTATTTATTCATGCCATAAATTCCATAATTGTTGTGTTGTAGAAGTGTCAATATTAGCTCGTATAGATTTTACCACTCTTATTACAATAAGTATTCAACACAAAGCAATCTGCAGTTACCAAGACTGTATAATATTTACAAGGAAATGGGCATTCTTGAGTCATTTGAAGCTTTATTGTACAATGTGTTCAAGCCTCTATTTGAAGTAACAATAGATCCTGCATCTCATCCTCAACTTCATGTTTTTCTCAAATTTGTAAGAATTTCATTCTTAATATCCCATGTAAGGCATTAACTGAAGTTGAATTTGAAAAATTAGAATTATGTAACTGATTATTAGACAAGTTCCATAATTAGCAAGCGCTTGAAGTTACATATTTAAATAATAAGCGATGGATGGAAAAAATCTAACTAGAGGCAAAAATACAGAAGAGTTTCAATACACAGTCAGATAATGTGTAATTTTTAATGAGTTTCATTACACAGCCACATTTTTAATCATCAATCAGTCTCATGTCGAAAAGAAATTGTAGTATTTTTTTTTTATATGAGACTGATTGATGATTAAAAATGTGGACATATATGAAAATTAGTATTAGCCTGTGAGATCATATAATTGTGATTTGCTGTGCATGGCTAATCTTCTAAGCTATCCATTGAATCCATTTCATGACAATCTTTTTATGCATGATAGTATAGAGAAAGTCAATCACTTTTTATGAAGTATAAGTTAGTAACAGGTTGTTGGATTTGATATGGTGGACGATGAAAGTAAGCCAGAAAGAAGACCTGCTAAACATATGCAGACTCCTGCTGAGTGGAATAATCCATTCAATCCAGCATATTCATATTGGGCATACTATGTCTATGCCAATCTTTATGTGCTGAACAAGGTCTCTACCTCATCTCATATATTATTTACAATTATATGTGGTTACACTTACACATCCAAAAAAACCTAGATATAAATGATACCTGTGATAATTGTTTCCTAATTTATAAAAGACACATGTACTATGAATATAACAAAATTACTCATTATTTTTTACTGTTGAGTATTAATTGTATATATATTGAAGTATGTACTATGTACTGTATAAGTGCTAGCGTTGACTACACATGTATTGTATGGTATATTGTGTAAGTACTGGACCTTAGCCAATATTATGTACAATAGGGTGACATTCAAATTGGCCGTTTAGTAGTTCCAGGGATAGTGTCCTACACTGCTGCCAACTTTGACACCCTCCCTAAAGCTGAGAAATTGTTATTTTACCATGAAAATTTGGGGACAACATCATCTTTATGTTGAAAACATGCATACCAAATTTCAAGTCCATGAGACTTATACAAAAAAACTTATGCAAGATCTACCAACATGGGATAGCTGTGAGAAAAGTGTCATAGCTGCCAACTTTGACACCCTCCCAAGAATTGAGGAAATTTTTTTTGCCCATGAAATTTTGGAGCAAAAACACTTTTATGTTGTTTGCATGTGTGGAAAATTTCAAGTCCAAAAGACCCATACAAAAAATAATATTCCAAATCTACCAACATGTGTAGTTTTGAGAAACAAAGGGAAAAACCATTTTACTACTTCCAACTTTGACGCCCTCCTTAGGATTGAGTTTTTGTTGATACATAGTGAAATTTTTGGCACAAGATCATCTCTACGTTGGTAACATGTGGGATAAATTTCAAAGCCAAAAGAAGTACTCAAAAAAGTTATTCCATATCTACCAACGTGAATGTCCTCCATTAGCGTCAATCACTGCTAGTAACCTAGAGGGCATAGAATGACATAGTTGAAGGAGCTTTGTACCATTGACTAACTTCCAATCTCTTTCAAGAACTACCTTCAACACATCTAAGCTTCTAGGGCATTGTTTGCCATGTTGCACAACATCTTTTAACATCCTCCAAACGTTCTCGATTGGATTGAGATCGGGAGAGTTTGCAGGCCAGTTGAGCTTTTCGAGAAGGTGGCTTTGTCTCCATTCTTCACATATTTTGCTCCTATGGACGGGTGCCCCATCTTCCATAAGCACTCTTTGTGGAATTTGACCCATGAAATGAACCAATTTGTCATCGTAAACCACTTTTATAAAATCCTTAGCAGAACGTTGACCTTTAGGCATAAAGACAAGTTCTGACTTTTGTCCTCCGGCAAATGCGCCCCAAATCATTAAAGAAGTCCTTCCACTTTTAAAAGTAGGAGCTAGACAACTTGATGAATAACGCTCGTATGCACTTCTCCAAACATGAATTTGCCGAGAATTTTTTCCAATTTCAAAAGTAGATTCATGTGTCCAAACAACACGCCCCCACTCTTTTGCACTCCATCATCGGTACTTCTGAGCAAAAGCTAATCGTTGAGACATGTGACAAGGTGTCAAAAAAGGTTTTTTGACTGCAATTCGACTAAAAATGCCATTTTTATGTAAGACCCTTTGAATAGTACGTCTACACACTTGAGTAGGACATGCATTGATAATCTCTGAGAGTGAAGAGCAACGATGAATTTTTGAGTAATGCACAATACTACGAACATCTCTATCACTAAGCTTTTTAGCGTGACTTCCACCGCAAGGTTTGCGCTTGTAGGTTCCATCTTCTCTAAATGTTTTTACTAACCTTGTAATTGTTCTAATAGGAACTCCAATAGTAGCTGCAATTTGAACTCCTGTAAATCCTCCCTCACTCAAACCTATGATGCGAGCACGAATTTCATCTGAAATTGCCATCATAAACTTATAGAGTGCGTGATGCTAGCTACAACAGTAGAGTAGGGGTTAGAGCAGAGCAAGGGGGAGAGAAGGGGGCCAAGGGGCTAGAGCAGAGCAAATGGGGTTGCAGGATTGACACGTGACAATTGGCAAAGGAAGGAGAACAGGGCTGGAGCATAGCAAGGGGGAGAGAAGGGAGCCAAGGCACTGGAGCAGAGAGGAGAGAGAAGGGTCGCCAAAACACAAGCCCATATGCATACATGAAAAATCGTTTTGCTCTTAATCACTCATCATGTATGCCCAATGTGAATCAACACCCATGCATCCCACAATACAACACTCTCTGTTTTGAGGATTGTCTCAACATTCAGTCTATCACAAATCACACACACCATTCCCTTTACATAGTGTTCAATAGATATTTAGAAGAAAAAATTTGTCATGTGTCTAATGCACACTTTATGGCCAAGTGGATTCTTCTGCATGGAACACCTCTTCACTTCTTCATTTAGATGTTATTGATCTTTTTGAGAAGCATTTATGTTTGGTGGCTTACTCACATGATTGAGTTCAATGAAAAAGCATGAGGTGTCAAAGATATTTTGACATTTTCAATATGACCTTCAAATTGTTTATCATAGTTACACATGTTGATAGATATGGAATAACTTTTTTTATGTATGTCTTTTGGCTTTGAAATTTATCCCACATGTTACCAGCGTAGAGATGATCTTGTGCCAAAAATTTCATTATGTATCAACAAAAACTCAATCCTAAGGAGGGCGTCAAAGTTGGAAGTAGTAAAATGGTTTTCCCCTTTGTTTCTCAAAACTACACATGTTGGTAGATTTGGAATATTATTTTTTGTATCGGTCTTTTGGACTTGAAATTTTCCACACATGCAAACAACATAAAAATGTTTTTGCTCAAGAAATTTCATGGGCAAAAAAAATTTCCTCAATTCTTGGGAGGGTGTCAAAGTTGGCAGCTGTGACACTTTTCTCACAGCTATCCCATGTTGGTAGATCTTGCATAAGTTTTTTTGTATAAGTCTCCTGGACTTGAAATTTGGTATGCATGTTTTCAACATAAAGATGATGTTGTCCCCAAATTTTCATGGTAAAATAACAATTTCTCAGCTTTGGGGAGGGTGTCAAAGTTGGCAGCAGTGTAGGACACTATCCCTGGAACTACAAAACGGCCAATTTGAATGTCACCCTATTGTACACTGTAATATTGTACATACTAACTAGAATATTATATATACTCACTATACACACAATATATACACTACAATACGCATACAATCATCTTTCAGAGCTAGCTATGGAAGTTGCCCCTATGAGGGCTAACACTGATTGTCAACCTCCTCACAAATAGTGTAGTAGGGTAATAACACTAATTGTAACACAACATTAAACATCATTTCTATAGTGGTATCAATATAGAGATATAAACAAAACTTGGACTAAAAACATGTGAGTGTTGCCAGTTACGTGAGTTAAAAAGGTTATCAACAATAAAGTTTCGGCCCCATTCAGGCGAGGTATGTACAAATCCATCAAATTGTATGAATTGGTTGCAACAATGTTAATATTCTTCAGAATAGTGTGAACATATAGAGTGTTAATGAAAGATCTTCATCTTCCTTCAGCCCACTATGAGTTTAAAATCAAGTACCAAGTATTTACTCAACATTGACCAGTTTATTCATAATTTCGAGTGGACCACTTGTTCCGGATTTGAACAAATGGACCATTTGTTCCTCTGGGAGACAATTGAAGGTTCAGACAGGTTCCTAAAATTCAAATTTGAAATTCTTTTTTATATTATGATTGAAAATTGGCATTTTTTGAAAACCTTCTTGATTTTTATTTAATTTTTCTTTTTGGATTTTAGAGGAAAATGTTATGGTGCTTCCAAAACCAAAATTGGACATTGGGGCAGTTGGGTAGGGTATACTCAAGACTTGAATAGTGGTGTTGTAGTGCTGAATAGTAGTATTGTAGAGCTTACAAATGCAATTTTTGGGGTGGGCAACAATGAAGGAAAATTCTTGGAAGCCTTCATGTTTTGAGCGAATTGCACAAAAATGAAGGATTTTTTTTTCTTTCCAATATTTGTGTCTCTTCATTAAAAAATGCATGAAATTTTGATTTTAAATCCAGTTAAATGAATCAATTGAATAAAATAAAATTTTATGCAAAGGCAATGGCTGCGTTCTGTAGTGCTACACATAATAAGAACTTATTTTTAATCCTAAAACCTCCATGTTTTCCTTATGCAATTTTTGGTGTACAATAATCTAACTCAAGGTAGAACATAGTTCTATAAAATTGTGCAATGTGTAGTGGAAAAGACCCCATTATTTTTATCAAAGTAAATTGACTTTGTCCAAACAAGGAAGAAGCTAAACATATTGCACACTTCAAATTCATGTATCTTACAAATTGGACGGTCAAAGTTTGCAAGAAAGAAAGAAGTGTCTCCTTGTAGTGTAGTAAAATTCAAGATCCTACAATTGAAAATAGTTTTTTTTTTGGTGGTATAAAAAGTTCTTGTCTTAAAGGGTTGCTTTTAGATGGACATAGGTATGGTCCTTCAAAAAATATGTTAACTCATTTTTGCAAAGTTGGGATTGGGAACAAATCTAATATTGAGCATTTGTATTCTTTGAGTCTCAGGAAAAAAATTAAAAATTGTGTTAAATTATGGGGTTCCAATTACTAGGTTAACCCTTAAACGTCAGTTGGGAACCGTATATACAAGCACATATTTTACTCTGTAGAATACAAAAAATAATTTAAAAATTTGCAAGACTTACACCTTTGGACTGAAGATTTTTCAACCAACATTTTCATTTCAAGGTCATTTAATATCAAAACCTTCTAATGTTCATATACGACACCATACATGTAGAATATTGTGGCCACCAATGGCACCTTCTGACGTTTAATGGTTAACCTTGGTGAAGCATTAACCCTTATGAATCAACCTTACAAGCAGACAAATATTTAGAAAGAACACCAACTTTACCTTCAATAATTGTCGCTATTAAAGAATGATTTTGAAGTCAACTTCAATTGTTTTTTCTTGGGTGGGCTCCTAGCCCCACCTTGGAAGCTCACCATGGCCCTTATGTCAAGTAACCCGCACATGAAGTAAATACCGTTTTTCAGATGGAGAATGTAATAATTCAAAATACATGGAATTATAATACTTACTCTTTTATTAAAAAAATTGTTTTATTTCTTGCAAAAAGGCTGGAGATTTGGACCATTTAGCTGCAACTTTTATGGTTGCTCACAATATAGCACATGGAAACAACCTTAGGAAATCTCCAGGTCTTCAGTATCTATATTACTTAGCACAGGTACTACATCTCACATCAGCATTCAATTTTCATTACATTCAACTACCTGACTCATTTAAAAATCAATTGTAAACTCCAAATTCAATGTAAGTAACAGAATCTCGATAATTTTGATTCTGTTTCGCTACTCTGATGCTGGAACTCCTTCATTTGACCGAAAAATTTGCAAACATATAGCTAACACCATGTGGGTCATAATGGTAAGGGATTTGAGTAACTTAGTGTAAATTTTTCAAGATATGCTAAGTCAAAGTGGATTGACCTTGCCCGGCAATAAGGAAAAAAAACTTTTTCTCCCACTTCAAATGCTATAATCTTCATATTAGTGCGGTGGATTGCAACCAAAAAAATATGGCATGTACATATAGAAGTCCCCCCAAAATAAAAAGGCCAGAAAAAAGATCCCATGCAATTAAGACGGGGCCCACCTCAGGTAAGTACTAACGAGGGGGGTCAATTCGCCCTGGGCTTTAACCCCTAAAGGACCAAGTGTCAAAAATGGGCTTTTTGAAAGTTCGGCCAGGTTCCTATGGTGTCAATTTCCAACATTCTTCTTTGAAATATTTACTATAGAAAGACATTACCAAGACCTTAGTGGGAAAACAATTTTTCCTAAATTGGACATTTGATGAAAAAGTTATAGGGTTTTGAATTTTAAATGGGGAGGGCGGGCACCTCGGGCACCTCCAAAAACTCTTGATAGGACACTCTATTGAATGTGAGATTTTCAATACTCGCAAGTAATATTATTTCCCTTCATATTGTCAAAAAAAAGTTATTGTCTTCAGTGAAAAATAGCATACCAACCCAAGTCAAACATTTTCACACATTGTCACTCATTGTCGGGCAAGGTACCAAAAATACTTCTTCTTTTCCACATAAAACCTAGGTATCTTTAAATTTTTCACTTTTTATTTTTTCCACAACAATATGTAATGTAAACCTTCTTATTAACCATTCGGATTATCAATCGAAAACATATTAAGTTCAAAAAAAATTAAAGTGTGAATTAACAAATTTCGAGCCTCTACTCCTTGCACACTTGTTTTGAATATGCTACACCCCGTCTCTACCTCTAAAAATTGGTGTGTTAGGAGCTAACATCATGCTTAACAAGATGGTAATGGATTTAGACCTTGTGTAGTGAAATTTTTTGATACCAAGTGAAGTCAAAGTCTGCTGATCCACTGAACGAAGGGAAGAAAATGAACCATTTGCTTGACTTCAAACACTATAATCTTTCAATCCGTGCGGTCAAAGTTTATGAAATTTTGTACATGTATTACTTAATAAGCCTTTATTGAGATCCTACGATCAGAACTAAAAATCAAATTTTGTGTTTCCTTCTTTATTCATTGCACTAGAATCCATCAATTTTGAAGTGTTTTTAATGTAAAACTGTCACAGTAGGTTAGGGGTTAAAGAGGGCTGTAGATACCGGTAATCACAATCTAAGAATGCTATTAATACAATACAAAGAAATGAACTACAGGTTGGATTATCTATGTCACCTCTGAGCAATAATTCCTTATTTCTGGATTATCATCGTAACCCCTTCCCCATATTTTTTGCAAGAGGCCTCAATGTCTGCTTATCAACAGACGACCCTCTGCAAATACATCTCACAAAGGAGCCACTTGTTGAAGAGTATGGCATTGCTGCTCAGGTATCACCTTCACATAATACAAATGTATTCACACTATTGTTGCCACATTTAACCACTTTACTACCAGGGATATGGCATTCAGTTCGTTGGCTTACATATAGTGTTAGTAGCACAAAACAGTATTGTTATAGTGTTAATCTCAATATTATATGTAAAATCAAGTTTTGGAAGATACTGTGTAATGAAATATTGTGTTTTAGACAATAACGTATTTGACATTAGATCATGGTAATCAAGTCTCAAAATTGAGTGTAATACTACATGCCATGTAATTATGATTTTAGTTTGCAAAAATTTGAAGCAAGTAGAACTGGATATTTCAGGAGGACTAAGACTACTCTGGTAGTAACTTTGAAGTGGATCTCAGGTGTGGAAGTTGAGCGCCTGTGATCTTTGTGAGATTGCAAGAAATTCAGTTTATCAATCAGGGTTTTCACATGACTGTAAAGTAAGTAGTTTCCTATTATTAACCCAAGTTGCTCATTTGTCCTGCTCCTGGATGAACAATGTATTTTAGTCTACTTTAATTTATCTATTTTGATTTATGAAGCAACTGTAAGTTTCCTTTTGAAACTCAACTCTTCAAATTTCAAAGGATTTAACCCTTAAACAACGTAGCCTATGACCGTGGCATCAGTCTAAACTTTCAATCAACTGTATGTTCTAGTTTCTCATCAAATATAAGTGGAATATTTTTAAAAAAAAATCCAGGGATGAGATCATATGTCTCAATTATGTAACAAAAATCACACATCTTTTGATGGAAATTTGAATTGATTGTGAGTTTCTGAAGAAAAAGTGAAGAAAATTCATATTAAATACAAATCATGCTAAAAAATTCTGAAAATTTCACCAAAGGTGGACAATATAGTGCCAAAACTTGTGGTGTAAATGAAAGTTCCGTGTTCTACTAAAATTAAAACCACATTTATGGGTCCAAGTTCAAATTGCATCAACTTATTCAATTTTATGTATTTTTTAATTTTCAAAATGGTATGGAAACTAGACATCATTAGCTTCATTTCATTAGTTGGATTCAAATTCAAAAAATATCATTTTGATGGCTTGAATTTAGATCAAGAGCTAAAGCTAGAAGTTTCTCAATTTCACTGTGTTGAGATCCATGTCACAAGCATTTTCTTTCTTAGATTAAACATGATTACCTCAATGAGGCCAATTTCATCATCATCTAATGCTTGTACATAAAATGAAGTGTCCTTTAAAAAATGGATGAAAAATAGTTGATTACGTTGATTATCATCCAACAATGTCATCCGAGAAGCCAATTTTTGGCTGCTTTGGCATTTAAGGATTAAGACGCGGACCGTGGAGTGAACTATGTCAAGGACCAAACTATGTCAAGAGGCCGAGTTTTGGAGTTGAAAAAAAATATTAAAATATGTAATTTGTGGAGTTTGGGTCTTTGTAGTGTAGATCCATACCATTTGGCAAAAAGCCCAAGGGACCAAGTTGAGAGGCCGAGACCCGTACCATTTGGCAAATTCCGAGTCAATTTCTACTTCTTAAGGGTCTTACTTTTATGAAATTTTCCTCTCTTACATTCTCTAGCTGTAGAGTCTACAAGGAAACGCATTAATGGTAAAAGAAAACAAGAAACTGGTCAAAATGCTCAGTACACAAAAAATTCCAAAATAAGCACCGGCACAAAAATATTTAGGTATTAAAGTTTAGGTGAAAATTTGAATAAAAAATTTTGGGTATAAAAAGTTGAGTAAAAAGGTTGGATAAAAAATATGGGTAAAGAATTTGGGTAAAATATTTCAGGGTAGAGAAATTGGGTTAAATATTTCAGAGTAAAATAAGTTATTGTTTTAATCTAACCGTTGAGATCTTGTCAAATCTTAACATTATAATGAAAAAATTGTTTGGCACCTCGACAAGAGTTTGATCCACAGAAGAATGGAAACCCAAACTTCTCTCGAGGAACCAAACTCTTGGCGCCAATACCTCCAAAAAGTGTTGCCATGTAGGCATTTTAGACGCCCTTGGCCTCTCGACCCTTGGTTTGGGTGTGAAAGCCAAGAGGCCGACCAAGGCCGATTTTGAGGCTTTAGACCAATCAAATTGGAACTAGCACTTGGCCTCACAACCCTTGATCCGCGTGTGAAACCCCCTAACTAACCGATAAGATTGAAAAAATCACTACACCTAGAATATAGTACATTAAAATTCCACAATAACTTTTAACTAAAATTTATGATGTAAAACTAAAAATGGTAAGTTTGAATAAGGAATCTCAAATTTCATGTGTCAAATTCTACATAAAGGTATTTGTATTGATGTTTTTAGACCAATTCATTGAATATGAATAAAACTATATTATAACAATATTTTATTCAATCATTATAGTCAAACTAATTTATTTACATGCATTTTATAATGATTTTTTACAACTCCTTGAACTGGATAACGGGTTCACTGGTAATCTCACAAAGAAATCTCATTATTGAAATGCACACTCTTTCTTTGGGATGACTGAAACTCTTTACATTACAACATCATTATGATTGATTGTCCTAAAACCACCAACTAAAGCATGGTTGTCTGTTTGTAAAATTTCCAAGTATATGATCATGTTCAAAATAGGTTTTCATGAGAATTACAAAAATACACAGACATGTAATTACAATTGTTGATTACAAAAACTCACATGTAATTACAATTGTTAATTTCCTTAAAAACTGATGAAGTACAAACTATAATTATTTGATCTTCTAGCATTAAATGTCCGAATTTTGGCGTTTCTAAATTCTGCACGTGAGTAGATATATACCACCAACTAAGAATGTTTGATTAATCCAAGCGCAAGGTGACTGCTAAGCACAATTGTGCTTAGAAAAGGAGTGGCTGATAGCGGATTTGAGTTTTTCTCTTTGGTTTATTAACCGCAAAAGACCAAAACTTCCAAGGTGGGCTCTTGCAAATCTTAGGCATGTTCCCTGGATTGCAATTTGTATTTCCAATATTTAAAATTTTGTACAAAGATGCAAGGAGATAAGCCCCACATGAGAATATAATTTTTAATCTCGGTGGACCTAAAAAAAAAATTGTGCCATCTTTTAAAAACACCAATTAGGGTGGGCAACTTCAATATGAGATTTTAAATACAAATAAGTAACATCTTTTCAATTTTGGATTGTAAAAAAATGAACCTTCCGTGGTTTAAGACTTCTGGTCAATGATCAATTATAATTTCCTCGTCTTCTTTCAGAAAGAAGCATAAAATTTTAGTTTTGACAATTTGGAGTTTTACACATGAATTAATCAATTGAAAATCAAACTATTGTTTGGTAATTTTTGACCTCACTTCATACCTTTTATTTTATGTGATGATTCTTCACTTCCAATACCTCTAAAAGTTGGTAAATGAAGTGATTTCATCACTTTCAATGTAATGGCATAAAACTTAGAATTTTTGTGTTGTGAAAATTTACCAGCAAGTGAAGCCAAAGTTAATCGATTTCTGGAATGCAAGGTTCCTGATAAGAGCTTCAAGCTTTTTTTTGTTTTGTTTTGTTTATTTGTTTTTATTATTATTTTGGATTCTTGTTTTGAAAGTTTGTACAACTCAAAGTCAAAATTAAAGATGTTGGGTAGCCTAGGCACCCATGTGAACCAATGGAACACAAATGTCAAAGAGGGGCAGTGAGTTGTGGACACAAAGGGTGGAGGAAGGGTGTGGCAATTTAAATTTTGGTGTTGAAAAGCGCAAGGGAAGACCCGACAAAGTCCAAGAAGTATAGACCAATAATAAATAGATAAAATAAATGTTCTTGACTTGAAGACAAACTATAGAATACCCTAACTTTCTGAAGGAGTGGGTGAATGATGTCGCCTTTTATTTTATGATGGGTCCCCAATTTCAGGCCCTACCCTCCCCCACAATGCTTGGATAATTCAATAAAATTATGAAAATTATATATTTGATATTTTTAGAAAATTTGTTTTAAAAATTAGTGCCATTGGGATTCTCAAATTTGTAAAAGTTTTATGTAGCAAGAAAATTCTTACCAATTTTCTCATGGTTTAATACCCCCTTTCACTAAAGTATATATTTCTACATATTATACCCTTTGATTTGACCTCAAATTTTGCACACAATTAGCTAACACCATATGGGTCATATCAGTAAGGGTTGCAAACATACATTAAACACGCAATTAAGCAATTATGCACTTAGCCAAGTGCATTGGTTGCTGATAGAAAGCCGCAAGTTATTTGCTCACAGCTTCTAAAAAAATCAAAATTTGGCAAGAGTTTAGTATGTTTTTTGTTACAAATTTTTGGTGTTTGTCGTGTCAAAGATTGGCATATTCATGTTCATATAAGTAATATATTTTTTACATTTTCTACCTTTTTTAAGAAAATATATTATTTCTTATCTAGTTTGCAAATTTTGCTACAAAATTGTAATCATGTGCCCAAAGCGATTATAAATGTGTTTTGAGGTATTATAGGATTTTAGAGTACTGCACTACAAATACAATGTGTAAGAGATACAAAAATATATATGCAATTTCCTAAGACAGTGCTAAGTACCTCACTGTATTTTATATGCAAAAACATACATAATCAAACAATTCCACACTATTGCCAAGAGATTCTAAAATCAAACATATCATGTGGACCACCCAAAATATAAATATATACCACCCACCGAACGATAGACACATCTTAAACTGCATTGTACAAACGTACTTGCCATCTTAACTACGTGCATGCTCTACTATAGTATATAGCTTCAAGGCTCAGAGCTCATCTTCTAGCGCAACGACTCCCTCCACATGTCTAATGGCGCTGCCTACCATAGCAGACAGTTCATGATCCTGCACTCGACGATCTTCCACATCTCCGATGCTAATGGACGCGCACTGAACATATTGGTAATTGCCAGGAACACCCTCTCGCGTGTGCCTAACACTGTCATCATTGTAGAATTTTTTTTGCACTACACAAGATCTAAACCCAATATCATCATGTTAAGCATGTTGTTAGTTCTCTGGTGAAATAGCATATCAATCCAAGTCAATTATTTTCACACATTGTCACACAATTTTGGCCAAGGTACCAAAAAATCTTCTACCTTTCCACATAAAACTTTGAGATCTTCGTATGATTTACTTTTGATTTTTCCTATAGCATTATGTGATGTAAACCTTCTTATTAACCATTTGGATTCTCATTTAAACAATATCAAGTTCACAAAAAAATATAACGTGAATTGATAATTTTTGAACCTCCACTCATTGCACAATTTTTTTGAATATGCTACACTCCTTTTTTACCTCTAAAAATTGGTGCGTAAGGATCTAACAACGTGCTTAACATTATGGTAATTAATTGAGACCTTTTATAGTGCAAAAATTAGACACCAATTGAAGTCAAAGTCTGCTGATCCAGTATACGCAGGGAAGAAAATGAGCCTTTTCTCTACTTCAAACATTATAATCTTTCAATCCGTGCGGTCAAACTTTATGAAATTTTGTGAGTATATTACTTAATAAGTCATAATTGAGATCCTACGGTTAAAATTACCAATCCTTTGCACAAAAACAAGCATTTTTAACGATTTTTGGTTGAGATATTCTCAATATAATTTATGGACCAACGTACTTTGGGTATCAATAACAAGTGAATCACAAGCAGGGTATGACTTCCTGGGCACCACTACCAGGTTATCAACCATGGTATTAATTGAGGGTATCAATTTAGGGTTTCGGATTAGGGTTTTTGAGTTGCGAGTATCAATAAAGTTGCGGTTATCAATTGTGATATCAAATCTTTGCACCGTAGGTAGTCCTAAGAGGGGTGTGCGCGCGTACACCCCTAGCAAAAGTTGTGAGGGAGTCTGTGAAGGAGGACAATGGAGGGGAGTTGAGAGGGAGGGGAGGGAAGTTGTGGGCGGCTAGGGTTTGGGAGAGATGGGTTTGGGAGAGAGGCGTTTGGGAGAGGGGTTTGAGAGAGACCTAGAGGAGAGGTGGCCGGCATTGTTAACTGCGACTCGAACATAGCCAGCATCTGGTCCAGCTTCGTCCACTCTGATCCGGGTCCAGGCATCGAATCCAAGCAATGCTCCTGCATTCCGCTACATTCGTGATGGAACCCGCCCACGTGATGCAGCAACAACTTCTCCACCGAGGGCAGTTTGTTCCACCTCGCGGTGCTCAGGGATTCTGCGCCGACCTCCGTTGCACGAAGACGAGAGTTTGAGCAGAGATCTGTGCCGAGATCTCAACCAGCAGAAAACCAGCAAGAGATCAGTACGAAGACCACCAGAGATCAGCCTTGAAATCTGACGAAGACCAGTAGAGAACCAACAGAGATTTGAGTCGGAACAAGGGATTTGCGCCGAAATCCACACCATTAGAGACCAAAGACGTCGAAGTCTGAGACCAGAGACGTCGAGCCTGAGACTGGAAACAAGAGACGTCGAGCTTGAGACCAGAGACGTTGAGCCTTAGAGCAGAGACGTCGAAGTCAGACTTCGCAAGGGTCGTCAAAGTCAGACTTCGCAATGGATCTGCGCCGACCAGAGTCTGACTTCGGCGCTTGAGTCGGCGCAAGCGACGTCAGTTTGCAATCATCGACCAAGACCTTGTCTGCGATCATCGACCGACACCTTGTCTGTTGTCATCGTCCGACACCTCGTCCGATGACCTTGCTTGCGCCGACACCTTGCGACCAGTACTTGTTCCAGCCGAGATCTGCCGACTTCGCTTGCTCCGATGATCTCAGATCAACCTCCGACCTTGCCCAGAGCTCCTTCCGACCTTGCCCAGATCTCTTGCTTGCTCCGCCGACCTCAGGCTTGCGCCGCACCGACCTTCGCCCGCGCCTAACCCGAGTCTGTCCGCGCTCTTTCGGTTGCACTAAGAACCTCAGGCTCTTTCGCTTGCGCCGAGAACCATCGACTTCAGGCTCGATCTCTGGATCTTCGCAGCGAGTTCACGTTGATATACATGAAGTATTCCTTCTCGCGCTGAAGTGCTCGCGCTTCTCCTTTCTCGCGCGAGTCCAGTTCATGCGCGATGATCCTCATGTAAGCGTGTTCATCTCTCAGAATTATCAGCTGCTGACGCTCACAGATTTTCGTCTTAGATCTCGTCCGGATGTGCAGGATGTTAGAGCAGCAGCAGTCGGGGGTGTGCGCGCGCACACCTCTAGTCTATGAAACTCCATGGGATCGCCTAGGATCTCATGGAAACGCGGGGGCTATGGTTTTTTAGTTTAGGGTTTGGGTTCCTAGTGGCGGCGGCTAGGGTTAGGACCTGTGGTGGCTAGGGTTTGGGATTGTGGGCTGACTTGTGTAGCTACTACACTTACGGCTTCAATTGTAGTGGTTTTGATGTCACTCAGTACACCGTTCACTGAATATAGTGTAGACTACACTATTTGAAATTTTCTACAGTAATTTCATTAAACGCAAATTAAAGCGGTCCACTTGAATTTTCCATCCACATCAAATCATGTCCATTAGAAATAGTGTGGCTTGTTTCAAAATAAAAGACACGGGAATTGATGGGATAAGTTTTTACAAATTGTACTGAAAACCAAAATTTTAATATAATAACATAATAACATAACAAAATAATATAACATAATAATATTATTTTATAACATAAGAATATTAACATAATATTATAATATAATTTAATATAATATAATACTAACATAAGAATATAACATAATAATATAATAATAACATAATAATAACATATAATAATAACACAACAACATATGTTATAATATTAATCTACTTATATAATAGGCGTCAATGTCTGTCCGTCCGCCGCTCCCAGTCACATGACCTTTGGAATTGCCATTTGAATCAAATGTGCCTTTTGAATTGAATGTGAACTTTGAAAGAATCCTCCATATGTGCCCTTTGGAGGAATCATTTATAGTGCCCATTGGAGGAAACCTTTATAGTGCCCTTTGGAGGAAACCTTTATAGTGCCTTTTATTCAAATTTGGCTTATTGAGTTTTGAAATTGTATTATGTATCAAAAATAGAAAAATAAAACCATAATTTCCAACATATTGAAACTACACAATGTACTACATCGGGTACATAAAATAAATGATAGTTATCTAAAGACAATAACACGTATATAAAATAAATAATGGGTATTTAAAGTGAATAGTAGGTATATATAGTACATAATGCATATATAATGGGTAAATTTTATTTATGCATTTACATATGTTTATTTAACTTGGGATTGCCCCAATCAGTTGATGACAACGGGGAATGGACTTGATTCAATTTAGATTCGATTTGAGTTTATAGGTTTTAAAATACAAAACATGCAAATGTAACTTTAACACACCACCCTCCGCTCTCCCCGTCGGGATGACGGGTACCAACCCTAGTACTATATATTATAATAACATATATAATAATAACAAAATGAATACAGGATGAGCAATCCGTCTGATGGATGAACCCGTGGATGATAAAAGGCCGTGCCGATGAAAGAGCGGCGTTTGGGATGAAAAAACGCAGCTTGGCAGTTAGGGTTTGTTTCGGTAACTAGGTTTGTTTCGGTAACTAGGCTCACATCCACGTCTTCCTTTCGAGTAAACGTCTGCACAAACGCAGCGAGCACATCCACAGGATGCCTCGCAGGGTCATTGTGCATCCCGGATGCACAGTTGAAGCACATTCGAGTGTTATAGAATTTTCTTGATTAAGAAAGATCATAAGCGCTAAGACTGTCGAGAACTTTGCTACTTTCCTTTTTGTGCACTCTGCACTGAGCGTCGGATTTGGTGCTGATCTCTGCAGTTTTTCTTTTGAAAGCTTCTCTTCTTGGTTTGGTCTCGGCTGTTGAAGCGCTTTCGAGAGTTACGAAGTTAACTTTTGCTTTGCAAGGGTTGATGTCTGTAGGGATGATTCGGAAGTGTTTCATGGGGTGGATTTGTGCTTGAGCGGAGTGGCGTGTGAGCTTGAGTTGGGCTATGGAGATGGAGGGGCGGAGGGGGTTGAAGAGGGCGTGCTCCGAGGACGACGAGCCGGAGGTTGGGAATCAGGTTCTAGACAGAGGTACATTGTTGGAGCATATTTCATGCTTCGCCTGAAAACGAAGTGTTGCTGATTTGACTTGCCTTGATCATAACGTGGGCGCGGTACAAGGCATTCACGGGGCAAAGAGCGGATTGGGAGAATCGCCTGCAGTTCTGGAGGGAGTTGGTGGTCGAGTGTGCGCGGCACCTCGGTCTAGGTAAGCACTATGTCTCTACTGAGATAACCTGAAGCTGATGAAAGCACCAGTCTTAAAAATCTACTACAATCGTGAGCAAAGATGACCAATTATGAATAAAGCACCCGCCAGTCTGCCAAAAAGAAGGGTAGAAGATTCTGAAGAGACTTGAAAGCCAACTACTCTCCAATTCTCACCCAAATGATGAAGGTGCTCAAGACTTGAATAACAGCAGCAGTGCCACAGGAAGTAGCGGTGGTGCACTCACAAGTTCGTCCGTATGTACGTCATATGCATAACTTCACCTGCATGCTTTCACCACCACTTCTCAGCTGCCAAATTAGAAATTCAATTAACAAATCAGAAACGCTCATGCGCAAAACGAGCAAAGACGATCAAAGCCCAACCGATCAAAGCCGCCATCACTCAAAAATGATCAGTTAGGGTTTGTACATCTTCGGTAGCAGACCAAGAGCCATAAAACACTCTTTAGTTTCCATTATTTTCATACATTACGACGACGATGAGGAGCTCTCTGTATCCTCGAATTCATATAATCCAATTCCGTCCACCGTATCTGTGGATGGCGCACTCAATCCAGTCTCTTGCAACCTTGGTTGGTGTCCTTTGGCGTGCGTGGATTGATAGATTTGCAGTAGCCAAAACGCAGAAGGAGCGTGCTTGATTGATGGTCTAGAGAATAACCTTGCCATGAAACCAGTCTACTTTTGAAGGAATGTACGTCGATCAATAGTTTGATGTCCGGGGGACAGGGGACGGGGGATGGGGACGGGGACAAGGGGACAAGGACGGGGGACAATGGATTGGAGAGAAAGGGCTAAGGGACGGGGAGGTGGGGACTCAACACAAAAAAATGTTGGGTCCAGAGGACACGGGTAACACTCTAGGATATAATAATAACATATTAATACTATAGTAATAACCAAAATTGATGTGGTCCACCTCAATTTTCATCGACATTACCTATACCTCCACACTATATTCAGTGAACGGTGTAGTTGATGTTTCCCATCATGTATTAGCACTGAACTTCTTTTGATTTTGACCTTGAACATATTTGGTGATTTTTTTGTGTGCTCATAGATTGATATTGCGTCACCTTACACTACTGTAAGTTGTAACTATCATTTAATTTTGAGTTGCCTATTTCTAATTCAGCAATGAAACAAAGCTAGGGAAGCTTACCTTGTTCACAAAAGTTCCCTCTAAGCACCAATTTCTTCCTCCAATGTGCACACCACACGCAAAGCCCACGGAAATTAGTGAATGAAATAAAAATTGTCATGGCTTCAACATGTTTGCGAGAGAGCTCACCTTTGAAAGTGGGAAGAGAAGAGGCCTCTAGGGTTTGTAAGGCAAGTTTATATGCAATCCGCAAAGGCTCACATACTACAGTATATTGCAATGCAAACCGAAGCTATCGATGACAATCATTTGCAAGCAGCCCTAATTTCTATGGAGTAGATAGTGTGCCTTTATGAGAGTATACTAGTTGTGTATGGTAATTGCTATATAGTGTATGTGTAAGAGTTGTATATTCTAAAGGTGATGTAGGACGTTATGTCATTAATCCTATAGAATAAAGGTGTTTTTACTATTGGTGCTAAGTCCAATTGTAGAAGCATCTATATTTAGTTTCCACCATTGTGTGCATTATGTACTACGTAGAATATCTTTTAATCAACTGCCAACCCTTGCATAATGTATGTTTTTTTGTGATTATATCTATTTGTATACTACAATCCTTCAAATCTATCTTTGAAATATTATGAAACTATATTAAATACACATTTATCTAGTATTAACGAGGGACCACAAGAAATTAGTTGAAAATGCCAAAAAATCGCTTCCAATATTAACAACCATGATTGTACGTTATATTGTTGCAGAAGCTCATTTTTTTTCCTTTGAAAATCATTGGTTTTCTTTGAAAAACATTTTTTTTTTGCAATTTTGCCACTTTTGTTCGCAATGGCCGCCGTTGTACCTAAGTGCACTTTTATTTGGTGAGTGCATAATTGCTTAATTGCGTGTTATTAGTGTAAACATTACAAGATATGCTAAGTCAAAGTAGTCTGACTTTGCCGAGCAAGGGGGGGGGAAACTATTTCTTGCACTTAAACGTGATAATCTTCGTATCGGTGCGGTGAATTGCTACCAAAAAGCATGGTACATTTTAATATGAGTCTATTTTGAAATAACTTAGTTAAAAGTCCAAAATGTCACTCAAAAATATGTTTTTAGTACCTCTTCTAGATACGCTAAAGATGGCTTTTAGTGTAATGGTACAAATAGTGTAGTTACCTTAGTACACTATTTGTTAACAAGTTGGCAATTAGTGTTAGCGGCCATTGTCACAAATATTATCCCTCAATCATCCACCTACCTTAGTACCCTTAGTATTTGCCCCCAATCAACCACCTACTGGCCGCCATGCATTTATTCTCCGGGTCTCATCCTCAACCTCATCTTCTTATCCTCCCATTCCCAACTATTCTCATTCTCATCTCTTGTATTTGTTGAAATTTTTAATGAATATCTAATGAATATTTAATGTATATTTATATATTTACTGAAAATTTAATGAATGTTTAAATAATATAAAGAGAAAATTTAAAGTACATTTGTATATTTGAATATTAAAAAAATACTTAGTGTATATTCATATAGAATGTATATTTGTATATTTAAATAAAATTTAATGTATATTTATATATTTAAAGAATATTTAAAGAACTATTAAATAATTTTGTATGAGTTGTAAATGTGTATTTTATGAAAATTTAATGTATATTTTTATATTTAATGAATATTAAATAAATATTGAATGAATAGTTAATAAATTTCTAATGTATAATTATTTTGTATTTGAATTTTTAATGAATCCTCAATGAATGTTTAACCCCTAAAGGACCAGAGTCTCCTTCGGGGGGATTTTTTGATTTTTGGGCAGGTTCCTAAAATTCGAAAAAAAATCAATTTTCTCTGAAATTTTTATTCTAGATTGCCTTTGATAAGAGCTTCGTGGACATTTTTTTAATTTATTTTTTGGATTTGTGGTTTGAAAGTTAGTACCACTTATAGTTTTTGAGGGAAATTGTCAAGGAACTATTTAATGTATATTTAATGTATATTTCATGAATATCTAATTAGTATTTGATGTATATTTATTGTGTATTTATTGTGTATTTATTGTATATTCAGTGTATATTTATGTTTTTTTCCTTTCTAATATTCCTTTCTTTTCAAACTTTTCTTCTAAATCAAAGTTCTTATTTTTCCAATCTGTACTTGCAATTTCATTTTCCCTCCGTATTACATTTTCTTTGTCCAATTTTTGGGATTTTCCTTTTGTTCCATATCTACATTCTATTTTCCCCAATATTTCTCTTTCAAATTTTTGTTCTTCTACATGCACTCAAAATCTTCTTTACTGTGATGCTCGGAATATACACATAATCATTTTCTAGGTTTCATACGATATATATGTCCACAAGTAAAAAATCTTATATTCCACTATTTACTGGAATTGACATTTAGTGTATAGTTTTGTCACTGCACTGATTGTAAACTTTTACAATTAGTGTATGGGTTTGTATTTAGTGTCTACTACACTAAAAGCCATCTTTAGTGTAGTGGCACTTTCAGACTAGTTTTTGAGGGAAATTTTCAAGAAACTTTAGGGAAGTGTGGATTTCACGGAGGGTTCTAAGGGAGGTGGTGATTTTAGGACATCGTACCCTACATCTGATATTTGGTTAATATGTTGCTTTGACAATCAGGCAAGATGGATTGGACAGAATTATTTAAAAAGGGGTCCAGAAGGTAACGACATACATAAGACAAATGTGCCTTACATGCGCATTGATTTTCGCCATGAGGTAAATGATGTTAAACCAAAGCTACACCAAAGTTACTTTGTACAAAACTCTGCAACAGAGATTTCCATGCCTCTTAAAGAGATGAATGTCAAATGCTGGCACGCCTGACAATTCCAAAAAGTTTTGTTATGACACTCTAGTAAATTTGAGATTTTTTATATCAAGAAGTAAAATAATTTCCTTTCATAGTGTCAGAAAACATTTTTTGTCTTTGTGAAAAGATGTGAAAAGATGCATTTTAATCCCAAGTCAAAGATTTTCACACGTCGCGCAAGGAACCAAATATACTTCTACTTTTCCACATGAAACTTTGAGATCTTCATATTTTTCACTTTTTATTTTTGCTATTACAAGACATGGTGTAAGCCTTCTTATTAACTGTTTGGATTATCATTCTAAAACATATTTTGTTCCAAAAAATTAAAACGTGGATTGGCACTTTTTGAACCTCCACTAATTGGACACTTTTTTTGAATACGCTACACCCTTTCTCTACGTCTAAAAATTGGTGTACAAGGATTTAATATTATGATCAACATGATGATATAAAATGTAGATGTTGTGTGGTGCAAAACTTTGACACAAGTGAAGTCAAAGACTGTTGTACCACTCAATGCAGGGATGGAAATGAACCATTTTTCCTATTTCAAACACTATAATCTTTCAATCCGTGCCATCAAAGTTGATGAAATTTTGTAAGTATGTTATTTGTTAAGTGTTGAATGAGATCCTACGGTTGAAACTAGAATTATGTTTTTTGTTTCGTTCCATACTCGTTGCACTAGAATTAACATTTTTGAAGTGTTTTTGGTGTGAAATTGTCAAGGAAATTTAGGGGTTAATTTAACAAATATTGGATTGTTCATAAACTTATTAAGTAGTCCCAGAGTAGTGGCATATAAGTTACACTAAAATATTGCATTTAGTGTATCAATATGAATAGTGTACTTACCCTAGTGCACTAATTGCAAAGAAGTTGACAGATAGTGTTAGACGTCCATGGCATTTATGATACTCCCAATCAACTTTCTTATGCTAATAAATTAAATGAACTATAAAGATATTCCCAATTAACCCCTTACCGGCCGCCAAGCTTGAATTGAATAAAATTAAAAAACAAATAGACACCTCCAAAAGACTTTTTCTTTCAAATGGTTATTTTCTAATGATTATATTTTTTTCAGAAGGAAACTTTTTCAACACGTACTTAATGAGAAGGTTACTTTTCAAAAAGTTATTATTTCAAAAGGTTATTTTTCAAAAGGCTACTTCTTCAAAAAGGTTATTTTTCAAAAGATAACTTTTTCTAAATGTTACATTTTAAAAATATTACATTTTCAAAGTATTACTTTCCAAAGGTTACTTTTTCAAATGTTTACTTTAAAAAAGATTACTTTTCAAATGTTACCTTTTCAAAAAGATAATTTTCCAAAGTTTACATTTTTAAAATGTTATTTTTTCAAATGTTTGTTTTTCCAAAAATTTCCTTCTTCAAAATGATAATTTTTCAAAAGTTTCCTTCTTCAGATGTTTTCTCTTTCAAATTTTTCCGTTTTTGTTAGTTTTTGTTTTTCAAATCTTTCCTTTTTCAAATGATCCCTTTAATAAATTACTTTTAAAAAAAACTCTAGTTTCTTTCAAACCTAAATTTCTATTTTCCAATCTCTTTCTTGCAAATCTTTTTATTTATTTTTTGGATTGCAAATTCACTTTCCTTCCATATCTATATTCCCTTTTTCCAATATTTTCTCTCCAAATTCTTGTTTTCTCTCAATTGTTGGTGTTTCAAAATTGTTCTTTTTTAAAAGTTGTCTATTTTTCTATATTTGTTCTTTTCTCCAAATTGTTGTTTTCTCCAACATTTTCTATATTGCATTTAGTGCACTAAACACGAAATGCGAACATGTACACTAATAGCAATCTATGCAATTAGTGTAGTGGTAGAATACTATATTAAATGCCAACTATTACACTATTTGGGAATTCCAGTAAAGATTACAGAAGTTCCAGACGTCAAGGAGATGACAAGAAGAGAGGGGAACACGCACTTGGCCCCAACAGAACCTTCCATTTCAGGATCTTCCAGGACATTGGTTCGGTGTCCTGTTGGAGGGGTTCTAAAACGCAAATGTGGAAATAAAATCAAAATCCAAGGAAAGACTGCTAACATTGAAATGCATAATCGATTGCATAAACATTGTCATGTGATCCAGAAACGGGTTTGCAAAAAGTTCATTGGGATACTTCAACCCGCCCCAGGTTCTATTCTCTTTGGATTGGTCTATGGTGATGGATCTGACTTGCTAATGGAAACTTTTGAGGGACTGGGAAGTTATATTCTCTTTCTACAAATATCATCCTTTGGGACAATTCTTGGATATCTCAAGCATTTCCATGAAGTCACAAATTGCATTCCAACCACTGCAAAACCATCTGCAACTGCTGTGGACAAGTTGATTGACAAGTTACTGTGGAAAGTAATTTAAAAAGGCCACGGAGGAATGACCCCCTTGTTGCCTCCTGAGGGTTTAAATTGGGATAGACGGGGTGTCATTTCCCTTCCCATTCCCCCAGTGACCGGGTTTTAGGGTTCTTGAATCAACATATGTGGTTTCAGCATAGGAATTTAGGATTCATTGATGTTTTTAAGGGTTTAGATTTGAATAGCAAGGAAACGTGGAGAAAGATGACCCCATCCACATTTGTCCATCTCTTCAAAGGTAACGAGGGGTCATTCCACCTTGGCCATATTAAACCTATAAGGACAAGAGGCCTATAGGTGGTCATTGTTGGAGTAATGTGCAAATTTGGTGGACTGATACTTCATCTTTGTTTGATTTGTGACCTACGTTAACTTCCAAGAATCTGAGTACTTCTGACAAATTCGGTGAGAATGTGCATTAGAGTTTGATAGACAAAGTACAATGATTTTAATGAAGTGGAGTCATGATGAGATGTACTCTTCATGCAGACGATGTTCCACATGATCTATTGCACTCATATCATTTTCCTTGGCCTCATGAGCTCATAGGCCTCCACCCCTAAATTTCCTTGACAATTTCAAACCAACGACACTTCAACACTTAATTCTAATGCAATGAGTAAGGAAGGAAATTAAAAATCTCATTCCTAGTTTAGAATGTAGGATCTCATTTAACACTTAATAAATAACATACCCACAAAATTTCATCACCTTTGACTGCGAGGATTGAAAGATCATAGTGTTTGAAGTAGGAAAAGTGGTTCATTTTCATCCCTAAGTTGAGTAGATCAACAAACTTTGACTTCAGTTGGTGTCAAAGTTTTGCACTACACATGGTCTACAATTTCACATGGGATAAAAAGCATTTTTCCACTAACAATAATAAATGCATGACTTGGAATAAGACGCATTTTCCACTAACGATAATAAAAGTTTTTTTGACAATATGAAAGGAAATAGTATTACTTTCTAGTATTTAAATCTCAAATTTACTAGAATATCCTAGCAAAAGGTTTTGGAGTTGCCCAACATGCCCACACTCGACAAACTTTTCTTAAGATGGTATAACTTTTTTTTCTATAAATTCAATGAGAATAAAAACTATACTCCTACAAATCTCTTTGTATTTTTGCATCTTTGTACAAAATTTCAAGAATTGCAAATATAAAATGCAACCATGGGAACATGCCCAAGATTTGCTAAAGCCCACATCTAGACTTTTTTCATTGAGGAATTAAAGGGTTAAGATGGGTGCTACACTTCCAATTTTACATTGATTGGGCAATATTACCTAAAAATTTACATTTTATGATATCTTGACTATTGAGAATTACTTAAATTAAGTAATTTGCATTGATTAAACTATTTTGTATACCATATCATTGTCTAACCAAAACCAAAATACTTCCTTAAAAGTCACAAGTGAATATACTATTCAAATAAGAGAATCATCTAAGGGTCTATACATATTTAATGTGGGATTTCCAGATTAATATTAAATTATCTGAAAACCCACTCTAAGGAAAAAGAAATGTTGAATTTTTCTTTGTGAATCATGTGTAAAAATTATGAACTTCCTTCAACCCCTAAAGTACCAAGTGTACCAAAAATTTCACTTGATTGCAATTATCTTTCACTCCGTGTGGTTAAAATTCGCAAAATTTTATTACATCATCTCATACAAGTTTAGAAAGAGATCCAATGGTTACATTCTCAAAAAGTTCATCTTGGCAATTTTTAATCAATGGAATAGAAAGTCCTCTATCATGCCTTGGTCCTTTTGAAAGGTTAAAAATGGCTTCGTATTTGTGATTTCTACAACATATAGTATTTTCATGAATTTATACAGTATTCTTTGTGATAAATATTATTGGTCAAATGATCAGGTATGGAAGGATGAATTGCTGTATGTGCATCTTGGAGAGGAAATAGTTTTTCCTAATATGCTTTACATGTGATTTTATATGGAAGAATTGATTGCTGTATGTGGGGAGAAAGTCTATTCTTATGTAATCTACATTTGATTTTATAAGTGTTTAAGATATTTAAAATGAGGTATTTTAGAATATGAACTGTCAGAACTTTCATTTGTGAAGGAAACTTGAGACATATGTGCATCAATTATTTAGTCAAGAAGAAGATGAGATTGTGCATATAGTTACTGGTGAAATTATATCTAATGACGAGTGTGTGTGCGCGCATCTTTGAGTAATAACAACAACACATCATAAGGTATAAGGTAGAGTCTTATTTGTTCAACCCTTATCCTTAGAACGGCCCACTGGTTGTTACTATATTCTACATCTATGGTGTCAAATTGATTAAGTTAAGATAATCCAATGACCTCCGAACAAAAAGTGCTAGTTGAAAATTTCAATGCAAAAGTGTAAGTCTTTCTGAACTTCATTACATTTATAAAGTTTTACAGAGTAAAACACCTGCGTGTATATACAATATCCTATTGATGTTTAACAATTAACTTCGCCCATTTACAAGAAGCATAAGAGTATATATCATGTCTTTGGAAGTAGCAAGTAAAAAATGTACAATGTCATGTTTACATATGGTTAATCAATCATGTAATTTAAATTATTATTTTTGATTTTTAATTTAATTATTTATGAAGTAAAACTTAAGGATTTAAAAAATACATGTTCTTGTCAATTTTGAATCATTACACACATGTATATTTTTAGGATTAATATCATTCCATACTAAAGACAATGAGAGTTAACTTCTTGAAGAGATTATGTATAAAGCACTCCTGGCTCACATTTTTGAAGGTACATCAATATTGAATTAACCCCTAAGGTCTAAGTGTCTCCTTAAGAGACAAAATTTTCTACTTTCACTGCAATTATCTTTCAATTTGTATGGTTGAATCTGATAATTTTTTATCACATCATCTCATATAAGTTTAGAGATAGATCTCACAGGTACATTCTCAAAAATTCATATTGGCTACTTTTACTCAATGGAGTAGAGATGCCTCTAAAATGCCTTGGTAACACCTAATGTTATAAATCTAAAGTGTCATTGGATCAGGCTCAATACATATACTAACATTTGTAACTATTGTGTATATCAATTTCTACACCTTTTATGTCAAATATATAGACTACCCTACGCATTGGTCGGGTTTGTACATAATTAATTCAAAAAGACGAGTGTCTAATTTAAAAAAAAAACTCTAGAGACTTGTCCAAATTAAAAAAAAATCAATTGACAAAAATTACAATTTTTTACAATTCATGACTGTATGAATTTGTGAAAATTATTGGTGACATTGAAATTTAAAATAGATTAAGCAAAATGATGATATAAAACTAGACATTTAAAACATAAAAAAAATGGAGTTATAATTAAAAAAATGAATACAATTCAAATTTTTATTAAAAACATAAAAGAGAAAGTAAACACTCATATAATCTAAGACTATGGCTAAATATCACCAACTAAATATGCACTGAAGTCCCACTAACCACTTCCAACTTCATCTTTGACTACACACCGTACCATCAGTTCCATGATATCTTCACCTTCAAACAACTCCACCTACTCTTCTATGAGGTTTGAAGATTGTCCATCTTCATCATCTATATTAGCATCAGAGAGTAGAGAACAAAGGACACGAGATTCGATAGCCTCTCCTTGGAATATTTTAGCAAATGCCATCAATAATCTACATTTTTCCATTATTTGACAATCATATCCGTATAAAAGTACACCTCTTTCCAAGCTTATGAAAGCTAAGTAAATAATTCGTCACGCAATGTACCAATTCTCAAATCAAGTTGAATTTGAGAGACATTAACTTCTAATTTTTCTTAAATGCAAGTCGCACACCACTCCTCAGAAGACCTTGAGAATGCACATTTTTAAGGTCTTTGAAGAATAGCATAAGCTAGTTGAGGCTTGGATGCACAATTTGCTGGTTTAGATAGAACACAAATATAAAAGAATTTAACTTTACGTATGTCAAGAATGCCTTAGACTTACGTACTGACCAAAAATTTGAGAACCAAACTATTCTCTGATTTGGTGGCAATTGCATTCTCCTTCACAACATCTTCAAAATATAAAACAATAATATAGTGTATAGACTGCTAATATTTCTCTTCACTTGACCAATGATTTGAACTTATAGTCAAGTGGAATCCATCAGCTAAAAAAATCCTTGCAACATCAATTTTGAGTAAGCATTGCTTTGTTTTACCGGTGAAAATTACTTGAAGGGGAAGTAACGTTCCATTAGCAGATGATAGCACGCAACAATAACTTGACGGTTGTCTTCCATTCTAGTGACTCTAATAATTCTAGTGATATCCTTTAAACCTTTTTCTTCTCAAGTTTGTTCTCTGCCCATAGATACAAGATTAATGCCTGCACAATTAGAGTAAATTCTTTAGATTCATACATAGATGATTTCTAACATATGATAAAAAAGTATATTTTAAAATGAACTAACAAAATAATCTAGTGCCTTTATTTTGTCTTGTAATAAAATTGATGCCGTTGATACTACTAGAAGTGCTACATGTCTTTTTGATGTTGCTCTATGCTCCGACACTTCACTCGAGCCACCTGAACTATGACCTCCCAAATTTTGAGAGGATGGCTCGCCTAAATCATGTGCTTCTTGTGACCGCCCTGCTCTTTGTAATCCTCTCCTCAAATGCCATCCTTTGTGATACTTATGTGCAAAATAAATTTGATTGTGATCCAAGTAGATTACTTTGCCTTAGAGGAAAAAATGTTTGGTCATTTTCAATGTTTCATCTTCCACCTCTATCATTTGTCCCACTTCCACTAGCACGGCTTCTTCCAACTATACCACAAGCCACACTACTAGATTCAATTATTGAATGATAAACATTATAAAGTTGTATGTCCGCATTCTGATAACGCATATATGAGCATGTGAGCCACCAATATGGCTCACGAATTTAGTTCTAGAAGTATAATAACAAAATATAGATTAGTGTAGGGTTTCAATTAGAAATGTGAGTGTTATTCCACAAAATTGGATAAGTAGACTTTGTAGAAGAGATCAATGGAAAATGTATGCCAATAAATGACGGGAGGAAAATATCCAATAACTGTTATGATTATTGGAAGATTTCAAGTAGAAAAGTCGAAATATAAAAAATTAAAGGATTAGATAGGAAGTAGACTATAGAGGGATGCAAGTAACATATGAAATGGGTAGAAAAGTAGACATAGATAGTAGGATTTTGCAACTAGGTAGAAAGAGAGAAGACCGGGATGGGAAATGCCTCCTCGATGAATGTTAGACTTAGGATGACAAAGGATGGTGGCTAGGATTTGAGGGAGTGGCTTAGTAGGGCTGCCCTCCTCCTCTCTCATTCTCTCTTTCTTCCAAAGTGTGTGTGTGTGTAAAAGTCTGTGTATAGGAATACGTGAATTTAGGGTAAAGTAGGTAGATACAATTGTGGCTTTGAATCACGACCACAATTAGAGTATGAATGATAAGAAAATGAGATTATAGAAAGATAAACAAAACAAGCCTAAGGTTCCAAGGAGCCAAGACTCAAGAGATTTAGAGAGACGATCAAGAAGTTCGAGCCGCCAAAGCACAAAAGAGTCTACTGCCATCACAAAGTTTGAGCTTCAACTTTGAGGAGGAAGATCTAAAATTTGGTGACGATTTTGAAAGTGAAATTTTGTGGGCACAAGCGCCATTAAGCAAAAAAATTGAAAAATCAAAACATAAGGAATTTGGAACATCAATGAGGGAGAAAAAACCGCCAAAGCACGAAGAGGTCTGTTGCCATTACAAAGTTGAAGCTTCAACTTTGGGAAGCAAGATCTCAAAGTTGGAGACAATTTTTGAAAGTAAAATTTGTTGGGAACAAGCACCACTAAGTCACCTTTCTAAAAAGTAAAGCTATAAAGAATTTAGAGCAATAACAAGGGAGAACTGGCCTCAAAAGCACGATGGGGTCCGATGTCATGACAAAGTTATAGCTTCAACTTTGAGGAGCAAGGTCTCGGAGCTCGACACGACTTTGAAGGTGAAATTTGTTGGGGTCTAGCACCACAAAGTCAGATTTTGAATGAGTTAAACCACAAGGAGCTTGAAGAAATAAGAACGGAGAATTGGCCACTGAAGTGAGGGGTCCAGCTCCGCTTGCAAGGTTACTTATTCTACTAGTATTTCTTTTGAAATTGTTATGTCAATTGCATAATATTAAATGTATGATTTTCTTACATCGGTTTTAGTGCATGAATTATAGTTTCCTATTTAGACTAGAGTGTCCATTGCTTGGAGGTCTTTAGGATCTTGACTCTGAATCGACCCAACTCTATAGCTTTTCACCCTCATTGGTGCAATTGCTCATAGAACAATTCCAACGGTGAGGTGAAAATGCTTTATATATTGGGCGGGTTGAGAGTAAGAACCTCAAATGATGCCAAACAATGGGCAATCTAGTCTAGTTACAAAGATACCATTCATGCACTCATACACACGTAGAAATAATTCATACAATAAATGAGATGCAATTGGCGCTACAATTTTAACAAAAATACTTGTAGGATGAGTAACCTAGCAAGGGCAACTGGACCTAGGTGCACTCCAACAACCATTTCTCCTTTGTCTTTGCTCAATATAACTTGTGAATTTGTTTTTGGAAAGGCTCACTTGATAATGCTTGTGCTCTTAGAAACTCACGTTCAAAATTTCTCCCAATTTTAAGGTTGTGCACTCAAAAGTTGGTGCTCCAAAATTGTGTGGCAGCAAAACTATTGCTCTTTGATTGGTTGTTGCTCCTTTGTTTATGATTGGCATACAATAAGTGTTTGATTTATGAAAACTTATCTTCAGCATGCTCCAACCCAAAAAATCACGTCTTCAAGCTCATCTTAAGCTTGTAGGTCTCGTCCTTCAAAGTTGGTGCTCTAAAATTGTGTGGCAACAGATTCCTAGTACTTTGATTAGCTGATGCTTCTTTGTCCCTGATTGAAATACAATGATTCTTGGCTTTATGTAAAGCTTCATGACGTGGCTTTAGCTTGTTGAATCTTGTCTTTAAAATCCTCTCCAACTCATAGTTTATGTCCTTCAAAGTTAGTTTTCCAAAATTTTGGGACAACGAAACCTTTGTTCTTTAATTGGCTGCTGCTTCTTCATCCAACCTTGGAATTAAGAGTGCTATAGGTTTTTGAGATTTTTTCTTTGATTGATTTTTGTCTACTTCACGCTTTTCCTACCTTGGCCGTAACCTTTGTTCAAAGCCATGGCTCCCTACCACTTTTTTCCTTACACTGTCCTACCTAATTTTTACATGCTTTTACACACTTTTTTCCAGATACATGAAAGAGAGATGAGAGAAGGGGATACTACTTGCAAGCATGCCCACAATTCTAGCCTCAATCATTTGTCATTCTCAAACCTATTATTCATCTATGTAGGCATTTTCTTCTTGGATTTTCTTCATTCAACAACAATGAATTCCATATTTCAATCTTATTTTCTACCCATTCTCCAAGACCTACTACCTACCAGATCCACTAATTCCTTATATTCTACCTCAAAGTGTTTATTAGTCATATCATAAGTAAGGTAATGTCATCTTGCCCTTCATTGGTGTACAATCAATCATTTCAACTAACCAATCTTCTACTAATCCAACAAGTTTGTGGAGTAAACACTCCACTATCTAGTTAGCACTTTTCACTAATCTATGTTTTGCAATAATAAAATCTAAAAATAATGTATGATCCATCTTCGTGGTTCACATCCTCACGGGGCCGCACACATTGTAGTGCACAATCCTCCAAGCCTTTGTTGCACACTTCGCTCCAACCTTTGAAAATTGTGCCATTTGTTGCTTGTCTTGTACACACCCTTTACAAAATGGTATTAATAATTCATCTTTGCCAAGAGTCATGCAACTTACCATGCTTTCAAGTAACTGCAAGCTTCTCTTGTTTGAATGAGCAAGTTGACAATGTCAAAGATCCAATATATCGCTCTATGTTAATAATCGTGCTACATTTGCCACATCCGCCTCAAACACTTTAGCGAAGGTTGATTGATGCAAGTTGTCTCCACGAAGTACTTTCACAAGGGCATCTCTTTTTGTGCCCTTAGCGTGCATCCATCCACGTTGAATTGCACCTTCATTCCACTTGTCAAAACCGTACTCACCGAAAGCAGATTTGCTTGCAGCTTGGGCACATGGAAAACGTCCTTGATTCTAACACTCTTTGAACACCCTCTCACAAGCACTTCAAGAACAATAGCAGCCACTCAAATGGCCTTCACAACAATATCATCACCCAAATGCACGTTACTAGGGATAATGACCTCATTCGTGTCAAATTTGACCTTATGAGGTGTCATTTGTTTTGTGGTGTCCAAATTTATGATCCACTTGCACATTGACTTTGATTGAGGTTCAACTTGAGTTGAAAATGCATAGTCATCCTCTTCTTTAGTATGGTTAGCTTCCTCCATCTCTACTTCTTGGTTTGTATTGTCTCCCTCCTATATCTTTGTCTTGAAGCAGTTTCAAGGAATGTGGCCCGGTTTGCCACAATTGCAGCATACCTTGGGCTTGTTATGTGAAGATGAGCCGCTTCAATTGTTTTGTCTTGACACCAAGATTGCATTGTTGCCATTAGTTTCCTTTCCCTTAGGCTTAGATACTTTAAGAATCAATCGCGCCGTCACAAAGTCCATGGTGAAGTCCTTTGAGGTTTATGGTTTTGAAGATGGTGATCAAGTATTTCAATGTGGGCGGCAAACTGTCCATCTGAGCCATGACCTCATCATCATCTCTCACCGGAACATCCAAACCACTGAATTGATCTGCAAGTGCCTTTACTTGGTTGACATGATTCAACAAATTATTTCCCTCTTATATTTTGATTGTAAAAAACTTGTCGTGAATGGAGAAGATGTTGGACAAGCTTTTTGTTACGTCGATGTTCTACCAAGTTTTGAATGCTTCCATGTGCCTCTTACAACTCAATGTGGGCAAGTTGGTTGTTCGCCAAACTAAGGTCAATGACGGACATTGCTTTCTTACATGCCAATCATAATCCTTCTTTACTCTTGGATCATTGTCGGAGGTCGGATATTCCTTGGAGCCATTTGCATTTTTCCAAAGGTCCATGGACTCCAACATCATCTCTATCTTGAACTTCTAAAGGTTGATTGTCACCATTGAATATGTCAATGACAAGCACTTTTACCACTATATGTTGCCATATCTGCTCTCGAACACTTATTTCTAACTTCCAATGTTCACTATTGCACCTCAATGAGCAAATGAGCCTTTTGAATGTTATGCACCTAAAATACTCAAATTTTAGGACTATCGATATAAGTTGTATAGTAGGCGTATTAGCAAAGTACAAAACTGCAAAAGAACAAAAGAAAACACTTCCAAAGTCCACACGCTTATATGTACACCTCCAAGGTTCCTAGAAACTCCTTGGGCCGTCCTCAATCACCTCAAATACTCCAACTACCTTGAACCAACTCTTATGCGTCCAATGCTTCAACTTAGATCTTGTGCACCTTCTTGTAGTGCTGAAATTTTACTTTTTGAAAATTGTTTGTCTCTGCAATGTAAACAAGGTTCATTGGTAGCACTAGTTGACAGATAGTATGAAATAGTGTGAATGTTGACCCTAAATTTTGGAATAGTGTGAAACAAGCCAATAGGTGGTTAAGTTAGGTAGATGATTAGAAGTTATAAGAGTAATTATGGTAGTTGGGAATGAAGACTATTGGTCTAGGGCGAGATACAAATAGTCACGAGAGGAGTATAAGTGAATTGAATGCAACTTAGGAAACACCACATTTTTCACACTTTGAATGTGTGTCCTAGGCTCGTGTATATATCTCTCAATTTTATGAAGTACAAGCCTAGTTTTATAATTGTGGATCTATGGGTGTAATCTTATGCATTTCTAGTGGACTGCATGATATCTAAAATGTTAGTGGAGATTGAAAGATGACAAAATCATGGTCCATGGGATTTAATGGCTGATTACTGGAGACCAATGGTCATTGATTGAGCATTATCAGTTGGAATCTACAATGTGCTGAAATGTGATAATGGGTCACAATTAATGGTTTAGAAATAAATAGGTGTATCATGGATATAGTTAATCAAAGCTTCAGCCAATTCTCAATCACCACACTAAGAATGATAAAATGTATAATTTGTCTTAAATATTACCCATATCCATAATTAAATCGAATATAATAAATGGAGAATCTCTGAAGCACTGTAGTAATTAAGACTCTCCATCACCTTACCAGTTGTCAAACCTTTTTCGATGGTAAACATTGAGTAAGAAGACGAGATACAAAAATATAACGTAAAAATTACAATTAATCTTGTATGACTGTTGTAATCCCCCTTATTCTAAAACTGAGATGAGTGGACAGAGGGTATGGTAAGATGCATACAATTATACTATATATATGATAAATTTGCCATGCCAAATTAAGTCTAGAATGTATGTCAAAAGGATTGGTCAACCTTAGTCATTAAATTAAAAGGCCATAGTAATTTTTCCAAATAGCAATTTATGTCATTGAAGTATGAATTGAAGCATTAAAAGATCATGTGGGTGACGTATGAAAATAGTGAAAGTAAATTAAGATGAGAAGAATTGCTATGAAAGAGAGCAATTGAAAAGAGGAAAATTAAGAGTATGGAGCCATGTGTGGGCCGAGAGAGTCTAAGAAGATTATAAAAGTGACCAAGTTGTCATAAGTTGGGCTAGATGCCTTTTTGAATTAAAGTTTGACCGAGTGTACATTAAGTCAAGCTAAAGAAAAAGAGATTGTTTGTATGTGACGTGAGATTGACGACATAAATCAAGACCATTTGCCATAAGTAAGTATTAGTAAAAGAACACATAGATTTGATAGCATAAGATTATCAATACAACAATTATATGAAGAGTGAGATATAAATGTGGGCTAGTGTTTCTTTGAATGGAATGTATGCAGGTATGATGAAATTATTAACTTTAGTCAATGCCATTAATGTTATATTGGGAGATTTTCACAACTCTGAAGATATATGCTGTTTGAATTATATTTTTTTATAGACATTTGCAGGTGGAAAGCGTTAAGACAATGTACCAAAAATACTATATTTCATTCCATGGAGGAACTAAATAAGCCAAATGTCCAAAAAATTGATAATAGTAATAAAAGCATAATCCATTAATATTTGCTTCATTCAAAATTTCATGAAAAGAAAATCACTCACAACACCCAACTATCCCTAGGCAAATTACAATTGTACTATCACTAATAAAATTGTCCAGAGAGTTCCCCTATAATCCTCTATACGCCACTTCAAAAAAACCCTTTGACGTTGACGAATCCTGTTTGCCCCATTTTCTTGCTTCAGTGGACTGCATAGAAGACGCAACAACCTTCGCTTATGCACCTCATCAACGTTTTATATGGGCAGCAAGTGGCGGCGGGTAGGATTTGAAGGAGACAATCTATTTCCAGCAATGTTCTCCAAAAGAATGCAAGAGCGGAGACGTTTTGTTGTGGTTCTTGCTAAACACGTGCCACATATAATCCAATCAAATACACTTTTGGGGTCGAATAAGGCTACAAGGCACACATAACGTCAAAAACATTAAGATGTTGCCAAATGCACTTTAGGTTGAATGGAACTAAAATGCTTAAGGTACATTCACAAAGCACTTTTTCTATCTATCCAAATAGATATTAGCTTGAATGAAGTTAAACTTTAAGAGTCATGCCGAACATCATCGATCATACCTGCCTAGGCATATAATGACTTAATAGTGTATTAAGGAGGTGAGCAAATAAACGCGCTGTAAGCGAGCATGAGTAAGGAGCATCCCTCAAACCTTCATATAGAATGTGCTTTGCCGGAGTACATTTCTTTAAATTAAAACGCAGAGACTTGGGAGCAAAACGAGGCCAAAGTGGCGAAGGAGTGTTGACCCTATCAAAAACTGGCTCTCCAGCAGCAGAGCTTTCAACAACACCCTTGTCCACTGTCATTGTCGAATAATCCATAATTGACTGAGCTGTTGCAGCAAGGTGCAATAGAAGCCCTTAACTCTGAAGGGAAAGCTCGTACTCCTCCGGATCCAATATGGAATCCATCGACGCTCAACAATCAAAGTCCTACAGTATTTGAACAAAAGTGAGGCCTACACACCCTCTGAAATAGATGTAATATTAAATTATTCAAACGGTTGTACATTCCATCAACAATAGAATTTCATTTCGTAAAATGAAAGCAAAGTGGTGAAACTTCTCCACATGCATTATGAATTTTTTAATTGATATGATACAATAATTATTACAAAATTGATATGATACAATAATTATTACAAAATTATTAATTGATATGATACAATATTATTACAAAATTATTAATTGATATTATTACAAAATTATTAATTGATATGATACAATAATTATTACAAAATTAAGCTGTTGTCAATTGATACAATTTAGCTCTATCCATCCTAACTTGTAATAGAGATCTAAGCCTTTTCAACAACATTATTTGCGGAGATTCTTAGAGGCTGCAATTGTGTTACAGAAATCTGTGTATTGACCACATGTCTTTATATCATTATAGAACATCACCCAACCCAAGGGATGTTTGGACCAATATTGCTCTAGACTGCCCTCAACAAATGAAGGTCAGAGAGATATGCAACAATTCTTCCACTAGAATTGAGTCCTCTTTGGCACCATCATGATTGTGCCACCAAGTTGGAAGTAAAAGGATGTTCTCTGGCTTATTAAACATGTGTTTAATTGGGCTATTGTCAATACCAAGAGTATTTGCCGGAGTATATTCAACACCCAACCTATTAAAGAGATAGTTTGATAACATTTTTAAGAAGATGTCCTTTTGAGTGCCAAGTTCCTTCTTGTAGATTGTTCTAGATCCAACTCTATACTTGGGAACCCTATCGCAATTCTCATGACCTAAGATCCTAGTAGTGTATGTAGAACAATGCTGAAGAAGAAATTTGCATATCTCCAAACTCTTGATTGTGAGGATGGAAAACTTAGACAACTTTGTGAGAAATTTCGTACATCCCAAGCGCATCCTGACAAGCTTACGGCCTATTTCAATCTGGAGCGTAGGCAAATGCTTAGAGAACTTAGCGTTCGAGAATCCTTTGGCATGCCATGCATGCTCACACGCATATGGAATCTCATTGAAGTCGAGCACAACTTTCAACCACCTACCGGAGAAATCTAATGGGACCCTAGGTATTTCTTCTATATTAGTGGCACCACTTATTGATGCCTTGTAAACCTGGTTCAAAAAATAGCAGGGAAGCAAACGAAATTACTACGATTCTACAAGCATCAATCGTTCAACAAAAAACACAACGCAATACGCAAAACAATGGGGGAGATGAAGTGTAAGGTGTGCCAATATAATTACCTCGCAAACTTCATTGTTTCAGTGAGTTTCTTTCCGGGCCCCATGGGCTTCAAAGAGTCCTGGATGTTGTCAAGGTCATCAACATTTTCTTCAACGAATTGAGGACATGTATGTGGAATGAGAGAAGGGAGCTTTGGGAAAACAATAGCATGGACGACCTCTTTTAAGACAAGGACATGAGCTTGAACGATCTCTTCTACAACTGGTGGAGCAATCAATTCATTATCAAAACCTAAGTCTTGACAATACCACCTTACAACTATTAGGTCACGTACATTGAAAAGACATGAACAATTGATATCAACAAAACTCGATCAATTTAGCTTGAGCTGAGCTAAAGTGCTGAGAGATCTCACTGTAATATTTACAAAAAATGTTTGTACAAAATTCAATATGTACAATAACGCACTGCTTGGAAAATTGAACCTACTTTATACTAAATCTTGGAGGGGGGGACATTAAGCTGACGATGAGTTTGACATATCTCCGTGAGATTGAGTGGGCAAGGGCAATGTCGAAGAAGAAGTGCAAAGAGGCAATGCCGAAATGTGAACAAGAGCAGCTAGAGGCCCCATAGAGAGGATAGCATGGGATTGTTGAAGCAAACCATGGAACTGACTACCGCTCCCTTCTTCCTTGGACTCTGGAGGCTAGGCGATCGAAGAATGTTGTACCGGAGGCGGAAGCTTGGCTTGAGGCGTCTTACCCGCCATCAAATTCTTCAACATCATCATCATCTCCTCATGCTGCTTTGCTTGCAAATTCTTGATGTCCTCGTCCCGCTGCGCCTGAGCCCTTCTCATATCTTCGTCAGGCTTTGCTAGACGTTACTCCATCAATCTACGCCATAATGCCTTTTCTTTGAGCTTTTTTTTGAGGACGATAAACCCAGTGTCTTTCCAATTGTACTTGTAGACGCCAACGAAGAGCGGGCTCCCGTGTTGGTGACCTTTCTTCTCTTTGGCTAAGGGCGATCAAATGACTTGCCTAACACAAGAGCTAAACAAGGTCTATTGGAGATCACCAACAAATCCAACTCTAGGAATTTTAGACGATGAGAGGACATGCGCTGTCGAGTCAGACCTACGATATCACCGACTTGAAAATGCATCCCGTTGTCATACTCGTGAGGAGCAATGTCGTCGAAGTCATCAGCTAACTCAACTTCCAAGGTTTCGTGCGCTTAAGTTTGAAGTTCCACCAAAAATGCTCTGAGTCCCATCATCCTCTTCCTTGCCATCGTCCACTTTTCTTTTTTCCTTCAAAAGGGCCTTTCTAAGGAGCAAGACCATCTCTTTGCTGACGTGATATCCATCAACCTAGAAATCTTTCTGGTCAAGCAAACCCAACCTCTGCGGCTTCGTAAAAATCGAACTCCTTGCTTGCGTGCGCGATGCAAAAGCCTCGAAGTTCAACATTTGCGTACGAAACATGCATACATGTTATGCTTGTGGTCGACTCATATAAGTGATCAAGAATGTCTAGCAAGCGGATAGTGTGCACATTAGCTTGAGTCGAGCTAAAGTGCTCACTCAAGGGCTAATTTTGAAGATGCGCTACAATTATATTTTTAATCGTCATTGTGGGTTCCATAGGGAAGCACGAGTACAAGTTTAAAATAAGAGGTTTTTTTGCACTTTAGCTCAATTCAAACTAAAGTAGTGTAGTAACAGCTGAAAGGAAAAGACCTGAAATCACAACTACTCAAAAAATGATCTCAAAATTATACTATAACATATTAAGACAGGGGGTAGCAGTGAAATAGCTAGGCTTATCATGACATAAAGGCTGGTGCAATTAAGCTCGACTCAAGCTCAAGTGCAGGTTGACTTACCACACCTGCGCTCAACAACTTTGTCCTCGCATACATCTACACCACTACTTCTCCTGGCTTGCAGAAGAGTTTGTGCAGTTTGCTTAAGAACTCCATCCTAAGCTCGTTCATATGCATAGAATGCCCAAGCTCGTTGTATTTTGATGCTTATTGTACAACACATGCTCCGGAGCTCTGTACACCTTCTTAACAACAAGGATTATAGTGAGCTCTTTTTTGAAATGAAAGAGTATTTGCACAAAATCCATCGCAAGTTTGCTTTTGGCATTATGTCCTCTAAGACGCTCATTAAAGGTTGGGATGTACTCCAGTGGAAGAACATTGTACACCGCAACGAACGTCTCTTTTTTCGCAAATGCCTCCACTTGATTATAAATTTTGACATCCCCACAAATCAAGAGCCACGCCAAAAGTCATGTGAGGGACGAGTACCCCACAAAGGAGAACATATTCATGAACTCTTGAAAGCATGGCTTTTTTGGAGACGACCTTGAGTTTCCTACAAAGCTTGGAATGTTTCAAAAGTTGAAAATTCCGATCTTGACATTACAATCAAGGTAGTGCCAGCAATTGGAAGGCCACGTTCCGAGCGAGTTTGTCTCCGCCTTGTAGGCACAGAAGTGCAATGCCCGCTACTCTTCGACAAAATGCGCCCTCTCATGAAGAAAGACTCGAAAGAACTCGTTGGCATAGGGAGAGAGGTCCTCACATGTGCAATTCCGGAACTACGTTTCCTCTACATTTGTTAGTACAAATCCGGCGGGCCCCAATCCTAGAAGGCACGCATTGAAGCCTTGGAGACATTGTAGTTGGTCTTAAACTACTTCCATCTCCACACATAGTAATCTCCATGGTTGTTGAACAATTTCAGCTCGAGATTGATGATGTTGACCTCTGTGCGCGCAACTTCCTTCATTGTCCTCCATTCAGTCCACTCTTTTATAGAGTAGCAGTCCTTGATCACATTCAGAGGTTGCTTGACAATGAGCTTTGGGTGTTTCAAGCTCCTTGGCTGTCTAGATTGATTCAAGATGTGCATGCATATCTTTGCATAGTCAGCCTCGGACATATTGCCGAGAAACTTGAACAGCTCATGATTATGCATTCCATCCTTCTCTGGTAACCAGGAATTGGCTTCCTTGAACTTCTTCATCAGGTACCCTTTTGACTTGATGTCGATGAGGTCCCCATAAGCGGTAGCAAAAATGGCTTCTTGCCACAACTTGAAGATTTTATCGGACAAGGTGATGATTTTCACTTTGTTACTAAGGATTGAGCCCTTGGCTTTTTCGGCGTTATTCATGTCAGCTTGGCTTTTAGCGACATCAATCAATGCAAATCAATCGCAAATCACGGCCATGAATCTTTGCAATAATGAAATAAATCATAGGTTATTAGTGGATCCATATCGTCATAGCATAAGTTGCTATGTGTTTCTGGATTTCTCATTACTCGAGGTGACAAATCACTCTAGCTCCATTTGAGCTAAAGCACAACTAGATTACGAACCAATGCATCATGGAACCGTAAGTCACACTTTACCTCGGCTTGAGCTAAAGTGGGGGGTTTGGTTGAGGTGCCTTATCTTGTATTGCTTGTCATTCTTGACTTCTAGTGGGTTTCTTCTTCCTACTCGATGAGATCCCTATCGCCAACAACACTCTGTTTGGGCATTGGTTTATCCATATGCAACCAATCCAATCGAGCTCCGAGGACGTTGGTTGCCTAAGATGACTTGAACTGAGTTATTGATTTACGCGATTATTGTACATGGATATATTCTTCAACTTCTCTGGGTCGTCTGTCCAGACGGTGAAACAATTCCAGGTCTGGAAGTGCTTCCTCATAAGTTCAGGAACATTGCCGCTGTCACGCTGATCATTGCCCTTGACGTTGCAACACTGTTTGGTTGTTGATGATGTAGAAGTTGTTGTCTTTCATCTCCTCCGGCTTTGATGGCTTGTGATCCATCTTCGACATGACATAGAGGATCTGCTTTTGCGTCTTGTCAAGCATCTGGATGTAGTAGTGCATTAACTCCTTCATCCCTTGAGGCTCGAACGCATAGATAGTCCATTCAGGCGGCGCATCGTATAGCCTCATCATGTCTAGCTCATCTTGCTCTCGGGGTTTGGTATGCAATAGCACTCCTAACAGCATGTCTAGAATTTTTTATTAATGTGTTGGACATTATTGTAGTCAACTTTTTTCCTATATCAAAACACTCGATGAAGCTGCAGGAGTGCCAAGGCCATGCTACTCGATTGGTCCTCTTGTTCCTTAGCTTACTTTTCTTCCTCGCTGAACTCTAGATCTTTTTTGCCACATCGCGCTTCTTTGTAGGTGACGCCAACTGCGTGTTTCGCGGATTATTTTTGCTTGTGCGCACCCCTACTGTCCTAGTTGGTGTGGAAGCTTGGCTCAACTCTTGGCTTCTGATCCCTGTGACAACCAAAAGTGCAATTGGGCGCCTCATTGCTATGGTTTTTTCCTTCTCTAGTGCGGCAAAGGTACTCATTGAAGATTGGACGACACGTAGTCTTTTGCTACCTCTTTTGCTTTAAGTGGCTGTCTGTTACAGGTCTTCCATTTTTTTTTGGGAGATTTCTTGCTCTATCTGAGCTACTATATCATCGAACTTGGACCTTCTAAGACTTGCTACACAATCTTCAATGCTCGACGTAGACAATACAATGTTAACAACAATTGTGAGTATATATAGTTCCGAAACCTCGGCAGTGGTCACACAAGATACCTTGACGACCTCGTTATCTTTGTGAATAACGTCTGTAATTCTTGTTCCAAAATATATGTATTCTAGCTCTGACACATTGCCACTAAATGTTTCGCAAAAACCCAAATCGTCAGTCCATGGGACTAGAGTAGTGTCCATTTTGTCATCTGGGCTGGCTCCTTCAGGTTCCAATTGTAGAGGGATTTGTTGTCATCTCCGTTGTTGTGATCCATGTTGATGGCTTTTGGTTGGAAAAAATGCTTCTGTACACTCTCAATCCTATCCTTTTTTTTCCAGCATCAAACAAGCCAATAAATTCAAATTACATGTAACCATATCGGGCATATCTCTAGGTTTTCCTTTTTGACACTTTAGCTCGAACCAAGCTAAGGTGCATTTGAATGTTTTCCTGCTTTTTAGTAATTGTCTTCTTGTTTGGTTATTTTGAATGATACTATAGCTCAAGTTGAGCTTAAGTGTTTGGGTAAGCTGGAATTTAATTTTTACTTGTTCTAATGTTTTGGTTTCACATTAGCTGATGCCTTCACTTCAGGTCAAGTCAAGATAAAGTGTGGCAGAGATGCACTCAGTCAATACACATTTGATAATACTCGCACAATCATCAAAGCAGACCATTGATTGACCCTATAACTCAACTTGCACCTACTTACAAGCAATTCCAAAAACCAAGCGAATGCTTTTTGCCCGATCCAATTACTCATGGACCTTATGTTTAGAGGTTATCAAGGGGTTGGAACGGGAATGAAGCTCATGCACGATTCTTGGAAACGCACGAGAAGTAGACATGAGTAGAATAACCTAACTATGCTCTCATGGCTGTAGAATCATTGGAAGCACCCGCTGACCAACATAGTCTTCTTGGACAACACTTTAGCTCGAGTCGAGCTAAAGTGTTGCGATAAGCAAGATATCCATAGATTACGCCGACTACTCAAGCCATCGATTGCATCCACTACCCAAGCCACCATTTTTGTTCACTATCTAGGCCATCACACTTCCAACTCGTACCATCACTATTGCACATCATCAACTCTTTTCTACCTATCGTTTAAAATAAATAGAAGGAATGGGACCCATTGAAATACCCGCGTTTTTGCCACACAAGTAAAACCAATTGAAACTTGAACTTTTTTCTTCCTCCGGGGTGTACACAATAGATAGCCTCCCCTCCGTCTCCACTGATAACCTTGCAAGCACCGCTCTGAGGTGCTTTGCGATTCTCTATATCCTAGATTAGTTATACTTTTATGCGGTCCTACGGGCTTTTTTGGCAAGATTCTTTGTATCAATCTTAAATATGATTTTCATAGGATTTTTATATTAAAATCACTTATACATTCCTATTAACTCATTGTATGGAGGCGGCAATTTAATTACTAAAGATTCCAATTTGACACTCTACATGGTCAAGTTGTGGATTTATATAACTTTTGTCCACTAGGATCTAGTGGGTTGCAAATATCAATCTTAGCTCATGCTAGATGAAGACAACCTACTCTAGTTTTTGTACATTTCTTTCTCATATTTTTGTACATTTCTACTTTCAAATTCCTTTTGTCCTTTTGAGGTTGCGTCGTCTCTTCCAACAACTTTCTCTAAATTAATACCAGCCTGTGACGGCTCAACCTCTCTGTTTTAAATTTTATTGATTTTGTAAGTTGACTACCTCGTTGTCATTTACTATTCTATTGAATGACATGGAGACATTTTACACTTTATATGCTCAACATTCTTATCATTTGACTCATATCTTTATGTTTGCCTATCTTATGATCCTCCTTTCTTCCGCCCTTCGTATTCCCTCGTGATGGTCTTCTCTTCTCAAGGTAGAGTTTCCAACATGGTTTTTTTTGCGCCCATGGCACTGGTGTTGCTCTTATCTATCTAGTGGATAGTGAAGGCTTTGCTGCGGTGACCAGCCCCCCGTTGAGTCTTCAATTTTCATTTCAATAGGAAAATATTTATATCAAGGACGAAGTCTACGACAAGGCAACTATAAAATTGACACACACTATAGCCATCCAGTCAGTTGTAAACGAGAGTTCTGAGAAAGTTTAGAAACTTGGACGAGGACGGCACAAAGTTTATGATCTCCTTGAGACCCAAGTCGATGCCCCTACCGACTTCCTCACTCCGCATCGATCCTCTCCGGAGAGCATATATACACATTTTATGTCCGGAGTGAAGGTCGAGGTTGAACTGGGGACGGAGACCATGGAACTTCTCTCATCAAATGATGAAGCTCCTCCTTTGATGTCTTGCCCTCCTAAGTCCAGAACTCATATGTCCTGCCCTCCTAAGACTGCCATGCCTACATCATGCTCTCCCATGCCTGGACCTCTTATCACTTATCTTCTCAATGGATGCACAATCTCTAGTATAGTAAGTATTCTATCATACATGTAGGTGTTGCGTTTCCATCCTGATTCTATCGATTTGCTAAAGGTGTTTGACTACAATGCAATCCCACATGAACAAGTGGAACACCTTCTCCATACTTTTAATGGTAACATGATTATTCAGATGCCTTATACATCATTTATAGATACCAAGGAGGTATGCATATATTTCATTTCATTGCAATGAAATGGTGGATTTATTTAGAGTGCTACATTTTGCAACTCAAAAAATTTGTACAAAATGGATTTTCAAGCGACTTCCTTTACGGTTTATGCCCAGGGGATACTTGTCTTTTAGAAATAGTTTTTTTTTCTTTTACTTTGGTGGATTTCATACTAGTGGTGGATTTAAAATTCATGTAAAATTCAATAATATTCATTGCAAAAATGAGAGGAAGTATGACAAACATTAGAAAATCCACTAAGAAAACTTCAACAACTTTAGGTCTCTAAAAGTTCTAATTTAAAATTTTGAAAAAATTACTAAAAATACATAAATATCCCTAGAATATTGGAATATTTTGAGTATATCACAAAAATAATTGGATATTCTCTTCTCTCGAGGGTGGAATTTTTTGCTCACCGCTCTCTACTCTCTATTCTCCGCTCACATACAGGCTTTGTCCGTATTTTGACGTGATCAGATGTAGAGCATCTAGGATTTCCTCCGAGAAAAGAAGATACTCCTCGTACGATGCATACTCCACTAGCATGGTTGCCTACGGAGGTCGGCAACGTGTTTACAAAATGCCAATTGGTGTAGATTTTCCTATTGAAGCAAGAAAAGCTAGCACAAGAGGCAATCAACTCGCACATCCTCTTCAAGTACAAAGGCAAGGACGAATTGGCCTCGGGTGGTCGCACACTATGCTTGTACGATTTCTTGTCCTAGACACAATTCAGACTAGGATACAAGTTTGGACTCAATTTTAGACTAGAATATTATATATTTTGGAGGAAAAAAGTGGTAGGTATAGTCTTACATCTTGCATATATTGAATATTAAGAATCATAATAATCATTGCATGAGAAAAATCCCTTAAAATGAGTACAAACTTAAAATGTTTGTATTGTCTCAATTCAAGGTTTACATGTTTGTACTCATTATGTGAACTAAATGATACCATTTTTATGTTTTAAAGAGCTAAATATGATCCTCTACTCTTTGGCTATCATAGCCCACTATTTAGATAGATTAAATGATAGCCAATTGACTAGAAATGAAACAAATGTGATTATCTTGGGAAGTCCCAAAATATAAGTTTAAAGTTAATTTTAAAAAACTTAAATTTGGAACTAGATACAAGGACTACTAGTATAGATGGGCCAACAATTTTTTTGACAAAAACAAAACCTTCTTCCTGATTTCCTTCATCGAAGATTTTACTCCTCATTTTGCCTTAGTCTTTGGGTTTAGCCTTAAAGATTTTTCACTATTCATCATCGTACTTAGTTTGTACACTGCATACTTGTTGTACAATATGAACCAATTACAACCTTTGTGTGGCTTCTAATTTTGGATCTCCAACACATTTTGACGTTGTCAGATGGTGCCTTTTCAGCAGGAATCTCTTGTGCATGACCAAAACATGGATGACAAGAAATTTCATTTTGTCTCTCATAAGTGATGGTATGCATAATGGACCATGGTGCACTCATCTTTTATTTTGTAGCCACAATCTACTCAAATCAATAAAGCCACCGGCAATTTGGGGATTCCAAATTTGTACAGTTTGTATAGGTCGTACTCGTTTGTACTTGTTGTATAGAAATCTCAAATTTGGCGAGGGGTAAAATGTAGTGTGCGACCACCCTAAGCCTTTTCCTAAGTAGAGAGCCTTGTGGAGGCCATTGGTGTGAGGGAGGCCACGGGCCTGATTACCTCTATGCAAGAGGCTCCCAAGCTCAAAAAGCTTGGAAGAACTACCAATAGCTTGGCGGAGGCACAACTTGAAAAGGTTGTGGATTATTGGGCTTGTGAGAAAGCCGGTTACACCAAGGGGAACCACAGCTGTCTCAAGAATAAAAGGGGGGTATTTGGTGAAGGCTAAGTCCAAAGCCGTGGTGCCTAAGCCTACTAAGAAGACAAGGGGCAAAGGAAAGAAGCCTGTGACATGTTCTCATTGTGGCAAGTCTCGCCACAGTGATGTAAAATTGTTGTGTTCTTCACCTGGAGAAGAACTTAGAGTCTTCAGTTGTTGGATCGGATGTGGTGAAGAGACATTAGACAAAAATTGTGGAGTTGAACAAGCAGATGAGTGCAATGGCCTTTTTGGGGTACGTTATATACAAACAACTTCCGATGATGAGTGAGGGCTGATCATCAGCCTTTGATGCCTATTTGTATAGTGCTTCCGGGGAGGTTGTAGCAAAGATTGTCACTCCTACTCTAACTACCTAACTAGCGGTGGCTCCTCCTCACATTTTACCGAAGAGTGGTGGCAGTCCATGCCACGCAAGTTTACCAGATCACATTAGTCAGCCCATGCTATCTCCGACTACTCCGACCTTAATCCCACCTATTTGTTCTACTCATGGAGACGCCCTACATTCCTTGGTGTACAAGGTGTTGCGGCTGCTAGTGTTGACTTTCTGACACCTAATTTTCAACCATCTAGTGTGTTTAAATAGGCGGGCAGTATGTTGGATGGCAAGGTGCACATGCCATCATTGGAGGTGTCGCACACAGTGACGGCTCTATCCATTCAAGAGGATTTAGTGGCATTGTGGACCAAGTTATTGGCAAAGGCTATTTTCGTGTATGAAGAAAGTACAACTTCTCTTTTCAGTTTTCCACTAGAATCTCAATAATGACTACTAATTTTGAAGAAATATACTCATAATTTTATGTGAACCTTGACCGCTAAGATTGAAAGAGAATAGTGTTTAAAGCAAGGTATCTGGTCCATTTTATTGTTCGTGATGAGTAGATGAAGAGAATTTGACTTCAATTGTAGTAGGAAAGTTCCGCACTACGGAACGTCTAATTTCATGATTTGCTAGAACAAATTTTCTTCAAAAAATGTATCCATTAAATTTTTAAATACAAAACTAGGTGCTCAATAAGGGATCATCCCACAACTTGTATTAGTCCAAAAAATAGAAAATAATGCAGATCTCAAGATCATAATTTGAATGTAAGAATTAATATTATTATTTTTTAAATTAAAAATAATATTCTTGAATTCCAATATTTATGACTGTGGGACAACAATCCGCATGGTAAAAAAGACCCTAAAACCACAATAAATTAATGATATATATGAATAGTATAAATTGTGAACTACAAAAATGTCTTAAAAAATATTAAGATCTTGTAAGGCGATTTAGAACTAAAAAAGAATATCCATGAAAAATGTGGAATCATATGAAAATATAAATTAGAAGTTATTTTGATAACTAGCCACCTCGAAAATGTACAAGAATGTGTGAAAATGTTTGTCTACCGTTTCTAGGATTAAATGCATTTACTCATTATTGATAAGAATATATTTGTAACAATAACATAGTATTTGTGAAAACGTCACACTTGCATGTGACATTGTTTGCGCAACAATTGATATTTTTGCATAATAATTGGTATATTTTGAAGCAACTAGAGATTTTTTGTGGATCATCAACTTTAATATAGATGTTGCTATAATCACAATTTCAATTGTTGCAAATTATGTTGGCCTTATTTGTATTTAATGAAATGTTAGTTGTGACATTTCTATGAGTTATGTGACATTTTCACGAATACTATGTTCAATATAAAAGACTTGAAGAGAGTACATTCCAATTTTCTTGACTTTTTATCTTTTATTATCTCTTGTAGGATAGAGTATCCTTCCAGTAGTCTTTATTTTTGCCCTTCAAGCTTTACCTTCTCGAAATTTTCCATGGTGATGGCATAACCGTGATTCTATATTTAAGTTGTTGACAATAAGAATTGTGCTCTCCCTTAGTTCTTCTCCTTTTTAATTTTCTATAGAGATTCATATACTATTGTGTAAATTTAGCAAGTTATTTCTGGTTGTAAAAATTGCTTCTAGGATTCCAATAAAGATATATTCTTAATTAACAAAGACACCCAACTTATGCAAGAACTTCAAAATATTGCCAAAATACATTGATAGAGTATAACATTTAAAGACTTAGAGACAAGATTTTATTTTCTTCCTTGTGGAGATAGGGTCCTTAGACTATGACTTTACTTGGTGCCTTATATGTGCATTTAAATTCAAGGTTCAAATCTTAAAACCATCAACATTTAAGTAATTTAAATTATGATACTACTTCCATTGACACCAATATGTAAAGGTGGAAATCGGGTGGAACCTTCTTGGAAGTTTCTATTGCAGGTAATGAGGTTCTGAATTGCATATCCACACATTAATTTTCTGTCAACTTAATATGTTATAGAATGACAATCCAAATGTCAGTAAGTGAAAAGCATTCCAAAGTAATAATACGCTTGTATACTTTGGAAGTATTAACACGCTTAACATATAGTTCACAATAATTTAAAAGTAATAACAAACTCAACGTTTAGCTCACAATATTCATAATTACAGAAATCAACAATATCGGATTTTGCAAATATTTGAATTCTAATTTTTTTAGTAGGAAATTAGATTAGTATTATAAAATCTACAACTATGGCTGACTCAACTTGCTGGACGTCATTCCCGCTCACTACAGTCAATCCGGGTTCGCGGTGTCAGGGCCCGGTTTTAGCCCTGACACCGCAAAGAGCGGCCCTTCTCCCCTAGCGCCTTTTCGCCTTTCTTTCCACGATAACGTCCACTCTCGCCCACATTTTTTTCGCGCTGCCCGTATTCCTTATCGGCATTCTCGCCGATAGCCCCTTCTCCCCCCGCCTTCTTCGGATCACCGAAAGCCCCTTCTCCCCCCGCCTTCTTCGGATCACCGAAAGCCCCTTCTCCCCCGCCACGTGTACTCCAGAATGACCCGCCCTTCTCGGCGGTTGCCGGCGCAAAGTGTCATCCACATCGTTTGCGATCGGCGCCGTCTTTCGCACCATCTATTGTGCCGTGTAGCACCCTCCCGGAAGGGGAGTGCTTGTATCTGCGTGAATGGAGTTCCTCGATCTCAATCTCCCCATCCAGGACAGGCCGAATGGGAATTCTGGCGCGATAGCGCCACCAACCGTTGCCGATAACGGGGCAGCAAGGAGGAAATGGAGGCGTCAAGGGAGAAAGAAACCGCCTGGCGTGCGTGAGAAGGGGGTGGAGGACCTTGATGCCGTGTTTCGGGAAGGCCCGCATGCAGACTACTTGAAGAAACATGGTCACAAGGTTCTTCCGATGCACGATTCATTACAGAACATTCCTCCAGGAATTTTGACATGGAAATGTCTTAGGTGGAACACGGAGGCCGAGAATGATACGAGGTTTGTAGTAGATCCGCAATCATCTAAGAGGAAGCAGTCCAAGCTTATCGCCTACATTCCCTGGGATAGGGTCTTGGATTTCGTGGAGGGTGAGTAGTCTGGCCGAAAGGACATCGAGACTACCTTCGTCCGCGACAAGAACGACCCTACAAACGTCGGCGAGAAGACGCACTATCGGTAGAACTGCCACATCGAGTACCAGCGGTAAGTGAATCTCGACCTCTGATATCACGATATGCACGGTTTATCTGCTTATCGGCTGTGCCGTAATATTTCTTCAGTACTGCACGTATCTCTAATGGTCATTCCCGATAAGCAGATGGCGTTGTCAATACGGTTCCGAAGACAACAGGGAGAAGATCCAAGCTATCACGCCCGAAATGACACCAACGCCATCAAAATACAATCAAAAAGGGAAACAACTTACTTCCGGCGCTGGCCAGAAAGGCCCTCGTGCCATGGATGCGAAGGAAGGGGGGTCTATGAAAGTGGGTTGCCAATGTCGATTCTACGTAAAGAGGTACTATTTCCTCCCATATATCGCCGAGATAGGGTACTTTTGCTTGGAACATGTCGACACACAGGGCCTTATCGTCCACGATAAGGACAATGTGTAGAGGGGAAAGCTCCGCTTTCGGAAGTACATGTTGGAGAAAGTAAGGCTTTGGGTTCTCAGGCAATTTGAGGAGCAAGTTCCGATGGCAGCTATAATACAGAAGCACCAGAAGCTGGTACTGAAGGCACGCAATGAGGGCACTCTTACGCCTTCTCGGGATTGTTTCCTTAGCATGGAGGACATCCGCAACATATGCGGAGTCCGTGCGCATGAACTATACAAGAAACACGACAACGACGTGAGAGTGTGAGAATGTGGGTAAGAGAAAACCGAGGTACGGTTTTTTACTATCAAGACCCGGGCAACAAGGTTGACGGAGTACTGAATGCCGATAACGTACCCTTCGTCATTGGGATTCAAACCCCATTTAAGACGTACATGATGCTGAAATACAGTCACGATAACATTATTGCTATAGACGGGACATTCGCAACGAACAACAAAAAGGTACACATACCTATACCGTGGTTCGCATAAGGTCCTTCTAGAGATTAGAAGCACTCACTCCCATACCACTTAATTTCTTGTTTGCGTGTCCAGTATCCGTTCTTCACGATGATGGTATTCGACGAGTGGAGAAACGGGGTTCCAGTGGCTTTCGTGATCACTGCGAAATCCAAACAAACAAATCTTGTGCCTTGGATGCGCGCTCTGAAGCAGAAGTTGGTGGAGATAAGGCTGGACTGGAGACCCACTGCCTCTATACTTGACGATGCCGATAATGAGATAAACTCTCTTCGGTAAGCGATTTAACATTCTTACGTTATCGGGTGACGGGCTTCAGCGAGTTGTATTTATCGGCTTGTCGGGTTATCGCAGGGAGGTTTGGCCGCACTCGCATCTATTTCTATGTCTCTGGCATGTTCGTCGAGCGTGGTAGAAGAATGCATGTGTTAAGTTGAAAGACATGGAGACGAGGGCCGGAGCCTTGCGAATTGTGGGCTCACTTATGTACGTATCAGAGACACCAAGTGACTTCCAAGACCCTTCCACGAGAGCTCCCGGCGATAAGGTGTGGAATTTGATAGAGTGGGTGCAGCACGTCTACGGCGAAGCTAAGGCTCTTTTGCTAGACGCTGATGCATACTGGAAGTACTTCGACAAGGAATGGCTCCCGAAAATCAAAATGTGGGTTGTGGGAGACTGGAAAATCCCCCATGCTGGCCAGGACACCACTGCAGCAATCGAATCATACCATTCTAACATGAAAGTAGTGCTCCGGCAATCCAAAAGGAAGCTTATCGGCCTAAGGATGGACTGGCTTATTTATGAGCTCACAGGAAATGTCATCGAGAAGTATGATTCCAGTCACTGGTGTAAGCTGAACGGTTTTATAAAGAACAAGAGGCAGCGGCAGATCATGGTCAATGCAATCAACCAAGCAAATACAATTCCCGATAATGTGGTCACCTTGCCCGAGTGGTCGGGAGGTCCTGCATACGTTAAATCCTCGAATAGGAGACACATTACGTATACGGTATACAATCCATGCACCGAATGGTCCGTCTGCCAATGTGTTCATTCCCAGAAAGGTAACATCTGTAAGCATTAGGTTAAGGTCCTGAAAATGACAAGACCTGACCTGGCGGAGGGAAAAATTGTTAGATATCTGGGCTCCCTTCGCGGCACAATCCAAGGAGGAATGACGAATCTCCTCCGCCAAGACAATGGTCAACAGCCGAATACCGAGGGCTTCCCCGATAATGGTGTCCCCTCCGATACCGAAACCAGAGATGTAATCCCAGTGGCTTCCAACCTTTGAGAATTAGGGGAGACATGGGTATGCAACTTTGATCGTATGCATCAGCTTGTCCTGAAGCCACTCGACAAGGCTTATCAGCAACCGTTGTTGGCAAGGCACTTGGATGCAGCTTTGCGCAACACCGACGCCACCCTCTCAAGGTTGGAGGCTGAAATCGAAGACGGAATGCTTTATCCACTCCAGGAGATAGCTGCACCTCTCCCAACAAATGAAGACGGTCTTGGAATGAGGCTCCGAAGGTTGCATGACTTCTTGGATTCCAGAGGTTTTCGGGTGAGGTCCGTTCCAGCTAGCGAAAGACCAACTCAAGAATCTACTTAGGTTATCGGCTCCGATAAGATTGTGTATGCCCCGATAACCATTAGTACTCTCCTGAAGGAATATAGCCGAGAGGATGCTCTTAGATTAAGTTCCATGCATCTCCAGAAATTTCTAGTGAAGTGATATTTCTTTAGTTATGAAGTTAAGACTCAACATTCAATATACTCGGCAAGGACTGGATCTTAAGTTCCGCTTACAGGCCTGAAGTGGGTCTCAAATTCCGTTTATGTATGCTATCCAAAAATTTGTCATTTACAATGAATGAAATGTACAACATTGGCATCCTATTAATCTGTACAAATTTCTGGAGTCTATCGGCTCTGTACAGCACCCCCCTTCCTTATCGCCTACTTCTCCGTCTTTGTGGTGCCCTTCGATTTTGCCTTCTTCTTCGCCCCTTCTCGCGAAGTTGCCTTCTTCCGCCTTCCTCGAGTCACTGGTGGGTTTGTGAGCACGTTGAAGCCTTGAAGATCACGATCCCCCACTGTCTCCGAAATACCGAGAACTGGAACTTCCTTCTTATTCGCCGTCTCTGTACCGGGTTCCACGAAAACTACGTCCGGACTTCCGCTTCCGAACTCCACCATATCATGTCCAGATAGATTAAGGCCATCGTGGAACGGAAGCGGTGCGACAATCTCCGTGTAGAGCGCATGCATGAACCATCGGTACGCCTTCTTCCCGTCCCAGTCCATATATTTTGTCCCCAGTGTCACGGTCTTCTCCTCCGCCTCTTTGCGCCCACCACGAGCGATAAGGTACTGCCAGAAAGCCAAGCCTGCCATGAAACCACACTCCCAACTTTCTTTCTGACTAGGCAGAGGCAAGCTTATCGGTTTACGACTCTGCCATTCGGTCCAAGTTCGAGATCCGATCCTCATGCCCTTCGCGTTTGCCCATCCCATGTGCACAAGCAACATAAAGTTGTCCACTTCCCGACCCTTGTGCATACCTTTCGCTGGGTCCAGGTGATACGTTCGCCTTTGCTCCACGACGAAAACGCTCCAGTGACCGTTATCGTGGTAAGGGATGATAAGGGTATTCGGCGTCTTGGTGGTGCTACGGAACGAACGGCTGAGAAAGCTCACGATGTCATCCCAGTCCTTCCCTTCATCCGCCAGATAGCACTGCAAAGTTGCCGATAACCAGTTGTGCGTGTGATGATACTGGATTCGAACATGCTCCTTCGCACGGTAGACGACATGCCTAAGGATAAAATCCAGAAATGTGCCTTCCATTTCCCGCTTGTCCTTTAGCACGCATAGCCAGTCCTTTAGTGCAAGCAAGACATCCACGACTTGGCGAAGGACTGGACCGAAAAACCTCATACCTCCAGTCAGGTCCTTCGGGTGAATATAACGAGGCCTGCAATTCAGAAGAAAGCGGACTTTAGACAACATGTGCCGATTAACAGCAGGTGTCGGAGAACACGATAACATAGACGACGATACTCACCGCCGCATTAGGACCTCCACAATAATGTCAAGGTTCTTCTCTATCGTGGATGCGTCATGCTCCTCGGCTTTGTAGCAGAGCGAGGGCTCTTTCTCCCAGGACACACAGTCTGACGTACATACTCCGCGGTTCTCCTTCAACATGCACGTATACGCCGCCTTCTGTCCTTCCCTTCTGTTCATAACACGCTCTTCGAGTCTAGGATAAACCCAAATACTGGTCATCCCAGATTCCTATGCTTCCTTGATAAAACGCAATGCCAGTTTGATCTCCCCGGGGTCAATCTCCCCTGGAGCAGGGCAATCGGGCTCAGGCGGAGGAGCAGGCTTAACGGAATCTGGTACCGGAGCAGGGTTATCGGGCTCTAGCGGATGAGCAGGGTTGTCGGGCTCAGATATCAGAGCAGGGCTATCAGGCGGAGGAGCAGGCTTAACGGGTTCTGGCAGACTCGCATGGTTATGGGGCTCTGGCGGGCTAGCAGAGTTATTGGGCACTAGCGGGCTAGAAGAGTTATCGGGCACTGGCTGGCTAGCAGAGTTATCGGGCACTGGCGGGCTGGCAAAGTTATCGGCCACTAGCGGGCTGGCAGAGTTATCGGGCACTGGCGGGCTAGCATGTTCGGCGGGCCGAGGCGGTAAAGCGTAATCGGACTCCGAAGAGGGAGGATTCTCGAGCCTTGAATGAGTTTCCAAGGGTGCCACCAAATGCTCCTCGGAAACAACCGGGGGACTGTCAGTAGAGTCCAAGTTTTCAATACCTTGACTCGACAAAGGAAACGATAGATGGTGGGGTTTAATGTCGGGTTCCGTCTCCCCCGTACCCCCAAACACAACATGCTGAAGAGGGGTGTCGAATTGAGATAGCCCCATTAGCGACTGTGAAGACTCCGCAATGCCGAGGGTAGGGTCATTCATTGCTTGTGTCCACGAAAACTCCACGGGAGATGGGTTATCGGCGGGACGGCCCGGTGACTTCACTGTTGTAGAAGCGGGCTCTTCCTGGAGGCTATTGGGAACACCTTCCTGACGTATTTTGTCGCTAGGCCCCTTTTGTGCTTCCTCCGTAACTTCGTCCATACACTTATCGGGGAATCCTTTCTCGTCGTTACTCCCTGGGAACCGATTCTGGACGCGGAATTCATTCGAGGTTCCTTCGTCCATGTGAAGGAGGGTGGCTGCACCCTCGAGGTTCCTTGTTTGGGTAGACGTCTCACGCCGAATTTCGTCAAGTGAAGTCACTGGATGCCCTTCTCGCCGATCCCACTCTTTTTTTACCAGACGCGACACAACGTTCTTGCAATCTGCCTCTACAAGATCCCTTTTGCATGCCCCGGTAGGATCTACAGTGCCTGCAAAAGCGTTATTGTTTAGTCACAAGGAAATAACGGAGATACCAAGAATGAGGAAGAAAACAGTTAGATGAATGACGGGGTTATCGGATAAATCTTACGTGGAACGTAGCCGGCATACATGAAGTCCAGATCCTCCCTTGCCAAACAGTTCTCGTCCAGGGTATCCCAATGTTCGTAGGTACCCTTATCGGCAGCACACCACTGTCGAACGAAATCCTCTGGATGACTCCTTGCCGTGTCCACGACAGTGCGAGCATGGACCATTTCGATGAAGCGCAACACAAAATCTCGCCCGCCGTTCTTATTATCGCGGAGCCGCGAGAACGCCGCCGAGAACGGGAGGTGCATATCGGATGCGTCCCTTCCGAAGAGGAAGGGACTCAGGACTTCGTACATTTGAGATGGCCCATTCCAATTTTCCACTGGAGCGTCCACGTACAATTCAATGCTGGCAGGCCCGGGGATTACGCTAGGGTTGCACATATTCCGGCCCCTGAAAAACAACGGAGTCAAGTAAACCGATAAGGGACAATAAGAGACGATAAGGGACGATAAGGGACGATAAGAGACAATAAGGGACGATAAGAGACGATAAGGGACGAGAAGACACGATAAGGGACAAGTTTGTGGCGAGAAGGTAAAACTTACACCCGCGAGAACCCGTTGCAAACAAAGTAACACTTCAACAGCATAGCTGGAGCCGGAGACGGGGCAATGTCGATTCTGATAGAAATTAGACGGTGCACGACATCTCGAGCCTCGTCAATGTTGTGCATCCATGGCAGTGGGGGCAGCAATGGTCGAAGAATCTCGTTTATCGCGCAATACCCGAAGAGATTGTTGAAGTCCCATCGAATAGCCTCTTTCTCCACCGCCCTTTCGGCATCAAATCTACTCAGCTCCATCCTGACTAACTTCTCCCTGCACCACTTTTGTTTGTCGTTTTTGGCCTGCAAAGTTGCTTCTAACTCGAGGCACTCCTTCTCGTGCGTCATGTATGCCCACGTTCCTCTCGCTGCCTCTGTCTAGACCTCTTTCATTATACTGTAATCGGGATTCTTTGCTAGATTGCAAAGGATTGACAGCTGTTGAAGCGAAACAGAGTTATCGTCGAAGCCGACCCCTTCGGAAATGCAGGCACCGAGAGCCTGGTGGAACCTCCCCTAGTGGCCTCCAGACTCCACCAAGGACAAGATGTACTTCAACAACTCATCTTCGGAATGTAAACTGCCCATCGTGATATTGTCGAGCAGACCATGCTTGAGGAGCTGATACAGCGGCGTTATCGGTACCTTCCTTTCGGGGGTGGACACCAATTTCAACGGGAAAAGGCGCGCAGTGTCTTCCTGCACCTGCCGTATCATCTCGGCCCTCTCCGACTCCAAAGCTTGCTCCCTGCTACCTTTCGCCGGGAGAATGAGGCGCTTATCGGGATTCGCACCATCATCAGAGCCTGCTCGAAGTATCCTGGCCAATGTCAGCGGCGGTCGGTGTTCCTTCTGGGCCGAGGATTGGGGGGATTCGTGCGAGGTTATCGGCGTTCCTTCATCAGAGTCGGAGGGTCTCTCAACATAACTCGTCTCTCTCAACCGCTGTTGCACCGGTGGGGATCGATGCCTTCTCGCCATAGCGGTCTCTTCCACAGACATTCCCGTAAGCCTTTTCACCGTTGCTAGGGGCCCGAATGCCTTTGTCTTCTTCGTGGACTCTTCAAATCTCGCCTTCTTCGTGGCCTCTTCAGCTTGTGCCACCATCTTCGGTACAGTCTGCTTTGCAAGCTCCGCTTTCCGCAGGACGATGGAGGAATCCCTCTTGGGCGCCGGCGCGAGTGCGGCCTTCCGAACTTTCGATATCGGGTTCTTGGCACCGGAATTCCTAGAGGCATCATCCCCGGACGGAAGACCACCCTTCTTGCCGTAAACAGTCAGAGTCCGTGCGTTATTGGCCTCATGATCTATGCTGTGATCTCCTCCCGACTCTGCCAAGGAAGAAGTATCGTCACTGGACATAGCTTTCGGGGGCGGAGGTCTTTTCCGAGAAGCCGCCGCGGTACGCTTCTGCGGAGGGCCCTCCTGTGACAGCTTCTTCCCGCGCTTAATTCGAGCTTGACTGTTTGGTTCCTCCTCATTATCGGCACCCTTCCGAGGCCTCCTCTTCGTGGCTATCGGCTCTATGGTGCCGAATACCTGAATTGCATCTTCCGCCGACCGGCAATCCCGAAGTCGTGCCACAAAGTTCGCCACATCCCTGATGCCCAAATTGGGATACGACGGCATCTTCACGCCCTCCTTTCCCTTCCCTTCGCACAATGCATGGTTCCGGTGGAGGTTGAACCTGTGCTTTTGGTGCGTTGTGTTGCAATGAATGCACAGTATCTGCTTGGGGCCGGTTTGTCCAGGCGGTACGATGGGCGAGTCCGGAAGATGCAGCTCCAGGATAAGGTCCCTCGCCTCCATCACCTCCCAGCTATCGCGCCAAATGTGGTCGTTCTCAATGACGAATAGCTGCTCGATCCTCCCCGTTTCCTTGTTGTAGGTGGGCAGAATCCCTTTCCTGTTCTCCATCGGGATCTCATCAAACAGTGCCTTGCAGAAACACCCCGGCCGCTTCGGCATTTTTACGGTCCTGCGAGGGAGGACATTGCCGAACATGAAACCTTATCGCAAGAAACGATTATCGGGAACCCTAAAACTCTGAAACCCTAAACTTGGACGCTTTGCAAAATTTCTTACATCTTCATACAGCTTACTTTTCAATGCCCCACATTTGAAACGGAATGGAAGAAGGACCGCCCGTATGCATCACCGAAAAGAAATGGAAAGTAAGAATGACAGAGAACTTACCGAAATGGAATGAAATAAAAAGCAAGAAAGGCAGGGAACTTACCGAAAAGTTCAGTCGGCGATTGTTGACGCAGAGCCTTGAAATCCTGGAGTTTTGAAGCAGCGATCGCTGACGCAGAGCTTGAAGATCCTAGATATGTCGCTAGCGGGCAAAAAATACAGTTCGAAAGTGCTGGAAATGGTGCCGCCACACAAAACTTTGCCATGCCTGGTTTAGGGTTTCACATTGATGGTGATGGCGATGATGATTATTGCCAACGCCGCCTAAACCGACTAGCCTGGACCTATAATCTGAGGGAATATCAGCGATAAGCTTGGATTGCGTTACTCTTCAAATCGTGCAGCCGAAGAACCTTGTGACCGTGTGTCTTCAGGTAGTCTGCATGCGGGCCGAACCCTAAACGCGGCATCAAGGTCCTCCGGCCCCTTCTCTTGCACGCCAACTTCTTTCTTTCTCCCTTGACGCCTCCAATTCCTCCCTGCTGCCCCGTTATCGGCAACGGTTGGTGGCGCCGTCTCGCTAGAATCTCCATTCGACATGTCCTGTATGGGAAGATTGTGATCGAGGAACTCAATTCAGGCGCAGACAATCACTCCCCTTCCGAAAGGATTCTACACGGCACAATGATCGTGCCAAAGACGGCGCCGTACGAAACGATGTGGATGGCAGTTTGCAGCCGCCGAGAAGGACAGAACCCTTCCCTGGAGTACACGTGTCGGGGCGATAAGGGGACTTCGGTGATCCGAAGAAGGCGGGGGCGAGAAGGTGACTTCGGTGATCCGAAGAAGGCGGGGGAGAGAAGGTGACTTCGGTGATCCGGAGAAGGCAGGGGCGAGAAGGTGACTTCGGTGTTCCGGAGAAGGCGGGGGCGAAGGGGCTTTGGGCGAGAAGTGCCGGTAAGAGAGACGGGCAATGCGAAAAAGATTTGGGCGAGAGTGGTAGTTATCGTGGGAAGGAGGCGACAAGGCGCTTGGGGAGAAGGGCCGGTCTTCGCGGTGTCAGGCCTAAAACAGGGCCCTGACACCACGAACCCGGATTGACTGTAGTGAGCGGGGACGTCATTGATGTCAATCTCCTGTACTGATTTCTGAGTTGTTAGTGGGCTTCCATAATGGGCGGTCACTGCAACTTTGTCATCGTTGTGGGACGGGGAGAGCAAGACCGTCTCATTTTTTTTTGGTAGTCAATGCGCATTGTGTTTATTCTCTTCAAGTTGCTGCTTTGCGTTCTAAGTGAGGAATGTTAACATTCTTGAGCGCGGGGGGCGTTCCTACTCAAGAACGCTACCTTTCTGAGCGCGGGGAGGAGTGCACGATACACGGCGCCTTGCTTTGCGCGTTCAGGGGAGCGGAAAAGTAAAGGAAGGCAAGGTTTGGCAAAGCGAGAAGGTACTTTTATTTTCATGTCGTTCACCCATTTCTTGTGCTACGTGTTTATTCTTGAATGTAGACTTCTGAATACTTTGAAGGTGTAGCAAATCCGCTGCCGCTATTTTACTTGCATCCGCCGCCATGGTTCAATGTGCCGCAGCTGACACTTCATGGCTTAGTCATCGGTAAGTACTAAACGGAACCAAATTCATATGCCATGGATAAAGCGATTGTGCGCTGGTATTTTTAATTCTTGGAGGCCTGCTGCTGAACTTTAGTATGATTTCTGGTTGCTATGCTTCGCATTGAGGAGTATGTAACTCTTATAAAACGATGTACATAGCATGTCACTATTTCAAATCGTTGTGTTTTGCCACATTGCATTGCAATCAAAGGCGTCAAGTTACATTTCTTGCAGAGCAAAATTGAGATTCTCTCTCTACATCACAAGATATGCGGAAATATGTTGTTGTGCTTCCTGTATTACATCCGGAGATTTCTTGAGGTCGTGTTAGGCTTGTAATCGTACTGTACTTGACAATTCAGGATGATTGCTGATATCGTTCATTTTCTGCATAAAGCAATCCATACATAGGAAATGTAGTGCTTGTATATCACCATGTGGAGATCTCCGAATGATTGGAAACATATGTCCTCGTGCACTACTTCCAAAAACTACGTTGCGTTTGTAGTTTTTGGATTGCAACTTTGACGGAGCATCCAGTTGGTCAGTAACTGGCAGATGCCCAAGGCGGTTGCATAACGTTTGTACTTTCCAGACCCCAGATTACTCTAGAATTGTATCTGGAGATCTCATGATCGTGGTAGATTTAAAAGAGACACGTTGAGATTGTTAGAAATCATCGCTTTTGTTTATCTCTCGAACATCTATTGCAGGGAATCATGGTCAAAGGATCTACCTACTGAAAGTTGACCAAACAAGCTCGAGGACTATTTGGACTTTAGGCTCTCGGAATTTGTGTACAAAGGAAAGCACAATCCAAGTGCCATTAACAAATGCAGCGAGAAGTTGACTGCTTCGGGTATCACAAGGAAGCTAGCGGAGGGGCATCCAATAGTATATTCACCTGTATTCCTAAGTAATGAGCAAGGACACCCGCAGAGAGGTCTTGTTGTTCTAGAACTCAAGGGATTAGAAGATGATATTTGCCTTTTTGTCGTGGAGGAGACCCTGGGTGACTTGGAGGACCCTGCAAGATACGATCTTATCCTTGATGCATTGAAGATTTCTCAAGAGATCATGAATTTAACCACTCAATGCCAAAGGACTAATGAATTTTCTTGGAATAGGAAAATTTTGGTCAAAGGGCTATATTGACAAGTAGTGGAAGTGGATGGAAGAAGCACGCCAAGATTCCCTTCCAAAGTCTCAACTCCCCCTCAAATCCAAGTTTCAGCAACCCCAAAGAGGGGTCGCAAGCGCAAGAGTCTTTAGTTGGCTGCAGCTGGTAATAGGGGTAGTCACAGTGCGTGAGAATGAGAAACTTTCCACCTGCTGCGATCGTGGCTGGATGAGAGTGGCTTTCTCTGACGCCCGCAAGCGAATATACTTATCCTGTGAATGGTTCGCACGGTGGTCTCTCTTGCTCCGGAGGTGAAGAGAAGCCTGTGAGAATGTTTCGCGTGCGAATTTTTTCACCTTCTAGCTCTAAGTTTCACCTGTCTCTTCACTCCCACCGTCCCCACTTTTTTTTTACCGCCGTCTCCTCGGAACTTGTCAGTAAACTCTTCTCATTAGCAGGGCCTTTCTTCAAAAGCATGGTTGTATGGGTCGTCACAGTTGCGGGGAGTGGAGAACTCTCCGCATTGGTCCCGGGGAACCAGGTGGGAGAAGTTCTCCGAGGAGAGACTCTCCACTCCCACGCACTGTGACTACCCCTAATGTTGGGCAGCAAGCAGAGAAGGTGAAGAAGAGCAGGACCGTGATCCGCTCACTATCGAGAAGTGTATCAATTACACCTCAAATTTGACGAAGTCGAATGCTACTAAGATGGCAAAAATGAAGGTGTACTACGCAACATTTAACGATCTATACATCTTCGTGGACGGTCCTTTGCAGAAGGACGCAAGTACATTCCGTGCTCATTTCACCCGCCTCAACAAGGCTCCTCCGGGAATAATAGTGTATAGGGGCATCCAGAACAACCGCCTCAATGCTATCGTAAACGCAACTTGCGTTCATCCATCATCTACGTCGTCTGAGGTTGCCATTCAAGTCCTTTCTCTGAAGAGAGGGCCCTATAGAGAAGATAGAAGTATAGAGATGTTCAAAGAGAAACCAACGAAGGAGCAGATGTACGCAACTTCGACGGGCTACTACATAATTGGTGGACAACACACTGTGGAAGCCGACAAAGTACTCTTGAATGAGCTTCCGGACTCTGAGAGGCAAGAATTCTTCCGATTCAGTATCATTCTTGTCTGGTGCAAAGAGAAGGATAAAATTTAGCTGCTCACTCTCTCATGCGCACTCAATCAAGACATTGATGGCGCACAAAAGGAGCAGAGCTTCATGGAGCAGCTGCAACACGCGAGGTCCAAGTGGCTCAAAATGGGGAAGTCGCCGCTATCTCTGAACGGCTGTGCGCACTCAGAGGAATTCAAAGTTAGTCAACTCTTGTACCATTCGGACACTTCTGGGACCAAAGGAATTCAAAGTTAGTCAACTCTTCTGGGACCACTGCTCTGCAATCAGGAAATCTCCCAATAGAATGTTATATGTTGCGTTAATTTATGCATCTAGCATTGAGCACATGCAATTGTCTAAAAAACTCCAGATCTATGTTGACTAAGTGAATCTTCTGTGCACAAATTCCTTCCAGCGCTAGCTTCAATCCTCACATGTAGCAAAATGATATAATAGAGTCTAAGATCCCCCTTTTGTTCACGGAGGATGATGCCATCTTCTAGAAATGGGTCGCCATTCAGGAGAAGCATTTGAAGAGACTCCTACCTGAGTCCAATGTCAGCGCCAAGCGAAAACCTTTGGTTCAGAACAACTTGAAACCTCTTTACGGAATGGGTCCAAAAGATATCGACAACCTTGCGGGTCTAGTGGACTCGAAAGTTGTCTGCGTGAAGACATCTGCATCAAAGAAAGGAAAAGAGACCGCTACTACAATCAATCTCACAGCTGTTGGCACACGTGAGAAGTTAATCAAAGCCATGAAGAACGAACTCATGTGCCACTACAAGAATACTGAGCTCCCATCTAAGAAATCCAGTTGTATCCTTTACACCAAACAGCAGTATGACGACTTTGAAGCAAAGAAGGAAATAACTCGGGCTAAGCTTGAGATGTGGATAGACGGGGCGTTGGCAAGAATTGGCTTGACGAGAGCACAAATTGAACAAGACGTACGACCCAACTCATTGTCTGGACACTGTGCATAAGCTCTGGAAAAATCACCAATCTGCAACCGCTCAGGAAGAGGACATTGTAGAAGAGATGTCTTCCTTTATCCAGAAGTACGTCTGCAAAGTCTTAGACCGTTCAAAGGAAGACATCCAGGAACTTTTAATTGTTGAAAAAATGCAAGAATGGCAAGGAGAGAAGATGCGGCACATGTACTTCTGGTTTTGTTCCATACACCAGATGATTCGACTCTTAGCGCAGAGCTCCTAGTAGGGAAAAGGCTCGAGAATATCTTCGACGCTATAGAAGTGACAACCAGAGACAATGACGTCTCGATTTGATTACCAGAGGTTCTAATCATAGACGCTGAAGAGTTCCATTAAATTGTCGATGAACATCGAGGGTCGCCCTGAGGAAGTTGAAGAAGAAACTTTGGTCTTGGCACAGTGTACTACATCTTGCATATAACATTGATTTCCCGGTGGCTGCAATAGGGACAACGAGCAATGTCTATTGTGCCTTTTTGTTTGGACATAGTCTTGAAATTAGTTGCGCTCTGCAGTTCAAGAATTACTTCACAGGGAAGAGAGAGATGGATCCTGTGTATTGCCGCTGATATTCTAGAGGAAATTCATCAATGGAAATGGGCTGGAGTACCTTCAATGAGGGTCTCCATATTAATGTTAATGATTGCGGGCCACTTGAAGGACGGTGTGGTGGTTGTTGATGTCAATGGAGGACCGCACTTTAGCTATATGGGATTGGTCGAGACCACACATTTTATTCTTCCTGCTCACCATATTTTCATTATCCATTCCTTGTATTCTTTAACATTGAATTCTCTAACTATTTGAAGTCATGTCTGCGCAGTGCACTGACGCGAAGGTCCTCCAGATTGTGTACTCCGAGGCCGACTACGCTAGGGCCATCAAGGACGCCAAAGAGATTTCCAACACTCTTTATAGTGAAGATTTTAGGAGGAGAACTCGCATGAGACCGACTCCAATGTCAATGCAAGGCCGTCCATAGTAAGAGGAAAAGACATGAGGGGAACTACATGGAAGTAGAGAGGAACTGGGGCATCACCGTCGTTCAATGTCTCGAGGCACGTTAGCTATTGTATTTACATCTCCTCATCTTCTTAGGCACTTTGTTGATACATGCCTTTCTACGTCACTAATAATCCTCTACAGTGCGTAAGTGTTCACAACACCTAACAAGGGGATGAACTGGATGACGATGGATCCTTGTCTCCGTCGCCCCGTAGATCCCGAACCATGTGAATCCCAAATCTATGGATAGGGTATTGACAGGGTGTTGACCCAAACCCCCTCTTCGTTCACTTGCTCATTCACTCGCTCTCGCCCTCTATTCCTTGATTACACGGTGCTTGAGCGATCGATCCTTCCAAGCTCTCGCCCTAAGTCAACTTATTCGACACTCGCTCTCCCCAGCAACGCATTCCACCTTCGACTTCCGTTCGCCATTCCGACATTCCCGAATGAGATAGAGACGTTCACTTGTGCAACGTGTAATTTGACGTCGTTTCGGATTGCGTCGTTGTGATCCGTGAGGGGGCTGCGATTTTGCCATTGTTTGAGGGGCTGCATTGTGAGGCGGAGCGCTAGGGTGTGGAATTGGCGGGGGTGATGGTGGCATGAGAGGGCGGGGCGAATCAAGCAGCCAGTAGCGGGTACGCGGGCGCGGTGCGGCGGGGATGGTGGCCACCGCGAAGAACCATCGTCAGGTGGCGGCTCCGGTGGTGGACGCGGAGGGGAGGCGCGATGGACGCGGGCAATGCCGTCGCGGCGGATCTGAGCGAGCCCATAGGCGGGTTCATCTTCGTGTGCAACATTGACACCATGCTGGAGGACCTGGAGCGGTAGTTGTTTAGTACGTCCTCTTCCCTCGCACTTTTCAGCTCTTTGTCTCCCTCATTGCCGCGCTCCGGATTGGCGTTCTATTGGGTTGCGCCTGCTGCAGGCGACGTTAGGTTTCGCGGGGCTGAGGCGGAGGGTGTGGCAATGCCGACGTTGTGCCTGCATTCACGTAACTTTTGCACCTTCTGTTTGGTTTTCGCTTATTCTCATATACGTCACAATCCGGAAAGCTCTAGACTTTCTACTTGCAACTTACGTGAGAGTTTTTTTTGTAGAGTTTGCTACTTCTTGTTAGATATGATGGTGCAAAATGTCTATGGAGTGGGTGTGAGTGGGTTTTGCTATTAAGGTGACCTCTGCAACTTCTGTTTGGTTTTTGGTTATTCTCATGCATGTTGCAATCATGAAAGCTCTAGATTTTCTATTTGCAACTTATGTGAGAGTTTTCTGTAGAGTTTGCTACTTCTTTTTAGATATGATGGTACAAAATGTCTTCGGATTGGCGTTCTCTTGGGCTGCGCTTGCTGCAGGCGACGTTAGGTTTTGCGGGGCTGAGGCGGAGGGTATGGCAATGCCGACGTTGTGCCTCCTCCTGGCGTGTGTTTGATTGATGGCCTTGCAGTTGCCATGGATGGCTCCGTCGTGCGTGTCATGGGATTGAATGCGAAGTTCCATTCCGACTCCTATGCTGTGATGCCGCATTTGTGGCATCACAACTTTTTTTTGGCTTCAATTTTCTTTAACGACACTCTATCCGCCGATTAATTACATGTGCATTTGTTTTTTGCCTACAGCCATGGTGGTTTGGGACCAGCATGACGAAATGGGGCTCGGTAGGACGTTCCATCACCCTCCCAGGAGCAGTTTCGAGTTGATTACCATGGGGGTGACGGTGGTGGTTTAGAGTGTGGAAGCCCAAATAAAGATGATGTTGAAGTTTTGCATCCTTTGCCTACTACTTTGATGATACTAGATGTTGAAGGGAAGGTTATGAGCGTCCATGGTGCTCAAGAAGACAGTGAGGAGAATGTGATGAGAGAAGGTGGCAATTTGATGGATGGAGAAGAGAGGAGGCCAGTGGAGGTTGTCGACAATGCAGACAATGACATGGAGGAAGAGAAGAACGACAATGAGAGAGATTACGCGGAGGAAGAGGAAGAGGAGGAGGAAGAGAAAGAGGAAGAAGAGGAGGACGACAACGAGGAGGAAGAAGACGAGGACAATGAGGATGGGGATGAGGACGACGATGAGGACGACGATGAGGACGACGATGGCAATGACGATGAAGACGATGAGGATGGCGAGGATGAGGACGACATGGGCATGCCATTTGATGGCCATGGAGGTCAAAATTTTATTTCTTTTTCTGTTGTAGGATAAGGGTCCCAAGCTCAATTATGTGATAGGGTATTGACAGGGCAAATATAAATCTATTGTCAGTACCCTATCCAGTATACTGTAGTCTCTTATAGAAATTCAACGACCTTCAGGACTTTTGCTAACACCATATGGAATGTAAATTATGAGATTACATCTAAATGATTTGTTTTTTTGAATTTAAGCAATATCATCTTCAATTTCATTTCCATTAATTTTAAATAGTTTGGACATTTGATTTTATTTTTCTACAAGTTCATTGCAATGCCAACCTTTAATGACACTATTTTACATTCTAAATGGAATTAAATTCATTAGAAATCAAAATATGTATCGGTAGTATTGTAAATTACTTATATTTTATATTGGTTATTTGACATCGTGATTGCCTTCTATTTCTAGGGTTGGCTAAAGCCGGGATAGCTTTCCGTGATGATACTACTAAAGTGTCCACTTATCGTGGACCAGTGGTGCCTCAATGGCTTTGCCTTGTGGGCAAAGGCATGTGCCCCACCTTTCAAAGCAAGCAGAAGTTGAAGTGTCACCTTTTGCTGACGTACAACTTTGGTAGTGTGAAGGAAGGACGACCAGGGCGCCCCTCTTCCCAGCCATTGCAACCGCCGCGGACAACGCAAGAGCAAAACAAACGTTACAATGTTGCCGCACGGAAAAATCCACTTTCTGCTGAAGCGATTTGACTTGCGAAGACTCGCAGACAATTGGAGGTTAGTGTTGTCGCCGCGTGAGAGAAAAAGCGCGATGAATTGAAGAAATTCAAGGTACCAAAGACCCCCATACCCTTGTCAAGGTTAATTAACAACCATACTCTTGAGTTTTTTGGCATTGAGAGTTGGGAGAACGCTCCTATTTCTCGGGGTGTATTTGGACGGTTTAAAACAAATCGTGAGGCACACGATATGATTGTGAGCTTGCGGGAGAAGTTCATGGCACCTTTGAGGGGGAGGTGGGACTTGGGCGGCGATTGGACAAAGCCCGCTAACGTGAAGAAGAACTTAGCCTACCTTGCTTTAAGAAATTATGCTATGGCTCGTTGGAAGCATGCTTAGTAAGTCTCTGACTCATTAAAATTTGCACTTGTTTAATATGTATACTTGTATTCATTTCTATCATCAACTCTTAATTATATTATATTTTGCGTATTTTTTTTCCAGTTGGGCAGACAAGTCTAACAAGCTCAAGTACGTGAAGGAGAGGGTGGCAGCACAATTGGCCGTCAGGGCCGCGTTCTAGTGGTTCTCTATGTAGTAACATTTTGTGTTCTATATACTAGTTTGTACTGGGATAGGGTATTGACAGGGATACAGTACTCGCGGTATGTATTACCCTATCCAATTTTACTTTGGTTTTTGTTCGGATTTTATTAAATGCAGTGGTTGTATTTCAATGAATTCAGTATGTGATTGATTGATGCTTATATTTCTAAACCACCTACATATTCCAAAAATATGCACGACATGGAAGAGAAGAATTTTACATATTCTTTTGTCAGTATCCTATCTGAGTATAATGGTCGCAGTCTATGAAAATTGACTGAAGCTGGCATAAATGGATTCTCACAATGCGAAGACAGTATCCTATCCACACTTATTGAAGTTTTAGGACGATGAATCCGTTGAGAACAATAGACCCTGAAATATAATTTAAACCATTAAGTTTGTACTACTCCTAGTAAAGAAAGATTCAAAAAAATACAAAAATAAAAAATAAAATGAAATATTTGAGAGAGTAAGAAATATTTGAAATGTAAAGAAAAGCAAATGAAAAAAAAAATAAAAAATATATATTCAACGAAATACGTGTAAGAGTATAAATAGTTCTATTTAAATTTTAAAGCAAAGTGAATGGAAAGAAAAAAAAAAAAAGGATTGAACGAAATATGTGTAAGAGTATAAATAATTTTATTTGAATTGTAAAGCAAAGTTAATGGAGAAAAAAAGGAAAATGAAAAAAAGAAAAAAAAAATTGAACGAAATACGTGTAAGAGTATAAATAGTTTTATTTAAATTGTAAAGTAAAGCGAATGGAAAGAAGAGAAAAGAAAAAAAGAAAAAAACACATAGCACCTTATATGCTTATTTTGGTCTATGAGAATGTGTACAAAAAAATGAAGTGAAATAAAATAATTATAAGAAGATGGATTTTATTATTCAAACTTAAAAACCTTCTGAATGAAAAATCAGTGTTCAAAATAAAATGGAATACTTTATATATAGATTATTAATTTATCTTTTATAAAAAATTAGGTTTAAATATTTTGTACGAAATAAAACTACTTGGCGTTTCCTTAAATTCAACATGAAGGTAGTGAGCATTATAATGAAAACCCTAAATTGTAAACCGCACAGCTTCAATTTAGAACCCTAAAGTTGTAGTGTGTGTACAAAGAGCCCAAATCTGTTTATTCTGCAATCATAAGCTTTAAACCGTGCGTGGATGAAGATATCAGAGATAGGGTACTGATAGGGGCCCCAACACTCTCCCTATCAACATCCTATCCAAGTTTTAAAGTACGGATATGACCCCACTTAAGCAGATTTTTTTAATGTGGTAATGGCTAAATTAGGGTTTATAATCAAAAGTAGAAAAATTCTATCCTTATTTGGGATTTTCAGCATATAAGCAATTATTTGGAGAAATCTGGAAGAATGTGGCATCTCCCAAATATACACATGCCACCTCAACTAGTAGAAAATAAAGACAAAATCTTATTTAGTGGACACAAGGGACAGATGGGACACACGGGCGCCACCTACCTATTGTACAAAATTGGAAAGGAGAGAGACAAACACTTTCCCCCCATTTCCGCCCGTGTGGCCTTTCTTTTCTTTCACTACCTACCTCCTTCCATTTTTCTAAACCTAGGTTTGAAGATGGCTCCATCTCCTTCTCATCCTTCAAAAAATTACTGCGGCTTTGTTATTTAGGTGCTACGAACCGTTGCCCCTCTACTGTAATAAGATAATGAGACCGACAAAACTCCAGTGGCAAATGCTTCACCAAGCAACTATTTGGAGAGTAGAAGAATTGAAGTTACCTTCACAAGATCTTCAAGCACCAGTCGATATGAAGAGAAACTTGGAAAGTTTCCGCAAACCTTAATGAGGGTCCGAGGATTGATGGACGACTGTTGTAATGTTGCCTCCCTATACACATAGCAAATCCTAAAAACAATGCGCAATTCCCTTCCTTCCTATACAAGACTCAAATAGAAGAGGGGACGAAGTTTAAGGAAGACTATTTCAATGCCCCTATCTCTGACATTGTTATGATTCCCTGAAGACTAGAAGCCTAGGACCATCTAGGGATTTGTAGCTTGAGAAAGACATCACGGTGATCGCACACTAGGCTTGTACAATTTTCTATCCTGGACACAATTCAGGGCAGGGTAGAAGTTTGGACTCAAGTTTAGATTAGATCATTTTATATTTTTGAAAAAAAAGTCGTAGGTATGGCCCTACATCTTGCATATATTGAAGATTAAGAATCAAAATATTGATTGCATAAAACAATCCTTAAAATGAGTAAAAACATAAAATGTTTGTACTGTCCCAATTCAAGGTTCACATGTTTGAACTCATTGTGAACTTAAAGAAAGCATTTTTATGTTATAAAGTTATATATGATCTTCTATACCTTGGCTATCACACCCCACTATTTGATTAGATTGATTGATAGCCAATTGACCATAAATGTAAGAAATTTGATCTTTTTGGAAAGTCCCAGAACAGGACTTTACTGTTCTTTCTTTCTAATTTATTCTTTGAAACTAGATACAAAGACTATTGATGTAGAGGGGCCAACAATTTTTTTTGATAAAGATACAAATCTTCCTCAAAATTTTCTACAACAAAGATTTTACTCCCCATTTTGCCTAGGTTTTTTCGGAATCCGTAGAGATTCCTCTTTGTTCCTTGTTGTACTCAATTTGTATAGTTCATACTTGTTGTACAATATTTATCAATCATGACTTCCCGCCTAGCTTTCAATTTTGGATCTGCAATACATGTCAATGTTGCCAGGTGGTGCCTTTTCAACAAGAATCTCTTGCGCTTGACTAAAATTTGATAAACGTCAAAATTCCTTTTGTCTCTTGCAAGTTATGGTATGTGTGATGGTGCATTCATTTTTCTCCTTGTACCTTCTCGAATCGTTAAAAAGATATTCCTGGAGTTGTTTTGCTTCGGAGCTTAAACCCGCATGTGAAGACAACCTTCACAGTTGGGTAGCATTTGATTCACGTTGTATTTCCCTTTGAATGCTTCTTGTATCCTCTCTACAGTGTTTCCATGTACGTTTACTTGACTAGGCGTAGGATTTTGATTTTAAGTTATAAAGGTTGTAATTATTGATGTTAAAAGAGGTAGAGAGATAGTTGCGTAAGCAAGTGAAAAACACACTAGGTAGTACAAACAATGCTTGGAGTGAGATGTTGCCTTCTTTCAAAGGCCTTTACTTATACTACCACTTAGTGGCGTCTAAAGTATCTTGTAAGTGGCTTTTCAAGCAACTTACAAGTCCCCCTATGCCAACTCATGGCCACCCACTTGTCCTTGTTTATCTCATGCAAGACATGTGGTTTGGTCCTACCTCTTTGACCTTGGGCCATACATGTACTTCTTAAATTTCTGTCACATCTCTTGCTTTTCTCCCCATTTATTTTCCCCTCTAAATCTACCTCAATAACATTTTACAATGCCGTAATAACTACAAACAACTTTTAACTCCAGCACTCCCACTTTGCGAGTAGTTCCCATCTCGCACTTTCATTGCCATAGCTAACCTTTAATGTCGCTCTCTTGCAAGTGCCTTCGTCAACACATCGACCACCATGTCTTCCGTTGGGCAATACTACAAGCTAATCTCGCCGCTCTCCAACTTCTTGCGAATGAAGTGATGTTGCACATCAATGTGTTTTTTGCGTGAGTGGTGTGTGGGGTTCTTTGCAAGGGCTATGCACCCTTGATTGTCACACATGATGGTCGTTGCTCTTTCTTGAACAAATCCCATATCCGCCAAAAGCTTGCAAAGCCAAATGGCTTCATTCATATTTTGCCATGTACTCCGCCTCCGTCATGGATAAGGCAATGGTGGGTTGCCTCTTGCAATTCCAAGAGATGGCACCATTTCCAATAAAGAACACAAACGGTATTGTTGAACGACGCTCGTTTGCATCTCCAGCCCAATTCACATAACAATGTCCTCACCGCCAAGCCAAAATTTGTGGTCGTTGGTTACCTTACAAGTACCGCATGATGCACTTCACCGCACTCCAATGAGATGGACTAGCTTTAGATATGAATTGGCTCACCATGCTCAAGGCAAAAGCAAGGTCAGCCGATGTGGAGAGCATCGCATACATTAATGACCCAACTCCACTCTTGTATGGCACGCCTTCTATCTCACCTTAAATGGCTTGAAACTCTTCCTCCAAGATCTTAAACAACTTGGCATTTGTATCAAGTGGTGTACCAATAGGCCGGCACTCTTCCATGTTGAAGCGCTTGAGCACCTCCTCAATGTACTTCTTTTGGCTCATGGTGATGGAGCGTGCCTTGCGGTCCCTCACAAATTCCACACCAAGACAAAACTATAACTCGCCGACTTTGGTCATATCAAACTCCGCGTCAAGCTTGCCTTTGAGCCACGCCAACTTGGCCAGAAGGCTAGCGAAGATGATCAAGTCATCCACGTAGATGAGCACTATCAACAAATTCCCATCCGTTTGCTTGATGTACAATAAGTGATCCGCTTCACTTCTTATAAAGTCCTCTTTGATGAAAAATGAGTTGATTTGTTGGTACCAAGCCCTTGGTGATAGTTTGATTTCGTACAACGACTTTTTCAGCTTGCACACAAGATTCTCAAAGTCCCTCTTCTCAAAACCTTGAGGTTGGCTCATGTAGATGTCTTCTTCCAAATCGCCATTCAAAAATACGGTCTTCATATATATTTGATGGATCTCCAAATCCAACGCTGCTCCAAGCGCAAGAATGCACCGAATGGTGTTTAATATTGCAACGGGAGCAAAGGTCTTAAAGAAGTTTACTCCTACAACTTGAAAGTATTCCTTTGCCACCAATGGCGCCTTGTGGCGCACAACTAGACCCAAAGCATCCTTCTTTGTGCGAAACACCCACTTGCATCGGACGCTCTTGTGTCCCTTTGAAAGGAGAGCCAACTCCCAAGTTTCATTTGCCATGAGCGAGTCATACTCTTCTTGCATGGCCGCCTCTCACTTGCTCGCATCCTTGGATCGCATGGCTTCACACACGTTCTTTGGATCCTTAATTTTGTCACATTGGCCCGCTCCACTTCATGTTGCGGCAGTATGTGGTTCATCCACCACTTTTTAGGAGGCGGCCGCTCCTTTCATGAATATCGTGGCTCTTGAGTGTTCCTACTATCCTCATCACCACTTGGTATTGATGTAGGTGTTATTGAAGGCCCCACGGTTGCATCTTTTTCTTCACCATCCACCGTCTTCTCTTTCTTGGGATCACTATCATCCATGGTACTTGGTTTGAAAGATTTATCCATCAAAACCAACGAAGGCGTCTCACTACTCCCACTTGGACTCATCTCCAAACTATGACCAATATTTGAGCTATCTTTAACAAACACCACATCACCACTCCGAATGATCTTCTTTGTCTCAACACTCATGAGGCAATTTGTCTTGGTGCCCTGGCAATAGCCAAGAAACAAGCACTTTGTGCCTTTTGCATCGAGTTTACTCCTCTTTGCATCCGGCACCATTGCGTATGCAATGCATCCAACACACACATGCGTGCAATGCATGGCTTGCGGCCGCTACAAGCCTCTTGTGGCGTGATGGTGACAAGCGCCCTTGTCGAGCACTAATTGCGGATGTTCACAACATTGGTCACCGCTTCCGCCCAAAAAACAAGTTTAAGCCGTTGAGAATGGATCATGCTCCTCGCCATTTCCACAATGGTGCAATTAGCTTGCTTGGCCACTCGGGCGTGTTGGTGTTGATGGTCGCTTCTTCATGCCATAATGCTTCAAGTAGCCTCAAAATGCCTTGGAGAAGAATTTTCCACCATTGTCGAACTGAATCACCTTCATCTCGTGCTTTGATTGCTTCTTGGCAAGCTCCTTGAACTCCTTGAACTTCTCAAGGCACTGCCCCTTTGTCTTCAACATGTACAACTACACCTTCCTTGAAAAGCCATCAATAATGGTCACAAAGTACATTGCACCGCCAGTGGATGTGGTCCTCATGGGGCCGCACACATCCAAATGTACAATTCCCAAAGGCTTTGTGGCACGAGTCCCTCCATCCTTTGGAAATGGTGCCCGATGTTGCTTGTCTTGCACACACCTTTCACAAAATGGCATAGATGATTCATCTTTGCCAAGGGTCATGCCACATCTGCCTCATACACCTTAGAAAGCTAGTTGGTACAAATTGTCTTCACGAGGTGCTACCACAAGTACATCTCCATTTGGTGCCTTCATTGAGCACCCGTCCACATTCAACTCCACCTTCATACCGCTTGACACAAGCTTGCTCATCAAGAGCAAGTTTGCTTGTAACTTGGGCACATGAAGGACATCCTTGATTGTCATCCTTTTCGAACGCTTCCTCACGAGCACTTCGACAACAATGGCAACGACTCAAACGGAATCCACAACACTATTATCACCCAAATGCACGTTGCGTGATAGAATTATCTTGTAAGTATGAAATGCGGCCCGATGTAGTATCATGTATTTTGTAGCGCCCAAATCTAAAATCTACTTACAAATGGACTTGGAATGACGTTCACATTGAGTTGCAATTGCGTAGTCGTCGTCCTCCTTGGCATGATTGGCATTCTCCTTCTCCTTTGCTTGGTTTGCGTTAGCCGCTCGCCTTTCTTCAGCTTGAAGCAATTTCGTGCAAAATGGCCCGATTGGCCACAATCGTAACATACCTTGAGCTTGCCACGTAACGATGAGCCCCCCCTTGTTTTGCCTTGATACCAAGGTTGCATCATCGCCATGCGTCTCCTTCTCCTTGCGCTTAGACACTTTATGCATTATCCGCCCAACCACAAACTCCATGGTGAGGTCTTTCATGCCCAAAGTCTCCAAGGTGGTGATTTAGTGCTCAAATGAGGGCGGCAAGCTCTCAAGCAACGCCATCACCACATCTTTATCTTTGATAGGTACCTTCAAGCAATTGAGTTGAATCGCAAGTGCCTTCACTGGCGTGATGTGGGAGGATGGAGGTTCTTTCCCATTGAAATAGCCATGACTTGCCCTTCTAAGCTTTTAATGTGCACTAACGCACCTCAATCACTCAATTGAGCTCTTTTTGGCTCTCAAATGAATAACTAATCAACTTACATACGCAAATCAACTCCTTCAATGCTCTAATGTGCAAGAATAATCAAATGAGCCACTTCTAAGCTCAAATGTGCAAAGGTACTACTCAAACACTCAAGTCCTCTCCTTTTAGACTCAAATGTACACCTTTGGACCTCATTCAAAGAAATCAGCCCTTCTTTGCTCATACACACAAATATGGACTTCAATGACCTCAATGAGTTTCACGTAGACTCCAATGTGCATCTAAGCACATCAATCACTCAAATCAGCACTTTTAGAGAGCAAACAAGCACATCCGCTGTGAATGAACACTTACAAGGTTCAAAAGCTTGAATGTGCAAACCCGTTGCTCCTTGCAACTCCTTGTCCCTTCCCAAATAGCCTCCAATGCTCCAAATAAACCCTTTTGTACCATCGTAGCTTCAAATGAGCCCTTATGCACCACCAAAGCTTCAAAAGCCGTCATTGTGCACCTCCAAAGCTCAAAATCAGCCCTATTGCACTCAAACACTAAAACTCACTCAAGGCCTCTTCCAAAATACTTAGCAATTAAACTCTACACTCGCAACTCACATCACTGGGCCCATAACCTATTGAGGTTAAAAGAAGTAGAGAGATGGTTGCACAAACAAGTGAAAGACACACAAAGCACTACAAACAATGCTTGGAGTGAGGTATTGCCTTCTTTCAAAGGCCTTTACTTATACTACCTTTTAGAGGCGTCTAAAGTATCTTGCAAGTGGCTTCTTGAGCAACTTGCAAGTCCCTCTATGCCAACTCATGGCCACCCACTTATCCTTGCTTATCCCATGCAAGACATGTGGATTGTACCTATTTCTTTGACCTTGCGCCATACATGTACCTCTCAAGTTCCTTTCACCTCTTTTTTTTTCACCCCATATACTTTCCTCTCTAAATCTACCTCTGTAACTATTTATAATGTCGATATAACTACTAGCAATCCTTAACTCCAATAGTAATATAGCCTCGAGTGTTTAAAGCATGTACGTTTGTTGTACTATAAGTACCAAAGTTTCCTACATAGAATATCGTTCAGTACAAATAATCGATTTTTTGTCATTTCATTTCAGTACCGTCTCATAGACTTAGAATCCATGTCGGATTTTGAAGGAGAAGGCTAGCACGTCCAAAGCAGGACCTTCTCCCAAGAGGATGACCCCTCTAGTTACTTCTCTAGAGAAGATGAACCAGTTAGTGACTATGACTACAACTACGATCTCCTTGGGTCTCCGCTTGCTTCACTAGAAGTGAAAGGCCGTGCTGATCACAAGGTAAAAGAGAGTGCTTTAGACAAGGAACCCGAGAAGTTGGTGTCTCTGAAATCCCTTCTTCCTCGATAGCAATACCTGAAGAAGAGTTTGAGACATAATACATCTTCTTCAACCAAGGCAAAAATCCACACAAGTTGCGACCTCCGGTTGACATCCAAGATAAGGAGGTAATCTGTGTTTTTGGGCTACCAAAAAGAAGAAAGGGGAGAGCTAGTTATCATTACGGAGATTGTAAGGATGACAAAATCTTAACCCGCATTGTTGAGATTTTTGCTCTGGTGTATTCGAGAAATCTATCTAAATCCAAGATTATTGCTAAGCAATTTGCAAGGGGTATTGTCATGGAAGTGTCAAAGAAGAAACTTATGAGTTGGGCAGACTTTGCTGCAATTTCTAACAAAAAACAAAAGAGCCTATGGTTGAAGAAGGTGAAGTTATCTTTGAGGGCTTTAGGACAACTCACAAGTACTAGCAAGGAGGAACTTCACATGCTTGAAGGGATCGATACTTGTTTCATGATCCCTCTTCAAGGTCTTTTGTGGTTCCAAAAGGTCCCTTAGTTGTAAAGGAAGGAGAGGTCCAGATAGGTGTGAAGTTTGGCTCAAAGAAGTAGAAGAATATATAAGACCTGACGATCCTAATCCATTTGGTGGGATTGCAACTTCACGCTGTGACACAAAAGTATGTCTCAATCTACAAGAAGAAAGCTAAATTGCCGAACAATGTGTCTCAAGAAAAAGGGATCCTCTACCGAACTGAGGAAAAAGTTGAAAGGATGTAGAAGTTACATGGCGTACATGGTGTACAAACCATAGGCTATGCACAAAATCTCTCTAAGAAAGACAAGGTGTACCTCGAAATGCTCAAGGACGCCAAGGTGGATTATGAAGGTGTTGTTTTAAAGCTAAAACAATGTAATGTGAGGTATGAAAAACTTCTAATTAGGCAAACTTGTTTGAGAAGGCAATTAGATGCGATGATGTGTCAACTTACTCATATGAAGAGGAGAAGTTGGAATTTCTATGAGGCCTATTCCTCATTGCTCCTTGTTTGATTCTAAGGCAATATTGGAGTCTGACCATATTACAATATGAAATTGTAGTTAGCAGTTGTAGACATTTATGCCATCCCTAGTGTAAAGAGGTTCGGTTTAGAGTGACTAGCACATATGCACATGTAAGTTGTGGAACTATAGTGCATCCATCTTAGTTTAGTATTTTGGATTTTGACAACTACATACCCATCTTCAAGATCTTGCACAAACTCAAGAGTTGGACAAGGAACAACATAGTCTTCTTGCCACCTTGACATCAACTAAATTGAAATGATATCCTAGCATTGGTATGTTCTAAACCCAATGTTTTATTTTGCACGAAAATAGTTGAATGTTTTTAGTATGTTATGTGTACATGATTTGTTTGAACAGTAAAAGTTGTATGATGTGTATTTCATTTGCATGCATGGTATAAATTGTACATCTTTGTATATAATTGACTATTCTTAAGGGAGCCTCAACTTCTGGCTTTTGTCTTACTATATATTGCAGATCTTGATAAGATTTATCAAGATCAATTAGCGCAGTTTAAAATTTGTACATGGGTTGAAAGCATCGGTGGAATAGCTATCATGGATAGCGTTAATTTAGGTATGGACAGTGGGAGCCGTGGAACGCAGAGCCTAGGTTATAACAGCACAACCGAGTTGATGGACATAGGGTTCAAATTCCAAGACAACCAATTCGCGAACTATCACAATCCGTTTTAGGGTAGAAGAGTTGGACGACACACTGCCTCGCCCTCTGCCATTATCCAATATGAAATGCCAATTGAGCGACGGGCTACTAAGAAAGAGAGCCCAAGAATACTCTCTTTCAAATTACCAAGCGAGCCATTTGATGACTTGTTCGAGTTGACCACGAAAGTCGGTTCAAGGTAGAATTGAAGGTTGTCTTGGCGGCCTCGGTGGCGCTTGTGTCAGGCCTTCAATTCCCTCCCTAACCGGGCTTCTACCCGTGCTTTGATCCGTCATACCACGCTCTCCTATTGTGTTGTATCTAGTTATTGTGTAGTTGTCGTGGCCATCGTGTGATGTACACTCGTTTTAATTCCTTTCATATTTTGCTTTACAACATTGGAACTTTATTTTAAGCTTGTTGATTAGTGTAAGATACATTACATTATTTTAATGTAGGTCGAGGTTTATGTATATATATTTTGCAGTTTACAAAATTAATTGAACCCCAAATTACCTTTTTTTAAGTTGACTTTGAGTCATATAATACATTTTTTGTAACAATTTTTTAATATATTTACCTTCTTCTCTTATTTTATTGTGAGAACATTGATTGCAAGAAAAGAAATCATTACATTAATCAATATTATCTTGATGTTTGTGAATATATTCATAGGTACATAAGAAATGGTTAACCCATTTTCAATTTCATCTTAGAATTTTGCATTATCTTTCTATACATTAGCAGACCCTTCGATACTGTAAGTTTAAGTACAAACTAAAATCCTAAAAGTAAAAATAAAAGTAAGTGCCTCATCTCATTGCGTCCTATCGCCCAAATCACCTAGTTATCACATGATATCCGGAGAAGCTTTTATTATCTTGAGAGAAGAAGAAGAAACAAAGAATAAAATATAAAATAAAGACTGATTAAAGATTGAATGCCCTTTATATACTACAAATACAATATGTAATTTGGACTATAAATAATGGCATCTATGTATTATATAAATCACTATTCTAAATACTCATCGTCTCCAACAAGTTAAAGATGGTCCAAGTCATTTATTCTAAATATCCACTTTAACCTGTAGATATCCGGGATTGCCTAGGCATATAAAGTAAAATTATTAAAGAAAATGCCTCCACCAAAAACACCATGGTCCCCATCCTCCTAACTTTTTGCCCAATCACCTTCCTCTAGGTAGCAATATTCAAACGGTCTTACTCCAATAATAGAGTATATACATCCAAGGTTGTCTACATAGACGGACAGGGGCCCGAAGATAGCGAACGGACGGACAGTCGGACGGACGGACAAGACGGACAACACTTTCTGGCAGACAGATGCCTGTAAAAAAAATTACAAACCCTAAATCAAATTTATAACTTACCCCCTAGTAAAACACATATGCCAACCCGTCAGACCGCTTTCCACGTCACATCATAGG